>MBPM02000007.1:0-1200000 GCA_001695595.3 Plasmopara viticola | reverse complement strand
ATTGATACGAAGAGTCAGCTTGCAGATATGCTAACCAAGGCGCTTGGAACCAAGATGCTGAAGTATCTGCGCGAAGCCTCCGGAATCAAGACCAAGTCAGCAACAAAGGACACACAGCATTAGCGGTGAGTGGGAGTGTTAACATTACACCGCTGAATGCATGTTGAACAGGTGGATGGCTTTACAGTAATTACAAGTACGTCACAATTAGTAATTACATATGGTAGCCATTCATTGGTCAGGATAAATATATTCACTTCGGTTTTTACTTTCTTCTTAACAAATACTGATTTGCTCAAAAGATCAGATCAGGATAACCTTTTAGAGCTACGTGCGAAAATTCTGAATTCTGTGACGTGTAGCACCAATAGGGTTTGGAGTGTACCCACTAAACCACGCAATTAATCGCGATTGGAGGGGTCTAAAGGGGGAGGGGAAGCAATTTAAATTAGAAACAGTATGAGTTACAAATATGGCCACACGTGTTGATTGTGCTGACGTCGATTTTGTTGCTGGAAAGAATTCGTCCGTCCGACGTTTTGATCATGCTGATGGGCGATGAAGCATACGCTCACAGATCTTATATAATTTTGTGAATCATTCATCGAAAAGCTTTTGGGTGCGCTGCCTAATAATGTACATTGCGCACAAAAAGCGCGAGCAGAAAGATGACGATGAAGACTATCGCCGATCGAAAAAGAAGAAATCGCGTTGTCAGTGGGCTTGTATAATGCATGTTTATGACTTTGAATGCGATAATTGCTCTAAAGTACGTATGAGCTATACTAAGCAGAGAGATACTTGGGAGCATAGCCTTTTTTCTTGCTACTAACGTACTTTGTGAAACGACTTTGCCGATCGTAATGTCTGACAAGGAACATTGCTGACACGATCAGAATTGTCAAGTGTTTGACAAAAGGCGCACTCCATTTAAATTCCACTCGAACTCTTGACTAAATAGCGCAGCTTAATGCAGCGATCCTCACACTTCCTTCTTCGTTGTAGCAGCTAAAAGCTCAGTTGGCACAGTCTCGATTAAGAGAGTAATGGAAAGGACAGTCAAATGATACTGAAGTGGTGGGAGAAGATGAAAGAACTTTACGCAAATGCGGTCGTCAACGATTCTGTCCTAATATCCATACTGCTTTTTGGATTGAATTTGACGACGCCGTATTGAGACTTATCGACGATGGCTGTGAGCTCGTATATGATAGAAATGTATCGGAATATGGAGCACCGTTAGCAGTGTTTTGAAAAAAATGTAAGTACGAGTGTATTAATATTTTCATGCTGTGTGGTGCTACAGGACCAAAATTCACCACTGCATTGCGCAGTGTAGCAAGGACACACCTCAATATGTGATGTTTTGGTTGATTTCGTTTCTCCTTCTCAGACTGTACTAATTTCTGCTCACGTAGAATGAATTGACGCCAGTGGATGTATGCAATACTCCAGCTATTATTTCTCTGTTTAAAAATTAATCTGGCAAGCGTAAGATTTTGTTAGTGTTTATTGGCATATCGATACTATGAGGCAAAAATGATGCATGATTTTTTAATGTTCCAGCTCCATCAATTCCAGCAGCACCAACACTTGAGCCATTATCAGATGCCGCTTTAAATGTTTCATGGTAAACAAGTAGTGATAATTTTAAAAATTGTGCAATCTCATGTCATATGAACAATATAGATCACGAATTTGTCTAAAGTGGTGCCGGCAAGATCAAGCTTACGTCCACATCAGCGCCATTAAAAGTTGTTGCGTTTCCTACTGAAACTTGCCTCACTAACCTATGCGGAAAAACTGGATATTTTGCATCAATCTGTGCTATCAATCTCGACGAGCTGAGTGACAAAATTGAAAGTCGCGACGACAAAAAGAGGTGAGCATCAGGAGATATTCACAAACACATGCAAGTTCATTAAATCTTCCATATACAACACAGCGAAAATATTACCACCACTCTTGGCTGTAACAGCAATCGGACCAACGGACTTTACTGGGATGTGGGATCTGGCAGAGATGGGTCGCCAGCCTGGTACCACTTGCATCATCTACTTGATACAAATGAAACGTGCAAATGGGAATCGGCGTATAAAATTGATGTCCACCCAACCAAGTACGCAAGCTAAAAACGTTGAGTCTCGGTGTCGGCCAACTCTTTTTCGGAATTGTGTGTTTAGCTGTACAACTGGCAAAAATTTGGTTTCGGATCATTGATACAAAGTATGGCAGCTGTCACTAGCCCGGACAACCAGAAGACGCTTTCAGATGCCAATACAGTTAAAACTAGTGGAAAAGCGGCGATTAAAGTTGACGTTCAATACTGTGGACGATGTGTGATAGCCACGACTTAAGTTTTGCCACCGATGGCCGCAATTGTATTGTGCATTCTACTTAAACGTACCGAATCAATTGACGGTGGCAAACTGCCTGCAAGTCGACAAATCTATATGGTCAAATTAGATTTCCTTAAATTAGTGCGTAGCTTCATGCGCTTGGACTGTAAACCGCACACTTCACGAACAGTATAGAATAAAGCCGTGAGAAGAATGAATCCGAGTGATAACCAGGCGGAAAGCCGCCGTAACAAAAGTAAAAAAAATCCTATTTAACGCATCATAAAAGGTGTTATTCATTTCGATTGGTTGTGTATCTATTTCGGATCAAAAGTGTAGCTATTGATAAATCATTTAAAAAATTTAAAGTAAAATCAGAACTCTTAGCTCTTTCCGTTTTTATTATGAATTTAAAAAGCTGTTGAAAAAAATTGGGTTTGGAGCCTTATTTTTTAATAGAAAAAATATTAATGAGCTTGTGGGCGGCGCTTTGTTTTCCTACTAACACTATGCTTTGTACGTAAATCTAGTGTGAAATAGTTAACCCATGGAGTAACGTGCATTTTATGGTTTCGTCGAAAAACTGACGTTGTATTTGTAAAAACTTTGACATTATGCGAATGTGTCTTCGTGGAAAGAGCTCGAGCGGATTAAATAGCGGCTAGATGGTAACAATACTTGATTTACAATGAGTACTGCAAATCTGAACTGGACGAGTATCATGTCCACAGTAAGAGTAACCTTCTCTTTTGCCTCGACACGGACGGTAATGGGGTGCCTCAACCTGCTTTGGTTGGAAATTTTTACAGATGCGGTCGAGTATTCTTGAGTTGAGAAACTTGTTTGATGTCGTTGCTTGAATCTGTGAATGGAGGACTCGGATGATGAGGATGATGATGAGGAGAAAGCTGGAGATAGCAATATAGATGGGTTGGACTGGGAATCGGCTGTTCATGACTAAAGAACCGTCGGATGAAGAGGACGCATCGTCGTGGGACGATCTGGAAAAGGAGGCACTAGTGTCCGATCGTATGCATAACAAGAAATGTGAGCAGGAAGATGACAATGAAGACCATCGCCGCCCAAAAAAGAAATAATCGCGTCGTCAGTAGGCTTGCACAGTGCATGTATATGACTTTAAATGAGAGATTTGTATTGAAGGACATATGAGATATACTAAGCAGAGTAAGTTTTGGGAGCATAGAATTTTTTTCTTACTACCTACGTACTTCGTGAAGCGACTTTGCCATCGTTATGTCCGACAAGGAACTACGCGAGACTGTGCCAATTAGCTTGTCGCCACAATGACATAAATGGAAATGTATGGATCGATGCAGTTGAGCTGCGCTATTTGGTCAAGGATTTGTGGAATTTTAACGAAGCGCGACTTTTGTCAGGCGCTTGACATTCTAGATCAAAGATAAAGATGCGGTGGGAAAAGTTAATAGAACGTTGATGCGACCGAAAACCCTCGGGTGTCGACGTTAGTCCTACTGCTTGTTGTAATGAGTTTGACGACGCCATATTGGGCTTGTCGACGATGGCCCTGAGCTAGTAAATGAAGGAGGTCTTTCGGAATATGGAGTTGTTATGATAATTGTAGGGTACGAGTATATGAATGCTTTATGCTGTTTGGTGTAACACCAATATTCACACTGCATTATTACGCGGCGTAATGACACACCTCAATGTTTAATATTTTAGCGCTTTTCATGCTTCTTCCTAGACAGTGTTATTTATGATATGAATCCTGTCCTAGAAATGCTTGCTGTTTAGATATCATTTGGAGCGAGTATCAATGCTACAAATAATTTTTCGCACATGTGAAGCAGTACACCTCCCGTTCAAGATCGTCAACGCATAGAGTCGTGCGTCTTACTGTCACGATACTCACTATTCATGTACGCAATTTGCCGCACAAGCTGTATGATCTTCATATTGCTTATAAAAGTACCATGTTTCTGATATATTGTCATTACAATACATTTGGCTTATATACGTAGCTCATTATCACTGACTACGTAAAATAAATTGACGCCAGTGGATGTAAGCAGTATTCCAGCGATAGCGACACTGTTTAGAAACCTGCCAAGTAAGCGTAGAATCTCGTTGCTGTTTGTTAGCAGATCGATACTGTAGGATAAACGTAATGAATTGTCTTTCTAATGTTCCAGCTTCATCAATTCCAACACTCGAGCCATTATCAAATACCGCTTCAAAATTTCATGGTAAGTAAGATGCGATAGTTCTAAAAATCGGGCAATTTCATATAACCATATTAGTTTCAAAGGTCATCATCATATGAACTTGGACGAGGTGGTGCCAGTGCTAGGATACAAGACCAAGCCTAAGTCCACATCATGGCCTTTTAGGTTGTGCCCGCAATTGCGATCTCTGCTGAAACTTGCCTCGCTGATCAATGCGCGAATACTGAATATTTTGCATTAATCTGTGCTATCAATCATAACGGGCTGAGTGACTATAGCGCCGAGTCGAAAGTCGCTACAACAAAAAGAGGTGAGCATTAAAAGGTGTATACAGTCACATGCAGGTTCGTTTTAGCTACAAATTTACAACACAGCGAAACCATAAGCACCACTCTTGGCTGTCACAATTGTTGGACCAGAGGAATTTTACTGTGATGTGGGACCTGACAGAGATGGATCGCCAGCCTGCTACCACATGCGTCATCTACTTGACATCGCCTTAACCATGCAGATAGGAATTGGTGCATGCAATTGATGTCAACTCAATCAAGTGCGTAAGCTAGAAACATTAAGTTTTGGCGTCGGCTAACTCTATTATGTATTCGTGTGTTAGCTGTACAAACTGTCAGGAACTTGGTTTCGAATCATTGACACAAAGCACGGGCAGCTGTCACTTGGCCGGATAACTAAATGAAGCTTTCAGATGCCATTACATATAGAACAAGTGGAAAAGCGGCGATTAAAGTTGACGTTTCATATCGCGAGGATGTGTGCTAATCACAAATTAAATTTGCCACCGATGGCCGTAATTGTATTGTGCGTGTAATTTATCGCAGCAATCGTCGGTGGCAAACCGCCTGGAAGTCGACAATATATATACTTTTAATTAGGCTCCCTTGAATCAGTGCGTAGCTTTATGCGCTAAGACTTTTAACCGCACACTGAAGAAACAATTTATAAATAACACCCGTGAGTGGAATGAAAACGAGTGGTAAGTAGGCGGAAAGGCACCGTAGCAAAAGCAAAAATGCATTATCAACCGCATTGTAGTAGGTAGTCTTACCAACTTCGAATTCTTTGTCGTACACCCTGACACGAACTCTTGTCGCTAAGATGCACTTAGAAGTTGCCAGGCGAGCTGAGCTTCCACCAGTAAAGTTGATCAAGAAGAGATTGCGCCTTTTCAATTGTTGCCTCAACAGTTAAAGCTGTTTCAAACATTTTTCTTAAGTCTTCGAACCCGAAAAATCCAATGAGCGTCGGAAAAAAATAATTCTGTGGAAATGGCGTGTTTACGTAACACGCCTTTGCGTAATCCTCCCAAAACTTTGAGCTTTGGTCGTTCGTAAAAAGTATCTTGAAGTAGTCTGCTTCCTGTTAACATTACACCGCTGAATGCATGTTGAACAGGTGGATGGCTTTACAGTAATTACAAGTACGTCACAATTAGTAATTACATATGGTAGCCATTCATTGGTCAGGATAAATATATTCACTTCGGTTTTTACTTTCTTCTTAACAGGTTAACAGCCGCAAACAACAGCCTCGCATCACCACACCGTCACCGCCATGACTACCAAGCGCACCGAAGTCCTCCTAGGAGATGGTAACTACTACCATTGGGAGTTCAACATGAGAATGGCCCTCGCAAGAAAAGGGCTGCTGGGACACATTATGGGCGCGAAGGGCGAGAGCGAAATAACGGAGACGTGGCTCGTGAATGACGCCAAGGCATTGGGTATAATTGCCCAGGGCGTCGAGATACAACACCAGACCAAGATACGGTCTGCTACTCGTGCCTTGGAGGCATGGGGAACGCTTCGCGATTTCTACCATCGTTCCACTTTACACAACCGTGTCACGATGACACGGCGCCTTCATGAGTTTAAGATGGAGAGTGGCACTCACATGGTGGAACATCTGGACGCGTTCGATGAGCTGGTCGTGGGACTCCAGATGACGGGAGAGCCGGTGGATGAATCAAGACAGCTAGTGGTGCTTCTGAGCAGCTTGCCGGCGGAATATGAAATAATATCTTCTATCGTGGAGAACGCCAAGGACATCACTCTGATCGAAGTCAAGGAGAAGCTGTTGAAGGAGTCAGACAGACTACAGAAGAAGGAAGCAAGTGAGAAAGCGTTTCGAGCCACAGACAATGATGGACGGATCAAGGGCAGACGAGGAAGTGGCCGCAAGATTTACGCGCCACGCAAGGGCGGCGGTTTTCGGGGAAAATGCTTCAATTGTGACCAGACTGGTCATATGAAGCGGGACTGCCCAGCTGCTGAGAACCGTTCCAGAAACCGTTATAGCGGTAATGATGCAGTGTTTGCTGTGGGGGATGAGAAATCAGTAAGCTGGCTGATCGACAGTGGTGCGACGTCACACATGACCCCTCACCGAAGTGACTTGATCGACTTCAAGCAACTTAAAGACGACATCAAGGTAACAATTGCAGATGGCAGAAAGTTACGCGTCGAAGGAGCTGGAACAGTGAAGCTTATCGGCTTAGATGGAAGACGCATATCGATGATGGAAGTGCTGCTTATCCCTGGACTTGACAGACGTCTACTGTCGGTGGGAAAGCTTGCCGAACGTGGACTAAGTGTGGAGTTTCAGCGTGCTTCGTGCATCATTTGGGACAAGAACGAAGCTTTGGCAACTGGGACAAGAAATGGGAAAGCTTACACACTGGATTGTCAGCAAGAGGAGGCACGATTGGTGCAATACTCGGGAGTTGATAGTCAGTGGGAGTTATGGCACGCTCGCATGGGACATCCAAGTGAGGACGTTTTAGTGAAAACTATGCGATCCACAGAAGGTATTCCTGCGCTAAAACAAGGTATCAAGACCCTGTGTGGTGGATGCATGAAGGGCAAGCAGACGATCGAAGCCTTTCCAGGACGCTCCATGACAAAGACATCGCGTGTATTGGAGTTAGTTCACACAGACGTGATGGGACCCATGAAGACACTTTCAAAAGGAGGTGCTAAATACATTTTGACGTTTGTGGATGATTATTCACGATATGTGGTGGCTTACTTTCTGGCAAAGAAGAGTGAAGTTGCCGACAAGATCACGATGTTTAAAGCACTGTATGAGAATCAGTGGGGAACCCGTATCAAGTGCCTGCGTTCGGACAACGGAACGGAGTTTGTCAACAAGACAGTTACGAATTTATGTCAGCGGAACGGTATCATACATCAGCGTACAGTACCATACAGTCCCCAACAAAATGGTATTGCAGAACGAATGAACCGTACGATAATGGAAAAGGCACGGAGCATGCTACACTACAAGTGTGTTCCGACATGTTGGTGGGCAGAGGCAGTAAGCACTGCGGTGTACCTGATCAACCGCTCTCCTAATACAATGCACCCAAATAACACCCCATATGAACTGGGATTTAAGATGAAGCCACGGATGGATCATCTTAGGGTGTTTGGGTCTCATGGATATGCTCACGTTGATCAAGTGAAGAGGACGAAGCTCGAAGCCAAAAGCTTCAAGTGCATGTTCCTTGGTTATGCCGAAGACACCAAGGGATACCGAGTTTACGATTTGGAGAAAGACAAGATATCAGTATCACGGTCGGTGAAGCTGGACGAGCGTGAAGTGGGCGGCATTTATGAGACACACCCGCCCAAACAAATAAAAGTGATACACGTTACCAAAGACAACGATGAAAGTGCTGTGTCCGGGCCGACGGAACACCAACAAGATCAAGATGAACTTATGGAGGGTGAAGGAGAAGATGAAATTCCAGATGCTCCAATGAATGAAGAGGAGTCCGACACAAATGAGTCAAGGATCGAGATGCTTCGATTACCGACCTCAGTACACTCTGAGCTGACAGAGTACAGACCTCCTACACTGGATGCACAGGAAGATCGATTGGTATTTCGACCGCAAGTGGAACGTTCAAGGCGTACAAATGAACCAATGTTATTGCTGGAAAACGGATCAGATGCCGATGAAAGTCTGGGAGGAAGCGAAGGACCACCATCTTCAAAGCGTGCAAGGATTGATGAAGACGGCCTGATAGCTGAAGCTATTCTCGCTTACGCTGTGAGTGTTGGTGAAGAATCAGACTTGCCTACCACGTATGCGCAGGCAATGTCTAGTGATGAGGCAGAACAGTGGCGACAAGCGATGGACGCCGAATTGCAGTCGCATCACAAAAACAAAACATGGACACTCGTTCCACGAGAATCAATTGGACGTACGATTGGATGCCGCTGGGTCTTTGCTAAGAAGCGTGACCAGAATGGATGTGTTGTGCGCTACAAAGCACGATTGGTGGCTAAAGGTTTCAAGCAGAAATACGGCGTGGATTTCTTCGAGACTTACTCTCCAGTGGCCAACATGAACTCAATTCGAGTTGTACTCGCAGTGTGTGCGGTATTAGGCTACAAAATGGAACAGCTGGACGTCGACACCGCCTTTCTCAACAGTGTACTGTCGGATCGTGTTCACATGGAAGTTCCAATTGGTGTTAAGGGAGCTCAAGGATTTGCGTGTCAGCTGAACAAAGCTATATATGGTCTCAAGCAAGCTGCAAGCGCTTGGAACAAGACAATCGACCACGTCTTCAAGAAGAACGATTTTAAAAGTTGTGGAGCGGATCAATGCGTCTACGTGAAGAAAGTGGAAGAAGGTTTTGTGTACGTATGTCTTTATGTCGATGATATGATCATTGCAGCCAAGACGAGCGACGAGATTCTATAGGTCAAGGGGATGCTTAAAAGTGTTTTCAAGATGAAGGATCTCGGTATTGCGAAGTTCATCTTGGGCATGGAGATCGACCACGACATGACAGCTTCCACACTAATGATCAAGCAAACACGCTACATTAGCGACGTGGCTGAGCGATTTGGGCAGAAAAACGCCAAGAACGTCGACAATCCGTGTACGTCCGGTCTCAAACTGTCAACATCACAGTCACCAAGTACAGAAGCTGAGCGTTCAGAGATGCGGTCAAGACCATACCGCTCACTAATTGGATGTCTGCTATATGTTACAACTTGCACTCGGCCGGACGTCGCATACATCGTGACACAACTGTCTCGATTTCTCGAAAAACCGGGGTTACCACATTGGAACGCCGCAATTCGTGTATTGCGCTACTTAAATTCGACACGTCATCATGGGATCGTTTACCAAAGAGGGATCGGAAAGGTGATTGTTGAAGCTTTTTCGGATGCTGACCGGGGTAGCAACACCGATGACAGACGGTCTGTCTCAGGTGTGTTGATCAACATTGGTAAAGCTCCGGTTGTATTCAAGTCCAAGTATCAGAGAACAGTTGCACTAAGTTCCGCAGAAGCAGAGTATATGGCGCTCAGCTTGTGCACACAAGAGGTACTTTGGGCGCGCGCAATGCTCAAGGACATGGGTCAAGAACAAGTGGGAGGCACGCAAATATGGGAAGACAATCAAGGTGCGATAGCTTTGGCAAACAACGCGGGCTACCACGCACGTACAAAGCACGTGGACATCAGACATCACTTTATTCGGGAGAACGTTCAGCATGGATTACTCAAGATTGGCTACATTGATACGAAGAGTCAGCTTGCAGATATGCTAACCAAGGCGCTTGGAACCAAGATGCTGAAGTATCTGCGCGAAGCCTCCGGAATCAAGACCAAGTCAGCAACAAAGGACACACAGCATTAGCGGTGAGTGGGAGTGTTAACATTACACCGCTGAATGCATGTTGAACAGGTGGATGGCTTTACAGTAATTACAAGTACGTCACAATTAGTAATTACATATGGTAGCCATTCATTGGTCAGGATAAATATATTCACTTCGGTTTTTACTTTCTTCTTAACACTTCCGCCTCTTCGAGCAATAGCATGTAGACAATATTGGACGGAGTAAACCCCTGCTGCAACCAGTTCGATGTCAGCATCTCCAAATACGTTTGGGTCGCGATGACGTTGGCAATTTCTGGCGAAATCAGTATCTTAAGAATCGTGCTACTCGCCGAGTATGTGTCAGCCGCAGATAATGCTTGCCCCCCAATATCAAACAGCATTGCCAGTAGCTGCTGGAATTCGATATTTGCGGTGTGCGCTAAGTCCTCGACATGAAAACTTGGCTCAATGTACATTTTTAGGTAGCGCACCCAAAAGCTTTTCGATGCCTGATTTATAAAAATTATACGAAATCTGTCAGCGTATGCTTCATCGCCCATCAGCATAATCAAAACGTCGGACGGACGAACTCTTTCCAGCAACAAAATCGACGTCAGCCTAATCACATTGTCATAGCTCGAGCTGAGACGGGCAATTGATGGTGCAGTCAGCACCTTAATTATAGTGCTGTACGCCATGTGTTTGTCAGTTGCAGGCGACTCTTGCTCTACCACCGCAAACAGTATTTGCAAAACTTGCTCAAAATCAAGATTTGCGGAGTCTGTAAAGCTGTCTTCAGTACTTAATGCATTGTACTTTTCTAGGTAGAGCAGCCAGAAGTTTTTCGATGGCCGGTTTGAAAAAAGAATGGTAAACCAATCAGCTTCCGCATTATTTTGCACCAGCATGGACACGATTCTGGACGGGGGTATGTTCACATCCAACCAAATAGACACTAAATCATCGAGACATCTCGATTTGTGGAAATTCTGTAGCGAAAGTAAAATTTGGAGTAAAGCAGCATCCTCAGAACTCATGCGGGACACTGATAGCGCATCGCCAACAGCATTTTTGTTGAATTTGAGCAAAATCGTTAGGTAGCTGGTCAAAATGTGATACTCCTCATCTGGAAGCATTTGGTAGTGCCCCACGTACGCCAAAATACGATCACGACGATTCTTAGAAATCTCCTCTGCCGAATGTACTTCCTGATGGAATAGTTTGCTGGCAAGTTCATGCTTTTGTCGGAGGACCAGACCCTTGACTTCATTGTTTGCAGCTTTAGCCAAATTTATAGCTAGAGCTTCTGATCCTTCAAAATTGGCCGCGGTGATTAATATCTTGGACAATGTTTCGGCGTCATATATGGCCGACATTGCCTCAATGAGAAACTCGTAATCATTCTCATCGAAGTGACGGCCGAGGTGGCAGACTAAATAAGCCCACCGGATCCATTCCTTGGAGAACAAAACGTTGATGTTTGGGTCGGTTAGATATAAACCATTATAGACTGCTTGCAAAACCATTTTGTCTTTCATGAATGGGTCGAGGACATTTTTCTTGAGACCCTTCACTATATTGCTTCTTGCAACCTTTCCAATCAATTTGGCAAATTGTGAGACTGCCATCCCTGCTCTGTCTTCGTCATCGACATTCTTCACCTCGTGAGTCTCTGTATCCGCTGATGCAGCAGAATTGTTACGGACAAGTGCGAGCGAAGACGCCGTACGTGATGCGGCCAATTCGGCATCCGTCTCCGCTGTGTCAGCGAACGCATTCGCAGCTAAGGCACTGGTGAGTAAAGCAATGCGTAAATAGCAAAACCGCATGATGGAAAGTTGACTGTGCCGCGAGATTGTACAATTAATACACAAAACTGAATTGTTAAGCGTGAAGGAATGGAATTTGCGACAGTAGGCACATACCAGGCTGAACGCTGCGTGGATCGTGACAGTGCAGGTGCTCCTTTCTACAAATTTAGTTAGCACATCATTTTATCCTCAAAAATTCAACTCACTTGTGCCAAAGAGTGAGGTAGCAGCGAAAAACACTGAACACAGTGACGTGTTGCAGCAACAAGGTATGGGGAACACTAGCACCACGAGAAGGTAAGTGTACGCACTTGACCACGCAGTTAATGGCGATTGGGGGAGTATTTAGGGGAGGGAAAGCAATGCATAAGGAATCAGGATAAATTCTAAATTACAAATATGGCCACATAGGCTAAAGGAGCATAATAAGAAGTTTCGTTGCAGACTCAAAGCTATAGGGTCTTCTCATAAGTAAAATGGGTGATGAATAATAGACAGACGAGACAAAAAGCTGTCCATTTGTTAAGAAGAAAGTAAAAACCGAAGTGAATATATTTATCCTGACCAATGAATGGCTACCATATGTAATTACTAATTGTGACGTACTTGTAATTACTGTAAAGCCATCCACCTGTTCAACATGCATTCAGCGGTGTAATGTTAACACTCCCACTCACCGCTAATGCTGTGTGTCCTTTGTTGCTGACTTGGTCTTGATCCCGGAGGCTTCGCGCAGATACTTCAGCATCTTGGTTCCAAGGCCTTGGTTAGCATATCTGCAAGCTGACTCTTCGTATCAATGTAGCCAATCTTGAGTAATCCATGCTGAACGTTCTCCCGAATAAAGTGATGTCTGATGTCCACGTGCTTTGTACGTGCGTGGTAGCCCGCGTTGTTTGCCAAAGCTATCGCACCTTGATTGTCTTCCCATATTTGCGTGCCTCCACTTGTTCTTGACCCATGTCCTTGAGCATTGCGCGCGCCCAAAGTACTTCTTGTGTGCACAAGCTGAGCGCCATATACTCTGCTTCTGCGGAACTTAGTGCAACTGTTCTCTGATACTTGGACTTGAATACAACCGGAGCTTTACCAATGTTGATCAACACACCTGAGACAGACCGTCTGTCATCGGTGTTGCTACCCCAGTCAGCATCCGAAAAAGCTTCAACAATCACCTTTCCCGTCCCTCTTTGATAAACGATCCCATGATGACGTGTCGAATTTAAGTAGCGCAATACACGAATTGCGGCGTTCCAATGTGGTAATCCCGGTTTTTCGAGAAATCGAGACAGTTGTGTCACGATGTATGCGACGTCCGGCCGAGTGCAAGTTGTAACATATAGCAGACATCCAATTAGTGAGCGGTATGGTCTTGACCGCATCTCTGAACGCTCAGCTTCTGTACTTGGTGACTGTGATGTTGACAGCTTGAGACCGGACGTACACGGATTGTCGACGTTCTTGGCGTTTTTCTGCCCAAATCGCTCAGCCACGTCGCTAATGTAGCGTGTTTGCTTGATCATTAGTGTGGAAGCTGTCATGTCGTGGTCGATCTCCATGCCCAAGATGAACTTCGCCATACCGAGATCCTTCATCTTGAAAACACTTTTAAGCATCCCCTTGACCTCTAGAATCTCGTCGCTCGTCTTGGCTGCAATGATCATATCATCGACATAAAGACATACGTACACAAAACCTTCTTCCACTTTCTTCACGTAGACGCATTGATCCGCTCCACAACTTTTAAAATCGTTCTTCTTGAAGACGTGGTCGATTGTCTTGTTCCAAGCGCTTGCAGCTTGCTTAAGACCATATATAGCTTTGTTCAGCTGACACGCAAATCCTTGAGCTCCCTTAACACCAATTGGAACTTCCATGTGAACACGATCCGACAGTACACTGTTGAGAAAGGCGGTGTCGACGTCCAGCTGTTCCATTTTGTAGCCTAATACCGCACACACTGCGAGTACAACTCGAATTGAGTTCATGTTGGCCACTGGAGAGTAAGTCTCGAAGAAATCCACGCCGTATTTCTGCTTGAAACCTTTAGCCACCAATCGTGCTTTGTAGCGCACAACACATCCATTCTGGTCACGCTTCTTAGCAAAGACCCAGCGGCATCCAATCGTACGTCCAATTGATTCTCGTGGAACGAGTGTCCATGTTTTGTTTTTGTGATGCGACTGCAATTCGGCGTCCATCGCTTGTCGCCACTGTTCTGCCTCATCACTAGACATTGCCTGCGCATACGTGGTAGGCAAGTCTGATTCTTCACCAACACTCACAGCGTAAGCGAGAATAGCTTCAGCTATCAGGCCGTCTTCATCAATCCTTGCACGCTTTGAAGATGGTGGTCCTTCGCTTCCTCCCAGACTTTCATCGGCATCTGATCCGTTTTCCAGCAATAACATTGGTTCATTTGTACGCCTTGAACGTTCCACTTGCGGTCGAAATACCAATCGATCTTCCTGTGCATCCAGTGTAGGAGGTCTGTACTCTGTCAGCTCAGAGTGTACTGAGGTCGGTAATCGAAGCATCTCGATCCTTGACTCATTTGTGTCGGACTCCTCTTCATTCATTGGAGCATCTGGAATTTCATCTTCTCCTTCACCCTCCATAAGTTCATCTTGATCTTGTTGGTGTTCCGTCGGCCCGGACACAGCACTTTCATCGTTGTCTTTGGTAACGTGTATCACTTTTATTTGTTTGGGCGGGTGTGTCTCATAAATGCCGCCCACTTCACGCTCGTCCAGCTTCACCGACCGTGATACTGATATCTTGTCTTTCTCCAAATCGTAAACTCGGTATCCCTTGGTGTCTTCGGCATAACCAAGGAACATGCACTTGAAGCTTTTGGCTTCGAGCTTCGTCCTCTTCACTTGATCAACGTGAGCATATCCATGAGACCCAAACACCCTAAGATGATCCATCCGTGGCTTCATCTTAAATCCCAGTTCATATGGGGTGTTATTTGGGTGCATTGTATTAGGAGAGCGGTTGATCAGGTACACCGCAGTGCTTACTGCCTCTGCCCACCAACATGTCGGAACACACTTGTAGTGTAGCATGCTCCGTGCCTTTTCCATTATCGTACGGTTCATTCGTTCTGCAATACCATTTTGTTGGGGACTGTATGGTACTGTACGCTGATGTATGATACCGTTCCGCTGACATAAATTCGTAACTGTCTTGTTGACAAACTCCGTTCCGTTGTCCGAACGCAGGCACTTGATACGGGTTCCCCACTGATTCTCATGCAGTGCTTTAAACATCGTGATCTTGTCGGCAACTTCACTCTTCTTTGCCAGAAAGTAAGCCACCACATATCGTGAATAATCATCCACAAACGTCAAAATGTATTTAGCACCTCCTTTTGAAAGTGTCTTCATGGGTCCCATCACGTCTGTGTGAACTAACTCCAATACACGCGATGTCTTTGTCATGGAGCGTCCTGGAAAGGCTTCGATCGTCTGCTTGCCCTTCATGCATCCACCACACAGGGTCTTGATACCTTGTTTTAGCGCAGGAATACCTTCTGTGGATCGCATAGTTTTCACTAAAACGTCCTCACTTGGATGTCCCATGCGAGCGTGCCATAACTCCCACTGACTATCAACTCCCGAGTATTGCACCAATCGTGCCTCCTCTTGCTGACAATCCAGTGTGTAAGCTTTCCCATTTCTTGTCCCAGTTGCCAAAGCTTCGTTCTTGTCCCAAATGATGCACGAAGCACGCTGAAACTCCACACTTAGTCCACGTTCGGCAAGCTTTCCCACCGACAGTAGACGTCTGTCAAGTCCAGGGATAAGCAGCACTTCCATCATCGATATGCGTCTTCCATCAAAGCCGATAAGCTTCACTGTTCCAGCTCCTTCGACGCGTAACTTTCTGCCATCTGCAATTGTTACCTTGATGTCGTCTTTAAGTTGCTTGAAGTCGATCAAGTCACTTCGGTGAGGGGTCATGTGTGACGTCGCACCACTGTCGATCAGCCAGCTTACTGATTTCTCATCCCCCACAGCAAACACTGCATCATTACCGCTATAACGGTTTCTGGAACGGTTCTCAGCAGCTGGGCAGTCCCGCTTCATATGACCAGTCTGGTCACAATTGAAGCATTTTCCCCGAAAACCGCCGCCCTTGCGTGGCGCGTAAATCTTGCGGCCACTTCCTCGTCTGCCCTTGATCCGTCCATCATTGTCTGTGGCTCGAAACGCTTTCTCACTTGCTTCCTTCTTCTGTAGTCTGTCTGACTCCTTCAACAGCTTCTCCTTGACTTCGATCAGAGTGATGTCCTTGGCGTTCTCCACGATAGAAGATATTATTTCATATTCCGCCGGCAAGCTGCTCAGAAGCACCACTAGCTGTCTTGATTCATCCACCGGCTCTCCCGTCATCTGGAGTCCCACGACCAGCTCATCGAACGCGTCCAGATGTTCCACCATGCGAGTGCCACTCTCCATCTTAAACTCATGAAGGCGCCGTGTCATCGTGACACGGTTGTGTAAAGTGGAACGATGGTAGAAATCGCGAAGCGTTCCCCATGCCTCCAAGGCACGAGTAGCAGACCGTATCTTGGTCTGGTGTTGTATCTCGACGCCCTGGGCAATTATACCCAATGCCTTGGCGTCATTCACGAGCCACGTCTCCGTTATTTCGCTCTCGCCCTTCGCGCCCATAATGTGTCCCAGCAGCCCTTTTCTTGCGAGGGCCATTCTCATGTTGAACTCCCAATGATAGTAGTTACCATCTCCTAGGAGGACTTCGGTGCGCTTGGTAGTCATGGCGGTGACGGTGTGGTGATGCGAGGCTGTTGTTTGCGGCTGTTAACCTGTTAAGAAGAAAGTAAAAACCGAAGTGAATATATTTATCCTGACCAATGAATGGCTACCATATGTAATTACTAATTGTGACGTACTTGTAATTACTGTAAAGCCATCCACCTGTTCAACATGCATTCAGCGGTGTAATGTTAACACCATTGTTATTAGCTGACAGTAAAAAAAGTAATATTAACCCCCCTTTTTTTTGTTGTAGCGACTGTCGACCAACCGTGAAGAGTGGTAACACAAATTGATGCAAAAATATATATTTAGTACTTTTTCAATACTCGCGCACAGATAAGTGAGACAAGTTTCAGTAGGGTTCGCAATTGCATAGATCTTGTATTCTAAAACTGGCACTTTTCTCGTTCAAGTTTAGACGAGGTGGTGGCCTATAACGTTCATGTGATTACACAGGATTGCACAAATTTGAAGAATATTGCTATTTATATATACAACATCCATGCAATTGCGAAATCTACTGAACTTGTCTTACTTATCTGTGCGTGAATACTGAAAAAATACTGAATATATCTTTTCGCATCAATTTGTATATATTCAGTACAGATAAGTGAGACAAGTTTCAGTAGGGTTCGCATTTGCATGGATCTTGTGTCCTGAAACTGTCACTGTCACTTTTCTCGTTTAAGTTTAGACGAGGTGGTGGCCTATTACATTCATATGATTATACAAACCAAATTTTAAAGATATTGCTATTTATATACCATGAATACTAGCTGATAATGACATAAGTATTGTGCTGCCGAAAACGATGGAGCTGGAACATCGGGAATTAGCTCGATTTTTACCTTATAATATTGATACGCTATAAAACAGTTGCGCTTGCCTGGCAGATTTCTTAATAGTGCCATTATTGCGGGAGTACTGCATACATTAATCCGCTTTGCGTAAGAAAGTGAGGCATTTTACGTAAGACAGTGATGGTAGCTTCTTTGATACGTCTATTGCTCCATATTGAAAAAATATATATCAAAATCATGATCCTTTTTTATAGCAATATGCATTTTGTGCGGCAGATTGTGTACATGACTAGTAAGCATTGCGACAGTAGAACATTCGACTGTATGTGTTGGCGTGTATGTAACAGGGGTTTTGCTACTTCCACATGTCCTTGTTTGGTCGCGAAAAGCACTAGAGTACAGCCAGATCCATTTGTAGCATTAACACTCAATTCAATAATATCTAAAAAGCAAGCACTTTAGATGAGTATTTATATCATAGATAAACTGTCTAAGAAGAAGAATGAAACCACATTTAGCTCTCAATTGTGCTTCCATTATTTAACTAGGCTGTTGCTTTATAGTTTGCTAAAGAAATGCTCATTAGTTAGCGATATTGATTGCGTCGCATATTGCTCTAATAACTAATCAATGCGGCAAAAAATCATGACGCCATATTCTGACGTCGCCGAGAGAACTCATAATTCTAGCCAACATGGAAAAACATGCAGTTTCCTAACATTTTGCCATAGTTTAGCACCTGTAATTAATTTTTCATCATCAACAAAATGATGTCTTCGGTGAAAACCGACGTCACATTAAAAGCGGCAGTGGAAACTTGTCACACAGATAACGCCGGCGAAAAATAGAATGCAGGTGCATGTCTACGCTGTAAAGCCGGAGGCTGTGATCATGAAGTCGTGGTTGCTAAACGGCATGAAGGCATGTGGAACAAATGCCCTTTGTACTTTGGCTGAGAATCAAACGCAAATTCGATCGTCTTCTACTACACCGCGTGTAACTTTACAGCAAAAAAAATGTGGTTCCAAAAGGGCACGCCTAGCCATCGATAGATCGTGCTGGGATAAATTTATATTCGAAACTAAATATCAGCCGTGGCCGCAAAGTAGTACGCTTTTAATGCTATGACCTTAATCTTCTAGGGAATCCCCTCCTTCTTTTTCATTCCGACCCATTATTTAGCGACTGTTTGACTTCTGGTTGTAACTGTAACGGCCTCTAATTGGGTGTCCCACAGTATGTGCCAACTTGACATATAAGAGAAATAGTCACATTCTAGAATATCGAGACAGAAGAACACGTGGCTACAAGTGAGTAAGAGCCTATAGTTTGCTTTATTCCTATGAATTTACTTTCCATTTTGCACTGCGACAATCACATTGTTATAGGTTATGAGCCCAATAACGAACCCGAACGAGATCCTCAGCGACGACAACTACTTCCTGTGGGAGTTTAACGCCCGCATGGCATTGGCCAGGAAGGACCTCCTCGACCATCTCGAGGTGAGGCCAGAAGACGCAGTGAACGCCCCCGCCCAATGGAAAGCCGCCGATGTGAAGGCGCTGGCTGTGGTGTCGAAGCTGTTGAGTCCAACGTACCAGATGATGGTGAGAGAAGCCAATTCTGCATGGGAAGCATGGCAAATTCTGCGTGCATTTTTCATGAAGCAGAGTCTGCACAACCGTGTGCAGCTGCGCAAGCAACTCCACGAATTCGCGATGGCCAGTGGTGGGAGTCTCATGGAGCATCTGGTGCAGTTCGATGAATTGTGTGCGAAGTTGGCTGCGGTTGGTGACGCTCTGCCTGAAGAGGAGAAGCTGGTGATCCTCCTTGGTAGTGTGCCAAGTGAGTACGACGCGATGGTGCGGCTCATCGAAGCGCGCGACCGTGTGACACTGCTGGATGCGAAAGAGAAGCTCCGACGCGAATATGAGATGATTCAGAAACGCGAGGTGAAGGAGCAAGCATTCAAGGCGACGGTGAGTGATAATGGTGGAAGGTTCCAGAATGGGCGTGGAGGCCGACGTGGACGAAATGCCAAGGACACGGACGCAAAGGGTATAATGGTGGTGACAAGAAGAAGTTCAAGGGCCGATGCTATGAATGCCACGAAGCTGGCCACAAGAAGCAAGATTGCCCGAGGCTGAAGGGCAATGCCGGTGGTTCGGAGTTCGCGTTCTCCGCTATGACCGCTGGTGGTGAGCGATCGTCCACCTGGCTCCTTGATAGTGGAGCCAGCTCGCACATGACAACGGATCGGAATGATTTTTCGGAGTACCGCCCGCTTACAGAACCAATCGAGATCATGGTGGCAAATGGCCAGCGGTTGCCGCCATAGGTATGGGTACCGTGCGAGTTAACTTTACCGGAGGCGTGCGGGTGAAGTTGACGGATGTTCTCCACGTTCAGAAATTGGACCGAAAGCTACTGTCGGTTCCTGCACTCATGTCCAAGAATCTCGCTGTGCAATTCGACAAGACCGGTGCCTCCATTTTGCAGAATGGCCGTGTTGTTGTTCGAGTCCCTCGGATTGGGAAACTGTACGCGTGTGAACTAAAGTACAGAACGGAAGGCAACGCGTATACGGCATTTGATGGTGAGTCAAGTGATAAAGCCTACGAAGTCATTCACGCGCGCCTGGGGCACGTCTCCGATACCAAGCTAAAGCTAGTTGCTAGCGCGTGCGATGGTATCCCCCCTATGGCTTTGTCTCAATCGGATGGTGGTGTCTGCGGTGGCTGTGCGCAAGGAAAAATGACCACAAGCTCGTACGCGCACCAATCGGGTAGCGAGATAAAGACAGGTCGCCCATTCGAGATTGTGCACACGGATGTGATGGGGCCAATAAAACCGAAGTCCAAGGGTGGTGCGGTATACATCGTGGTCTTCGTGGACGACTTCAGCCGAGTAGTGTTCGTCAACTTCATCAAGCAGAAGTCTCAAGTGTTCGATTGCTTCAAGGCATTCTGCACTCAGGTTAAGGTGCAACACGGCTGCAAGGTGATGTGTGTTCGTAGTGACAACGGTGGTGAATATGTGAGCAAGCGCTTCGGCAAGTTCTGTGCGTCCAAAGGGATCATTCACCAGACGAGTGCGCCATACAGCCCCAGCAAAATGGGACCGCTGAGCGTATGAACCGGACACTAGCTGACATGGCCCGGTCGATGCTACACTACATGCGAGTGGACCGTGTGTGGTGGGCTGAAGCGTTTCGGACTGCAGCTTACATCGTCAACCGTATCCCGAATACTGCGCGACCGGATCAGAGCCCCCTCGAAGTATTAACCGGAAAGCGCCAGTCACTCGAAGACCTTCGTGTATTTGGTGCTCGTGGCTACGTACATGTTGACAAGCCAAACGTAGGCAAACTTGATCCTCGAGCTCACCGTTGCCTCTTCCTTGGATACGCTGATGGTTCGAAAGCGTATCGTGTGTGGGATTACGACGACGAGCGCATCGTGATTTCGCGATCGGTGCATCTGAATGAGCGACCACCAGACACGTTCCAAGCCGTCAGTGATGACTCAAGTTGCTTTCCTTGGGTGGTTAGCGTCAATGATCACGATTCCGTGAGTTATATTCCGCCACCGCGACCAGTGAATGAGAACGACCATGATGCAACTGCGGATGTCGACGATGCCGCCGACGTTGAAATGGAAGAAGTGCCCCCTACCGATGCTCAAATCTCACCCGTTCCTACTGATGCTTTGGACAGGGGGAGTAACAGCCAGATGCAAGTTGTCCAGCGCATCAGTCCTTCCACTGCTACCGAAGATCAGCAGATGCAGCTCGCCCAGCGTCCTGATTGCGATATCGTCCCGCACTCACAACATCTAAGTCGGTCGATCGATCGCCCCGCCATCGTCCAGCATCTCAACCCGAGCCTTGACCTCGTCCGTGCTGCCGGATGTGATCCGTGCGCACCGTCAGCAATAATCCCTCATGGTGAAGGTGTTGGCGTCGGCTTCGATGCATCAGAGAATCGCATAGTGTTCAGTGGTGGTTCCATTCGCCCTCGATCGATCACGTATGAACAACCGCGTCTACTGACTGATGGAGATATGCCTTTGCATCTTGGTGGCGCTGAAAATGACGATGAGCCAGAACCAGAAAGCAAGCGACCACGCCTGGATGAGTACGAAATTGCGTTGGCGGTGTCTGAGCTGCCTACATCATACGCTGAAGCAATGGCGGCCCCTGACGCTCCACAATGGAAGGAAGCTATACGTGCTGAGATTCGGTCGCATGTGCGGAGCCACACGTGGGACATGGTGCGACGACCTCAAGGAAACAAGGTGATCGGATGCAAATGGGTATTCGCGAAGAAGTACGACGAGAATGGAGCGGTTAAGCGATACAAGGCACGTCTAGTCGCTCGAGGTTTCCTCCAGACTCGCGGCATAGACTATACCCACACATACTCACCAGTGGCAAGCATGAACACGATCCGGGTCTTTCTCGCATTGTGCTGCTCTCGACGCCTCATGATTCGCCAGTTTGACATTGAGACCGCATTTCTAAATGGAAAGCTTGACGAAACAGTGTTTATGAATCCCCCTGAAGGAGTGAATGTGGCGCCGGAATTGGTTTGCAGACTCCGCCGCAGCCTCTATGGACTCAAGCAAGCTGCAGCTGTGTGGCACCGTACCATCCGCGACGTGTTCAAGCGTCTCGGTTTCAAACAGTGTCGAGCTGATCCTTGTCTCTTCGTTCGACGAGATGACAGTGACCCAGCGGCCGCGGTTTTTGTGGTGCTCTACGTAGACGATCTACTTGTTGGCTGCAAAACAGAGGAACAAGCGCGATCCGTGTGTACTGGTCTCGCGTCGCACTTCACGGTCAAATCACTCGGTGATGCTCGTTTCGTTCTCGGGATGGAAGTACTTCACGATCGGAAACGTGGTGAAATGGTGGTGAAGCAATCTCAGTTTATAACCAAGTTGCTCGAGCGTTTTGGTCAAGTATCTGCTCATGGTGTCCGCAACCCAATGGTAATTGGTCAAGATCTCAGCCCATCCGACAAGCACGGTGTATGCACAGACAAAAATAAGTACCGCGAACTAATCGGATCAATGCTGTACGTTGCCAATGCCACACGTCCCGACATTGGCTACGTGCTGTCGATACTCTCTCAGTACCTCGATACGCCGCGTGAGATGCATTGGAATGCTGCGCTACGTGTACTTCGCTACCTCAAGGCCACTCTTTCGATCGGCATCCACTACACGGCAAAGGGCAAGAATATCGTGACATACTGCGACGCGAACTGGGGTGGTGATAAGGAGACGCGACGCTCGACGTCTGGTGTGATGGTGAAGATGGCTGACGGTCCGGTCATCTACAAGAGCAAGCGTCAAGCGACCGTCGCATTATCAACTGCTGAAGCCGAGTACATGGCTCTCGCACTTACCGCTCAAGAAGTACTGTGGCTGCGTTTCCTCCTCACAGAGATGGGTGTAAACGTGTCGAGTGCGTCGACGATCTACATGGACAACCAGTCGGCGATTAGTATGGCAACTAACCACGGATACACCCCACGCGCCAAGCACATCGACCTCCGAGCTCACTTCGTCCGTGACTACGTCGAGAAGGGCACCATCAAGGTGGAGTACGTACCATCGGAGTCTCAGCTAGCGGATATTTTAACGAAGGCCATTCCGACGCCGCGCTTTGTGGAGCTTCGTGACGCATGCGGACTTGTGGACTGTCAAGTTGAGGGGGAGTGTAACGGCCTCTAATTGGGTGTCCCACAGTATGTGCCAACTTGACATATAAGAGAAATAGTCACATTCTAGAATATCGAGACAGAAGAACACGTGGCTACAAGTGAGTAAGAGCCTATAGTTTGCTTTATTCCTATGAATTTACTTTCCATTTTGCACTGCGACAATCACATTGTTATAGTAACGACCTCTGATTGGGTGTCCCACAGTATGTGTCAACTTGACATATAAGAGAATTTGTCACATTCTAGAATATCGAGACAGAAGAACACGTGGCTACAAGTGAGTTAGAGCCGAAAGTTGGCTCTATTTTTATGAATTTTCTTTCCATTCTGCTCTGCGACAATCAAATTGTTATAGGATCAGCCGAATTTATTGTGATGAGAGATTTGGCAGAGACGGATCGCCAGCCTGGTACCACATGCAACATCTACTTGACATCACCTAAACCAAATGAAATGTACAAATGGGAAGTGATGTATTGAATTGATTTCCCCTTTTTCAGGTACGTAAGCTAAAAACGTTGAGTTTTGATCTTGGTCAACTCTATATCGGTAGTGTGTTTAGCTGTACAACTGTCAAGAACTTGATGCCAAATCCTCGATACAAAGCACGGGCAACTGTCACTTGCTCGGATAAGCAGGGGACGCTTTCGGATGGCATAACACTTAAAACTAGTGGAAAAGCGGCGATGAAAATTAACATTAATTTCGTGAGCGTGTGTTAAAGCCACAAGTGAAGATTTGCCACCGAATAAAATAACTGTATTGTGCGTTCTGCCTAAACGTATCGTACCAATCGACGGTGGCAAACCGTTTGCAAGTCGACAAATCTATGCAACTAACTTCAGTATTCTTAAAACAGTGTGTATCTTCATGCGCTTAGACTGTCAATCGCAAACTTCAGAAACAGTTTAAAATAACAGTTGTGATGTAGCTAGTAACTAGAAGGAAAGCCGCCGTAACAAAAGCAAAAACATCTTATCAAGCACACCGTTAAATTTATCTTTCTTCTGTCGTACACCATGACTCAATTTGTTACTAATGCACTTAGAAATCGCCATGCGAGCCGAGCTTCCACCAGTAAAGTTGATCAAGAAGAGATTGTGCCTTTTCGTTTGTTGCCTTAACAGCTAAAGCTGTTTCAAACATTTGCTTCAACTTTTCGTAGCTGAAGATACCAATGAGCATCGGTATTATATTTTTCTGTTGAAATGGCGTGTTCACGTAACACGTCTTTGCGTAATCCTACCAAAATTCGAGCTTTGCTCGCTCGTAAAAAGTATCGTGAAGTAGTATGTTTCTGCCTCTTCGAGCAATAGCATGTATACAAAATTAGATGGAGTAAACCCCTGCTCCAACCAATTCGATGTCAGCATTTTCAAATATTTTGGCTCGCGATGGCGTTTGCAATTTCTGGCGAAATTAATATCTTAAGAATCGTGCTACTCGCCGGGTATGTGTCATCTGCAGATATTCCTTGCCCGCCAATATCAAAAAGCATTGTCAGTAGCAGCTGGAATTCGATATTTGCGGTGTGCGCTACGTCCTCGACATTTGAACTTGGTTCGACCAAAGACTAGGGCCTCCTTTTCCGGATCGTCCCACGACGATGCGTCCTCTTCATCCGACAGTTACTTAGTCATCAACAGCCGATTCCCCGTCCGAATCATCTAAATTGCTTTCTCCTCGTCATTATCCTCATCATCCAAGCCCTCTATCCACAAACTTAAGCAACGACATCAAACGAGTTTCTCAATTCAAAATACTCGACCGCATCTGAAATTTTTCCAACCAAAGCAGGTTGGGGCACGCCTAGTCATTGACAGATCGTACTGGGTTAAATTTTTGTTCGAAACTAAGTTATTTTCGTATATTTAGCAGAGACATGACCTCCGCATAGCAATCGCGTCCCGCAGAGTGGTACAATTTTGACGTAATGATTTTAATCGTTTGGGAAATCCTCCCCTCCTTTTCCTTTTCCATCCATCATCTTGACATCTAAGAAATTTAATTTATAGGTCTGCATCCTCTGTCCAAAATCCTTCATGCCCATGGTTACGAGTGCGACTTTCAAAGTTATTGGGTTGGAGACACCACACATTTAAAATGTTTTAGCGTTTTCAAATGTCAAGCTGGGTGCATAGAGCTCAAGTCTGAGCATGGATATCAGAACAATAGCACCACAACCAAATAAGAATTTGAGAGGCCGTGTTTAATCTGTAAATCGCTCATTGCTTCTCATCCTTAAGTGATCATGACAAAGCCACTCAATTGTTTTCTATGGTTTCGTCAGAATACCTGCGACATTATATAAAAAAAACGGCACCTGTGGGAACGTCTTTGATTCACAATGTGCTTTAAATTGAAGTGTATTTCGAAATTGCGGTCAAAAAAGCAGGGTGAGGCCGATCTCGTCTTCGCATTGAGTCTTTTGCATTGAATCATGCAGATCATGTGCTGCGTGGTTGGACGCATTTGGGTTTCAAGAAAAAAGCCATACCGTGGAGCATTTGGATTGACTCCTAATCGTAAAGGATTTGAGCTTTTCTAAATAGACAAGCAAAATATTATTACGGCCGGATCGAACATCATACGTCACAACACAAAATGGCTGGATCGCGTTGGTGTGATGCGCCTTCGTAACGAGCTGCAGACTTAACTGGCTACACATAAACTGCTTGCTCTTATTAGATCGGCCGTTTTGGACTTGTCTACTACTACTACTTATGCCACCAAGATTACAGCGAGGTCACTGGTAAATCGTCAGTGAGGTGCTACGGACATCACCTGACCCGTCTGAGAGTTGTAGTCCTAAACAATAAAAAAACAGTTTGGACAGCTCTCGTAAAACCTAAAGGTTCATCTGCATTATTTTAAAAGTCCAATAGTGTACGCATTTTGCCCTGAAATTTATGCTATTTGTTAGCAAACTTGCCCTTTCGAGGCGTATCTCTTTTATTTTGCTTGATATATCAATCATTTTTTGGCGATTATTGTGCTGACAAAATCGCATCTTTTAGCCTGCTATATACATCAAGCCAACGTTCTGCAAAGCCGACAGCAGTTTTAAACGACATTGAATCCACATCAAAGATCAAGAAGATTAATTTTGGGCGAGTTTCTATAAACCTAAGAGAAGCGACCGCGCTTTAATGAAATATCAAAAATATTGATTGCTTTAACCCAGGGTGAAAAGCTCAGCGATGCCTTAGCTTCTTTTTTCTCGGGTACAAAGCCATTAATAAACTAGTGCATCGGTCTCTATTGTGTCTTTAAGCAAACTATATGGCCATATGGTCTAGTAATCAACTCCAGATTGATACGCTTTGAATTTTAGCAAGTACGTTTTGAGCAGTAACAATAGTTTTGCAAGCGTTAAGAGGAATACTGAAAACTACCAGAGCCAGATGTAATGGGGAAACATAGTATTCAAATATCTACTTGGCTTAACCACTCTGAAATACTAACCAGTCGCTCTATATTGTATCAGCTTGTAAACCAGCAACATCGTTCGTTTAATGAATTCTTGATGGGCGAACGCAATGCCTGGCCTACATATAAGCGCACCCTCGAGCGCGAAAGTTTCTTGATTTATACTCAATGCAAGCATAATATTTCGCAAGAACAATAAAGCATCTAGTCATTCGTTGTGGCATGTGAGGCAAGTCTATTGGTGTCCCCATGAATGCGTCTCGGATCACTGCAAATAACTGAACGCTAAATATTGCCGACGAATCGTATTAAGTGCAACCCGAATGGCAGGAATTTCTTGTCTCGGTTAAAATGACAGCTATAAGCTGCCTGGACAGTAGTAAAAAAACTCAAGATCGCCGAGATAATGAAAAGAGTTGACTGACCCAAAGCTGTGCAAGCAATGTTTCATGACTTCGCCCCACCCGGCGAATCCAGCGCTGATTTACGCTGGAAATTTTTCTTGATGCTACGTAAAGCGTGTAAAAGCTTTAATTTCTCCAGCATTGATTGTTTTTTATCAAAAGATTGGGCAAATGCCTTATAAGGCTTGCATAGCCAGCACTTTTCCGGGGGTAAGCCTTCCACAGATTGAAATTGTAGCGATGGCCAATGCGCGACTGCTTCTAAATTTCTAAAGTCTGCACGTGTTTTGCAGACTTATGTTTCCTACTTGAGGAATGTCGCCAACTGCATTTGGTACCCATCTATTAAGCTATGTCTCCAACATTTGAAGCGCTTCGGTTGCCAGTGCTACCAGTGGAGCGTGCATTTGCGCTGAGGAAGGCATCATTACAGCTACCTTCGTAAAATGTTAACCATCAAATTTGGGTTGTGTATTTTGCCCAGGCTTTCTTGTCTACGCACAACAGGACTCACAAAACCCCTAAAGCGTACACTATGCGGTTGGCACATCTGGCCTTGCCACACTAGGTGATTGAGAGCTTGTTTTGTCTGCCACGATCAAGTACGTGAAAAACAAAAGTAATAAGATATATTATATCTCAAAACCTGGATTTGCTACAGCCCTATACTGGCTTCAACCGTCCTTTTAATCAGTTAGATTAAAATCGACTAATCAACGTGAGGATTTTCTTAGAAATAATTCAGTATATTTTGGTGGGGCGCAGTCATTTGCTGACGCGCGATCTTTTTTAACACGCCAGAGTCTACCAGGACTCGAATGGTTGTTCATGACCTCGTAAGCTTGCGTAGCACATCGCGGGTGGGTTTCAATCACGTGCTGTCAGCATCTCTGGGCATAAGTTTATCAAATTCATGGTGCGTATCAACTACACACCCATCATAAAAGACTCAGTTTTTCTCCGGTGGAGCGCTCGTCTCTGACTCAAACTTATATTTTTCTGAGTGGGGGGGGGCTTGGCTTTTACTAGCGACCAATTTGAGTCATTGGGTGAGAAAGAAATCGACGTCGTAGGTTTCCTTCGGGGCAGGCGCGATTATGTACCGCAGCTACCGTAGCGGATTTTGCTTCGCTCGGCAGCATTTAAGTGTATTGTGATTGATCACGAGTCAGCGGGCTAGCAGACCCTATTACCCGTGTCATCGTAGAAGAAAAAACCTTTCAACGGCATTCCGAAGAAGCAAGCCTGTCTGTGGCTGCTCTAATCTTAGAGAGTGTTTGAGTTTCTCTTTCATTGTTGCTGTAGAAATGCTAAGATTTGAGCTTTACTTATAAGGCGACAATGAGCACAGTTACCATAGGTTCTTCAAGGAATGGCGCCCCCCTAATGAAGACCGTTAATTTTATTAATTCGTTTCTATATTTATAGTCACGGTTGGCTTCCTCGTAGGAAAGAAAGCGTGCGCTTAGCGTAACTCAAAGTGCACCAGAAGGAACGTAGCTCTTAACTTTTTCTTCATATGTATCTAAACTACAAAGAACCTAGATGAAGCGATTCACGTGTAAGTGCCTAGCATTTCGCTTGTCCTCTCAGTTGAAAGAGTGCGAACGCGCACCTGATCATCCGTGATTGAAGCCTTCTAAGTGGTTATCTCTACATTTATTCCGTAAAGAAACTTTTAAGTTATACCAAAAAAAGAGCGCAATCACGGGTGCTACTGAAACCTATGCTATCTGAGTCTTTGATCCTAGAGAGCTCATACGGCATGACGCTTTAGATGCTGGGTAGCAGAGAGAGCTGTAGATGCAGCCTCATCCAAAGGCCCATAAAAGCTTGGAAGTCTTTTAGGTAGTGTCCGACGGATGCGAAAAAGAAATTTGGAACCGTGGGCACAAAATTATCTACGAAAACCTTTTAAGGCGTAAAGGGGTCTTCCTCACGATCTGCATATACATTTTAATTTAAGATTTCTCTATTTTATGCAACACTACTTTGTTGATCCTACCTATAAGTTTGTAAGAATTCTGCTAATAGCCGGTACCAAGCCCAATCTCATCTTGGGAAACAACTCCGCTACAAACCCATTGTTGAGTTTTATGCTAATTTAGTGTAAGGTTGACATAATGAAAGTGGAGATTGAAGATTTTCAAAAGAACACTCCTTGGCAAATAAGGAATTTTTTGTTTATTTCGCAGCAACCTCGGCTCAAGTGAGTTGTATTTTTAGGGAAAAAATGATGTGCTAACTAAGTTTGTAAAAAGGAGCACATGCACTGTCACAATCCACGCAGCGTTCAGCCTGGTATGTGCCTGCTTTCGCAAATTCCATTCCTTCACGCTTAACAATTCAATTTTGTGTATTGATTGTACAATCTCGCGGCACAGTCAACTTTTCATCATGCGATTTTGCTACTTACGCATTGCTTTACTCACCAGTGCCTTAGCTGCGAATGCGTTCGCTGACACAGCGGAGACGGATGCCTAATTGGCCGCATCACGTACGGCGTCTTCGCTCGCATTTGTCCGTAACAATTCTGCTGCATCAGCGGTCACAGAAACTCACGAGGTGACGAATGGCGATGACGAAGACAGAATAGGGATGGCAGTCTCACAATTTGCCAAATTAATTGGAAAGGTTGCAAGAAGTACTATAGTGAGGGGTCTCAAGAAAGATGTCCTCGACCCATTCATGAAAGACAAAATGGTTTTGCAAGCAGTCTATGATGGTTTGTGTCTAACCGACCCAAACATCAACGTTTTGTTCTCCAAGGATTGCATCTGGTGGGCTTATTTAGTCTGCCATTTCGGCCGCCACTTCGAAGAGAATGATTACGAGTTTATCGTTGAGGCAATGTCGGCCATATATGACGCCGAAACATTGTCCAAGATACTAATCACCGCGACCAATGCTGAAGGATCAAAAGCGCTAGCTATAAATTTCGCTAAAGCTGCAAACAATGAAGTCAAGGGTCTAGTCCTCAGACAAAAGCATGAACTTGCCAGCAAAATATTCCATCAAAAAGTACATTTGGCAGAGGAGATTTCTAAGAATCGTCGTGATCGTATTTTGGCGTACGTGGGGTACTTCCAAAGGCTCCCAGACAAGAAGTATCACATTTTGACCAGCTACCTAACGATTTTGCTCAAATTCAACAAAGATGCTGTTGGCGATGTGCTATCAGTCTCCCGCATGAGCTCTGAGGATGCTGCTTTACTTCAAATTTTACTTTGGCTACAAATTTTTTACGAATCGAGATGTCTTGACGATTAAGTGTCTATTTGGTTGGATGTGAACATACCCCCGTCCAGAATCGTGTCCATGCTGGTGCAAAATAATGCGGAAGCTGATTGGTCCACCATTCTTTTTTCAAACCGGGCTGCTCTACCTAGAAAAGTACAATGCATTAAGAACTGAAGACAGCTTTACACACTCCCTTCGACTTTGATCAAGTTTTGCAAATGCTATTTGCGGTGGTAGAGCATGAGTCGCCTGCGACTGACAAACACATGGCGTACACCACTATTGTAAAGGTGCTGACTGCAGAAGAATTTCGGAATGAAAACGTGTAGTAAGAATACTTTGGCTACATTACAGCTGTGATTTCCTACGAAGCTGCATGAAATTTTGCCTTGCTGTGCTTTTTAGTGCTAGGATTTAGCAAAAAATATAATACAACTGGAGGCTTATGAAAATCATCACATCGAAGATTAAAAACTCGACGAAGCCTCAAGAATTTCCTGTGACCCATTAAGCAGAGCAAGCTAGTGCTACAATACAAGCTCCTTACCGAACTGCAATGAGGTGGCATTGAAAGGTCGCTGACTTTCGAGAGATGTGAACATACTTTGCCTTAAAAAGACGATAAATACTCGGCAGTTGTCGCTCGCAATTGTCGCATGCTGGTTCTGGAATGCTGTAAAGTGCTTGCACTCTCCAACAAAACATTGGCAGGAAACAAAAGCAAAGGTCGCGTGAAGTTTTACATGAACCGATAAAAATTTATTCGTTGATCAGAGCAGTGGCGATCAAAAGGTCGGTGTAACTGGATTTCTAGTATGCAATGTTAGTGCAACGAAGAAATGGCATTTACTAGTCGAGTTGGTTTCGGGTAGTATTCGTGCTTGGCATACCCTGGATTTTCAAATTTAAGGACATTAATAGCGGGTAAGCCGCAAAAAAATCTGCAGCGGATCTTGCAACCCTATTCTAGGCAATCGGTGGATAATTACGATCGCAACGCGACAGTTTCTTAATTTTTTTTTTGTAATGATACTTACACGTCAAATGCAATACTTTAGGCCCAAAGCTCTAGCGTCTTCTCATAAGTATAATGGGTGATAAATAGTAGATAGACGAGACAGAACAATAGAAAATTTGTTGAGAAGAAAGTAAAAACCGAAGTGAATATATTTATCCTGACCAATGAACGGCTACCATATGTAATTACTAATTGTGACGTACTTGTAATTACTGTGAAGCCATCCACCTGTTCAACATGCATTCAGCGGTGTAATGTTAACACTCCCACTCACCGCTAATGCTGTGTGTCCTTTGTTGCTGACTTGGTCTTGATTCCTGTGGCTTCGCGCAGATACTTAAGCATCTTGGTCCCAACTGCCTTCGTCAGCATATCTGCAAGCTGACTCTTCGTGTCGATATATTCGATCTTCAACAGTCCTTCTTGCACGCTCTCACGAATAAAGTGGTGCTTGATGTCCACATGCTTCGTCCTAGCATGGTATCCGGCGTTATTGGCTAACGCAATCGCACCCTGGTTGTCTTCCCAAACCTGTGTGCCTTCAACTTGCTCGTGACCCATGTCCTTTAGCATTGCCCGCGTCCAAAGAACTTCTTGTGTGCATAAGCTGAGAGCCATATACTCAGCTCCGCTGAGCTCAGCGCAACTGTCCGCTGGTACTTCGACTTGAATACCACTGGTGCGCTTGCAATCATGACCATAATTCCCGAGACCGAGCGTCTGTCATCCGTGTTGCTGCCCCAATCTGCATCCGAGTATGCCTTGACCGTAACGCTTCCAGTTTCTCGGTAGACGATACCGATTTGACGCGTGGTCTTCAGATACCGTACTACTCGAATTGCTGCGCTCCAATGTTGTAGTCCTGGGTTCTCCAGAAAACGTGATAGCTGCGTCACCACGTAAGCAATATCAGGCCGAGTGCATGTCGTTATGTACAGCAGGCATCCAATCAAAGAGCGATAAGGCTTTGATCGCATTGTCGACCGTCCCTCTTCCGTTGTGGGTGACTGCTTTGACGACAGCTTCAATCCTGATACGCAAGGGTTTTCAACACTTTTGGCATCTTGTTGACCGAATCGCTTGACCACGTCATCGATGTAGCGAGTCTGTTTGATCATCAAAATTCCAGCTGACCTGTCGTGATCAATTTCCATACCCAAAATAAATTCCGCCTGACCAAGCTCCTTCATCTTGAAAGCATTCTTGAGTACTCCCTTTACTTGATTTAATTCTTTGCTGCTTCTTGCTGCGATAATCATGTCGTCCACATATAGTCCAACGTAAGCAAAACCTTCTTTAGTTCTCTTGACATAAACACATTGATCTGCTCCGCAACTCTTAAAGCCATTCCTGATGAAGACACGATGTATTGTCTTGTTCCAGGCACTCGCTGCTTGCTTAAGTCCGTAAATAGCCTTGTTTAGTTGACATATGTTTCCTTGAGCATTGTCGACACCAAGCGGAACTTCCATAAAAACGTTGTCCGTCAACACGCTATTAAGAAAAGCCGTGTCGACGTCCAGCTGTTCCATTTGATAGCCACATTCAACACATACCGCGAGAATTATTCGGATCGAATTCATGTTGGCAACCGGGGAATATGTCTCGAAAAAGTCAACGCCATACTTCTGCTTGAAACCTTTCGCGACTAGTCGTGCCTTGTATCGCACGATAGCGCCATTCTGATCACGCTTTTTGGCAAATACCCATCGTGATCCAATTGTGCGTCCAATCTCCCCTCGTGGCTGCAATGTCCACGTTTTATTCTCTTCGTGAGAGCGAAGCTCAGCATCCATTGCTTCACGCCATTTCATTGCATCGTCGCTTGCCATTGCTTGAGTATAAGTAGTCGGTGAGTCCATATCATCGTCAATATTCACAGCGTAGGCAAGAAAGGCTTCCGCAATTAGTCCATCTTCGTCAATCCTAGCACGCTTTGGAGTCGGTGGGCCCTCACTTCCTTCTGTTGACTCTCCACCATCGGAACCGTTTCTTAGCATAAGCACTGGCTCACGTCTTACTCGTGTTCGCTCCAATTCAGGCCGAAACACCAAACGATCTTCTTGTTGCACTTGGGAAGGTTGATGATACTCCGTTAGCTCAAGCCCGTTTCGTACAGGGCTCTCAGAAGGCATTAGCCGCTGTACAACTGCGCTTGGTGTACGATTTACATCCTCCATATTGACATCCTCGACTGTCTCTTCGACAGCTCCCATGGGATCGTCCGGAACTGACTGTCGATCCACTTGATGCTGAACATTGACTTCATCGCCATCCTTAACTACTTGAACAATTGTTTCCGGCTTAAGCTCTTGCGTGTCGTAGATGCCGCCAACCTCACGCTCATCCAACTTTACAGAGCGGGTCACTTTAATCTTGGCATTCTCCAAGTCAAACACGCGATAGCCCTTGACATTCTCTGCATAGCCAAGAAACATACACTTGAAACTCTTGGGTTCCAGTTTGGTCCGTTTCACATCGTCAATATGAGCGTAGCCTTGCGAACCAAATACGCGCAGGTGATCCATTCGAGGCTTCATTTTAAAAACTAGCTCATACGGCGTGGTGTCAGGATTGACCGCATTGCTGGAGCGATTAATTAAATAAACCGCTGTATTTACCGCTTCCGCCCACCATTCCGTCGATACGCTCTTGTAGTGTAACATGCTGCGGGCTTTCTCCATAATTGTCCTGTTCATCCGCTCCGCTACTCCGTTTTGCTGCGGGCTGTATGGGACGGAGCGCTGGTGTACAATGCCGTTCTCTTGACATATTCCTGCCATTTTCTTGTTTACGAACTCGGTTCCGTTGTCGGATCGCAAACATCTTAGTCGTGCACCCCACTGGTTTTCGTATAATGTCAGAAACTCCTTGAACTTGCCAGCAACTTCACTCTTGCTCTTGATCAGAAAAATTGCAACATATCGTGAAAAGTCATCCACAAACGTGAGAATGTATTTGGCACCACCCTTCGAGATAGTTCGCATTGGCCCCATGACATCTGTGTGAACACGCTCCAACACACGTGTCGTCTTTGTCATTGAACGAGACGGAAACACCGTGATCGTCTGCTTGCCCTTCAAACACCCGGCACACAATTTTTCCACACTTTGCTTGATAATCGGGATACCATTAGTCAATCGCTGTGTCCTGATCAGCGCATCCTTGCTGGGGTGCCCCATGCGTGCATGCCAAAGCTCCCACTGATTGTCAGCCCCAGTATATTCAACGAGACATGCTTCTTCTTGCTCACAGTCAAGAAAATACGACTTTCCAGCTTTTGTGCCCGACGCAATTGCTTGCTTCTTGTTCCAAATGACACATGACGAACGCGAAATTACACTCATGCCACGCTCTGCCAATTTGCCAACTGACAGCAACCTTCTGTCGAGTCCGGGAATGTGCAGAACTTCGACCATGCGAATCCTCATTCCGTTCAAACCAGTCAATTTTACCGTGCCGGCTCCTTTGACAAGCAACTTCTTCCCGTCTGCAATCGTAACTTCGATGCTAGCTTCTAGGCCCTTGTACTCGAACAAGTCCTTCCTGTGTGGGGTCATGTGGGAAGTTGCTCCACTATCAATCAGCCATCCTGATGACTTCCCTTCACCAACAGCAAACACCGTGTCGTCGCTGTTGAATCTTTTACCGGCGGGGCAGTTCCGCTTCATGTGTCCAAACTGGTCACAGTTGAAGCACTTGCCCTTGAATCCGCCGTTATTGCGTGGAGGACCACCCTTTCGCCCATTGTCCCGACCACCTTTGAATCTTCTAGCATTTCCATTTCCATTTACGCGAAACGCTTTCTCTGTAGCTTCTTTCCTCTGCAGCTTCTCCGACTCTTTGAGCAGCTTCTCCTTGACTTCTATCAACGAAATGTCTCTTGCATTTTCCACAATTGACGAAATCAAGTCGTACTCCGAAGGTAGACTGCTGAGAAGAACCACCAGCTGGCGTGACTCATCAATTTGCTCTCCCGTAGTCTGTAGTCCCACTACTAGCTCATCAAAAGAGTCCAGATGCTCTGCCATGCTTGTTCCACTTTCCATCTTGAACTCATGTAGACGACGAGTCATCACAACACGATTGTGAAGAGTCGAGCGATTGTAGAAATCGCGGAGGGTTCCCCACGCCTCCATAGCACGCGTAGCCGACCGAATCTTGGTCTGGTGCTGGATCTCAACGCCTTGAGCAATGATGCCTAGCGCCTTGGCATCATTAACCAGCCACGCCTCCGTGACGTCCTTCTCTTCCTTGACGGCCATGATGTGTCCCAGGAGACCCTTCCGCGCCAGGGTCATCCTCATGTTAAACTCCCAGTGGTAATAGTTACCACTTCCTAGGAGGACTTCGGTGCGCTTGTTCATATTGGGCGAGAACGTTGCTTGAGCTTGTTGCGGCTGTTAACCTGTTGAGAAGAAAGTAAAAACCGAAGTGAATATATTTATCCTGACCAATGAACGGCTACCATATGTAATTACTAATTGTGACGTACTTGTAATTACTGTGAAGCCATCCACCTGTTCAACATGCATTCAGCGGTGTAATGTTAACAAAATTAATAGTGGCTTTCTATAAGAAGCTTGATTGTATATTGTTCTGTTTCCATCAACGAAACTATGCGATTGAATATTTCTGCGCCGCTAAGCTATCAAAACAGCGATAGGAAAGCAAATGTAATACTAAAATTGAACAAGGCGGGAGTAAACCGCATTAACTTGAATCACTAATCAGGAAGCATCTATCAGGAAACATCAACTCATTGAGCCGAAGTCTCATGACGCTTCGATTTTACATTCTGTCGCGACTGCAAGCTAGCGTTTGCTCGATCAGTGAAGCTGTTACGAGCGAGAATCACACATCTGAATAAGAATAAAGTCATACTGTGCTGTACCAACCAAATGTCCGACGCGCTTTAGCTGAAATACAGCCATGGTCACCACCGTTCCGCAACCGCGACACCGACCCAATTTTGCAATCGATCACCGTATCGTACCAAGACAATCGCTTTTTAAATTAGAATGGAAATTAAACTATCCAGCAATACTGATTTGCTCAAAAGATCAGATCAGGATAACCTTTTAGAGCTACGTGCGAAAATTCTGAATTCTGTGACGTGTAGCACCAATAGGGTTTGGAATGTACCCACTAAACCACGCAATTAATCGCGATTGGAGAGGTCTAAAGGGGGAGGGGAAGCAATTTAAATTAGAAACAGTATGAGTTACAAATATGGCCACACGTGTTGATTGTGCTGACGTCGATTTTGTTGCTGGAAAGAATTCGTCCGTCCGACGTTTTGATCATGCTGATGGGCGATGAAGCATACGCTCACAGATCTTATATAATTTTGTGAATCATTCATCGAAAAGCTTTTGGGTGCGCTGCCTAATAATGTACATTGCGCACAAAAAGCGCGAGCAGAAAGATGACGATGAAGACTATCGCCGATCGAAAAAGAAGAAATCGCGTTGTCAGTGGGCTTGTATAATGCATGTTTATGACTTTGAATGCGATAATTGCTCTAAAGTACGTATGAGCTATACTAAGCAGAGAAATACTTGGGAGCATAGCCTTTTTTCTTGCTACTAACGTACTTTGTGAAACGACTTTGCCGATCGTAATGTCTGACAAGGAACATTGCTGACACGATCAGAATTGTCAAGTGTTTGACAAAAGGCGCACTCCATTTAAATTCCACTCGAACTCTTGACTAAATAGCGCAGCTTAATGCAGCGATCCTCACACTTCCTTCTTCGTTGTAGCAGCTAAAAGCTCAGTTGGCACAGTCTCGATTAAGAGAGTAATGGAAAGGACAGTCAAATGATACTGAAGTGGTGGGAGAAGATGAAAGAACTTTACGCAAATGCGGTCGTCAACGATTCTGTCCTAATATCCATACTGCTTTTTGGATTGAATTTGACGACGCCGTATTGAAACTTATCGACGATGGCTGTGAGCTCGTATATGATAGAAATGTATCGGAATATGGAGCACCGTTAGCAGTGTTTTGAAAAAAATGTAAGTACGAGTGTATTAATATTTTCATGCTGTGTGGTGCTACAGGACCAAAATTCACCACTGCATTGCGCAGTGTAGCAAGGACACACCTCAATATGTGATGTTTTGGTTGATTTCGTTTCTCCTTCTCAGACTGTACTAATTTCTGCTCACGTAGAATGAATTGACGCCAGTGGATGTATGCAATACTCCAGCTATTATTTCTCTGTTTAGAAATTAATCTGGCAAGCGTAAGATTTTGTTAGTGTTTATTGGCATATCGATACTATGAGGCAAAAATGATGCAAATGTTCCAGCTCCATCAATTCCAGCAGCACCAACACTTGAGCCATTATCAGATGCCGCTTTAAATGTTTCATGGTAAACAAGTAGTGATAATTTTAAAAATTGTGCAATCTCATGTCATATGAACAATATAGATCACGAATTTGTCTAAAGTGGTGCCGGCAAGATCAAGCTTACGTCCACATCAGCGCCATTAAAAGTTGTGCACGCAGTTGCGTTTCCTACTGAAACTTGCCAGACTAACCTATGGGAAAAACTGGATATTTTGCATCAATCTGTGCTATCAATCTCGACGAGCTGAGTGACAAAATTGAAAGTCGCGACGACAAAAAGAGGTGAGCATCAGGAGATATTCACAAACACATGCAAGTTCATTAAATCTTCCATATACAACACAGCGAAAATATTACCACCACTCTTGGCTGTAACAGCAATTGGACCAACGGAATTTACTGGGATGTGGGATCTGGCAGAGATGGGTCGCCAGCCTGGTACCACTTGCATCATCTACTTGATACAAATGAAACGTGCAAATGGGAATCGGCGTATAAAATTGATGTCCACCCAACCAAGTACGCAAGCTAAAAACGTTGAGTCTCGGTGTCGGCCAACTCTTTTTCGGAATTGTGTGTTTAGCTGTACAACTGGCAAAAATTTGGTTTCGGATCATTGATACAAAGTATGGCAGCTGTCACTAGCCCGGACAACCAGAAGACGCTTTCAGATGCCAATACAGTTAGAACTAGTGAAAAAGCGGCGATTAAAGTTGACGTTCAATACTGTGACGATGTGTGATAGCCACGACTTAAGTTTTGCCACCGATGGCCGCAATTGTATTGTGCATTCTACTTAAACGTACCGAATCAATTGACGGTGGCAAACTGCCTGCAAGTCGACAAATCTATATGGTCAAATTAGATTTCCTTAAATTAGTGCGTAGCTTCATGCGCTTGGACTGTAAACCGCACACTTCACGAACAGTATAGAATAAAGCCGTGAGAAGAATGAATCCGAGTGATAACTAGGCGGAAAGCCGCCGTAACAAAAGTAAAAAAAATCCTATTTAACGCATCATAAAAGGTGTTATTCATTTCGATTGCTTTGTCGTCGTACACCATGACTTTAATTTTTGTTATTAAGATGCACTTAGAAATTGCCATGCGAGCTAAGCTTCCACCAGTAAAGTTGATCAAGAAGAGATTGAGCTTTTCCACTTGTTGCCCCAACAGTTAAAGCTGTTTCAAACATTTGCTTCAAGTTTTCGTAGCTGAAGACACCGATGAGCGTCGGAATTATATAATTATGTGAAAATGGCGTGTTCACGTAAAACAACTTTGCGTACTCCTCCCAAAACTTTGAGCTTTGCTCGTTCGTAAAAATGATCTTGAAGTAGTCGGATTCCGCCTCTTCGAGCAAGAGCATGTATACAATATTGGACGGAGTAAACCCCTGCTGCAACCAGTTCGATGTCATCATTTCCAAATACGTTTGGTACGCGATGACGTTGGCAATTTCTGGCGAAATCAGTATCTTAAGAATTGTGCTACTCGCCGAGTATTGTTAACATTACACCGCTGAATGCATGTTGAACAGGTGGATGGCTTTACAGTAATTACAAGTACGTCACAATTAGTAATTACATATGGTAGCCATTCATTGGTCAGGATAAATATATTCACTTCGGTTTTTACTTTCTTCTTAACAGGTTAACAGCCGCAAACAACAGCCTCGCATCACCACACCGTCACCGCCATGACTACCAAGCGCACCGAAGTCCTCCTAGGAGATGGTAACTACTACCATTGGGAGTTCAACATGAGAATGGCCCTCGCAAGAAAAGGGCTGCTGGGACACATTATGGGCGCGAAGGGCGAGAGCGAAATAACGGAGACGTGGCTCGTGAATGACGCCAAGGCATTGGGTATAATTGCCCAGGGCGTCGAGATACAACACCAGACCAAGATACGGTCTGCTACTCGTGCCTTGGAGGCATGGGGAACGCTTCGCGATTTCTACCATCGTTCCACTTTACACAACCGTGTCACGATGACACGGCGCCTTCATGAGTTTAAGATGGAGAGTGGCACTCGCATGGTGGAACATCTGGACGCGTTCGATGAGCTGGTCGTGGGACTCCAGATGACGGGAGAGCCGGTGGATGAATCAAGACAGCTAGTGGTGCTTCTGAGCAGCTTGCCGGCGGAATATGAAATAATATCTTCTATCGTGGAGAACGCCAAGGACATCACTCTGATCGAAGTCAAGGAGAAGCTGTTGAAGGAGTCAGACAAACTACAGAAGAAGGAAGCAAGTGAGAAAGCGTTTCGAGCCACAGACAATGATGGACGGATCAAGGGCAGACGAGGAAGTGGCCGCAAGATTTACGCGCCACGCAAGGGCGGCGGTTTTCGGGGAAAATGCTTCAATTGTGACCAGACTGGTCATATGAAGCGGGACTGCCCAGCTGCTGAGAACCGTTCCAGAAACCGTTATAGCGGTAATGATGCAGTGTTTGCTGTGGGGGATGAGAAATCAGTAAGCTGGCTGATCGACAGTGGTGCGACGTCACACATGACCCCTCACCGAAGTGACTTGATCGACTTCAAGCAACTTAAAGACGACATCAAGGTAACAATTGCAGATGGCAGAAAGTTACGCGTCGAAGGAGCTGGAACAGTGAAGCTTATCGGCTTAGATGGAAGACGCATATCGATGATGGAAGTGCTGCTTATCCCTGGACTTGACAGACGTCTACTGTCGGTGGGAAAGCTTGCCGAACGTGGACTAAGTGTGGAGTTTCAGCGTGCTTCGTGCATCATTTGGGACAAGAACGAAGCTTTGGCAACTGGGACAAGAAATGGGAAAGCTTACACACTGGATTGTCAGCAAGAGGAGGCACGATTGGTGCAATACTCGGGAGTTGATAGTCAGTGGGAGTTATGGCACGCTCGCATGGGACATCCAAGTGAGGACGTTTTAGTGAAAACTATGCGATCCACAGAAGGTATTCCTGCGCTTAAACAAGGTATCAAGACCCTGTGTGGTGGATGCATGAAGGGCAAGCAGACGATCGAAGCCTTTCCAGGACGCTCCATGACAAAGACATCGCGTGTATTGGAGTTAGTTCACACGGACGTGATGGGACCCATGAAGACACTTTCAAAAGGAGGTGCTAAATACATTTTGACGTTTGTGGATGATTATTCACGATATGTGGTGGCTTACTTTCTGGCAAAGAAGAGTGAAGTTGCCGACAAGATCACGATGTTTAAAGCACTGCATGAGAATCAGTGGGGAACCCGTATCAAGTGCCTGCGTTCGGACAACGGAACGGAGTTTGTCAACAAGACAGTTACGAATTTATGTCAGCGGAACGGTATCATACATCAGCGTACAGTACCATACAGTCCCCAACAAAATGGTATTGCAGAACGAATGAACCGTACGATAATGGAAAAGGCACGGAGCATGCTACACTACAAGTGTGTTCCGACATGTTGGTGGGCAGAGGCAGTAAGCACTGCGGTGTACCTGATCAACCGCTCTCCTAATACAATGCACCCAAACAACACCCCATATGAACTGGGATTTAAGATGAAGCCACGGATGGATCATCTTAGGGTGTTTGGGTCTCATGGATATGCTCACGTTGATCAAGTAAAGAGGACGAAGCTCGAAGCCAAAAGCTTCAAGTGCATGTTCCTTGGTTATGCCGAAGACACCAAGGGATACCGAGTTTACGATTTGGAGAAAGACAAGATATCAGTATCACGGTCGGTGAAGCTGGACGAGCGTGAAGTGGGCGGCATTTATGAGACACACTCGCCCAAACAAATAAAAGTGATACACGTTACCAAAGACAACGATGAAAGTGCTGTGTCCGGGCCGACGGAACACCAACAAGATCAAGATGAACTTATTGAAGGTGAAAGAGAAGATGAAATTTCAGATGCTCCAATGAATGAAGAGGAGTCCGACACAAATGAGTCAAGGATCGAGATGCTTCGATTACCGACCTCAGTACACTCTGATCTGACAGAGTACAGACCTCCTACACTGGATGCACAGGAAGATCGATTGGTATTTCGACCGCAAGTGGAACGTTCAAGGCGTACAAATGAACCAATGTTATTGCTGGAAAACGGATCAGATGCCGATGAAAGTCTGGGAGGAAGCGAAGGACCACCATCTTCAAAGCGTGCAAGGATTGATGAAGACGGCCTGATAGCTGAAGCTATTCTCGCTTACGCTGTGAGTGTTGGTGAAGAATCAGACTTGCCTACCACGTATGCGCAGGCAATGTCTAGTGATGAGGCAGAACAGTGGCGACAAGCGATGGACGCCGAATTGCAGTCGCATCACAAAAACAAAACATGGACACTCGTTCCACGAGAATCAATTGGACGTACGATTGGATGCCGCTGGGTCTTTGCTAAGAAGCGTGACCAGAATGGATGTGTTGTGCGCTACAAAGCACGATTGGTGGCTAAAGGTTTCAAGCAGAAATACGGCGTGGATTTCTTCGAGACTTACTCTCCAGTGGCCAACATGAACTCAATTCGAGTTGTACTCGCAGTGTGTGCGGTATTAGGCTACAAAATGGAACAGCTGGACGTCGACACCGCCTTTCTCAACAGTGTACTGTCGGATCGTGTTCACATGGAAGTTCCAATTGGTGTTAAGGGAGCTCAAGATTTTGCGTGTCAGCTGAACAAAGCTATATATGGTCTCAAGCAAGCTGCAAGCGCTTGGAACAAGACAATCGACCACGTCTTCAAGAAGAACGATTTTAAAAGTTGTGGAGCGGATCAATGCGTAAAGAAAGTGGAAGAAGGTTTTGTGTACGTATGTCTTTATGTCGATGATATGATCATTGCAGCCAAGACGAGCGACGAGATTCTAGAGGTCAAGGGGATGCTTAAAAGTGTTTTCAAGATGAAGGATCTCGGTATTGCGAAGTTCATCTTGGGCATGGAGATCGACCACGACATGACAGCTTCCACACTAATGATCAAGCAAACACGCTACATTAGCGACGTGGCTGAGCGATTTGGGCAGAAAAACGCCAAGAACGTCGACAATCCGTGTACGTCCGGTCTCAACTGTCAACATCACAGTCACCAAGTACAGAAGCTGAGCGTTCAGAGATGCGGTCAAGACCATACCGCTCACTAATTGGATGTCTGCTATATGTTACAACTTGCACTCGGCCGGACGTCGCATACATCGTGACACAACTGTCTCGATTTCTCGAAAAACCGGGGTTGCCACATTGGAACGCCGCAATTCGTGTATTGCGCTACTTAAATTCGACACGTCATCATGGGATCGTTTATCAAAGAGGGACGGGAAAGGTGATTGTTGAAGCTTTTTCGGATGCTGACTGGGGTAGCAACACCGATGACAGACGGTCTGTCTCAGGTGTGTTGATCAACATTGGTAAAGCTCCGGTTGTATTCAAGTCCAAGTATCAGAGAACAGTTGCACTAAGTTCCGCAGAAGCAGAGTATATGGCGCTCAGCTTGTGCACACAAGAAGTACTTTGGGCGCGCGCAATGCTCAAGGACATGGGTCAAGAACAAGTGGGAGGCACGCAAATATGGGAGACAATCAAGGTGCGATAGCTTTGGCAAACAACGCGGGCTACCACGCACATACAAAGCACGTGGACATCAGACATCACTTTATTCGGGAGAACGTTCAGCATGGATTACTCAAGATTGGCTACATTGATACGAAGAGTCAGCTTGCAGATATGCTAACCAAGGCGCTTGGAACCAAGATGCTGAAGTATCTGCGCGAAGCCTCCGGAATCAAGACCAAGTCAGCAACAAAGGACACACAGCATTAGCGGTGAGTGGGAGTGTTAACATTACACCGCTGAATGCATGTTGAACAGGTGGATGGCTTTACAGTAATTACAAGTACGTCACAATTAGTAATTACATATGGTAGCCATTCATTGGTCAGGATAAATATATTCACTTCGGTTTTTACTTTCTTCTTAACAAGTATGTATCAGCTGCAGATAATGCGTAACTTCCTATATCAAGCAGCATTGTCAGTAGCTGCTGGAAATCGGTATTTGCGATGTGCGTTAAGTTTCTCGGCATCAAAATTTGATCCAATGTACATTTTTAGGTAGCGCACCCAAAAGCTTTTCGATGACTGATTTACAAATACTATATTAAATCTGTCAGCGTATGCTTCATCGCTCATCAGCATAATCAAAACATTGGACGGAAGTGTTCCTTCCAGCAACAAAATCGACGTCAACTTAATCACATTTTCATAAATCGAGCTGAGATGGGCAGTGGATGGTGCAGTCAGCACCTTAAGAATAGTGCTGTACGCCATGTGTTTGTCGACTGCAGGCGACACTTGCTCTACCGCAAACAGCATTTGCAAAACTTGCTCGAGATCGAGATTTGCGGAATGTGTAACGCTGTCTTTAGTACTTATTGCATTGTACTTATCAAGGTAGTGCAACCAAAAGTTTTTCGATGGCCGGTTCGAGAAAAGAATGGTGAACCAATCAGCTTCCGCTTTATTTTGCACCAGCATGGACACGATTTTAGACGGGGGTATGTTCACATCCAACCAAATGGACACTAAATCATCAAGACATCTTTGTTCGTGAAAATTTTGTAGCGAAAGTAAAATTTGGAGCAAAGCAGCATCCTCAGAACTCATTCGGGAGACTGATAGCACATTGCCAACAGCATACTTGTTAAATTTGAGCAAAATCGTTAGGTAGCTGATCAAAATGTGATACTTCTTGTCTGGGAGCCTTTGGAAGTACTCCACGTACGCCAAGATACGAGTACGACGAATCTTAGAAATCTCCTCTGCCGTGTGTACTTCCTGATGGAATAGTTCGCTGGCAAGTTCATGCTTTTGTCTGAGGACCAGACCCTTGACTTCATTGTTTGCAGCTTTGAACAAATTCATAGCCAAAGCCTTTGATCTTTCAGCATTGGTCGCGGTGATTAATATCTTAGACAATGTTTCGGCGTCATATATTGCCTCAATGAGAAACTCGTAATCATTCTCTTCAAAATGACGGCCGATGTGGCAGACTAAATAAGCCCACCAGATCCATTCCTTGGAGGCTAAAACGTTAATATTTGGGTCACGTAGACACAAACCATTATAGACTGCTTGCAAAACCATTTTGTCTTTCATAATTGGGTCAAGGACTTCTTTCTTGAGACTCCTCACTATAGTACTTGCAACCTTTCCAATCAATTCGGCAAATTCTGCGATCGCCATCCCTGTTCTGTCTTCGTCATCGACCTCCGTCACCTCGTGAGTCTCTGTGACCGCTGATGCAGCAGAATTGTTATGGACAAATGCGGCCACTTCGGCATCCGTCTCCGCTGTGTCAGCAAACGTATTCGCAGCAAAGGCACTGGTAAGTAAAGCAATGCGTAAGTAGCAAAACCGCATGATGAAAGTTGACTGTGCCACGAGATTGTACAATCAAAACACAAAATTGGATCGATAAGCGTGAAAGAGAAGAATTGGCGATAGCAGGCACACACCAGGCAGAACGAGTGAGCACGCTGCGTGGATCGTGACAGTGTAGGTGCTTCTTTCTACAATACGTCAGACACTTAGTTAGCACATCATTTGATCCTTGCATCTACATTTTACTTGAGCCAAACAGTTAGGTAGCTGCGAAAGAACCGAAGCAATTGACGTGTAGCAGCAACAAGGTATAGAAACACTGCCAACACGAGAAGGTAAGTGTACGCACTTGACCACGCAGTTATTGGCGATTGGGGGAGTCTTTAGGGGAGGGGAAGCAATGCAAAAAAAATGAGAAGCACTATGAATTACAAATATGGCCACATATGTTAAAAAGAATTTTCGGAATGAAAACGGGCAGCTGAGAATACCTGTCTAGTAGTGCCCAGGATTGGCTAGCTACATTACAGCTGTGACTCCGCACGAAGAGCCATCGGCTGCGTTAAATTCTGCCTTGCTGTGCTTTCCAGTGGTGGGATTTATCACAAATTATGATACTACTGGAGGCGACGGAGGAACTCTGACAAGCACAGTAGCTAGTGCTTAATACAAGCTCCTGTTCGAGATACACTGAGGTGGCATTTGAAGGTCACTTATTTCCGAGAGACGCAAACATACCATGGCCTTTAGAAGACGATAAATACTCGGCAGTTGTTGTTGCCGGTATCTCGCAATTGTCGCTGTTGGTATCTCGTAATTGTCGCGTGTTAGTTCTGGACTTTAATGGAATGCAGCTCGTATCGTTAAAGTGCTCGCACTCTCCAACAAAACATTGGCAGAATCCAAAGCAAAGATCGCGTGGACTTTTGCATGCACCGATGGTGATTAAGTCGTATATAAAAGGTCGGTGTAACTGAAATTCAGAAGCAGTAGTATGCAATGTTAGTGCAACGAAGAAATAGCAATTACTTCTAGGTGCTTGAAGAGAAAATGACAGTCGATTTGGTTTCGGGTAGTATTCGTGCTTGGCATGTGCTGTGTCCTTAAATCTAAGGGGGTAAGCCGCGAAAAAACTTTACAGCGGAATATTTACAGTTGCATCATCATAATGATGCAACTGTATTTTAAGTAATCGGTGGATTATTACGATCGCAACGCGACAGCTCTTAAGCTGTTTTTTTATAGCGAGAACAAATGTCATGATACAAATGTTCCGTTACATGTCAAATGCAATACTTTAGACACAATGGGTGATGAATAATAGATAGCGAGACAGAACAGTAGAAAGTCAATTGTGGCTTTGTATAAGAAACTTGTAAATAGATGTTTTGAATAGTGGCTTTTAAAAGATGCTTGGTTGTCTATTGTTCTGCCTCCATCAACGAATCAATTATCTTGCGATTGAATATTTTGCGCGGATAAGCTATCAAAACAGGGGTAGGAAAGCAAAGGTGAGATCAGAATTGAATAAGGCGGGAGTAAACAGCATGTACTTGAATCACTAACCAGGAAGCATCTATTAGGAAACACCGATTCATCGAGCCGTAGTCTCTTGACGTTTCGAGTTTACGTATTGTCGCGACTGCAAGCTAGCGTTTGCTCGGCCGGTGTAGCTGCTACTAGCGAAAGTCACACAACTGAATGAAAGTAAAGTCAAAATTTACTATATCAAATGAATGTCCGACGCGCTTTAGCTGAAATACAGCCATGGTAATTGCCGTTCCGCAACCGCGACACCGACCCAACTTTTCAATTGATCACTGTGTCATACCAAGACAATCGCTTTTCGGAATCATAATGGAAATAAACCACCTAGCAATACTTTATTTGCTCAACAGATCAGTTCAGAATAATCAGTCAGTTGAGCAATAGTTCTTTCAGACTTCCGTGCGAAAATTAACATAGAAATTTTATTTGTCAAGAGATTGGATTTTTGACGATCGTCAATCTTCACTTTTACTACGTCAACCTTTTACTGAACTAGCATAAAACTCAACAATGTCAGCTTTGGTTTTGTAGCAAAGACGCTTCCCAGGATGAGATTAGGAACAGCCAAATATACGCGGTTACAGCGTGCTTGATACCGGGTTCCTGATTTATTAGCACAGCGCTTATAAGCTTAATACTGTATAAATGTGTATGCACATCGTAAGGAAGGCCCCTTCACGCCTTAAAAATATATCGTATTCAAAACTTTGCCTACGCAAGCAGACTGTCTTTCTGGAGTGTTGCAAAGGTACCAAGGTATCTTTTCGCATTCGCCGGACACAACTCGAAAGATTTTTAAGCTTTTATGGGCCTTTGGAGGAGGCTGCATATGCCGCTCTCTCTGCTACCATGCAGCTAAAATGCGTTACGGCGTATGAGCTCTCAACGATCGAGGACTCAGACAGCATAGGCTAAGGTTTCGGTAGCGCCCGTGTTTGCGCTCTTTGTTCGGTAAAACTTAGACTTAAGTCTCAAGATAAAAAATAAATCAGAACTTTCCTCTTTGAATAAAGGTAGAATCTTTTAGGCTTCGAACACGGATGATCAGGTGCGCGTTCGCATTCTTTCATCTAAGAGGCCAAAACCGCTTCATCTAGGTTCTTTGTGATTCAGAAGATATGACGGAAAAGTTTAGAGCTACATTCCTTCTGGTACGCTTTAAGTTCCGCTAACGCGCACGCTTCTTTCCTACGAGAAGGCTAATCGTGACTATAAATATAGAAACGAATTAATATAGTCGACGGCCTTCATTAGGGGGGCGCCATTCCTTTATGATCTCAAGGTTACTGTGCTCATTGTCGCCTTGTAAGAATAGCTCAATTCCTTAGCATTCTGACAGCAACACAAAAAGAGAAACTGAAAGCAATCTTCAAGATGAGAGCAGCCACAGACAGGCTTGCTTCTTCGGAATGCCGTTGATAGGTGTTTTCTTGTACAATGACACGGGTAATAGGGTCTGCTAGTCCGCTGACTCGGGTCCAATCACAATAGACTCAATTGCTGCCGAACGAAGCAAAATCCGCTACGGTAGCTGCGGCAACCAAAGGCACATGATTCGTCCCTGCCCCGAAGGGAATCTACGACGTCAATTTCTTTCTCACTCAACGACTTAATAGGTCGCTGGTAGAGCCAAGCCCCCCACCCAAAAATACATAAGTTTTGAGTCAGAGGCGAGCGCTCCACTAAGGAAAAGTGAGTCTTTTGTGATGGGTGTGTGGTTGATACGCACCATAAATTTGATAACTTATACCTAGAGATGCTGACAGCACTTAGATGAAACCCATGAGCGTCGCGCTACTAATTGGATACGCAAGCTTACGAGGTCGGGCCTCGGTAGACTCTGGCCGATTAAAAGAGATTGCTCGTCAGCAATTGACTGCGCCCCATCAAAGTATTATGATTTTCTTCCTTTAAAGACTATGTTGATTAGTCGGAGACAGCTTAAGGTCGTAACAAGTTCAAGTTTGAAATGCTTCCTTTCTTATTTCTTTTGTCCTTGACGTACTTAATCCTGGCAGATAGAACGAACTCTCAATCATTTGGTGTGGCAAGACCAGATGTGCCAGCCGCATAGTAATGCAAGAGGGATTCGGTGAGTCTTTTTGTGCATAGGAATGGAAGCCTGGGCAAAAAGCACAAAATAAATCTGATGGTAGCAAAGGTACTGACAATTTATGAAGTAGCCGTAATGACTTCTGGAAATGCTTCTTCTGCGCAAATGCAGGCTCCACTGGTAGCACCGGCTGCTAAAGACGCTAAAAGTAGCGCTTCAAATGCTGGAGACATAGCTAGATTGGTGGGTACGGAATGCGGTTAGCGAAGTTCCTCAAGTAGGAAACATAAGTCTGCAAAACACGTGCGGGCTTTAGGAAAATAGAAGCAGTCGCGCATTGGCCATCACTACAATTACAATTCGTGGAATGTATAGTGCTGGGTATGCAAGTCTAAGAAAGCGTTCGCCCAATATTTTGACAAAGAACGATCAACGACTTAAGCTTTTTATATGCTTTACATACCATCAAGCAAGATTTTCAGCGGGAGCCAGTGCTGGCTTCGCCGAGTGGGTCGACGTCATGAAGCATCGTTTGCACCGCTTTAGACTTAGTCAACTCTTTCCATTACAACGACGATCTTGAGTAATTTACTGCTGTCCAGGCAGCTCATAGCTGCCTTTTAATTGAGACAAGAAATTTCCGCCAATCGGTTTGCACTCAATACGATTCGTCTGCAATGTTTAGCGTTGAGCTATTTGTAGTGAATAGAGACGCATTCTTGTGAACGGCAATAGACTTGCCTCACATGCCACAACGAATGATTAGATGGCTGTTCTTGCGAAATATTATGCTCGCATTTGGTTTAAATAAAGAAAAGTTATTGCGCTTGAGGGTGGCGCTCATATGTAGGCCACACAATGCGTTCGCCCATCAAGACTCCATTAGACGAACGATATTGCTGGGTATACAAGCCACTACAAATTAGAGCTACTGGCTAGATTTTGTTAGTCGAGTAAGCTAAGTAGGTATTTATTTGCTATGTTTCCCTAGCAAAGCTGATTCTGGTTGTTTGCAGTATACCTCTTAGCTCTGCAAACACTATTCCGATTGCTCAAAACGTGCTTGCTAAAAACTCAAAGCGTATCAGTCTGAAGTTGATTGATAGACCAAAGGACCAAATAGCTTGCTTAACGACGCACTGGATAGACGATGCGCTAGTATTTTTATGGTTTTGTACCCGAAAAAATGAGGCTCACGAATCGCTAAGCTTTTCACTTTTAAACGGGTTGAAGCAACCAATATTTTCGATAACTTGAAGCGCAGGCGCTTTTTTAGAGTTATAAAATTTCGCTGAAAGTTCTCCTTTAGATCTTTGATGTGAGTTTAATAACGTTATTAAAATTGCTGTCGATTTGCAAAACGTTGGCTTGATGTATATAGCAGGCTAATAGATGTGATTTCGTCGGCTCAATAATGGCCAACAAAAATGGTAGCAAACATTCAAGCAAGTTTAAGAAAAACGACTCGAAACGGCAAGTTCGCTAATAAATAGCAAAATTTACAGGTCAGAATTGGTATAGGTCCGCGTACAATATTGAGCTGACAAAAATTGTGCCGATGAATCTTGACCTTCAATACAGCTGTCTAAAAATGCATTGTGCTTTTCAGGACTACGACTCTCAGACGAGTTGATAGATGCACGTGGCACCTCACCGGCGCTTTACCAGTGCCGTCGCTGTAGTCTTGGTGGCATAAGTAGTAGTAGTAGTGTAGTAGACAAGTCCAAAACAGCCGATCAGATAAGAGCAAGCAATTCATGTGTAGCCAGTTTAGTCTGCAGCTTGTTACGAAGGCGCATCACACCAACGCGATCCAGCCATTTTGTGTTGTGACGTATGATGTTTGATCCGGCCGTAATGATTTTTACTTGTCTTTTTGGAAAAGCTCAAATCCTTTACAATTAGGAGTCAATCCAAATGCTCCACGGCATGGCTTTTGACGAAAAACCCAAATGCGTCCAACCACGCAGCACATGATCTGCATAATTCTATTTAAAGACTTAATGCAAAGACGAGATTTTGACGAAGTCCTAGAAATTTGTTGAGTGGCTTTGTCATGATCACTTGAGGTTGGGAAGCAATGAGCGCTTTACAGATCAAACACGGCCTCTCAAATTCGTATTTGGTTGTGGTGCTATTGTTCTGATTTCCATGCTCAGACTTAAGTTCTAAGCGCCAGTTTGACATTTTGGAAGCGCTAAAACATTTTTATGTGAGGTGTCTCCAACCCAATAAATAAGCAAGTCGCACTCTTAACTATGGGTATGGAGGATTTTGGACAGAGGATGCAGACCTATAAATTAATTTTCTTAGATGTCAAGATGATGGGTTAAAAAAGGAAAAGGAGGAGAGGATTTTCCAGACGATTAAGATCATTACGTCAAAATTTTACCACTCTGATGGTTTTTACTATCTTGTATTGCCACCGCGCTATATTTTTACTAACATTATGCATCCCTCTCCTATTGTATGTAAGCCAAGAGGTGATATAATAAAATTCACATCAACTTGACTGCTTTCCGTCATAAAAAGGAATGATCATAAGGTTGTGTATCTATTTCAGATCAAAAGTGTAGCTATTGACCAATCATTTAAAGAATTCAAAGTAAAATCAGAACTCTTAGCTCTTTCCGTTTTTATTATGAATTTAAAAAGCTGTTGAAAAAAATTGGGTTTGGAGCCTTATTTTTTAATAGAAAAAAATTAATGAGCTTGTGGGCGGCGCTTTGTTTTCCTACTAACACTATGCTTTGTACGTAAATCTAGTGTGAAATAGTTAACCCATGGAGTACGTGCATTTTATGGTTTCGTCGAAAAACTGACGTTGTATTTGTAAAAACTTTGACATTATGCGAATGTGTCTTCGTGGAAAGAGCTCGAGCGGATTAAATAGCGGCTAGATGGTAACGATACTTGATTTACAATGAGTACTGCAAATCTGAACTGGACGAGTATCATGTCCACAGTAAGAGTAACCTTCTCTTTTGCCTCGACACGGACGGTAATGGGGTGCCTCAACCTGCTTTGGTTGGAAATTTTTACAGATGCGGTCGAGTATTCTTGAGTTGAGAAACTTGTTTGATGTCGTTGCTTGAATCTGTGAATGGAGGACTCGGATGATGAGGATGATGATGAGGAGAAAGCTGGAGATAGCAATATAGATGGGTTGGACTGGGAATCGGCTGTTCATGACTAAAGAACCGTCGGATGAAGAGGACGCATCGTCGTGGGACGATCTGGAAAAGGAGGCACTAGTGTCCGATCGTATGCATAATGTTAACATTACACCGCTGAATGCATGTTGAACAGGTGGATGGCTTCACAGTAATTACAAGTACGTCACAATTAGTAATTACATATGGTAGCCGTTCATTGGTCAGGATAAATATATTCACTTCGGTTTTTACTTTCTTCTCAACAGGTTAACAGCCGCAACAAGCTCAAGCAACGTTCTCGCCCAATATGAACAAGCGCACCGAAGTCCTCCTAGGAAGTGGTAACTATTACCACTGGGAGTTTAACATGAGGATGACCCTGGCGCGGAAGGGTCTCCTGGGACACATCATGGTCGTCAAGGAAGAGAAGGACGTCACGGAGGCGTGGCTGGTTAATGATGCCAAGGCGCTAGGCATCATTGCTCAAGGCGTTGAGATCCAGCACCAGACCAAGATTCGGTCGGCTACGCGTGCTATGGAGGCGTGGGGAACCCTCCGCGATTTCTACAATCGCTCGACTCTTCACAATCGTGTTGTGATGACTCGTCGTCTACATGAGTTCAAGATGGAAAGTGGAACAAGCATGGCAGAGCATCTGGACTCTTTTGACGAGCTAGTAGTGGGACTACAGACTACGGGAGAGCAAATTGATGAGTCACGCCAGCTGGTGGTACTTCTCAGCAGTCTACCTTCGGAGTACGACTTGATTTCGTCGATTGTGGAAAATGCAAGGGACATTTCGTTGATAGAAGTCAAGGAGAAGCTGCTCAAAGAGTCGGAGAAGCTGCAGAGGAAAGAAGCTACAGAGAAAGCGTTTCGCGTAAATGGAAATGGAAATGCTAGAAGATTTAAAGGTGGACGGGACAATGGACGAAAGGGTGGTCCTCCACGCAATAACGGCGGATTCAAGGGCAAGTGCTTCAACTGTGACCAGTTTGGACACATGAAGCGGAACTGCCCGGCCGGTAAAAGATTCAACAGCGACGACACGGTGTTTGCTGTTGGTAAAGGGAAGTCATCAGGATGGCTGATTGATAGTGGAGCAACTTCCCACATGACCCCACACAGGAAGGACTTGTTTGATTACAAGGGCCTAGAAGCTAGCATCGAAGTTACGATTGCAGACGGAAAGAAGTTGCTTGTCAAAGGAGTCGGCACGGTAAAATTGACCGGTTTGAACGGAATGAGGATTCGCATGGTTGAAGTTCTGCACATTCCCGGACTCGACAGAAGGTTGCTGTCAGTTGGCAAGCTGGCAGAGCGTGGCATGAGTGTAAAATGTTCGCGTTCGTCATGTGTCATTTGGAACAAGAAGCAAGCAATTGCGTCGGGCACAAAAGCTGGAAAGTCGTATTTTCTTGACTGTGAGCAAGAAGAAGCATGTCTCGTTGAATATACCGGGGCTGACAATCAGTGGGAGCTTTGGCATGCACGCATGGGGCACCCCAGCAAGGATGCGCTGATCAGGACACAGCGATTAACTAATGGTATCCCAATTATCAAGCAAAGTGTGGAAATATTGTGTGCCGGGTGTTTGAAGGGCAAGCAGACGATCACGGTGTTTCCGTCTCGTTCAATGACAAAGACGACACGTGTGTTGGAGCGTGTTCACACAGATGTCATGGGGCCAATGCGAACTATCTCGAAGGGTGGTGCCAATTACATTCTCACGTTTGTGGATGACTTTTCACGATATGTTGCAATTTTTCTGATCAAGAGCAAGAATGAAGTTGCTGGCAAGTTCAAGGAGTTTCTGACATTATACGAAAACCAGTGGGGTGCACGACTAAGATGTTTGCGATCCGACAACGGAACCGAGTTCGTAAACAAGTAAATGGCAGGAATATGTCAAGAGAACGGCATTGTACACCAGCGCTCCGTCCCATACAGCCCGCAGCAGAACGGAGTAGCGGAGCGTATAAACAGGACAGTTGTGGAGAAAGCCCGCAGCATGTTACACTACAAGAGCGTATCGACGGAATGGTGGGCGGAAGCGGTAAATACAGCGGTTTATTTAATTAATCGCTCCAGCAATACGGTCCATCCTGACACCACGCCGTATGAGCTAGTTTTCAAAATGAAGCCTCGAATGGATCACCTGCGCGTATTTGGTTCGCAAGGCTACGCTCATATTGACGATGTGAAACGGACCAAACTGGAACCCAAGAGTTTCAAGTGTATGTTTCTTGGCTATGCAGAGAATGTCAAGGGTTATCGCGTGTTTGACTTGGAAAATGCCAAGATTAAAGTGACCCGCTCTGTAAAGTTGGATGAGCGTGAGGTGGGCGGCATCTACGACACGCAAGAGCTTAAGCCGGAAACAATTGTTCAAGTAGTTAAGGATGGTGATGAAGTCAATGTTCAGCATCAAGTGGATCGACAGTTAGTTCCGGACGATCCCATGGGAGGTGTCGAAGAGACAGTCGAGGATGTCGATATAGAGGATGTAAATCGTACGCCAAGCGCCGTTGTACAGCGGCTAATGCCTTCTGAGAGCCCTGTACGAAATGGGCTTGAGCTAACGGAGTATCATCAACCTTCCCAAGTGCAACAAGAAGATCGTTTGGTGTTTCGGCCTGAATTGGAGCGAACACGAGTAAGACGTGAGCCAGTGCTAATGCTAAGAAACGGTTCCGATGGTGGAGAGTCAACAGAAGGAAGTGAGGGCCCACCGACTTCAAAGCGTGCTAGGATTGACGAAGATGGACTAATTGCGGAAGCCTTTCTTGCCTACGCTGTGAATATTGACGATGATATGGACTCACCGACTACTTATACTCAAGCAATGGCAAGCGACGATGCAATGAAATGGCGTGAAGCAATGGATGCTGAGCTTCGCTCTCACGAAGAGAATAAAACGTGGACATTGCAGCCACGAGGGGAGATTGGACGCACAATTGGATCACGATGGGTATTTGCCAAAAAGCGTGATCAGAATGGCGCTATCGTGCGATACAAGGCACGACTAGTCGCGAAAGGTTTCAAGCAGAAGTATGGCGTTGACTTTTTCGAGACATATTCCCCGGTTGCCAACATGAATTCGATCCGAATAATTCTCGCGGTATGTGTTGAATGTGGCTATCAAATGGAACAGCTGGACGTCGACACGGCTTTTCTTAATAGCGTGTTGACGGACAACGTTTTTATGGAAGTTCCGCTTGGTGTCGACAATGCTCAAGGAAACATATGTCAACTAAACAAGGCTATTTACGGACTTAAGCAAGCAGCGAGTGCCTGGAACAAGACAATGCATCGTGTCTTGATCAGGAATGGCTTTAAGAGTTGCGGAGCAGATCAATGTGTTTATGTCAAGAGAACTAAAGAAGGTTTTGCTTACGTTGGACTATATGTGGATGACATGATTATCGCAGCAAGAAGCAGCAAAGAATTGAATCAAGTAAAGGAAGTACTCAAGAATGCTTTCAAGATGAAGGAGCTTGGTCGGGCGGAATTTATTTTGGGTATGGAAATTGATCACGACAGGTCAGCTGGAATATTGATGATCAAACAGACTCGCTACATCGATGACGTGGTCAAGCGATTCGGTCAACAAGATGCCAAAAGTGTTGAAAACCCTAGCGTATCAAGATTGAAGCTGTCGTCAAAGCAGTCACCCACAACGGAAGAGGGACGGTCGACAATGCGATCAAAGCCTTATCGCTCTTTGATTGGATGCTTGCTGTACATAACGACATGCACTCGGCCTGATATTGCTTACGTGGTGACGCAGCTATCACGTTTTCTGGAGAACCCAGGACTACAACATTGGAGCGCAGCAATTCGAGTAGTACGGTATCTGAAGACCACGCGTCAAATCGGTATCGTCTACCGAGGAACTGGAAGCGTTACGGTCAAGGCATACTCGGATGCAGATTGGGGCAGCAACACGGATGACAGACGCTCGGTCTCGGGAATTATGGTCATGATTGCAAGCGCACCAGTGGTATTTAAGTCGAATACCAGCGGACAGTTGCACTGAGCTCAGCGGAAGCTGAGTATATGGCTCTCAGTTTATGCACACAAGAAGTTCTTTGGACGCGGGCAATGCTAAAGGACATGGGTCACGAGCAAGTTGAAGGCACACAGGTTTGGGAAGACAACCAAGGTGCGATTGCGTTAGCCAATAACGCCGGATACCATGCTAGGACGAAACATGTGGACATCAAGCACCACTTTATTCGTGAGAACGTGCAAGAAGGACTGTTGAAGATCGAATATATCGACACGAAGAGTTAGCTTGCAGATATGCTGACGAAGGCAGTTGGGACCAAGATGCTTAAGTATCTGCGCGAAGCCACAGGAATCAAGACCAAGTCAGCAACAAAGGACACACAGCATTAGCGGTGAGTGGGAGTGTTAACATTACACCGCTGAATGCATGTTGAACAGGTGGATGGCTTCACAGTAATTACAAGTACGTCACAATTAGTAATTACATATGGTAGCCGTTCATTGGTCAGGATAAATATATTCACTTCGGTTTTTACTTTCTTCTCAACACATAACAAGAAACGTGAGCAGGAAGATGACAATGAAGACCATCGCCGCCCAAAAAAGAAATAATCGCGTCGTCAGTAGGCTTGCACAGTGCATGTATATGACTTTAAATGAGAGATTTGTATTGAAGGACATATGAGATATACTAAGCAGAGTAAGTTTTGGGAGCATAGAATTTTTTTCTTACTACCTACGTACTTCGTGAAGCGACTTTGCCATCGTTATGTCCGACAAGGAACTACGCGAGACTGTGCCAATTAGCTTGTCGCCACAATGACATAAATGGAAATGTATGGATCGATGCAGTTGAGCTGCGCTATTTGGTCAAGGATTTGTGGAATTTTAACGAAGCGCGACTTTTGTCAGGTGCTTGACATTCTAGATCAAAGATAAAGATGCGGTGGGAAAAGTTAATAGAACGTTGATCCGAAAACCCTCGGGTGTCGACGTTAGTCCTACTGCTTGTTGTAATGAGTTTGACGACGCCATATTGGGCTTGTCGACGATGGCCCTGAGCTAGTAAATGAAGGAGGTCTTTCGGAATATGGAGTTGTTATGATAATTGTAGGGTACGAGTATATGAATGCTTTATGCTGTTTGGTGTAACACCAATATTCACACTGCATTATTACGCGGCGTAATGACACACCACAATGTTTAATATTTTAGCGCTTTTCATGCTTCTTCCTAGACAGTGTTATTTATGATATGAATCCTGTCCTAGAAATGCTTGCTGTTTAAATATCATTTGGAGCGAGTATCAATGCTACAAATAAATTTTTGCACATGTGGAGCAGTACACCTTCCGTTCAAGATCGTCAACGCATAGAGTCGTACGTCTTACTGTCACGATACTCACTATTCATGTACGCAATTTGCCGCACAAGCTGTATGATCTTCATATTGCTTATAAAAGTACCATGTTTCTGATATATTGTCATTACAATACATTTGGCTTATATACGTAGCTCATTATCACTGACTACGTAAAATAAATTGACGCCAGTGGATGTAAGCAGTATTCCAGCGATAGCGACACTGTTTAGAAACCTGCCAAGTAAGCGTAGGATCTCGTTGCTGTTTGTTAGCAGATCGATACTGTAGGATAAACGTAATGAATTGTCTTTCTAATGTTCCAGCTTCATCAATTCCAACACTCGAGCCATTATCAAATACCGCTTCAAAATTTCATGGTAAGTAAGATGCGATAGTTCTAAAAATCGGGCAATTTCATATAACCATATTAGTTTCAAAGGTCATCATCGTATGAACTTGGACGAGGTGGTGCCAGTGCTAGGATACAAGACCAAGCCTAAGTCCACATCATGGCCTTTTAGGTTGTGCCCGCAATTGCGATCTCTGCTGAAACTTGCCTCGCTGATCAATGCGCGAATACTGAATATTTTGCATTAATCTGTGCTATCAATCATAACGGGCTGAGTGACTATAGCGCCGAGTCGAAAGTCGCTACAACAAAAAGAGGTGAGCATTAAAAGGTGTATACAGTCACATGCAGGTTCATTTTAGCTACAAATTTACAACACAGCGAAACCATAAGCACCACTCTTGGCTGTCACAATTGTTGGACCAGAGGAATTTTACTGTGATGTGGGACCTGACAGAGATGGATCGCCAGCCTGCTACCACATGCATCATCTACTTGACATCGCCTTAACCATGCAGATAGGAATTGGTGTATGCAATTGATGTCAACTCAATCAAGTGAGTAAGCTAGAAACATTAAGTTTTGGCGTCGGCTAACTCTATTATGTATTCGTGTGCTAGCTGTACAAACTGTCAGGAACTTGGTTTCGAATCATTGACACAAAGCACGGGCAGCTGTCACTTGGCCGGATAACTAAATGAAGCTTTCAGATGCCATTACATATAGAACAAGTGGAAAAGCGGCGATTAAAGTTGACGTTTCATATCGCGAGGATGTGCGCTAATCACAAATTAAGTTTTGCCACCGATGGCCGTAATTGTATTGTGCGTGTAATTTATCGCAGCAATCGTCGGTGGCAAACCGCCTGGAAGTCGACAATATATATACTTAAAATTAGGCTCCCTTGAATCAGTGCGTAGCTTTATGCGCTAAGACTTTTAACCGCACACTGAAGAAACAATTTATAAATAACACCCGTGAGTGGAATGAAAACGAGTGGTAAGTAGGCGGAAAGGCACCATAGCAAAAGCAAAAATGCATTATCAACCGCATTGTAGTAGGTAGTCTTACCAACTTCGAATTCTTTGTCGTACACCCTGACACGAACTCTTGTCGCTAAGATGCACTTAGAAGTTGCCAGGCGAGCTGAGCTTCCACCAGTAAAGTTGATCAAGAAGAGATTGCGCCTTTTCAATTGTTGCCTCAACAGTTAAAGCTGTTTTAAACATTTTTCGTAAGTCTTCGTACTCGAAAACACTTATGAGCGTCGGAAAAAAATAATTGTGTGGAAATGGCGTGTTCACGTAACACGCCTTTGCGTAATCCTCCCAAAACTTCGAGCTTTGCTCGTTCGTAAAGAGTATCTTGAAGTAGTCGGATTCCGCCTCTTCGAGCAATAGCATGTAGACAATATTGGACGGAGTAAACCCCTGCTGCAACCAGTTCGATTTCAGCATCTCCAAATATGTTTGGGTCGCGATGACGTTGGCAATTTCTGGTGAAATCAATATTTTAAGAATCGTGCTACTCGCCGAGTATGTGTCAGCTGCAGATAATGCTTGCCCTCCAATATCAAACAGCATTGCCAGTAGCTGCTGGAATTCGATATTTGCGGTGTGCGCTAAGTCCTCGACATGAAAGCTTGGCTCAATGTACATTTTTAGGTAGCGCACCCAAAAGCTTTTCGATGCTTGATTTATAAAAACTATACGAAATCTGTCAGCGTATGCTTCATCGCCCATCAGCATAATCAAAACGTCGGACGGACGAACTCTTTCCAGCAACAAAATCGACGTCAGCCTAATCACGTTGTCATAGCTCGAGCTGAGACGGGCAGTGGATGGTGCAGTCAGCACCTTAATTATAGTGCTGTACGCCATGTGTTTGTCAGTTGCAGGCGACTCTTGCTCTACCACCGCAAACAGTATTTGCAAAACTTGCTCAAAATCAAGATTTGCGGAGTCTGTAAAGCTGTCTTCAGTACTTATTGCATTGTACTTATCAAGGTAGTGCAGCCAAAAGTTTTTCGATGACCGGTTCGAGAAAAGAATGGTGAACCAATCAGCTTCCGCATTGTTTTGCACCAGCATGGACACGATTTTAGACGGGGGTATGTTCACATCCAACCAAATGGACACTAAATCATCAAGACATCTTTGTTCGTGAAAATTTTGTAGCGAAAGTAAACTTTGGAGTAAAGCAGCATCCTCAGAACTCATGCGGGAGACTGATAGCGCATCGCCAACAGCATTTTTGTTGAATCTGAGCAAAATCGTTAGGTAGCTGGTCAAAATGTGATACTCCTTATCCGGAAGCTTTTGGTAGTACCCCACGTACGTCAAGATACGAGTACGACGATTTTTAAAAATCTCCTCTGCCGAATGTACTTCCTGATGGAATAGTTTGCGGGCAAGTTCATGCTTTTGTCTGAGGACCAGACCCTTGACTTCATTGTTTGCATATTTTGCCAAATTTATAGCTAGAGCTTTTGATCCTTCAGCATTCGCCGCGGTGATCAATATCCTGGACAACGCTTCTGCGTCATATATGGCCGACATTGCCTCAATGAGAAATTCGTAATCATTCTCTTCGAAATGACGGCCGAGGTGGCAGACTATATAAGCCCACCAGATCCATTCCTTGGAGGATAAAATGTTGATGTTTGGGTCACTTGGACACAAACTATTATAGACTGCTTGCAAAACCATTCTATCTTTCATGAACGGGTCAAGAACTTCTTTCTTAAGACCCCTCACTATAGGACTTCTTGCGGCTTTTCCAATTAATTTGGCAAATTCTGAGATTGCCATTCCTGTTCTGTCTTCGTCATCGACATTCGTCAGGTCGTAAGTCTCCGTGACCGCTGATTCAGCAGAACTGTTACGGACAAATGTAAGCGAAGACGCCGTACGTGATGCGGCCAATTCGGCATCCGTCTCCGCTGTGTCAGCACACGTTTTCGCAGCAAGGGCACTGGTGAGTAAAGCAATGCGTAAATAGCAAAAGCGCATGATGAACAGTTGACTGTGTCACAAGATTGTACTATCAATACAAAAGATTGGATCGTCAAGGGTGAAAGCGAGGGATTTGCGATAGCAGGCACACACCAGGCAGAACGAGTGAGCACGCTGCGTGGATCGTGATAGTGTAGGTGCTCCTTTCTACAATACGTCAGACACTAAGTTAGCACATCATATGATCCCTGGATATACAATTCACTTGAGCCAAACACTGAGGTAGCTGCGAAGAGTCCGTATGACGTTTAGCTATAGAGAACACCGGCAACACTTGGCCACGCAGTTATTGGCGATTGGGGGATTTCTTAGGGGAGGGGGAGCAATGCCTTAAAAAAATTAAGAATCATTTTGCATTACAAATATGGCCACATATATTGGATAGCATAATACGAAGTTTCGTTTCGTGTCATTTTCAATTAATTAGACTTGAGTCTTCTCACAAGTGTGGTAGGGTGATGAATAATACATAGACGAGACAGAAGTCTGTCCATTGTTATTTGCTGGCAGTGGAAATAGTAAATTTGACCTTCTTCTAATGCTCACCTCTTTTTGTCGTAGCGTCCTTTAACGCTGCACTATTGTCACTTTAAACCGTGGCGATTTTTAGCATAGATTGATGCAAATGTTCAGTATTTGCGCACATATGAGTGAGGAAAGTTCCAGTGGTCGCGTGCACAATTTTCAATGGCGCTGATGTGGACGTAAGCTTGATCTTGTATCCTCATACTGGCACCACCTCGTCCAAGTTTAGACAAGGTGGTGACCTTTATTGTTTCCATGAAATTTTCAAAGCATTATCTGATAATGGCTCAGGTGTAGGCGCTGCTAAAATGATGGTGCTGAAACATCGAAAAAATAATGCATCATATTTATCATATAGTATCGACATAGTAATAAGAACTAACGAGATCTTACGCTTGCCTGGCAGGTTCATATACAATGTCATTTTTGCTGCAGTACTGCATACATCCACCCTATTCACTTTATTCTACGTAAGCCGAGGTTGGTAAGCGGCTTCTTCAATTCGTCTAATGTATTGTATTGGTAACATATCAGAATCACGATACTTTTTTTGTAGCGATATGAAGATCAGGCAAATTGTGTAAATAAATAGTAAGCATAGCGACAGTATGATTTACGACTTTATTGGAGGTTTAATACTGGTACATGTCCTTGTTGGGTCGCGAAAAACACTGGAGTTCAGCCAGATCCATTTGTAGTATTGATACTCGCCTAAAATCATATTTAAACAGCAAACACTTCTACATCAGTATTTATAACGTAAGCAGTACAGTCTAAGAAAGAGAATGAAACCACATTTTGCCCTCAAATGTGCATAAAGTTGTGCTGCTCAGCTAGACTGTAGCCTTGTTATTGGCTATAGAAATGCTAGTAAGTAATGACGCTATTGATTGTGTCGTATATTGCTCCAATAATGACTTGGTGCGGCAAACACTGGTAAATATTGGGGAAGTTATGACGCCATATCCTGGCGTCACTTAATAGCCTTTGAAAGGAGCTTAAAGAACATAGCACAGGGCAGATTACATAGGAAAAAAGTATTTGCTCCACATTTTGCCGTAGTTTAGCAGCTTTAAATAATTCTCGAGCTTCATCATCATCAAAATGATGTCTTTGGTGAAAATCGACGTCACCCTGAAAACGACAGTGAGAATTTGTCACACTGAGAAACAAGGAATGCAGGTGCATATCCATGCTGTGAAGGCGGAGGCTGGGATTATAGAATCGTGGCCATAAAGGTATCTGGGATAATCGCCCTTAGTACTTTGGTGGAGCATCAAACGAAACTCGATTGTCCACCTCTACTATCCAGGCACGTGCGTGAGTTTTACAACCATACGACACTTCACAATCGTATGACACTGATGAGACGACTAGGATGGAAGACGATTCTTCTTTGGCCAAGAATCTTGATGAGTTTGACGAGCTAGTATTTGGGCCCATGGATGGCGCTCGGCAGATTGTGATTATTCCGAGCATTTTTTTCTATGAAAAATGGGATTATTTCGTTAGTGTGAAGAGCTTCGAAGACTCATCGAGGTGACAGAAAAGCTCCAGAGCGCGCTCAAGGTGAATGTAGGACCGACCCTGTCGCTCGAGTGCTTAGTTGCTCAACGAGGTACCTGAGTCGTTACACACAAACCCGAATTAATGCAGCCAAAGATGGGTCACTAAAGTGGACGAGCAATCACACCCTCTTCCCTGTCACCCAAATGGGTTCGTATAAGTCGGGTAGGCTGGACGCCCACTGACCAAAAAAAACCATAAGTATAATGAAAGATACTGAATACGGTAAAAAAAATGAATTACATGACCTCTGGCATTCTGCATTAGTCACAGCTTAGTCCTACCGTGTAGGTTCTAGTAGCATAGATCTCATGGTGATAGTTGGATTGTTCAAGACGATTTCAAACAAAGATGCTTAAAGCGAATTAGTATCAAGAAAATGGTGCTGTGTTTACCGCTGGTGAAGAATCGTGTACCGACTGCCTCGTCATCAGAAGGTCTGCATCGCACATGTCACCATATTGTAGTGATCTCTTCGATACTACATCCCTGGACATGGTCCTCAGGTCTTATTTACAGGTGCTGCTGACAAGGGTTTGATCACGCAAACACTCGATTACACAGTTCACAGTTTAAGATAGTTGATGTCCTGCACATTCCAGGCCTTAATAGTTATTCACTGTCTGCTAGCAACTTAGCAGAATGTGACATAAAGACAACGTATTGCACTGTTTGGAGTGATTGCTCAAGGCAAGAATATCAGCAAAGCTTATTTGGAATATGAACAAGATAGAATTGGTCTAGCTTTATACGTCGGGTTCGAGAATAAAGTAAGAGTTTAGTACATTAAACACTTCCAAAAACGCAATCTTATTAATATGAAGCGCGCTTTGAGCAATGTGTTGGCTGTAATATAGGGCGCAAAAAGTTGTGTGGTGGATGTTTGTAAGAAAAGCAAATTTTAATCCATTCTCTTCGCTATCGCTCACGACGACGTCATCTCGTACACCGACAAAATCGAGTTAAAAAAGATCTAGCATGGTGGCATTAGCTTTGTGCAGACTTTTGTGGTCGGCTTCTGTATAATTTGTGGTGATCAGACCAATGGTAAAAATGTCACTAGGCAAAGTGAGCTCGAGGCTCTCTACAAATTCGTATGAGGGATATTGTTTAAGTGGTGATAATCGGACCCTAAAATGAACGCATAACGCTTTCCGAGATCTATGCTAACAATAATTTGTGCACCAGCGTGTAATGCCTTAGAGCACACAATCGAACGGCGATTTGGAGCTGATTGCAATAATGAAAATGGAGCAAATTGCGTTGCAATCCAAGGGCGTGTATACCGAACAGTAGGTAAAAGCACCTAGAACGGTGATGTAGCTGACCAATCGGACGACAAACACAAAACATTCCGACACTTCACCACACGTAGTGAATTCAAGCACACGCCTTTGTTGAGGCATTTACGCGTGTTTGAATCACAGGGTCAAAGGGACGAACTTTGACCTAAAAGGATATTGCTGCCTTTTATCAATTTTGCAGAACGGATATCGTGCTTTCGATTCGAATCCTTTCCAAGTCAGATCTATACGGTCTATACAAAGCTACAAAGTTGAAGAAGTGGGGATTATACGCAACGAGTTTGCCGCGCTATAAGACGTCACCTACGCTAACAAGGGAGATACTGATGCACACGTAGAGGCCAAGGACTAATGAAGAGCTGCTTTGAAGATTTATTGAAATATGTAAGTGTTATGTATCTGCCGTGGCAACAAATGAGATTGATTTATGTAGGAGCACCGACTGCAACATCTTTCTCTTTCCTCTGCATGGCAGCACAAATGCTAGAGCTAGCGTCATACCCCTCATGCACAATCTTTCGACGATGACCGCATAGAGCTTTAGGCAGACCCGCAACGGACCAGACGCTTGGAAGAAACTACGTTTTTTTATTAAGTGATGCCATAGAGCACCAGATTAAGGCGGATGAGTGAGAAGTGGGCTGGAACACTATGTTCATCACGCGGCTTTTTGTTTATGACACGAGGCGCAAAATGCCATTGTCAAGGAATGATCAGTGATGATTTATTTGTCGATACATTTAAAGCTCAAGGCTCACAAAGTGAGCGAGTCGTGACCATTCAACGGATCGATACAGATGGGATTTGCAATGGAGCGCAATGATCTGGAACAAGTTGTGCACTACAAAGCATGCTGAGTTGCCAAAGACGTCTAGCATCACTCATAGTAGGTATCTCTGAAAATCTTCGTTCGAAGTTCGTTCGAAGTTGTACTGTCCGTTGTAGCTGCAAAGGATATAGGTAGATGTCATCACGGCGCTCTTTCACAGCAATTTTAAATAAAAGTGTTAATGAAAATGCCAATATTTTGAATGCTGAAGACATTGCGGGTAAGACAGTTTACGATCTCAAGCAAGCTGAGAGTGCATAAACGAGACCACATATGCTGAGTTTGTGCTATAAGATTATGGAGCAGCGGCGCGGACCAATGCGTCTACCTCAAGGTAATGACGTCTACGTTCGCGATAATTAAGGCGGAGACGTTGAAGGCGTGATCGCATCAGCCAAGACGATCAAGAAAATACATGATCTGATGGCAGCAATCAATACCTAGCTCAGTATGGAGGAGCTAACACGCCCAATTATTTTTATGGAATGCAAATTGACTATGATAAGAATGACAAGACCGGCAAACCTGGTGCAATGACTAGTTGGCAAACATATTAAGTCAGCAAGAAACCAAGCCAGTGATCAGTTAGAGTAGATTGGGCTTAAGACTGTGGAATATGCAATTGTGATGGAAGCACTTTAAAAAGAGTTATTAAGTCGTAGCATTCAAATACTGCGTTTTGTGCAAAGGCTATGTCAAGACGACAGGGAACATATGACGGCAGCACCGGTGAGAATCAAGCTACAGTACACACTGATGCAGTCTAAAGCATGACCATTGACGACGATCGATTAGTGTCAGCTGACAGCACTATTTGAGCTGTAGAACTCTACAGTTCTCAAGGTCAGCCAGTGAGAGCAAAGCTAGTCTGGCAAGATAACTGTACAAGAAGAGTAGCCGGCAACGAGGGCTACATACCAGGGCCAAGAATGCCACTACTTTATCCAAGAGAGCGAGGATCAACACATTATCGTGGTCAAGCTCCTGTTAATATGGCTAACATGACGACAGATGCTCCAAGGACCAAACGACATTAGTATCGGTGCAGCACCAGCAATGGGTACGAGTTGTTGACATGATGCCCTTGTCTAACGCTTTGCGACTATAATGTACCAAATCTCTCGACCTTTGTTAGTGAAATTCATACGCTACGTTCAGGTACAGCCAATGTGTCACAAGGTACGACCCTCAGCTTCTCCGGTGCCTCTCCGCGAGTCGACAGTCCGAGCAAGAGTCTGTGACCGAAGCCTTGCAAAGTTTGCGAGAGTTATTTTGCAACTATAGTGCGCATGCATGTTGCATTAGTGTTGGTATTACACCGCTGTATGCATGCTAGCCAACCACATGATTATGATACGGTGCTAACGTTATAGTGTCGCATGGGTACATGATGATGGGACGTTGCTGACGTCATAGTGTCGCACGGGTTAATCAGGCTGATGCATGAATAAATCAGTATCCAGTAGAAAAACCAGTATGCTTAGAGATAGCACGTTAGCGAACTAAGGACCTAAATACATATTCACTTCGGAATTTGCCTTCCAGCACACAAGCCCTTTCTACAGGTTAACAGCCGCAAGACGCTCAAGACATCCACACCGCCGTTATGACCAGCAAGAAGCCCGAAGTCGTCCTTGGAAGCGACAACTACTTCCACTGGGAATTTGCCATGCGCATGACGTTGGCAAGGAAGGGGCTACTGGCGCACGTCCAAGTCGTGAAAGACCCGGCGGAGGTCACGGAGGCGTGGCTGATCAACGACATGAAGGCGTTTGGATTGATCGCTCAAGGAGTTGCGGTGGAACATCACACTAAGATTCGAACGTCTACGTCGGCGATCATGGCGTGGAACACGTTGCGCGATTTCTACAACCGGACGACAATGCACAACCGCGTGACAATGACCCGCCGTCTCCACGAGTTTAAGATGGAAAACGGCGTATCGATGGCGAAGCATCTCGATAGCTTCGATGAGCTCATCGTAGGACTACAAAAAAACTGGGTGAACCTCTTGATGAAGCTCGTCAGCTTGTCACCCTGCTGAGCAGCTTGCCTACGGAGTACGACCTTATCAGTTCGATCGTGGAAAACTCCAAGGACACAACGCTGATCGAAGTAAAGGAGAAGCTTCTAAAGGAGTACGAGCGCATCGACAAAAAGGAAGGCGCGGAGCGCGCATTGAAGGTTACGACGAACAATAGGAAGTTCAAGAATAAGAGGAACTTCAAGAACGGCAAGAGCCGCAACGGCAGAAGGGACGGTGGTTTTGGTGGAAAATGCTTTAGACGCGACCAGATGGGACACATGAAGCGGGACTGCCCGAACAAGAACGAAAGCAACGCCGATGATGAGGTATTCGCTGTGGGAAATAGTCGATCAACTGGGTGGCAAATCGACAGCGGTGCGTCGGCACATATGACGCCACATCATGACGACGTATTCGAGTATAAAGACCTCGATACGATTGAGGTGACCGTCGCGGACGGCAAGAAGATCCGCGTGGCAGGGACGGGCTCAGTGCGTCTGACAGGCATTGACTGCAAACGAATCAAGATGGTTGAGGTGCTGTACATTCCCGGACTTGACCGTCGACTCTTATCGGTCGGCAAGCTGGCAGAGCGTGGCATGAGTGTGGAGTTTCAGAAAGATTCATGTGTAATTTGGAACAAGGCAAAGGCGATCGCGTCGGGCAAAAAGATCGGTAAAGCCTACGTCCTCGACTGTAAAGAAGATATGGCGCACTACGTGGAATACGCCGGAGTCGACAACAAGTGGGAGTTGTGGTACGCACGCATGGTCATATGAACAAAGACGCGCTGATAAACACGCAGCGCGCTACTACTGGCATGCCCATGATGAACAAGATGTTCATGACGCTGTGTGGGGGCTGCATGAAGGGCAAGCAAACGGTCACCCACTTCCCGTCTCGATCGATGTCTACGACGAAGGTGCTTCACCTTGTACACACGGACGTCATGGGGCCCATGAAAACGAAGTCGAAGGGAGGGGCCCGGTACGTACTCACGTTCGTCGACGACTACTCCAAGTACGTGGTGGTGTACTTTCTCACCAAGAAGAATGAGGTACCCGCCAAATTAAAAACATTTATGAACATGTTCGAGAACCAGTGGGGTGAGCACATCAAGTTTCTTCGTTCGGATAACGGCACGGAGTTCGTCAACAAGGAAATGGACAATATCTGTGCATCGAATGGGATCGTGCACCAGAAGACTATGCCCTACAGCCCGCAACAGGACGGTGTGGTCGAGCGCATGAACCGCACGATCATGGAACAAGCACGAAGCATGTTGCACTACAAAAATGTGCAAACCTTCTGGTGGGCTGAAGCTGTCAGCACTGCGGTACCCCTGATTAATCGATCGACCAACTCGGAGCGATCGAACATGACGCCGTATGAAGTGTGTTTGTGATCGGACTTGCCAACAATGCGGGCTACAATGTAAGGGCCAAACACGTCGACATCCGCCACCATTTTATTCGGGAAAACGTGGCACGAATCAACATCACAGTTGTGTACGTGTCGACTGCGATTCAACTTGCGGACATGCTGACAAAGGCGCTTGGGACCAAGCGACTCAAGTATCTACTGGAAGCATGTGGCATAGGCCCAGCGCATGTACAACATTAGCGGTGAGTGGGAGTGTTGGTGTTATACCGCTGTATGCATGCTAGCCAACCACATGATTATGATACGGTGTTAACGTTGTAGTGTCGCATGGGTACACGATGATGGGACGGTGCTGACGTCATAATGTCGCACGGGTAAATCAGGCTGACGCATGAATATATCAGTATCCAGTAGAAAATCCAGTAAGCTTAGAGGTAGCACGCTAGCGAACTAAGGACCTAAATATAAATTCACTTTGGTATTTACCTTCCAGCACACAAGCCCTTTCTACAATTAGTGTGAGTTCCACAAACTCAAACATGTGCGAATCAGGTTAGATCAAAGAACAGTTGCGTCACCGCAAGCAGAATTGGCGGAGATGACAATGCAACAAGAAGTGCTCACTGATCAGTACAGTGCTGGAAGGGCTTAATCCGACAAAAGCAACGGAAGGTTCTTCCTGATCATATACTCTATCTTAAGCTTCTCGGTAGTAAAAGCAGCTTAAAAACTGCATATTTCCCGAGTAAATCCCGCGATGAATCCTCATCGGTTATCGCTGCACGAAACATCCCAGATCATGCCCCGACATTGCACGTCAAGATTGAAGCCCCAGCAGACGCAAGCCCCAGCAAACGCAAGCACCAAAAAATTAGAAAATGTCGCTCTCACTTGAACAAACAGCCTGTTGAAAAGTGCATGCGCCCGAAAAAACACCCTTAGCAGCAAGAGTATTGCTCAACCTGCGACCACTTCGCCTCTCTCTCTATTTTTATTTGCTACCCCGCTAATAAATGGATGCCGTGCATGTAGACAGACAAATGTGGTCCATGGCAGGTGAATGTAGTACGCTAGAGCTTTGCGTACAAGTGACAATTGAGTGTAAAAGAAATGGGGGCGTAAATTAGCGACTCGGGCCGTTGTCTCTTCTAGATTCGCACTTTTAAATGGAGTCGATATCTCCTGATAGGACCTCAAGCGATATCGATCGAGGGCTGAGTGATGAAGATCCTGTTTTTTTTCATATAGGGATCACAGTCGGGACCGTTTTCTCAAATACCAGTGGGGGTCGCCGTAAAAAAGTCGACGTACTTGAACGCTTTGTTGGAAAAAATTGAAGTTATTTGGCAAACCCAAGCCACTTCAACGTATAGCTTCAGCCATTTGAGAAATTGTCGACGATTAATGCAAAGCCAGAGATCAAGTGACATGACCTTGTCAATTTTGACGTTCTGGTCGAGACGAAAAAGGTGCCCAAGCTTCGACAATCTCTGTGCTTGTAAACAAGACGAAGGCACCTGGCCATGAAGAGCCGGATAGTAGCTGTATAATCATATCATGTGCGATTTGCAGCTTCGGCCTTCAGATAAAACAGTATTATAGGCCAGTCTAACTTATTCGGGTATGTATGGGAATACTACAGGTGCTTATATACAAAACAAGAAGCGTTCAGTAATTTTAAAGCTGCCAATCCAACTTGCAAACATTTTTTAACACGATTGTTAGCGGCTCCTGGAGGTACAGGGGGTATCACAAAAACGACCTCAGGGAACATCGACCGCAGCACAACTTTAAGTAGGATAAGATCGGATAAAGCAAAGACGTTTGATGCCTTGAACGCCAAAAAGTCTAGACGAATCGATCCTATGGCAACTAGCAGTGACTGCTGCCAACGAGGTTCCAGCAAAACCAGTTGATAAGTTCTCTGGTAAAGATCAAGGTTAACATTGAAACAGTGAAAAAAAGACCTTCTTTCTACGCATGATGACAAAAAATGTTCGATGAAAATTGCTAATGTTTATGCTTGGCAAGCAATTGGTGGAAACCAGCCACAAAATTTGACTAGAAAGAGCCGAGATGTGGATTCCAGATGTGGCGTGGTTGCTAACTCCAGACAGAATTTTTACACAAGGACGAGATTGCGTTGGACATTGCTGCCATCGAGGCACAACCGTGACTAGATTTTAAAGCACGATGTGGTCGTTATACATTTATTTTCTCAATAACGGACAATGTTGTGGTGGAGAAAGGCGAGAAAATGCGCGAAACCTGCCAAAAGCACTTCTTTTCGGATCAAACAAATATCTTTGCAAAGTGATCGAGGCTGACACAAATGGGTCCAATTCTGAGTGCAAAATCTAGGCCATGATCGCCGCGACTCACTCAAAAAGAGATAATGTTTCCAGCATGAGTATATCTAACGCTGATAGTGGTCTGCGCAAATTTGTGTTGCATTGACGGAGAATGGCTTGAACATCGAACTGAAGGAGCCGGTTCATGTTAGATCAAGACTGTCCAGCAACGAATGTTTGGTCGTGCTCGTCGCACCACTTGAGATAGGACGATTTACCAGCAGCGTTCTCATTGCAGCTTACGACTCTGCACTGCTGGAAGCTTTATAATTTACGGCACTTTGGCAAGAGAGGTCACCTGTCTAATCGATGCTTTTTGTCTGTTAAGGCTGCCGAGTGAGTCATGACGCTAGTGAGGGTCCAAGAGAGTAGATTTCCACCTTTTGTACAGCTCCATCATATACAAAGGAGCCATTCAAAACTACATTCTTTCTGTGGGCTTTAAATATCGTTAACGAGCACATTTTTTATTTATAGGCAAGTCAAGCGTGGCTTCCTAATACATAAATGAGTTAGAGAGTTAATGCACCTCACTACTAGGGCGTCAATCCACGAGTAACGCAAGGTGGCTGTACTCGTCTTGAGATTAGGGCTCAATCCTCCATCATGCAGAATGTAGCAATGGATGAGGAATAGAAAGCAGTATTTAGGATGAAGACTGCAACACACAGGCTAAACAAGATGTCATTGAAAGGCAGCGCTTCGTCCTGCAAGACCTTGAAAAATGAGCTGGCTCGAATCCACTGGCAATGGACTTAAACGTTGCCGAACGAAGCAACACCTTCTGCGATTACTGCGGAGCACAAATCAAAATATTTGTGACTGCTTTGAAGAAGAAGGACGACGTAAGCTTCTAGCTCACTCAAAGGCTTGTAAAAGTCGCTGGCAGAAGCTTCACACTCACATGCTAAATATTGTTGACTTCCAGTCAGAACGTGCGCCCTACTGAGGTGTAAGTGAGACCTCATAACGGTTATTTGATTGACACGCACCACGAATATATACAGCTTAAGCCAAAGAGCTTGACAGCTCTTGGGCAAAGCCCAACAGCCTTAAGCAACCGATTATTTACAAATTTGGAAACCCATTAGGGGTTCGGTAGACTCTGGCGTCTCAAAAGATATCGCACATTAGCAAATGTCTGCCGCCCAACCAAAGTAGGACGGTCGACCTCTAAAAGAGAAATATACGTGGAGAAGTCAACGTTGATCAACTACTTAATGATCGAAATTGACTTAAGTAGGACAGGTCAAGAGTCTTGAGAGTCGGAACAAACTTGGGAGTGAACTTTGTCCTTTTGCTATTATCATCGTTGACATATTCGGACCCCGATCACACAGAACAAACCCTAGATCATTAAGCGTGACAAGCCATATTTTTTAGCCACTTGAATTGGCGTAACATTAGGTTAGCGCGATACGTTATAACCCCGGCGTGCGTAAAAGGAAAGACTGGGTAAAATACACTCAAAATAAATCTTGAAGGCTCCAAACAATCTAATATTTACCCAAATTGGTCATTATGGTTTTTTTTACGGCTTCCTCGACGAGAAAGAAAAAATCACCCGCTGCCAAATGCACTAGAAATTGCGCTTCAAGTTTTGTCACATATAGCTTAATGGATGCGGGTAATCAAATTCTTAAGCGGGGGTTATAAGTCTGCAAGGCATGTGTGGAACGGTTGCAAATTGACCATCGCTACGATTTAAATTTGTGGGGAGCTTGGCTAATTATTTGCTCAGGCTGGTTATGCGAGCCTTGCAGAGTTTAGGATTAATCTATTGGAACAAAAATGATAAATGCTGGAAATTCTAGCATCGAGTAAGCTTTCAGCGCGCAATGGCTGGCTTAGCTATAAAGCAAACATATGTAGCGGTGTTTGCACCGCTCTGGACTATGTCATCTCTTTATTTATCACCGCTACGGTCAAAAGCAGGTGAGTGTATCTCAGCCCACGGAGAAGCAGCCAAATAGAAGGGCTTCAAACAATACAAGAATTGCTTGCTTCAGAGTTTGCACGTGTTAAGCTCCAACTATTTTTTTCTTCAACTTTAAGCCTTCAAGGTTTACGGCACTCACGTGTCACAGCAGATGTTTACATGGTCGGTTGTTTGTGCGGAGTATAATGTTTGCGTCGAGTATAAATTAGGTTAACTTATTAGCTTACGGAAGCACTTATGTGCAGGCCACATAACATCAAGACTTGACAAAAAAGACGATATTGCCAGGTACGCAAGCCGATATAGATTTAAAGCTCTTGGTAAGCATCCTCATCGCAGGCAAACACATCAAAGCCGAGGATATTTTGGTGTTATGCCTTCGCAACTTATTTAGCTCTGTAATGCTCAACTTTGATATGCCTTAAATTGATGCCCTCTTCAAGCCGATTAATTAATACAATCGAGTCAAACAATAATTACATTGTACGCATTATGGCCGCCGCATCCTCCGATGTGCAGCAGCTTTTAGCCAAGCTCTCCGTCTGCACCATAGCTGATGCCATGGTTAGTATGAATATTCAGGGCCACACACCATTTTGAATGCTCAAAACATCCCTGCTAATGTCCGCTCTACAAGAGATTGATAGACCAAACGGTTATGCGGTTTGCTTGCGGACACATTAAAAGATGCGCTGGTCGACAAGTTTTGTGAATCGACAAGCTAACAATCGTTAAATTTGTACTTCAAGAAACATTGTTCACACTTCGTTGAGCTTTGCACCCGTTTTGAAAACAGGTGAAGATACCCCAGATTATTGATCACTCATCAAAGCACAGGCGCTTCTGGTAAAAAAAAAAAATTCGCTTGCAAAATTCCTCATAGATCTTTGATGTGCGTACGATGCCATGATAAAGAGATTCTATATTATAAAATGTTAACTAAAAATACCAATAGGTTAAGAGATGCAGTTATGTCAGATAACGACTAGCAAAAAAAGTAAAAAAAAAACATAAAATAAACTACGACTTGAAAGAATAATATCACAAAGTACCGTGCAGAACTGGCATAGATCTGCGTACACCACCTATCTTTAAAATGATGGCGATGAAATTAAAATTTTGAGTGATGTCCAAAGATGTACCTTGATTCTAAGAATTTTGACTTTCAAACGAGTCGTGTGGTGACAGCAAAAATTATATTTAGTATTCTGCTTTGCAGTAACCTTGCTGCAGCTTTGGTGTACACGAGTCGGCTTGTAGACTTGACCAGAACTGTCAATCCAGTAAGAACAAACAAAAAATTCCATAGCCAATTAGCCCTGTAGCGTTTTGCAAAGAAAACTCTTACCAACGCGATCTAGACAATCGGCGTTGTAATGCATGGTTGTCGATGCGGCCGTACAAAAAGTAGATCAGCGGTCCACAGAAGCACAAATATTTCAAAATTAGAAGTCATTTTAAACGATGCACGACTAGACACCTCAAGAGAAATGTCAAACGCGTACACTTACGCAGCACAGAATATGCATGAGAAAACCCAATGCCAAAATGAAGTAAGTCACTCTCGACGGCTATGGCAATATACACGTTCATCCAACGCACATTGTAAGGCAACGGTCCCTTTACGGAAGACGTGAGCTTCTTTTTGAAATATCAAGGTCAATTTTTTTGCAGAGGCTAAAAAGCCAATTGACAAGCTTTGTCATGATCAATTAGATAGGAATAGAGCAATGAGCGCTCCGTAAATTCTCCACGGCTTCTTAGCTCCTCGTGTGGATGCCCTGCTGTTGGCTTAGAACTCGCGCTCGGGCTCAAAATTATAGCGCCCAGTTTGGCCTTATGCCAAAGCTAAGACATCTTTCAAGTGAAGTGTCTCTTACCCTGTACTGCATACTTAAATCACGGTCACGAAGGATTTTTTCCGAGTAAACGGACTTGTAGATTTAATTGAGTCGTCGTCGCTATGATTTAAAAGTACGTACAAGACACTCTCTTCTTTAGGCCTCCAGCGACTCCGCGTGCAATCCCCTCTAGCAAAATTTTAGGGACCTTAGAAGTGCGCGTCAAGCCGCTTAGAGTGCATTATGAGAAATTTAGATTCGAGAATAAGTTCTGCTTGTTTATCTTTCGAGCTATGGCTTCCAGATAGCAGTTGCGGTCCGCAAAGTGCACTTTTCAACGCTCTGTCGTCAATAATCATCTCATTCTCCTAGTATCGTGCCCATTATTCAGAGACTCGTCGTAAGGCAGTATTACCAGTAGTTGGCAGATCGCACAGCCCGTCAACAACGACGTTGCTGTACCCTGTGTTGCAATTCTCAATTTTATCAGTCCATAGCTTTGTTCTGAATGAGGCCTCAGGGCATTTCATTTTTTAAGATTACTTAGTGTTCGCCTTAAGCTTCTTTGGATATACTTTTAGCTGGCAAAGGCAGTTTCCCAACACTACCCTTTCTCCCAGACTCTTTTGCCATTTTATAGGCAAAACGCCATACATGTATTTTCTTGAACGTATACAATGCCTTTGTTTACGTCTTAGCTCCATCCATGAGAAAGAAAAATTTTGTGGGAATTTACTCAAAAGGAAAACAATTTTACGCTTTTTTCTAGGTTAAAATCATTCAGTGCCTTCTTATAAAAAATTTGCTGGCTACTAGCATGTTGAGGTCGCGTAAACGAGTTTTTTTACTATCCTGTTTTGCAATCGCTTACTATCCTCACTTTTCGCTATGGGAATCATGGTTTTAAAGTAGTCGGTGGCTGCTATCCTACTTAGCCTTAAAGCCGTGGATGCAGCGATACAGACGTTAGGTGTAGCAGCGTGGAGTTTCTTACCCGTCGCGGAACGGCACACGCATTTCGCCATGTATAGAAATTTGGGTGTTCGATTTAGATTTCACTTAGAAGCAAATCTCTACTAAAAACGTTCTTTCACCGCTGCCTTCGGCGAAACTCTAAGCAAAAAAATCTTAGTTTAAGCTCTCCAGTGACCATTAACCCTTCGACTTTGCTTTTACACCGCATCCATTGTGCCACCACAAGAGATACTGCTGTACAACTTCTCGCGGATAACGTTGAAAACGTTGACTTTAAATGACGCATTTTAGACATCGACGACAATTTTATTCTGAGCCTTTGCTACAACGAGTAGAAAACTAAGGTGCAGGCTCTTAGCGTAAAAAAGTACAAATCTCTTTTCCTAAAGGCCAGGTCATGAGATAACAAAGACATTATAGGATTGTCACTCAAGTTAAGATGGAATATCGATGGAAAAGCATTTGTGCGATCTAAAAAGCAATACAACCAGAACTTTATCCGATAGATGCAACAACTTATCTTCTACATTGTACTGCCGACCACGAATGATCAGCGCCTACATTCTTCGTTTTTTAGCTTTGATTATATTTACTAATAAAAATACTACCTTGTCTTTATCAAAGCGAGAACGCGAATTCGAATAAAATAATAGATGCATGCATTTTTTAACGACATTTTGGTTTCACGATTAATGAAGTATGACGCAGAGTCCTGTACTGTGTAGCCATACCCGTGCCCACCCATGCAGTTCCCGTGCCCATTGATTTTGGGTGGGCATGGATTTGCGGATCCAGTCGGTGAATGGGTGTGGTTAAGCAGTAACAGGGAGGCGTGAGCATGGGTGGGTATATCACGACATTTGTCGTGGGGGGTGGCAATTGATTCATAAGCGATGCATTCAGTCATACTTTTTTGCGTGCTGGCGGCTGGGTTTGTGTGGGTACAGCCAGATGGGGTGGGCGAAGCCCGCCCGCACATAGCGTGGGTAAACATGGGTTTAACGTAAACATCGTTGCAGGACTCTGGTCAGACAGCAATTACAGCATCTATTAGTAGAAACCTGATTATGTACGATACGCTAACAATTGTGAATGATGTTTTGTTTTGCGGTGGCTATCTCGACCTATCTTGACGAATCCAAGCTGCAGAAAAGGCGCGATGTGGTGGTTAAAGTTGTATAAAAATTAATTACGGTCGTAGACTTCGACTCCCGCGTATCATTTCATAATTGCCAGCAGCAACAGGCTAACACCATGTCTGGTTAATTTAGTAAGTATGCTACATTGCATAAATTTAAAACAATGCACGATACCGATCATATCATCTGCATCAGAAAGATATTGCACTATTCTTCACTCTGACGACGGCAAATTTGCGCCTGTTTGAATCGCGTAAGGGCAAGCAACCTTTTTGTGTCACTCAACTGCGACAAACGCATCTCAAAGGTGATGCCAGCCACTTTAAGCTAATTATTTTTAGTGAAAAATCAACCTTAAATTGGGAAACGCTCGCTCAGCATATCATTTAAATATCAAATATCCAGGCAGCACGTTGCCATTATATGTACATAAGCAAATAAATTCGCAATCTTTCCAGTTCACGCATTACTTGATCACAATGCGTGGAAATATCGATATCAAAAAGTGTGACTTATGTAAAGTGAAGAGCTGGTATTGCCACAATTGCAATTCTTCACTGATCGATTTGCGTAAACACTAGCGATACTGGCTTGACGTTGGTTCGCGATGACCAATGGAATCTCTACGCTTTCTCTACAGAATCCGGTACACAAGGTAATGACACAATACGTGCTTCGAGCAGATACAGCAGCCTCATTGGTAATATCTTTACTCCCATTACTTGGATTAAGTGCCACGCAGCCACTGTGAGTAAAGATGACAAGGGCCAGTTCAGAACTAAGCAAACATAGCATTAAGTTGAGACTCCATATATCTTAAAAAATGTCTTTAAAAAGTGAAAATCGATGGCAAACGGTAGTGTCATTTTGTGTAGATTGTATTGTGTTTGCGACAACACGAAAAAAGCCTATGACAACGACAATGTCCCAATTCACTGAAAGGGAATTGGCTAGTATTCCATGTCGCATTCACATCAGCCTATTACTAACGACTCGTATTTTCCTGTCTGCTGTCTCGTACTACTCAATTGTCGGTCTACTATACTTGTCTCTCCGCCCTCTCCTACCAAAGAAGAATGCATGGATTTAACAAAGATAAAGTGTTGTCGCAAGCTTTTTCTCGATCGATTGTTGCAGCATTTACCTTAAGCAACTAGTAGTTCTTCTTTATTAACTCATAAAAGCATTGTCTGTCATTTGATTGTCTAAGCTCTGTACGGGCCTTCACCCACTTCCAATGTCAAGCCCAAACCTCGCAAAAAGCGGTCGAGGCTGGCTTCGTGTAAAGTCAACGATACATGACTGATCAAACTCTTCGGAGCGGCCATCAACACTTAAATTCGCCATGCATTTTGCCTTATTTTTCATCCAGTAGTAGCTTACAACAAGGAGACAAAAGGACTAAGTGGCGACTACAACTACTTAAATCTCGATGACGTACAGCATCTTAAGGCTAAAATAACGACTCATTGCGACGACCGCAAAAGCCAAGCATAAGAGAAATTTCCGTCGTGTTGTCGTTGATCAGCGATGTCGGAGAAAAAGTACAACGACATCGATTGCTCTCGAGCCATCAAAGCGATCGAATCTACACGTAAGCACGAAGCCATAAGCGGTATCGTTTACTTGTCGTGAGCTGCTTATTAATTTTCAACAACTAATAATCCAGCTTGACGAACAAAATTAAGCTTTTTCCTATTCAGTCCATCAAGCCACTCCTTTTTCGACACCGCGGGCTACACACAACTTGCGTTCGTCGTGCTAATTGCAAATAATGTTTTAGTTACCGAAGATGATACGACTGTAGATCTGTTTTATATTATTCGTTGTACATGAACAAATCAGCTCCCCTTTTTCCGAACTATAGTTGAAGTGCGTAGATGTATTGCTATAAGAGAGTATGAATAATGCAAAATGAAGATATACCTCCGCCGCAGTTGTAGTTCTCCATTGATTAATCTGCCAGTACATCGGCACGGGCATGACAACGAACAGGAAGCGCAGCCGCGAACCGCCGTGGTCCCAGAATGTGTAATATAACGTAGCTCATCAGAAGTCAATAATGAAGACGGTTGCCGTCGACTTCTGTGCAACCGACATGCGCATATTTGGATTCGTGTCTGACAAGGGCCTTAAGGTCCTTTTGCAGTGAGCGCTCAATATTACATAAGCTAATGAAAGAGTCATGGTGGGCGTTTCTTTTCGTCCAACCACTGTGCGTAGCAATGTAAATTTAGTGCATTCGATGGTCGTGTCAAATTGTCGCTTGTATTGAGAAAGGATCATGAGTAGGAAGTTGGCGTGGCTTGCACGCTGGATCGGTGGACCATCGACCATGATGACGCAAATTCAAACTACAAGCGCGTACGTCGCACGTCAAGCCGATTCTGAAGCGAGCAACGCGATTGGGATGGTTCTGTATGATTTCAAGGATGGCTTTGCTGTGCCTGGCATCATACGACTTTTTCTTGCAAATTATTGCTGTGTCTAACAAAGGCTTCAATTATTGCGAAGCCAATAATTGTCCATTTGAATTCGATTGGAGTGCCTGCCTTGAACACTAGAATTCCGAGAATCTGACAACGGTCGCGAATAAGACGACAAAAAAAAAAACGGCGTAAAGACTTCAATAATTACAAGTCCGTCGACATGCGTCCTCTTTTTAACGTGGTCTATTAAGCGAAGAGGCTCGTCAAGTACTTCATGCGCCCGAACGTGCAGAGCCAGCTCAGCAAAGCGCTTAAGCAAAAAGTATCACCCGATGTAACTAGCGCGGACAATGCCTGAAGAGCATTCTCGAGATGTACAACTAGGCCGTTGAGTTGCCACTTCAACCCATTCTGACCGACGTCATGGACGAGAAAGGCAATATTATAAAGCTGAGGAATGTTACTGCCATTGTCGTCTTCGAAAAGATTCTGATGCGCACATTCAAGTAGAAGTTTGAAATACTGACATCCACGTCGAGACGGCGCTACTGGAGCCCCTGGTCAAGCGGCACTTAATTGGGATAAACGCCGATGCAGGCAAGATCGCGTTGACAACGATTACGCTCAAGATGGACATGAAAAGTACGGTACTGACCTTGACGGCGCCAACAAACATGAATGCGCACCGCCCCCTCCAGCAAAAAGGCCGGCATTCACACCAAAATTATCAAGTCAGTGTACGGCATGCCGGAAGATGATGTTGATGATGACGATGTTTCAGTTGCCGACTTGCTAGTGATTTTAGCACTCGCAATGATATTGAGTTCAATCCGTATATGGCACACATGGTGAGCAATGCTAAAATAGTAAGTTTAAGGTGGAGGGGGGGTCAATGTGTTGGCGTGGTGGAAGGAGAGTACGACCCTAAGATTTTTCCGATTATAGCGCATGTTGTATGCAGCATCTTGGCTGTTTTGACGACAAATGCAATGTCGGATAACTTTTCCTTCGATGCCTGTAACAACCTCAACAAGAAGTGGAGTAGTTTATAATCGCTTACTCAATGATTTTGTGGATTAATCGCAAATAAAACAGACATTTAAAATATTCCTTTAGGGGTCGCCTACGAAATGTTTCAAGTGCAACGTCTTAAGCACTCTTTCTCGGATCATAAGTGGTTCACGACAAGCCTGACCACACGAATTATGTAACGTCACGTTCCATCCTCCCGCCGAGATGCATCGAATCTTTATGACGAGTGTTATCTATTCTTCTTTACTTAAGTGCAAAAAGGCAAATTGCTACTGTATGTTAGAAGAAATAGTTATATTACAGCTGAAATTGCTTAAGAAAAACCATAGCCAAGTCATTGACTGGATCAAAATCTGCCGTGCTGTGCTTCTAGCGGTGGGATTATGTAGAATACGTGATACTACTAAAACATCCTATGTGGCACTACTTTACGAGTATCATCAATGACATTGGCTACACTTTTTCACCAGATGTGGCCATATTTGTAATATATAATGCTTCTCATTTTTCTTTTACATTGCTTCCGCTCCCTTGAAGACTCCCCCAATCGCGCGTACGCTTACCTACAGTGCTTGTTGCTGCAACGCGTCTTTGAATCCAGTCCTTGGCCCAAGTAAACTTACTTTTTAAGAATTAAACGGTGCGCTAACTACTTGTCTGGCTTATTGTAGAAAGGAGCACCTACGTTGTTGCGATCCACGTTGCGTGCTCACTTGTTCTGCCTGATTTGTGCCTGTTATCGCAACTTTTTCTCTTTCACGCTTTTCGATCCAATTTTGTGCACTGAGTGTACAATCTCGCGGCACCGTCAACTTTGCATCATGCGCTTTTGCTACTTACGCATTGCTTTACTCATTAGTGCCTTTGCTGCAAAAGCAATTGCTGACACAGCGAAATTGGCCGCATCACGTACGGCATCTTCATCCACAATTGACCGTGATAATTTTGCTGCATCAGCGGTCCCTGTGATTCACGAGCCAACGAATGTCGATGACGAAGACAGGGCAGGGATAACAATTACAGAATTTGCCTTAATGATTGGAAAGGTTGCACGTAGTAAAGCTGTGAGGGGTTTGAAGAAAGATGTCCTAGACCCATTCTTAGAAGACCGAACGACTTTGCAAGCAGTTTATCTTGAGTTGCATCTAAGCGACCCAAATGGTAACGTTCTATCCTCCAAGGAATGGATCTCTTGGGCTTATTTAGTCTGCCACCTCGGCCGTCATTTTAAGGAAAATGCATACGAGTTTATCGTTGAGGCAATGTCGGCCATATACGACGCCGAAGCATTGTCCAAGATCTTAGTTATTGCGGCCGATGCAGAAGGAACAAAAGATTTGGCTATAAATTTGGCTAAAGTTGCTAGCGATCAAATCAAGAGTCTGGTCCTAAAACAAAAGCATGAACTCGCCAACGAGTTAGTCCATCAGAATCTACGTTCGCCAAAGGAGATATCTAAGAATCGTCGTAGTCGCATTTTGGCGTATGTGGAGTTCTACCGAGAGCTTCCAGATAAGGAGTATTCTATTTTGATCAGCTACCTCACTATTTTGCTCAAATATAACAAAAAAAGTGCTGGCAATCCGCTGACAGTCTCCCGCATGAGTTCGGAGGATGCGGCTTTACTCCGAATTTTACTCTCGCTCAACAATTTTCACGAATCGAAATGTCTTGATGACTTAGTGTCTATTTGGTTGGATGTGAACATACCCCCGTCCAAAATCGTATCCATGCTGGTGCAAGATGAAGTGAAAGCTGATCAATTCGCCATTCTTTTCTCGAAGGGACCATCAAAAAACTTTTGGCTGCACTACCTCAAAAAGTACAATGAATTAAGAACTAAAGACAATTTTACACGCTCTCCAAATCTCGATTTCGAGCATGTTTTGCAAATGCTGTTTGCGGTGGTAGAGCAAGAGTCGCCTGCAACTGACAAATCCATGGCGTACAGCACTATTCTCAAGGTGTTGGTCTCACCGTCCACTGCCCGTCTCAGCTCGAGCTATGACAATGTGTTTAAGCTGATGTCGATTTTGTTGCTGGAAGAAACACTTCCGTCCGATGTTTTGTCCATGCTGATGCGTGGCGAAGCATACGCTGACAGATTTCGTATAGTTTTTGTAAATCAGGCATCGAAAAGCTTTTGGGTGCGCTACCTAAAATTGTACTATGATTCAAGTATAACAAACGAGGACTTAGCGCACACCGCAAATATCGATTTCCAGCAGCTATTGACAATGCTGCTCGAAATGGGAGGGCAAGCATCATCTGCATCTGACACATACTCGGCGAGTAGCACGATTCTCAAGATATTAATTTCACCAGAAGTTGCCAACGTCATCGCGAACCAAAAGTATTTGGAAATGATGAAATCGAAGTGGTTGAAGCAGAGGTTTACTCCGTCCAATATTGTATACATGCTATTGCTCGAAGAGGCAGAAACAGACTACTTCAAAATACTCTTTACGAACGAGCAAAGCTCGAAATTTTGGGAGGATTACGCAAAGGCGTGTTACGTGAACACGCCCTCTTCACAAAATTATAGGATTCCGACGCTCATTGGTGTCTTCAGCTACGAAAAGTTAAAGCTAATGTTTGAAACAGCTTTAGCTGTTAAGGCAACAAATGAAAAGGCGCAATCTCTTCTTGATCAACTTTACCGGTGGAAGCTCAGCTCGCATGGCAATTTCTAAGTTCCATCGTGGTAACAAGATTTCAAGTCATGGTGCACGACAAATTAAGCATTCGAAGTATAAAATCACTGCTTACGATGCGTTGTTAAGACGTTTTTGCTTTGTGTTACGGTGGTTTTCCGCCTGATTACCCCTTGTATGATTTCACCCATGGTTGCTGCTTTTGAACAGTTGTCCAGTGTGCGGTTGACAGGCCTTCGTCGACTTTACCTTCTTCTCCGAATTAAATTTGATTGATGGCATCTACCTTCACTGGCAATTGCATCGTGTTGTGAACCGCTGCATAAACAAGCACAGCGAGGCAAATGTCAGTGCAGCGATGGCGTGGTTTTAGCAGCGTTAGCTTTATTTACTGTAGCTAGGCCATGTTTATAATTTATAATTGTTTTTGGAGCTCTCTTCCCTGCTACGCGGCGTACCTCTCGCTATTTGGTGCAAAAGGTGTGCTAACTGTCTAACATACTGTAGGAAAAGCACCTTGACCGCCGCAATCCACGTAACGTGCTCACGTACTCTGCCTGCTTTGTGTGCCTGCCATTGCAACTTTACGCTTTTTATGCATTTTTGATTACTAATCGCGTCACATCAACTTTTTGTCATGCGGTTTTGATACTTGCGCGTTGCACTACGGACCAATGCCTTTGCTACGAATGCACTTGCTGACACAGCGGAGACATATGTCAAATGGCCGCATCACTTACTGCGTCCTCGTCCATACTTGTCCGTGACAACTCTGCTGCATCAGCGGTCAGAGACTCACGAGCCGACAAGTGTTGATGACGAAGACAGGGCAGGAATTACGGTTAGAAAAACTGCCGAGATTTTTAAAGGAGTCCAAAAGTGCCTTTGAAAGTATGAAGCGTGTGCACTATGGCAAAAAAAACAATTACAAAACCATTCTACCATCATTTTGGAATAAGCAACTCGACGGGTATCATTTTATATGTCCCAAATTGAGTCAGGGGGCCTACTTCATCTGGCAACTTGGCGATCATTTTGGAGAGAATGAATACAAATTTATAATCACGGCAATGTCGGTCATATATGACGCCGTAGCGTTGTTCAAGACAATAATAATCGCTGCTACGCTTGCTAAAACGAATGCTTTGGCCATTAACCTGGCTAAACTCACCGACGATCACATCAAGAGTCGGTTTATCGATAATTGTCCTAAGTTAGACATATAACTATTTAATCAGAAACAACATATGGCAAAACAGATTTACAAGACTCCTCGCAATCGTTGTGTCAAGGCGTACATGGGGAGAAGCGCTGAAATTGACGTGTACCCAGATAAGAAGTTTGCCATTTCGATCAGCTACCTAAGTGTTTTGCTCAGCAAGGATTACGCTGTCAGCACTGGGCTATCTATCTCCCGCGAGTGTTCTGAGGATGCAGCTTTGCTTCAAACTTAACTTTCGCTAAACAATTTTCACGACTTGATATTTTGGTGTCGATTTGGCTGGATGTGACTATACCCCCGTCTAAAATTGTGTCTATGCTTGTGAAAGATAAAGCGGAAGCTGATCATTCTACCATTCTTTTCTCTAACGGGCCGTCAAAAATTTTAGCTGCACTACCTAAAAACGTGCAATGCAATGAGTCAAGATGACATTTTACGGACTTCGCAAACGCAAATCTTTAGCAATTTTCTCAAATGCTGTTTACGGTGGTAGAGCATGAGTCGCCTGCAATTGGCAAACACATGGCGTATACCACTTGAATTTGAGCAGTTACTGATAATGCTGAATGGTGTGGAAGTGCCGGAGTTATCTAGGGATGATAAGTTCTTGGCGAGAGCACCATTTTGAAGATACTGATTTCACTAGGGATTTCTAGCGTCATCACAAGTCGAATATATTTGGAAGAGATGACATCGAACTGGTTAGAGCAGGGATTTCCTCCGTCTGCTGTTGTGCGCATGCTGGTGGTCGAAGAAGTGGAAACAAAATACTTCGAGATACTCTTAACCATGAGCCAAGCCCAAAGCTTTGGTAGAACTTTACAAAGGCGTCTTCCCATTTCAACAAAATTATATGATTTCGACACTCATTCTTGCTTTTGGCGATGCAAGATTATGGAAGCAGCGTTAACAGATGGGACAACGAGCGAGAGGGCGGAATCACTTCTTTCTCAGTATAATTCGTGGATGCTCAGCTTGCATGACAATTCGTAAGTGCATGCTAGTAACGTCAGGATGGCGCCCATTGCTAGATTTATTCCGTACACCATCGCTTCAATCGGCAAATTTGTAGCAAAAATATCATTTTTTCACGATCCGTTGACAAAAATGCTGTGATTTTGTGTTACGGTGACCACCTTGACCTTGCTATTTAAAGTTAGGTTAAGAAATTGGCGCAAAATGACTTTCTAGTCGCATTCAAGTTAATTAATGTCGTAGTCGCATTGAAGCCAAGATCGTGAATTGGTCACGAGTACTTTGTACGATTGCTTTGTCGTAGAGAATGCAAGATACGCATAATATTTTCTCAGCAACAAATATTGCACTGGTCGTAGTTAGCCTTCGCTTTTTTCACTGCAAATTGAGCCTGTGCCTAAATCGCGTAAATTGGGTTTTTGTTGAGAACGTTGGAACTGCAGCACTGCAGGCACAACAAAATCAAACAAAGCATCATTCGTTAGCACTAATTATCGAAGAAAGCATTTTTATCGGAAAAACAGATGACAGGTCTGGTGGTATAAATATGGACAAATGTCTTGACTTCGCTGGCCAAAATACTTGGACTTAAAGTTAAAGGCAAGGAGGAAGTCAGTAGAAAACGTTTAAAGCCACTTGAGTATCGATGGTGTACAGAACACATAAGGTGCAACTGTCTGCCTCTTGTTGGGACCATTAAGCTCTTCTTTCTCCGACATCGTTGGCTACACTACACTTGCGCACGTCGTGCTGCTTGCAAGAATATGCTATTCATCTAGCTGTCAAATATGACACGACGTTCGTCCTCCTGTACGTCTTTCAAGAATCGAGATGGTCTAGACAAAAAGAAATCCTATTGCAATTAATTGCAACGAAAGCACCCTAATACGTATTGTTACTTATCCTCTGCTACATTTTTTCAGGTGCAGATAACTCCCTTACAAAGCGTCTATTCGATTTCATGCTACGAATAAAGAGTGTCTCACCCCTTTTTAGGTCAAGCTTTCGATATGTTCAAATTTAATGCTTGGTGTCCCATCTCATCTACCATATATAGTTATACTTAGAAAGACGAAACGGGAAAAAATACAGGTTCTAGAATTTGGCGAGTCTTCTCAGAAGTGCGAATGGCTCGTCCGACTGATGCGGGAAAGTAATTTACTCCATCCCAGGACTTTGAGAAAATTTTGGCCAAGATCTGTTAAGAAGAAAGTAAAAACCGAAGTGAATATATTTATCCTGACCAATGAATGGCTACCATATGTAATTACTAATTGTGACGTACTTGTAATTACTGTAAAGCCATCCACCTGTTCAACATGCATTCAGCGGTGTAATGTTAACACTCCCACTCACCGCTAATGCTGTGTGTCCTTTGTTGCTGACTTGGTCTTGATCCCGGAGGCTTTGCGCAGATACTTCAGCATCTTGGTTCCAAGCGCCTTGGTTAGCATATCTGCAAGCTGACTCTTCGTATCAATGTAGCCAATCTTGAGTAATCCATGCTGAACGTTCTCCCGAATAAAGTGATGTCTGATGTCCACGTGCTTTGTACGTGCGTGGTAGCCCGCGTTGTTTGCCAAAGCTATCGCACCTTGATTGTCTTCCCATATTTGCGTGCCTCCCACTTGTTCTTGACCCATGTCCTTGAGCATTGCGCGCGCCCAAAGTACTTCTTGTGTGCACAAGCTGAGCGCCATATACTCTGCTTCTGCGGAACTTAGTGCAACTGTTCTCTGATACTTGGACTTGAATACAACCGGAGCTTTACCAATGTTGATCAACACACCTGAGACAGACCGTCTGTCATCGGTGTTGCTACCCCAGTCAGCATCCGAAAAAGCTTCAACAATCACCTTTCCCGTCCCTCTTTGATAAACGATCCCATGATGACGTGTCGAATTTAAGTAGCGCAATACACGAATTGCGGCGTTCCAATGTGGTAATCCCGGTTTTTCGAGAAATCGAGACAGTTGTGTCACGATGTATGCGACGTCCGGCCGAGTGCAAGTTGTAACATATAGCAGACATCCAATTAGTGAGCGGTATGGTCTTGACCGCATCTCTGAACGCTCAGCTTCTGTACTTGGTGACTGTGATGTTGACAGCTTGAGACCGGACGTACACGGATTGTCGACGTTCTTGGCGTTTTTCTGCCCAAATCGCTCAGCCACGTCGCTAATGTAGCGTGTTTGCTTGATCATTAGTGTGGAAGCTGTCATGTCGTGGTCGATCTCCATGCCCAAGATGAACTTCGCAATACCGAGATCCTTCCTCTTGAAAACACTTTTAAGCATCCCCTTGACCTCTAGAATCTCGTCGCTCGTCTTGGCTGCAATGATCATATCATCGACATAAAGACATACGTACACAAAACCTTCTTCCACTTTCTTCACGTAGACGCATTGATCCGCTCCACAACTTTTAAAATCGTTCTTCTTGAAGACGTGGTCGATTGTCTTGTTCCAAGCGCTTGCAGCTTGCTTAAGACCATATATAGCTTTGTTCAGCTGACACGCAAATCCTTGAGCTCCCTTAACACCAATTGGAACTTCCATGTGAACACGATCCGACAGTACACTGTTGAGAAAGGCGGTGTCGACGTCCAGCTGTTCCATTTTGTAGCCTAATACCGCACACACTGCGAGTACAACTCGAATTGAGTTCATGTTGGCCACTGGAGAGTAAGTCTCGAAGAAATCCACGCCGTATTTCTGCTTGAAACCTTTAGCCACCAATCGTGCTTTGTAGCGCACAACACATCCATTCTGGTCACGCTTCTTAGCAAAGACCCAGCGGCATCCAATCGTACGTCCAATTGATTCTCGTGGAACGAGTGTCCATGTTTTGTTTTTGTGATGCGACTGCAATTCGGCGTCCATCGCTTGTCGCCACTGTTCTGCCTCATCACTAGACATTGCCTGCGCATACGTGGTAGGCAAGTCTGATTCTTCACCAACACTCACAGCGTAAGCGAGAATAGCTTCAGCTATCAGGCCGTCTTCATCAATCCTTGCACGCTTTGAAGATGGTGGTCCTTCGCTTCCTCCCAGACTTTCATCGGCATCTGATCCGTTTTCCAGCAATAACATTGGTTCATTTGTACGCCTTGAACGTTCCACTTGCGGTCGAAATACCAATCGATCTTCCTGTGCATCCAGTGTAGGAGGTCTGTACTCTGTCAGCTCAGAGTGTACTGAGGTCGGTAATCGAAGCATCTCGATCCTTGACTCATTTGTGTCGGACTCCTCTTCATTCATTGGAACATCTGAAATTTCATCTTCTCCTTCACCCTCCATAAGTTCATCTTGATCTTGTTGGTGTTCCGTCGGCCCGGACACAGCACTTTCATCGTTGTCTTTGGTAACGTGTATCACTTTTATTTGTTTGGGCGGGTGTGTCTCATAAATGCCGCCCACTTCACGCTCGTCCAGCTTCACCGACCGTGATACTGATATCTTGTCTTTCTCCAGATCGTAAACTCGGTATCCCTTGGTGTCTTCGGCATAACCAAGGAACATGCACTTGAAGCTTTTGGCTTCGAGCTTCGTCCTCTTCACTTGATCAACGTGAGCATATCCATGAGACCCAAACACCCTAAGATGATCCATCCGTGGCTTCATCTTAAATCCCAGTTCATATGGGGTGTTATTTGGGTGCATTGTATTAGGAGAGCGGTTGATCAGGTACACCGCAGTGCTTACTGCCTCTGCCCACCAACATGTCGGAACACACTTGTAGTGTAGCATGCTCCGTGCCTTTTCCATTATCGTACGGTTCATTCGTTCTGCAATACCATTTTGTTGGGGACTGTATGGTACTGTACGCTGATGTATGATACCGTTCCGCTGACATAAATTCGTAACTGTCTTGTTGACAAACTCCGTTCCGTTGTCCGAACGCAGGCACTTGATACGGGTTCCCCACTGATTCTCATGCAGTGCTTTAAACATCGTGATCTTGTCGGCAACTTCACTCTTCTTTGCCAGAAAGTAAGCCACCACATATCGTGAATAATCATCCACAAACGTCAAAATGTATTTAGCACCTCCTTTTGAAAGTGTCTTCATGGGTCCCATCACGTCTGTGTGAACTAACTCCAATACACGCGATGTCTTTGTCATGGAGCGTCCTGGAAAGGCTTCGATCGTCTGCTTGCCCTTCATGCATCCACCACACAGAGTCTTGATACCTTGTTTTAGCGCAGGAATACCTTCTGTGGATCGCATAGTTTTCACTAAAACGTCCTCACTTGGATGTCCCATGCGAGCGTGCCATAACTCCCACTGACTATCAACTCCCGAGTATTGCACCAATCGTGCCTCCTCTTGCTGACAATCCAGTGTGTAAGCTTTCCCATTTCTTGTCCCAGTTGCCAAAGCTTCGTTCTTGTCCCAAATGATGCACGAAGCACGCTGAAACTCCACACTTAGTCCACGTTCGGCAAGCTTTCCCACCGACAGTAGACGTCTGTCAAGTCCAGGGATAAGCAGCACTTCCATCATCGATATGCGTCTTCCATCTAAGCCGATAAGCTTCACTGTTCCAGCTCCTTCGACGCGTAACTTTCTGCCATCTGCAATAGTTACCTTGATGTCGTCTTTAAGTTGCTTGAAGTCGATCAAGTCACTTCGGTGAGGGTTCATGTGTGACGTCGCACCACTGTCGATCAGCCAGCTGTTCAACATGCATTCAGCGGTGTAATGTTAACAAGATCACCGATATAAAGATAGATCATTCGACAGAAAATCGCATAGCCATTTCTTTATTCTACTTTTTGATAGCGATACGTCCTGCTCTTTGACCATGATCTGGAAATATTGAGAGTTTTTTGCTCATTTGCTAATACCGGAAATACGCTGCCTAATGTATATATTTTTTAAAAGCTGAGCGAGTATCCACGGAAGTAGTAGTGCCACAAAAGTCTTTTTCTCTTTGTTGTATAAAATATTATCGGCACACAAGAACATGAGTGGAAGTGGAGAAGTCACAAGATTTGAGGTGCGTCTTATCCTTTTCCTTATTACAATCGGTGATTAAAAGATCTGCAAAATGATAAACGTCCTGTCATGTTTGATTGCTGCATGGGCGAATATTCTTGCAAGCAGCACGAAGCACGCGCAAGTGTGATGTAATTAGGACGTCGGAGAAGAAAGAGCTGGATAGACCGAGCCAAAAGCATATGTTCGTCAAGCTAGATCATTTCTTGTTAAGAATTGTGAAGCAGCTCACGACGGGTAAATGGTGCCCCTTTCGGCTTCGTGCCTTCGTGTAGACTCGTTTTGGTGCCTTAACTGAATCGACCTCTGTCACCCACGGGCAATTTGTCTCACGCGAGACGTTTGCATTAGTCGCAAGGAATTGTTATTTTGGTTTACCGAGTCATCGAAAGTTAAGGAACTCTGGCCATTTGTTTACTTACAAGAATGATCTCGAAAAGTACTTCTTGCCTTTGCTACATAAATGCGGTCTTTGTTCCTTGGCAACAAGCGAGGTCAGTTAAGATGTTGATAGCTTCTGCTGAGCCTGATTCCAATATGTCATATATCATTGATGTCGTGCCAAAGCCAGCAGATTTAAGATAGCAATTCCATCACACGTGTTGTCCACGTTATCTTCTGCAACGCTTCGGGGAAAAAAGTAGATTAAACATGCGCGTACAATTTTCAATTCTTTTTTAGACGAAGGGCATCAAGTGGGCTACAAGCTATGTAATTGATCAAAATGTTCCAAAGTGCATTTTTTTACAAAATTTGAATGAAAGTTTACTTTGTCCGGAGCTTGAAGTGTTGGATTCGCCGTTTGGGACGGCAGACAATACATTTTGAAGGCGATAAAAAAGTCACCTGCTGCTCAAGGTATATGATTTATTCTGTAGGCGTGGCCTCCCATGATTTATTTGGACAGGCTTTGCCCACTCCCTACCCACCCACGTGTCTTGTCGTCAAACGGTACCCACCCAATATATTTTTCATTACTAGAACCGAAGCGCGGGGCTAAATGCTCGCGCGCTTCGGGCAGGTGCTCTCGGGCATCTGCAGGTCTCTAACGAGTCTCACCCTCGACGCGACGGTCTCCAGCACCGGGCGCCACCTGGGCTCTTACCAAGTCAGAGATAAACAAATTAAAGGAAGACCCTCAAGACCTCGGTGCTGGCTGCACTGCCCGCCGAACGAGACTCGACGTATGCGGACACCACTCTATGCCGTGGACTAGCCAGTCTGAGCCTAGCACGTGCATAACTTGGCAACGCGATAACGTAATACATTACATAACATTAAAACCGAAGAAATATTTTTTTAAAATTACGATATCTCGATTAAATCGCAGAAGCTTTAAGTTATGAATGACACGCGGTTGTTTCTCAGTGAGGAACTTGCATTGAAAAAGTTTTTTCGACATTGTGCTTGCCGCCGGAACAGCCAAGATGCTGCGTGCACCACGCACCAGGATCGAAAACATCTTAATATCTTACTCATTTATAACTAATTTACTTGTATTTCATTACAATTTAGCTTTCACGTGCCTACTACATCCAATCGTTTTTCTTTGCTACGCAACAAAGCGTATATCACAAACTAATAACATATTTGACAGGCTGTACAAGTACAAGACGAGAACTCGAACTGTGTAATCCAAGGCACATGACGCCGACACATTTAAAAAGGTCTTGGTGTCGCCTAGGTCCATAATGGCGTTCTTCCACGCAATTTCAAGTAGACATGCCTCTGTCTGTTTATCTCATTCATCATCTATACTTTTCTTCGCGAATGAGAATAGGGTACAATTAAAACCAGCTGGACTAGAGAAATTCACATCATGACGTTTGTTCTTCAAATCAGTATCGCCTTGCAATCGTAGTGGAATTTTTCTATGGCTTACTTACCTCGATTGTCTTTGGAATAAATGACACAGCACGTGCTGCGAGCACAAACACCATCCAGAGCCAACTCGACTGCCACCATGTCTTTAACCACCTAGTAGTAATTGTCTTTGCACCGTTGCATTAACATTGCATGATACTGCATCTCAAATTCAGCAGTACACCGATCTCTTGATTCTTCGCCATCGCATGAATCCACGACTCGATTATGACCGGTGCGTGCAAAAGCTTACATGCTTCTATCCGACCTTTGCTTCTATTTCCTGCCAATTTTGGCTGGAGAAAGCGAGAACTTTTGACAGACAAACGCGCTGGATTTTATGAAGCCTCAAAATTAGCACGCGACAACTACAAGCTATCGTGTGACAGCAACGACAACTGCCGAGTATTTGTCGTCATTTGAAGGCTCCAGTATGTCTGCGTCTCTCAAAAAGGAATGAAGTATTGGCTGGTACTGACGTCCCAATTTTGTCAAACCTGAAGCTGATGATCTAGCACTAAATACTCTGTTTGATCGCCGAGTGAATTTGATGAACGTCATTTGCCTTCACTAGCAGTTGTATCATGTATATATGTGCTGCTTATTGCCATAATTACACAGGCAATCCTTCAGAAATTCCACAAAAACATGTAGCCATCTGTTTTTCTATATTTTCTTCACATCTTTCAAAGACTACCTCCTACCGTCCAGTGTGTGCTTCAGTGCGTACACAGCGCGTTGCACCTCGTTGCTGCTACGCGGCGTTCTATTCAGTATCTTCGCCTCATCTTTAGCGCAAGTAAACTTTATCTATATGGGTTTGATTGCGTGCTAACTAACTGCCTGACATATTGTACGACGTGCACATACACTGTCGCGATCCACGTAGCGTGCTCACTCACACTGTTTATGTGTCCCAGCTAGCGCGATTTTCTTCCAATTTTGTGTACCGAGTGAACTCCTTCTCGTCAAAGTGAATTACTCAACATGCGCTTTTGCTACTTACGCATTGCACTACTGACCAGCGCCATTGCTGCGGTTGCGTTTGCTGACACGACCAAGGATGTCAAATTGGCCACATCACGTACGGCGTCTTCTCGTACATTTGTCCGTGACAGTTCTGCTGCACCAGCAGTCACAGAGACTCACGAGCCGACAAGTGTCAATGACGAGGATAGGACAGACTTGACAATCAAAGAATTTGCAAAAATAATTGGAAGGAGACCACGAATCAAAGCTTTGGAGGACATGAAACGTGATCACTTTGGCCAATTGATGGCTAACAAAAAAATTACAAAAGCAGTCTACCATGATTTGGATTTAAGCGATCCAAAAAACAATGTTTTATTCGACACAAATTGGATCAGGTGGGCCTTCTTCGTCAGCCAACTCGGCCATCAATTTGGAGAAGATAAATACAAATTTATGATGACGGCAATGTCAGCCATTTATAACGCCGAAGCCTTGTCCAACATATTAATTACCGCGGCCAATTTTAAGAAAACAAAACCTTTGGCCATCAGTTTGGCTAAAGTCGCCGACGATCGTATTCAAAGTCGAGTTTTGAAAAAAATTCCTGGACTTGACAACGAACTATCTCGTCAGGAACAACATGCGACTGAGAAGATTGACGAGACTCCTCTTGATCGTGTCAACGCGTACTTAAAAAAACACGCTAAAAACGAGATGTTACCAGAAGATATGTTTTCCATTTTGATTAGCTACCTGAGTGTATTGCTCAGTAGGGACTACGCTTTTAACACTGAACGTGCTGTTTCCCACAAGTGTGCTGAGGATGCTGCTTTACTTCAAACATTACTTTCGCTTGAAAATTTTCACGATCCGAGATGTCTTGGTAATTTAGTGTCGATTTGGTTGGATGTGAGCATACCTCCGGCTAAAATCGTGTCCATGCTAGTGAAAGATAAAGCGGAAGCTGATCACTTTACCATTCTTTTCTCGAATGGGCCTTCAAGGAACTTCTGGCTGCACTACCTAGAAAAGTACAATGCAATTAGTACTGGAGACAGCTTTACACAGTCCGCAAATCACAAATTCGAGCAAGTTTTGCAAATGCTGTTTGCGGTGGTAGAGCAAGAGTCGCCTGCAACTGATAAATTCTTGGCGTACACTACTATTCTGAAGATGCTAATTTCACCATCCACTGCCCATTTCAGCTCGAGCCATGAAAACGTGATGAAGCTGACGTCGATTCTGTTGTGGAATAGAACACTTCCGTCTCACGTCTTATCCATGCTGGTGCGCGGTGAAGCATACGCTGACAGATTTCGTATTTTTTATCTTAACCAGTCATCAAAAAGCTTTTGGGTGCGCTACTTGAAATTGTACAACGAATTGAGTAAAGATGACGAGGACTACACGCACGTCGCAAACATCGATTTTGAGCAGTCACTAATAATGCTGCACGATGTGGGAGTGCAAGAGGAAACTATACCTCACCGATACTTGGCGAGTAGCACTATTTTGAAGATTTTGCTTTCACCAGAGATTACCAATGTCATTTCAAGCCAAAAGTATTTGGAAGAAGTGGCGTTGAACTGGTTGGAGCAAAGGTTACCTCCGTCCACTGTTGTGCTTTTATTGGTGCTAGAAGAAGTGGAGACAAACTACTTCAAGATACTTTTCACTTCTGAAGCAACCTCGAAATTTTGGGAAGACTATATGAAGGCGTATTATGCGAACCCTCCATCTCTACAGAATCATATAATGTCGACTCTCACCTACGTTTTCGGCGACGCAAACTTTGAAAGAATTTTGGAAGCCGCTCTTAATAATGAAGCAACAACCGAAAAGGCGAAATCTCTTATTCCGCAGTATATCTCGTGGAAGCGCAGCTTGAATGACAATTTGTAAGCGCATTTAAGAGACGTAAAAATGGCGCTCATTGCTACATTAAGTACGTATTTTGTCGTGTTCAACGATGGATAGAGCGCTTGTAGTAAAATAAGTAATTTACTACGCATTAACAAAGATGTCTGCAATTTTGTGTTACGGTGACTCTTGACATCATTTGTCGATTCTAGATGAACGCATCAAAATAAAAATCGCTTTGATTCGTATAAAATTTAATTAGTGTCATCGCAAAAACGGTCACACGTCTAAAAGTTTTGTGTCGGGTACGCTTTTTGAGTAATTTATACTCTAAAAAAATTTTCTGCTGAGAAAGATACGATACGCATTGTGCAAATCGCGCAAAATGTACGATGCACTGGTAGCAACTAGTCTCCGTTTTTGGCACTGCTGCGCATAAATCGCATGACTACAATTTAAACGTCCAGTGAAAATCAAAACTCAACACCGCGAACACAACAATAAAAGTGAAAAGCATCACTTGCCAGCACCAAATCGTCGACTGGTTTCGCTATATCAGGAACAGTAGACGCAACGACTCATAGCCACGCTTCTCACCAAATGGGAGATCAAACTACATAAAGTGTACAACAATTTAATTATCGATGACATATAGAAAGCACAAAAATAAGTGTGTTGTAACAAAGCAAAAGCTTTGGCTAGAAGAAATCGCTGCGGTGCCGCCATTGACAAGCAATGTTAATCAAGCTACGCTTTGGGTGCAAGTGTCTACCTCCTGCTTGAACCTTAAAGGCCTTCATTCTCCGACATTGTTGACTACATCAATCTAGCGTGCGTCGTGCTGCTTGCAAGAATACGCTCCCCATTTGCCTGTCAAATATGAGACGACGTCCGTTTGAAATTCTATTTATTTATAAAGCATTAACGTGTTTTTTCCACCGAGGCTTGTGATACATGTTGCTCGATTAGAATTATGGTGGGGCCCCCTTGAGGCCATCATTAACAACTTTCTTTAAGAAGAAAGTGGAGAGGCCCATATCAGGCCCAAGCCGTCGATGAATTGCAATTGCAGCTTAGACATTTCTTTCTTTCACATTGGTCTCATTTTTTGAAAGCGATACGCTCATGCAATTTGACCAGGAACTGGACAAATTGAGAATTGTTATGTCCATGTAGTAGTGCCAAAAACTACGCCTCTCTTTGTTTAAATGAGAACATCGGCACACAAGTAAATGTAGTAAAAGTCAACGCTTCTAAACGATACGAAAAGGTTTCTCTAGAAAAGATCAGTTTTGAGGGATCTAAGGAAGATGAAACGTCGTGTTAAGCTTAAAAGATACCAACATATTTTTGTAAGCAGCACGATGTGGTGAAATCAGCGATGTCGGAGAAGTAGTAGCTGAAGGACCGAGCAAGAAGCAGACACTTTTGTGATGGTTAAGCTCGATCGTTCCTTGAGTCAAGAAGCAGCTCACAACGAGTGAACGATGCACCGTGACTTTGTGCAGTCCCGGACATTTTTATGGCTCGAGTAAACTACTCAAAATCATTTGATCGCATCGTGAAATCCCTTTTCTTACATTGTTTTGCTTTTTGGCTTATCGAGCAGACTGTCGTTGATCTATCGTGTATGTCATTGAAAGTGAAGTTGCTATAGACGTTGCTTACTAAGTAGTTTGGTCTACCTGTGTTAACATTACACCGCTGAATGCATGTTGAACAGGTGGATGGCTTCACAGTAATTACAAGTACGTCACAATTAGTAATTACATATGGTAGCCGTTCATTGGTCAGGATAAATATATTCACTTCGGTTTTTACTTTCTTCTCAACAGGTTAACAGCCGCAACAAGCTCAAGCAACGTTCTCGCCCAATATGAACAAGCGCACCGAAGTCCTCCTAGGAAGTGGTAACTATTACCACTGGGAGTTTAACATGAGGATGACCCTGGCGCGGAAGGGTCTCCTGGGACACATCATGGGCGTCAAGGAAGAGAAGGACGTCACGGAGGCGTGGCTGGTTAATGATGCCAAGGCGCTAGGCATCATTGCTCAAGGCGTTGAGATCCAGCACCAGACCAAGATTCGGTCGGCTACGCGTGCTATGGAGGCGTGGGGAACCCTCCGCGATTTCTACAATCGCTCGACTCTTCACAATCGTGTTGTGATGACTCGTCGTCTACATGAGTTCAAGATGGAAAGTGGAACAAGCATGGCAGAGCATCTGGACTCTTTTGACGAGCTAGTAGTGTGACTACAGACTACGGGAGAGCAAATTGATGAGTCACGCCAGCTGGTGGTACTTCTCAGCAGTCTACCTTCGGAGTACGACTTGATTTCGTCAATTGTGGAAAATGCAAGAGACATTTCGTTGATAGAAGTCAAGGAAAAGCTGCTCAAAGAGTCGGAGAAGCTGCAGAGGAAAGAAGCTACAGAGAAAGCGTTTCGCGTAAATGGAAATGGAAATGCTAGAAGATTTAAAGGTGGACGGGACAATGGACGAAAGGGTGGTCCTCCACGCAATAACGGCGGATTCAAGGGCAAGTGCTTCAACTGTGACCAGTTTGGACACATGAAGCGGAACTGCCCCGCCGGTAAAAGATTCAACAGCGACGACACGGTGTTTGCTGTTGGTAAAGGGAAGTCATCAGGATGGCTGATTGATAGTGGAGCAACTTCCCACATGACCCCACACAGGAAGGACTTGTTCGAGTACAAGGGCCTAGAAGCTAGCATCGAAGTTATGATTGCAGACGGGAAGAAGTTGCTTGTCAAAGGAGCCGGCACGGTAAAATTGACTGGTTTGAACGGAATGAGGATTCGCATGGTTGAAGTTCTGCACATTCCCGGACTCGACAGAAGGTTGCTGTCAGTTGGCAAGTTGGCAGAGCGTGGCATGAGTGTGGAATTCTCGCGTTCGTCATGTGTCATTTGGAACAAGAAGCAAGCAATTGCGTCGGGCACAAAAGTTGGAAAGTCGTATTTTCTTGACTGTGAGCAAGAAGAAGCATGTCTCGTTGAATATACTGGGGCTGACAATCAGTGGGAGCTTTGGCATGCACGCATGGGGCACCCCAGCAAGGATGCGCTGATCAGGACACAGCGATTGACTAATGGTATCCCAATTATCAAGCAAAGTGTGGAAAAATTGTGTGCCGGGTGTTTGAAGGGCAAGCAGACGATCACGGTGTTTCCGTCTCGTTCAATGACAAAGACGACACGCGTGTTGGAGCGTGTTCACACAGATGTCATGGGGCCAATGCGAACTATCTGGAAGGGTGGTGCCAAATACATTCTCACGTTTGTGGATGACTTTTCACGATATGTTGCAATTTTTCTGATCAAGAGCAAGAGTGAAGTTGCTGGCAAGTTCAAGGAGTTTCTGACATTATACGAAAACCAGTGGGGTGCACGACTAAGATGTTTGCGATCCGACAACGGAACCGAGTTCGTAAACAAGAAAATGGCAGGAATATGTCAAGAGAACGGCATTGTACACCAGCGCTCCGTCCCATACAGCCCGCAGCAGAACGGAGTAGCGGAGCGTATGAACAGGACAATTATGGAGAAAGCCCGCAGCATGTTACACTACAAGAGCGTATCGACGGAATGGTGGGCGGAAGCGGTAAATACAGCGGTTTATTTAATTAATCGCTCCAGCAATGCGGTCCATCCTGACACCACGCCGTATGAGCTAGTTTTCAAAATGAAGCCTCGAATGGATCACCTGCGCGTATTTGGTTCGCAAGGCTACGCTCATATTGACGATGTGAAACGGACCAAACTGGAACCCAAGAGTTTCAAGTGTATGTTTCTTGGCTATGCAGAGAATGTCAAGGGCTATCGCGTGTTTGACTTGGAGAATGCCAAGATTAAAGTGACCCGCTCTGTAAAGTTGGATGAGCGTGAGGTGGGCGGCATCTACGACACGCAAGAGCTTAAGCCGGAAACAATTGTTCAAGTAGTTAAGGATGGTGATGAAGTCAATGTTCAGCATCAAGTGGATCGACAGTCAGTTCCGGACGATCCCATGGGAGCTGTCGAAGAGACAGTCGAGGATGTCAATATGGAGGATGTAAATCGTACGCCAAGCGCAGTTGTACAGCGGCGAATGCCTTCTGAGAGCCCTGCACGAAACGGGCTTGAGCTAACGGAGTATCATCAACCTTCCCAAGTGCAACAAGAAGATCGTTTGGTGTTTCGGCCTGAATTGGAGCGAACACGAGTAAGACGTGAGCCAGTGCTAATGCTAAGAAACGGTTCCGATGGTGGAGAGTCAACAGAAGGAAGTGAGGGCCCACCGACTCCAAAGCGTGCTAGGATTGACGAAGATGGACTAATTGCGGAAGCCTTTCTTGCCTACGCTGTGAATATTGACGATAATATGGACTCACCGACTACTTATACTCAAGCAATGGCAAGCGACGATGCAATGAAATGGCGTGAAGCAATGGATGCTGAGCTTCGCTCTCACGAAGAGAATAAAACCTGGACAATGCAGCCACGAGGGGAGATTGGACGCACAATTGGATCACGATGGGTATTTGCCAAAAAGCGTGATCAGAATGGCGCTATCGTGCGATACAAGGCACGACTAGTCGCGAAAGGTTTCAAGCAGAAGTATGGCGTTGACTTTTTCGAGACATATTCCCCGGTTGCCAACATGAATTCGATCCAAATAATTCTCGCGGTATGTATTGAATGTGGCTATCAAATGGAACAGCTGGACGTCGACACGGCTTTTCTTAATAGCGTGTTGACGGACAACGTTTTTATGGAAGTTCCGCTTGGTGTCGACAATGCTCAAGGAAACATATGTCAACTAAACAAGGCTATTTACGGACTTAAGCAAGCAGCGAGTGCCTGGAACAAGACAATACATCGTGTCTTCATCAGGAATGGCTTTAAGAGTTGCGGAGCAGATCAATGTGTTTATGTCAAGAGAACTAAAGAAGGTTTTGCTTACGTTGGACTATATGTGGATGACATGATTATCGCAGCAAGAAGCAGCAAAGAATTAAATCAAGTAAGGGAGTACTCAAGAATGCTTTCAAGATGAAGGAGCTTGGTCAGGCGGAATTTATTTTGGGTATGGAAATTGATCACGACAGGTCAGCTGGAATATTGATGATCAAACAGACTCGCTACATCGATTACGTGGTCAAGCGATTCGGTCAACAAGATGCCAAAAGTGTTGAAAACCCTTGCGTATCAGGATTGAAGCTGTCGTCAAAGCAGTCACCCACAACGGAAGAGGGACGGTCGACAATGCGATCAAAGCCTTATCGCTCTTTGATTGGATGCTTGCTGTACATAACGACATGCACTCGGCCTGATATTGCTTACGTGGTGACGCAGCTATCACGTTTTCTGGAGAACCCAGGACTACAACATTGGAGCGCAGCAATTCGAGTAGTACGGTATCTGAAGACTACGCGTCAAATCGGTATCGTCTACCGAGGAACTGGAAGCGTTACGGTCAAGGCATACTCGGATGCAGATTGGGGCAGCAACACGGATGACAGACGCTCGGTCTCGGGAATTATGGTCATGATTGCAAGCGCGCCAGTGGTATTCAAGTCGAAGTACCAGCGGACAGTTGCGCTGAGCTCAGCGGAAGCTGAGTATATGGCTCTCAGCTTATGCACACAAGAAGTTTTTTGGACGCGGGCAATGCTAAAGGACATGGGTCACGAGCAAGTTGAAGGCACACAGGTTTGGGAAGACAACCAGGGTGCGATTGCGTTAGCCAATAACGCCGGATACCATGCTAGGACGAAGCATGTGGACATCAAGCACCACTTTATTCGTGAGAACGTGCAAGAAGGACTGTTGAAGATCGAATATATCGACACGAAGAGTCAGCTTGCAGATATGCTGACGAAGGCAGTTGGGACCAAGATGCTTAAGTATCTGCGCGAAGCCACAGGAATCAAGACCAAGTCAGCAACAAAGGACACACAGCATTAGCGGTGAGTGGGAGTGTTAACATTACACCGCTGAATGCATGTTGAACAGGTGGATGGCTTCACAGTAATTACAAGTACGTCACAATTAGTAATTACATATGGTAGCCGTTCATTGGTCAGGATAAATATATTCACTTCGGTTTTTACTTTCTTCTCAACAACCTGTTAGAAAAGTGACCGTTAGATAAAAGCGGTTTAATCACCTGTGTAAAAAGCGTGGTCAACTTGAAGTGTTGATGGCTGCTGCAGAGCTCATTAAAAATAATACAATTATAGTGAACTTGGTACAATTGCCACCAGACGCGTCATCTAAGGTTTCGGAAAATAGGACAAGGCGAAGCTGATATGTTGCTGGATAGGCATGTCATTTAAAGCTTCTTATTGTTGAATCGTGGTGTAGCAGTGACCATTTTCTTGCAGCTCGACTAACTCAATTCACGAACAGGTGCAAATTGCAGTAAACAGTGCAGTAAAAATGCAGGTTTCATGCGCATCGTTCACGAAGCATTTCTATCATATTTATCAGACACGGCGTAAACAACACAGAAAATTTTGACGTGTGATCAATGATAGATCACTGCGACGACGCGGGAGAAAAAGGTGATGGCAAGAAGAATACGATTGAAAAAATTTCTTCTCTTGGCAGCAAGTTAGCTTTCTACTTTCAAATGCTGTGTCTGCCGTTCAAAATCATGGTGTGCGCAGTAAAAGTAACGATGGGCACAATGACGCTAACTTGTACTTTTAAAATGCACTAACGACTCGCCCTTTAAGCTGCGCTTCCACTCGTCGAGTTGATTAAGAAGAGACTTCGCTTGGTGCCTCGTTGCCTTATCTTTAAGCGCTGCTTTTCAAGTTTGCGTCGCCGAAGACAGTGGTGAGCGTCGAAATTATATGATTCTCTTGAAATGGAGTGCTCGCGTAAAACGAATTCGTGTAGGTTTTCCAGAGCTTTAAGCTTAGCTCATTTAAAAAAGGTATGTCAAAGCAGTCTTTTCCCGCTTCTTCAAGTACCAACATTTTCACAAAAGTGGACGGAGGTAACTGGTGCAACCACTTCATATCATTCGTTCCAAATACAGTTGGTTTGTGATCACGGCGACAATCTCTGGTGAAATCAATATCTTAAGAACAGTGCTTCTCACCAGGTATTGGTCAGTAAGAGATGACCCTTGCATCCCCACCGCATGCAGCTTTATCAGTAGCTGCTGGACATCGACATTTGCGGTGTGCGTAAAGTCCTCGACATCTTTACTCAGGTAATTGTACATTTTTAGGCAGCGCACCCAGAAGCGTTTTGATGACGTATTCGCAAAAAGAATATTGAACTTGTCAGCGTCTGCTTCAGCGTGCGTCAGCATGGACAAGACATTGAACGGAAGTGTTCTATCCAACAACAAGATCGACATCAGCTTCATCATATTTTCATGGCTCGAGCTGAGATGGGCAGTGGATGGTGAACCCAGCATCTTAAGAATAGTGGTGTACGCCACAGAATTGTCAGTTTCAGGCGACTGTTGTTCTACCACTGCAAACAGCATTCGCAAAAGTTGCTCGTGGTCTGTATTTGCAGCGCGCGTATCCTGCTTTATCTTGTTGTACATTTCGAGGTTGTGCAGCCAGAAGCTCTTCGGTGATCCGTCCGAGAAAAGGGTGGTGGAGTGATCAGCTTTTGCTGTAATTTGTACCAGCATGTACACAATTTGGGCCGGGGGTACGCTTGCATCGACCCAAATCGACACCAAAGTTGTAAGACATTCCTGATCGTTAAAATTGGACAACGAAAGTAATTTTCCGAGTAAATTAGCATCCTTAGAACACATGCGGAAGACTGAAAGCGCAGTGCCAACAGCATTCTTTTTGTCGAGCAAAACACTTCGGTAACTGGTCAAAATGGAAAACTCCTCAACTGGTAGCTCGTTGTCTTTAACGTACTTCTTTAAGTACGCAAAGATACGACCACGAGAAGTTGTGCAAATTGTCGTTGCTGTATGTTGTTCCTGATGAGATAGTTTGCTGGCAAGCACAGTCAGTTTTTTTAATGAAGAGATGCTTGATGTATGCAAAGAACAGTGTTGCGGCTCAGAGTTAGTACTATGGGTTTGCTGAATGGTTTTAAAGTATGCATTACGTACAGGGATCATTGCATTCTTTAGCCAGATTTATGGCTAATTCTCGTGTTTCTTTAGCTCTGGCCGCGGTAATTACTATCTTGGACAAGCTATCAACGTCATACATGGCCGACATTGCCCTCACGATAATTTTGTATTCGTTTTTTTCGAAATGATGGCCGACTTGGCAGACAAAGTAGGCCCACCCGATTCATTCTTTTGTGGATAATAGTTTATTTTTAAGGTCACTTAGACCCGAGCTATCACATACTGCTTTCGGAGTCATTCTTTTATCTCTCATTAGATCGAGAAATTTATCTTTCAAACCTCTCAAGCGTTTACTTCTTGGACCCCTTCCAATAATGTTGGCAAATCTTTTTATTGTTAACTCGGCCCTGTCTCGACACTCGTCGGCCCGTGCGTCTTTGTGACTACTGACGAAGCAAAATTGTCACGGACAAATGTGGGCGAAGTCGCCATACGTGCAACGATTACTTCGACATCTTTCTTCGCTGCGTCAGTGCATGTATTTGCAGCAATGGCACTGGTCAGTAGTGCAACGCGTAAGTAAAATAGCCTCATGATCAAAAGTTGACTTTGACGCGAAAGTGTCCATTCAGTACAAAGCACTAAATAGGGAAGCGTAGGGGAGAAAAAAATGCGATAGCAGGCACACACCAGGTAGCGTGGGTAAGCAGTGCTTACCGTGCTTACTAAGCACGCTACGTATATTGCGGCAGTGCTTCTCCAACAAAATGTCAGACAATTAATTAGCACACCATCAAAACCTTTCAAGACATAGTCTTTTTGCGCCAAACAGTGGGGCGACCGAAAAGGTACTGAACAGAATAATGCGTAGTGGCAACGGGCGACAAAGAACACTGACAGCGCGATGAGAAAAGTATTCGCACTGAAGAAGAGCGCGATGAGAAAAGTGTTCGCACCGAAGAACTCACTGGACGGCAACAATTGGCAGGAGAGACCACAGAATTGTAAAGATAAAAAAATCTCGGATGAGCAAAATTTCGCGCTGGCTTCCTCATTTAACTACTTAATGTGAAGCATCTCAGCCTCGACGAAACTGTTTGCCGTTCCTCGACAACCTTTTTCGTGTCGTAGACGCCGCGCTGCTTCTTACAACAATGAAAGCAGTAATTTTTTCTCTGCAGATGACTATGCCGTATATTATGTCCTCGAGTCACGATTCAACAAGCCGCTGAAGACACATCGACAAACTGTCCTAGCGCCAGTCAATGCACTGCAGTGCGTCTCGTACGGCAAGCGCAAATGTTGGCCTTTTAATCGAGTCGAAATACGGCTGTCGATTCTATAGTAGATCGACAACCGATCACGATTTGTGCCGACAACTCCCACAGGCAATTATTGATTCGGTCACTTTTGCCCGCAAGTAGCAGTCGCCAACACAATGTCGAGGACAAATGCGGGCACGCAAGATCAACATCCTTTGTTTTTCTCGTTGGAAAATTGTCTACTTCATGTGCGCCAGTCGGATACTTACGCACGGACCACAGATAGTTGTAACATTCATAATGCGGCCTCCAAATAGTTGATTGATTTCGGCTCGGAGCTGGAAATTGAACTCACAAAGTAAACGCTTTTCGGGTGGTTGCTGCAGAGCCTAATAGGACAGCGACGCACCGCTTTGGGCAAATGGCTCAACATCCAACACTAAGCCACCCATTTTCGTAAGAGGTCAGCTTCAGTTAAGTGATCTAGAAGGCCGAATACAATCGCTCAAAAAAAAGAAGAAAAGCAGGTTTGATCAACACATATTTTATTAAAAGCCACTAATGTAATGTAATGTATTACGTTATCGCGTTGCCAAGTTATGCACGTACTAGGCCCAGTCTGGCTAGTCCACGGCATAGAGTGGTGTCCGCATACGTCGGGTCTCGTTCGGCGGGCAGTGCAGCCAGCACCGAGGTCGTGAGGGTCTTCCATTATTTTGCTTAGCTCTGACTTGGTAAGAGCCCAGGTGGCGCCCGGTGCTGGAGACCGTCGCGTCGAGGGTGAGACTCGTTAGAGGCCTGCAGATGCCCCAGAACATCTGCCCGAAGCGCGCGAGCATTTAGCCCCCGCGGTTGGAAGGAGGGCGTCACCCCAACCTTTTCCAAGCGTGAAAGCCACTAATCCTGTGTTAATAGGCCGTCTTTTTTTAAGGCTCTTTTAACAATATACAAAGTGCTTATTCTTGAACCGATTAAGATTTCATGTGTTTACATATAACAAAATAAAAGCTCGGGCGATCGTAAGGAGTGCTCAGTAATGCCTCAATGTGTTTTTTTCTAATTTCGAGATCTGGCCACCAGTATATATTCGGGTGGGGTGCTTATCACCACTCTGACAAAAAAATTTGCCTAAGAAGAAAGCAAAGAAATTTTGGTCTCTACCATAGCCGGCCCCACGTCAGGCTACTACCGCCGATGTACACGATGGAAAATTGCAACTGTGGCGCAGCCCCTCTTTTATTTTACTCTTTGATAGCAATACGCGTTACCTAAAGAGCTCTTTTTGATGAAGCCGAGCAAGAAGAGTAGTGCCACAAAAGTTCATTTTTATCATACGGAACATTATCGGCACACAAGAATACTGGGCGAATCGGCTTTTAAACTATTTAGCGAGCTCTTTGTTGCTTGCTACTCGATCGCCACCTTTTTGTCTCCATTGAAGCGCATGAACGTGTCAATCATCGTCAGGTTTGTTTATTGGAGTTTACTGAATTCGATTAGATAGTCTCGATAAATCAGACCCAGCGGAGTACTAAATAGCCCTTTGGTACTCTTGTCGAGTTTGAATAGGACGAAGACGTGAAGCGGGTGAACGCCACCTGCCAGCCACTCGTTCTTGATTGTGCGCAATATGCCGTTGCTCCTATTGTTGCCCGATGAGAACAGCATTTTGAACGCCTCGTTAATTGTCGGGTCAGCTTCAACGTTTTTCTTCGAATACTCAATCATGAAATCCACCCAAAGAATCAGCAGTGGGCTTGTGTCTCTTTTCTCGTTAAGCATCATTTGGAAGATTGTCTCGAGCTTGGTGTCCTCATTAACTCCTGGCATGATTTCTTTGTATGTGGACATCACCATGCCGAAGACTTCTTCCGGTGTCGTTTCACTCTTCACCCAAACTGGCGCAAATTGATACAGAACGTCCATGCTCGCGGGATTCCTCAAATTGTTGGCTGATGTGAGCATCTTGAGCAAGCCAAGATCGCTGTGGAAAAACGTTCGAATGACGCCCAATTCCGTGATGCCGTGATTTGGATACTTTTGTTGATAAGCCTTTACGTACTTGGACCAGAAAGGGTACAGTGGAGTGCTGAGCATATTGTTGACGTGGTTCTGGATATTTAGCTCGCGAAAAGCATCAACTGGCGCCTTCAAGTTGTCGAGCCAATGCTGAATTTGCGCCTTCTCCAGCTTCGTGGCCATTGCTTCGGTGGCTGGATCCTGGATAGCTTCGATAATCATCGCAACGAAATGAGACACGCCCAACTGATCCGACATGACTTCGATGATGGCCCCATCCGGATCCTCTTTATGGAGATTACCAACGTACACGGCCCACAACTCCCAGTTTGTGTTCTGAAAAAGGGTTTCGTCCTTCACTTTGTCCAAATGTAGGGTGTGATACGCCATTTTTGCCGAAGGGTGATCGCGCGTCAGAGTCCGGATCTTCGACTGCATCTCTCGAGCGACTTTCTTGACTCGTCCAGCTCGTCGTATGTCTTTCTGTAACGCGAAGAAAAGATTAGAGGCGGCTGCAATACTCTTCTCTTCGACAACGAGACTAGTCGAGATTTGCGTCAAGAGACCTTTTGGTGACGAGTCATTGTCGTGCTCAACCGCACGTGACTGCACCACGAGTGGTAAAATTGTGGTGACATTATTGTCTGCGGGGTCAGCAAGTGCAGTCACGGCCACAAAAGAAAGAAGGAGAAACACAACGTAGTGCATGTACATAATAAGTAAAAATGGTTGGGATGGGTTGTGAGCGCCAACGAAAACTTTGGTGAGTCAGAAAAAGTATCCACATTGCCACATGTACTATTCAGTAAGTAGCACTGGTACTGTACATGTACACGTAATACTTACTGATACTTACCTTAAGATGCTTTTGATATGCAGAGGTAGACCAGAAGCAATCTTACTGTACATATCTTGAGACGAGAACATGAGCTACATACTCGTCACCTGCAGCTACACGAAGCAACTAATTGTGCCATGCATTCAAAGAGCTGCATTTACAACAGTGCTGCGACTGACGTGGTAGCGCCGGCAATAAAGACTCTCTTTCTTCTTCCTCTCCTCTCCACCATCGATCGCAAAGACGCTGCTGTGGAAGTTGCAATAGCACAGTCTCCACCGGTAACCAGTACCTTACGTGTGTGCCAGACAACAAAAATGACTGGAACGCATTTGCTGGTAGCGACGGACAAATTGTCCAACCCGATTTGCTAGAATGGTTGCTTACTCTGAAGAGATCCACATCACTGAGTATTCCAACACTCCACACGAAAGTACGTCGAGGAACTCAACGATCAATTTAGTCAGCTGCATGTTGAGAGATGGACTTGTCTGCTGTGAAGGAGACGATGGTGTCCAGATTTCAGTTGTGGACCACACCGGGATCCGTGTTTTCTTCAAGTGTTCCAATATTGAAGTTAAAGTCGGCGTCTCTCAGCCGTGGGGTATGGCTTGAGAAAAGCTCAAACAAAAGGCGATAGAGTACTGGTCTGAAATACCAAAAGTTGATGAAAGTGCTGTGTTAAAGTTCGATCCCGGTTTTGCGAATGCCAAATACAAGTTGCACGATGCTCACGCCAATCCACTTGTGCAGCGAGGTCCACTTCCGATTCTTGCTCCAAGCACAGTAATCGGATTGAACGGGCGTCAAATCCTTGGTATTTTGCCAGAAAAAGGCGTTTTAAATAGCATTCCCGGCACTTCTGTCGGTGGATTTGTGCTTCCCGTTGGTTTAAGCAATGCGTTAACTACACACCCTGCGACATTTCTTGTCATCACAATACTTTCCTCTCGTTTTGATCCGCAATTAAAAATAAACCTCGTTGTGGTCAAGACCACACTGCTTTTTTCGTGATATAATATTAATAGAACGGAATGTTGAACAACACCAACAACAACAACTTTATGTGTGATTAAAATAATTAAAAGTTTTTCCGACTAATCGCAAAAACTTTCGACATACTTCCATTCAATGGATTTGTACCCATATCATCTCATAGATACTTAAACTATGGTGTTCCAAAAACAGACAGATCGAGGGATGTGTCTCATGTAATAAATGGAAGACACAGATATTTCTGAGAATTAGATCAATTATACTGTACTTTACTGTGTAACTGAGTCCGGGTACCCACATAGCTAGACCCACCCATGAAGTACCCATACCCATGAGTTTCGGAGGGGCGGTGGGTGGTGTGGTCGGGAGGCAGGTACGGCGTATGCAAAAAGAATTTCGGTCTTCTACTACTAAGGCCATGACAAATTAATAAAGAGCCTAAAACAAACCTTTATCAGCCAATGAAAATTATCCATGTGACTGAAGGGTTCATTGCTTAAAGTGCAAATTACGGGTCTCGGCCGGGCGGCAGGAAGGCGACCAAATTGTCTGTATCAGTCATGTCGTTGCAAGCACCAGACATTGAGTGCGAGCTTACAACAAAAGTGGGAAGTCGGCCGTCTGGCATGAGTTTGGCATAGCCACAACACTGTATCGAGCGTCAAGACGGAGTTTGCGGCCTGCAAGGCGTACAGCAAATAGTTTGTCTATAAGGATACCACCGGCACTAGCAATGTCGCCAAGCTCAAGTTCAAGCCCAAAGTGACAGCGAAGAGACTGTGCTTCAAAATCGAGGAGTTCTCGCCAGCACAAAAGTCGAAAACGACCACCGCCGTAGCCATGTGCTACTAGTGCGGAGCCTAGTAGCACATGCATGCTTTGCAGGACGTCCACCATAATTGTTTGATGTTATGAAGTCCTGTACGCCTTCCGCGCTTCCGACATGCAAGCGTTCGAGGCAGTTGACGGCAAGGGCATGAAGGATCGGAATCAGACCGCTCTCAATATCGAGATGGCGTCTACCGGTCGCACCGAGGTCAATGATTTGCTTTCAAGCCTCATCACAGTTCGACGCAATGCCGAGTCGCGCGCCGAACGCGGTCGTGCGGCGTGATCGATCGTGCTGAAGAAGCACTTGGCGTAAGGTCTCGGCGTCACGTGCACTCTCGACCTGTGGGTGGACTCTTTCTAGAAGGCGTCGTACATGTCCATCACGGTGCACTACATCGACGATGAGCTCACACTGCACACCCACATGCTGTACGACAAACCGATCTACGACACAAGCCACACCGCCGTAATGGTAAGGACCGCGTTCAAGGACGGCCTGAAAGCTTCTACATCTCGCTGGATGTCTACCATTAGGTCATCGTGGTCTTAAATAGCGGATCCGAGGGCATTCTATTCGAACTTACGTGGTTTACCTGCCTCGAACACAAATGGCCACCATCCTGACAACCGTCGTGAACAAGACGGCTAAGACGACCAACAGAATCAAGGGCTCGCCATTCTACTGCGTTTTTTTAGCATGAACGCGCTGTCAAGTTGATTTACCAGGCCGAACGCGCGTCGAATTCTCTGAGCGGTCCAACCTCTCAGTCTCATCGCACCAAAACGGTCAAGCAGGAGAACGTGACCCGCTGGAATTGGCTGCTCCGCTGGCTGAACACCACCTATGAGATGGTCGACGAAATCGTGGATCTGCTCATGCTGAATGCCAGCTGGCCAAAGTTTACAACAACTCGCTGACGCTGCTGCAAAAGTTCGTCCGGTTCCTCGACATGTTCCAAAGGGCGATGCTGTCACTGGAGCGGTTTAAGCAGCCGATGCTGCACAAGGTTCTGTACATCTATCATCGACTGCTCGAGCACCTGCAGCCGACGTCATTGACGGATGGGGCGCGGTCATCTAGCCGGCGGCTCATCGCCTTCAAGTGTGTCCGAAAGCCCATCCTGCTAACAAAGTTTGTCGTCGTGATAATCTACGTCGAGGCAGCGCTGCTGGATTCCATGACCAAGCGCCGTCTAGTGGGATGGGCGTCGAGCCGGACATGATCGAGTCGACTAAGAAGGAGATCGAGAAGGACACGGCCGAGTTCAGCATGCTGTTCGTCGACGACGAGCCAGAAGTGGAACCTCCCTGTAAGATGGCGTGCGTGGTCATGCACAGCCACTTAATGTACGACATGGAAGATGACGAATCCGACAACAATCTCGAGTCGCTCAACGACGCCAGCAGCTACGACAGCCGTATCGATATCGAGTACGCGCAGTATTGGCAGAACCGGATCATCGCAGTCAGAAAGCAGACTTCTCAAGTAGAGAGCGAGGTCCAGGTCATGGTCTGGTGAGAGCGGTTCGTAATCATGCGGCTACCTATCATGGCGTACGTCGCGCGCTCCATCCTGTGCGTTCCGGTTTCCAGCGCCATGTCCAAAAACAGCTTCTCGGATGCGGACAACACGCTCACCAAGAAGTACATGAGGCTCAAGCCGCGAGCGGTCAATGACCAACTGCTCTTGCGCGTAAATCGCGACAATTGTCTTGGCAATTGATTTATAAAGATACATTCAGTCATAATTATTTGCGTGCTGATGTTTGGGTACAGCCAGGTGGTTGTGGGAATGGTTGGGCATGCGTGTGCGCGAAATGATGTGGGTGGCATGGATGGGCGAAGCCCAACCGCGCAAAGCGTGGGTAATTATAAGTTCCGACGTAAATTTTATTGCAAGACTCTGGTGTGCAATTACGAAGGGGTAGATGTAATGTAATGTATTACGTTATCGCGTTGCCAAGGTATGCACGTGCTAGGCTCAGTCTGGCTAGTCCACGGCATAGAGTGGTGTCCGCATACGTCGAGTCTCGTTCGGCGGGCAGTGCATCCAGCACCGAGGTCGTATGGGTCTTCCATTTCTTTCGGTCTTGTGCAAGGGTACGTACCACTTCGAGGTCTTGTGCTGTCCGGAGTCGAAAGCCGGAGCCACGGGAAACAAGATTGTGGTCGAGTGTCGAGGGGAGCGTGGTGCGGGGACGTCCGCGCCATTTTGCTGCGGTGGAGAAGAAGTAGGCACGCATCTGGAGGTTAGCTGGAATGTCGGGATAGCGGCGAAGTACATGGCCAAACAGGCGCCAGCGAGCTTGTGTCAGTCGTAGTCTCAGCGGCCGCTCATCACAGAGGTCGTAGAGTCTTGCATTCGAAATGGGTCGGGGGTAGCGATAGCCAAGAGCGTAGCGAAGCTGGCGGCGATGGAAACTCTCGAGGCCGTGGAGCTCTGACTTGGTAAGGGCCTAGTTGTACAGCAGAATCGGTAGAACGTAGGTGTTGTACAATCGAATGCGTGTCTTGGGTGAGATGAACGTGGGGCGGAGCCAGACGGACCAGAGGCGGTGGAGCGCGAGGGTGGCCAGGGACTTGTGTCGGGATAGATCTTTAATATCGCCGAAGAGTGTTCCGAGCTTCTTAGTGTGGTGCCAGGTTTCTTCTCGGGATCGGGCGTGTCGAGTGGCGCCCGACGGGTTGCAGTGGCGGCGGATTTCGGTGACTTCGGTCTTGGCTTTTTTTTTTTTTTTCAGGGTTAGAAGGAAGTCATCAATGCGGTGCTCACCTCTATCGTAGATCTTGGTTTCTCGGAGGCCAAGGATATCGACGCGGTAGCGCCGGAGATCTTCGGGGAGTGTTTCGTGCTTCTTGCGCTTCGAACCTAGAGAATTCACATTAAAGGAGCCAATCCGGATGCGGTTGGCGCGGTTAAGGGCGTGGAAGGGGGTTTGGCCTGGTGCTGGAGACCGTCGCGTCGAGGGTGAGACTTGTTAGAGACCTGCAGATGCCCGAGAGCACCTGCCCGAAGCGCGCGAGCATTAAGCCCCGGCGCTTGGAAGGAGGGCGTCACCCCAACCTTTTCCGAAAAGAAGGGGTAGATGTATTTCTATGAAAAAAAAACTTTTGGAGGGGTCAAAAGAGGTTAACCCATTGATAAAGTATAAATTCCGAGTAATTTTGTAATTTCTCAATCAAGAGCTGGTTTGTTACGAAAGTAGGCTGCCACAAAAAATGCGCACTTTTTTTCTATCTTTGAAAAATAATATCGGCGCACGAAAAAACAAAAACATTTAACGTATTAGGCGATACAAGCTTTATTTGAAACGAATCGATTATTGAGATCTACAAAAAGATAAACATTGTATCATGCTTGACAGCTGGATTAGGAGTGAGTGAATTTGGCTGCGCCTTGTAAACAGGCTTGTGAAGCTAGATTTATATCGCTTATCTTTGGTGGTATCGTAGCAATTTTTTTTACTCGAAGCTTTTGCTTTCGTCGCAACGAGTTGTTATTGAGGATTACTAAAATATTCGATCTGTTCTGTGCGTTACCGAAAGTTAGACATTTCTTACCAGGTACCTGTCTCTTGCGACCACCACGTGGATACAATCCAAGTAATCTGACAATAAGCGGGGCGAGTCGAAGTGTTCATGGCCACTGCAGAGCCTGATCCGGAGATAGCTTGTGATCGTTGTATTAGCGCCAATATCGGCAAACTTAAGGCCGTCGTCTGTATTCATGCCATCGAACGTGACGTTTACAAGTTTCTACGAAGATCAAGTCGATTATCTGATGCTGGTACGTGATTCGATTTAACACCTTTTCTTTTTTTTTAAGTATTTCTTGCGTTTGTATTGCTCAGTTTTAAATTTTTCGCTTGCGTGCACGATACAAAACCTCTGACTTGTGGTCAGACATATGAGGTAGGCGTACAAAGACTAGATCGGGGATCTACCTTTGTGAGATCCTCAAGCCGTTTTACGCTAATTATTCAACAGGCGGGGTCGAAGTTCCTACTGTGAAACAAGACTACGAATACCTTTGTTTTTGTTGTTTTTGTTGTTTTTTTTATCGTAGACAATCAGCTTTTTTTTACTCACAAACAAATTGTTCCTGATAATTGATTACGAACTGCCCTGCAAGCCATGCATCCATCAACTGAGTTGAGTGAGAAGAAATTTCGCCTTTCCGCTTACTGCCTCAACTTTCAGTGCTGCTTCCAAAAACCTTTTCAAGTTTGTGCCGTCCAAGATATCGGTGAGGCCGGGAAATAGATAATTCTGTTGCGGTGAAGGGTTCGAGTAATACGCCCTCGCGTATCCCTCCCAAAGCTTTGAGCTTTGCTCATTCGTAAAAAGTACTCTAAAGTAGTCTGTTTCATCTTCTTCGAGCACCAGCATAATCACAACAGCGGACGGAGGCAATCTTTGCGTCAACCACACTGATGTCATATCTTTCAAATACGCTTGGTACGTGATGACGTCAGCGATCTCTGGTGAAAGCAATATCTTGAGGATAGTGCTACTCGCCAAGAATCTGTCAGCTAAAGACATATGTTGTTCTTCCACATCTCGCAGCATTGTCAGTAACTGCTGGAAATCGATATTAGCGGTGTGCGTAAAGTTCACGACATCAACACTTGATTGAATGTACATTTTCAGATAGCGCACCCAGAAGCTTTTCGACGACTGATAAACAAAATATATCTTGAACTTCTCAGCGCCTGCTTCACCGCGCATCAGCATGGACAAAACATCGGACGGAAGTATTCTTTCTCGCAACAAAATTGACGACAGCTTCATTACATTCTCATGGCTTGAGCTGAAATGGGCTGTGGACGGCGAAATCAACATCTTAAGAATAGTGGTGTACGCCATGGATTTGTCAGTTGCAGGCGACTCTTGCTCTACCACCGTGAACAGCATTTGCAAAAGTTGATTGAGATTGGAATCTGCAAAGCTCGTAAATTCTTCATTACGACTGATCGCATTGTACTTTATTAGGTAGTGCAGCCAGAAGTTCTTTGATGGTCCGTTCGAAAAGAGAACGGTGAATTGATCAGATTTCGCTTTATCTTGCACCAGCATGGACACGATTTTAGACGGAGGTAAGCTCACATCCAACCAGATCGACAACAAATGATCAAGACATTGCTGGTCGTGAAAATTGTTTAGCTCAAGTAAAGCTTGGAGTAAAATAGCATCATTGGAACACTTGTGGATGACAGATACCCCAGCGCTCACAGCGTAATCCTTGCTGAGCAAAACACTCAGGTAGCTAGTCAAAATGGTAAATGTCTTACTTGGTAACATCTTGAACCTAACGTGTTTTTCTAAGTACGCCATGACTCGAGCACGAGGGAGAGTCTCATCAATTTTTTTTGCAGTAAGTTGCCCCTGATGAGACAATTCTCTGGAAAGCACAAATGACTTCTCAAGAACCTGCTCTCTGATGTGATCGTCGGCAAATTTAAGCAGGTTAATGGCCAAAGGTTTCGTTTTTTTAAATTTGGCTGCGGTAATCAATATCTTCGACAAGGCTTTGGCGTCATAGATGACGGACATTGCCGTAATCATAAACTTGTATTTATTCTCTCCAAATTGATGGCCAAGTTGGCAGACGAAGTAGGCCCACCTGATCCAATTCTTGTCGGCCAAAACGTTACCTTTCGGTTTGTTCAGACCCAAATCATGATAGACTGCTTTTGTCATCGTGTTCTGCACCATCCATTGGTGAAATTGATCCGGATTCATGTCTTTCAAAGCTTTTATATTTCTTTTTCTTCCAATTAATTTGGCAAATCCACTAACGGTCAAGTCTCTCCTGTCTTCGTCATCGACACTTGTCGGCTCCTGAGTCTCTGTGACCGCTGATGCAGTAGAGTTGACATGGACAAATGGGGGCGAAGACGCCGTACGTGCTGCGGCCACTTCGCCATCCGTCTCCGCTGTGTCAGCGAATGCATTCGAAGCAAAAGCACTGGTGAGTAAAGCAATGCGTAAATAGCAAAACCGCATAATGAAAAGTTGAGTATGCCTTGAGATTGTACACAATATCAAATCGAGAAGCGTGAGAGAGAAAGATTTGCGATTGCAGACTCACACCAGGCAGAATGAGTGAGCACACTACGTGGGTCGCGACAGGGTTGGTGCTCCTTTCTGCAATACATCAGACAGTAAGTTAGCACACCATTTTATCCTTTAAATACAGATTACTTGTGACAAGCAGTGAAGAAGCTGTAAAGGTACGTTTTCAGGTGATGCCGAGCTACGGGGAACACGGACAGCACGGTTAACGCACTAGAGCACGCAATTGGGGGAGAAAAAGAATTTGGCCACAGGTTTTTAAAATTTTTAAAAGGTAGCTAATGTCATTGATGATACTTTTTGATTGTCTAAATAAACTTCAACTTAGTATATTTAAAGAGAGCAAAATTATTGTACTGGCTAGGATTCGGTTCACGTATTCCGATGTGGATGCTGAGCAACACACGCACGATAAAGCCAGGACACTGTAATGCGTCTATCTCTCCCGCCTCATCGGGCCCTGAGAAGCTGACAGCAACCCAGCGCAGGTATGACCAAATACATTAAATTAAGTGTGCCGTGTTTGAATTGGACGATATTTATGAAAAGTTTGGCTTCGTTGGTCATTCGGTGCGCTTTTCATGAGTCATTCATGGCACTTGACCCAGCGTCCGTAGCCCACGCAGTCCCAGTGAGCTCTGTGTTCTTCGATCTGTGACTGGGCTGCCAGGTGTTCAAAGTGGCGAATCAAACTCGCGCAACTGTGGTCTTTCGCCGCCAACATATCGGTGGAAAAAATTAAGACTCCACAACATACAACATAACTTTAGCCAACAGAAGAGCGAGTACTCACATTTTCGTAAAAAAGGGTCATAAAAACCATCTCAATTCGAAGAGAAATAAAATTTACCCTTCAATTTATTGATTTGCAAAGCCTAGAGATTTACTTTCTTTAAAATCGCGAAATTCGACATTTGTTACGCTTATTTTCTAATCGTATTTATAAAACTAGGCCTTACAATCACTTTTAAGAAACTAGGCCTTACAATTACTTTCGTAGATTAGTTTTATATTCATAAAAGAGGGCTTCTAATACATTACCGATCCGTTTTCACAGGTACGTTCGATATTCGTTTTTAAAGCCCTGCCTCCATCCAGTGGTTAAAGCATGCAGAGCGGTCGCTTGGGTCTACGCGGCGAGCGGCGCAACCCGCTCGTGAAGCAGCTTGTACTAGAGAACGATCGTCCAGCTAAGATAAGTCACTTGAACTTCGGGCTCCTCTCCGATGTCGATATGATGCGTATGTCGGAACTACGTGTGCAGTCGAAAGACCTTTTCAAGGTGCAGACGCGCGAGCCCCAAACAAACGGCGTCTTGGACAAGCGTCTAGGCGTCTCAAATAAAAGTGACACATGTGATACATGTCATCTCAAGCTCTCGGACTGTGTCGGGCACTTTGGCTACATTAAGCTCGAGTTGCCAGTCTTTCACATTGGCTACTTTAAAGCCAGTACCGAAATATTGCAGACCATTTGCAAGAGCTGCAGTCGTGTACTACTGCCACCGACTGAACGTACCCATTTTTTGCAACGAATGCGCGATCCAAAGGCTGACGTTTTGCGACTTGTGGCCCTACGCAAAAAGATTGTGACATTGTGCAAGAAAGCCGTCAAGTGCCCATATTGTGGAGCCATTAACGGTACCGTGCGCAAAATCAACAGTACTACGCTGAAATTAGTGCACGAAAAGTACCGTGCCAAAGTGACGCATGACTTGCGGAATGTATTTGTGGCCCAATTTGTCGAGGCGCAAGCCAATAATCCTGAAATTGGTACCCACTTGGCCAAAGCCCACGAAGACCTGAGTCCACTTGTGGTACAGCAGCTCTTTCAGGCGATCCCAGACCAAGACTGTGATTTATTGTGGGTGAATGCAAATGGTGGACGACCAGAGAAGCTCCTTTTGAACTCGATTCTCGTCCCTCCCGTGTGCATTCGTCCGTCCGTGGTCATGGATGGAGGAACTGGGAGTAACGAAGATGATTTGACGGTAAAACTCCAAGAAATCGTGCAAGTGAATTTTGCGCTTCGTGCAGCATTACAAAAAGGCGCATCGTTAAAAATGGTGATGGAAGATTGGGATTTCTTACAGATTCAAGTGGCTCAGTTTATCAATGGGGACACACCTGGCTTGATGAAGCCACCGGGTGCCAAGAGTGGGATTCGCGGTCTCTGTCAACGACTAAAAGGGAAGCAAGGGCGCTTTCGTGGCAATTTATCTGGCAAACGCGTGGATTTTTCAGGTCGTACCGTCATTTCGCCCGATCCCAACTTACGAATCGATCAAGTTGGAGTACCAGAACATGTTGCCAAGATTATGACGTACCCTGAAAAAGTCACTCGATACAATCTGCACAAACTCCGTCACTGTGTCTTGAATGGACCCAAGGTACATCCTGGGGCCAATGTGATTCGAATTGATGGCCACAATTTTACCAAAAACCTCCTCTATGGCGATCGTACCACATTAGCCGACGAATTGAAAATCGGAGACATTGTCGAACGGCACATGGAAGATGGGGATGTTGTGCTCTTTAATCGACAACCTTCGCTTCACAAAATGTCAATCATGGCCCATCGCGTCAAAGTGATGCCGTGGCGGACGTTCCGTTTTAATGAATGCGTCTGTTCTCCCTACAATGCCGACTTTGATGGCGATGAAATGAACATGCATCTCCCCCAGACGGAAGAAGCTCGCACAGAAGCCATTGCGCTCATGGGAGTGGAACAAAACTTGATTACGCCACGCAACGGGGAGCCCCTAGTGGCCGCGACGCAGGATTTCCTCACGGCCTCGTATTTACTGACGCAAAAGAATATTTTTTTCAATCGCGAACAATTTTGTCAAATCCTTGCCATCATGAACGATGCCAATGAACACATTGACGTCCCTCCACCATCGATTGTCTTGCCAATCCGTTTATGGACAGGAAAACAAGTCGTGAGTTTGTTAGTGAACCCTAATCGGGACACTAACGTGTTAGTGAATCTAGAATTGAAAGAACGCAATTATACCAAGCACAAGGTCATGTGCTGGAAAGATGGGTACGTGTGTTTTCGGAACAGTGAATTGATGTGTGGAAATTTGGGCAAAAAGACGCTTGGGGACGGCAGTAAACAAGGGCTTTTCTACGTCTTGATTCGCGACCATGGCGCTCACGAAGCTGCGCGGTGTATGAATCGCTTGGCCAAACTCTGTGCACGTTGGTTGGGCGATTTCAAGGGGTTTTCCATTGGGATTGACGACGTCACGCCGTCCAACGAACTAGCGCAAGAGAAGGCGAAATTATTGCAAACGGGGTACGATGCTGCCAACAAGTCGATTGAAGCGTACCGATGTGGCAAGTTGTCGTTAAAACCCGGTTGCAATGCCATTCAGTCCTTGGAAAGCGAGCTCAATGGGCTGTTAGGAAAGCTACGGGAGACTGCCGGTGCCGAGTGCATGCGTTCGCTTCCGTTTTATAATAATCCACGAATCATGGCGGAATGTGGCTCAAAAGGAAGTGCCTTGAACATTTCACAAATGATGGCGTGTGTGGGACAACAGTCTGTGAGTGGAAAACGGGTCCCGGAAGGGTTTGTGAATCGTACCTTGCCGCATTTCCTACCCCATGCGTTGCATGCAAGTGCCAAGGGCTTTGTCGCAAACTCCTTTTACAGTGGACTAACGGCCACAGAGTTTTTCTTTCACACCATGGGTGGACGAGAAGGTCTAGTGGATACGGCCGTCAAGACGGCCGAGACGGGGTACATGGCTCGTCGTTTGATGAAAGCATTGGAAGATCTCTCGTGTCAGTACGATGACACTGTACGGAACTCGGAAGGGGCCGTCGTACAGTTTACGTATGGAGACGATGGATTAAATCCAGCTTATATGGAAGGAGACGACCGGCCCGTGGATTTTCATCGTCTACTCGAACACATTCGGAATACTTTGCCGGACCGCGCGTCGCCAGCGTTACTTCCGTTTGAACTTCGTCGCCTTGGGAAGCAAGTGGTTCAGCGTCCCGAGTTTCAAGCGATTTTACCTACTGGACGCAAGTTTTTGATTGAGATTGAAGAGTTTTTGGGGTCCGTGGCGTCTGAAATGGCATCGATTCGCACGGGGTGTGGAATTGCATCCATGGACAAGCAGGTCAAATCGTACGCGTCGGCGCTCGAACAGGCATTTGATGAAGCCGTTGGCATCGTGTCATCGAAGTCAGAGACGGCGCCCTTAAAGGGAGAAACGATGGCTGTCAAGCTTGAAAACGACGGTAAGGTGTGCATGAAATGGGAAGAGTCAGAGGAGGACCTAAGTGTGGACGATACAAACTACAAGGAGCACGGACTTGACAAGGTGGGATTGCCCGAGTGGGACGCCACGCGGTTCCAGGCGATCGATGCCCGAGCCGAGTGGCGCAAACGCGCTGGTGTAGACGGCACAAAGGAAAAGGAAGAAGCGGCGTGGTTACTCTCGCACAATGTGTGTCGAATTACGATGCAACAGGTGGAAAAGCTACTCGAGATTTCATTGTACAAGTACAATCGAGCAGGCATGGAGCCGGGCGAAGCTGTGGGTGCCGTGGGTGCCCAGTCGATCTCGGAACCCGGGACACAAATGACGCTCAAGACGTTTCACTTTGCCGGTGTTGCTAGTATGAACGTCACGTTGGGGGTTCCTCGATTAAAGGAGATTATCAATGCGTCCAAAATTATAAGTACACCCATTATCACGGCGGCATTGGTGTGCAAGACGGACGAGCGGTCGGCACGATTTGTCAAGGGACAGATTGAAAAGACCACGCTGGGTGAGATTGCCGTTCACATTAAAGAAGTGTTTGCTCGCGACCAAGCCTATCTGTCTATCAAGCTCGACCTCCAAGCGATTGCGCGTCTTCATTTAGCCATCACCGCACGATCTGTACGTACAAATATCTTGAATGCTGTGGGCATTGGTCCTCGGGGCGTCCTGCGTCTTTTAAAAGAGCAACACGTGCTTTTGAATGCACGCTGTCCCGACAAAATACGCTTGTTGGCGCCCTCGAATTACAAGGGAGCCAAGGGCGACACACGAGGCGCGTACTTTGCACTCCAAGCACTCAAGACTGAACTCCCCAACGTGATTGTACAGGGCATTCCGACCGTGAATCGGGCCGTGATTAATTATGAAGAAGGACAAAGTGCGACGGCCGCCAAGTCGCTCCATCTATTGGTCGAAGGCTATGGGCTTGCTGAAGTCATGGGGATTCCAGGCGTCGATGGGTTAAACACCACGTCGAATCACGTGATTGAAGTGGAAAAGACGCTTGGGATTGAAGCAGCACGGGAACTGATTAGCTCTGAGGTGAATTACATTATGAGTGCGTATGGCATTGGCATTGATCGACGGCACTTGCTCTTATTGTCGGACATTATGACATTTAAGGGCGAAGTGTTGGGGATTACACGGTTTGGGATTGCAAAGATGAAGGAGAGTGTCCTCATGCTCGCCTCGTTTGAAAAGACGACGGATCATTTGTTTGACGCGGCAGTGCACTCGCGCACGGATGCGATTGTTGGCGTAAGTGAGTGTATTATCATGGGTGTGCCCGTGCCACTGGGGACGGGGATTTTTAAATTACTGCGTCAGGTGGAAAAACCACGCATTCAGCAGCGACGACCTTTGCTGGCTGGAATGTAGGAAGAGTACAAGCGTGCGTGGTCGTACAAATTGTACGCGCTAGCACTCTAAGCTTGGTAGCTTACTTGATGATTAAGGCAAATAAAAGTTCACGCTTGATGTCAATGCAAGGATATTGATATATTGACCACAGTAAAAAGGTGCCTCTTTTAATCTAGTGGCTAGCCCAGAAGCATTTATATATATCACGCACAACAATGATGACAAATGCCACACTAGCTCGGGCTTGTGGCTGCTGAAGCAACACCCGAGATGCGTCTCCCAGTCAGCGCTTCTTTCAGTGCGATGTACTCACTATCGTTGTCAATCTACAAATGCTGTCATTGTCAAAGAAAAGCGCTCAACGTCGCTAATCAAGAGCGAATTGGTGGGAGAGGATATTTATTTAGCAATGCCATTCGAAAAGGTCTGAAATTGGTCATACTTGGTGGTGCCAAAGTGATCGTAAGAGCGCTGCACCATAAGCTGAATGGTCGACGGCACTTTTTTCTCGGGCATATTCAGGAAAAGACGGTCTTTCAGGCCCGCGAGAGGCCCTCCAGCCCCGCCTACGAAACACGGGAGCTTGGAGTGATAACTCATAATCTCTACCAACGTATAAATCGTTTCACCGTGTTTTCGGGCTGCGAGCGCACCTTGAACACACAGATCGGTAAAATACTCAAAATTCGTGGAATCGCGCCCGCCTAAAACGTCGACCATTTCGGCCGTCAGCTTGAATGGAGCTGTCTCAAAGCTAAAACTTCCTCCGGGAGCTCGGCCTAGAACTACAAGACAACAGGCACGAATCAAGTCATGAGGTGAACATTTCTTTCTTTCGCAATCGAAACACGAACTCACAAAAGCCAAAGTCAATGTGGATCAGAAACCCTTCAATGTCAAGCATGATATTGCCATTGTGGCGGTCTTTGATCGCCAAAATGTTACACACAATCGAGTACGCCGCTAAGCTGTGGATGAAATTGAGTTTGGCTTGACGAAGCAACGCAGTCTCTTCCCCGTTACTCGGAGCCTCATTTGATGCGTCCCCATACATTTGTTCAAAGTGATGACGTAGATTTACAAACCCAAGTGTCTTCTTGATCCCATCCAGCGACATGGCATTCCGAACGACTTCAATCAGACCAGTGCTGGATCCGGTAGATAAAATCCGATACGGATGCAGTCGCAGTGGTAACTTTTCCTCTTCAAAAATGTGCTGAAAGTATGAAATCAATTGCATCACCAACACTTCTTGGCGCAAATCGTCGTAACTCTTGGAGAGTAAACAAGCCAAATGCCAGCGCTTTGGATCGGCACTTGGCACAACTTTTTGAAGGCGCTCAAACTTTGTAAACGTCAATTCACCAAATGTTTGTTCGATGCGTGCTTTGCGTTGATCATCCTGCCATTAAGAAAGGAAAGAACGCATGAGATTTACCATTTTGGGCCTAAATTGTTTAACTCACCGATAAAAGTTTACGAAGAAAAGGTGACAGTCCACAAAGCTGTGACGACACGCTTTGTGTTGTCGTGAGATCCACAGCTTGTTCATCGAAAGTCGCCACATCTTCATGAATGTCGTCCGTCCGAGCTGCATACAGCTCACTGAACAAAACGGTCGAGACATCTCCGCCACTTTCATCCTCTTCAGTGCCGAAATAGATCAAGCACGGCGCTCGCTCCTAAACAAAAGAATAGTAAGTAGTTTCCTCATTACAACAAAACTCATTGCTCCTTACGTGCGTGCTAAAGACGCGAGCTTCGTCACTAAATACCGACAAGACGTTGCAATAAGGCTGTCAGAGAACAAGTTCGCAAATTCAATTAGACGCTCGTAGCTTCAATCAAAAGCAGTCTATCCTCAACTTACATCTGTTGATTTGCACAACGGGATATATGCTCGACTGGGTATTCGCAACTGCTTCAACAGTGTTCCTAGTAATTCCTTGCGATTCACAGGCTCGACACGACGTAGTGCTTCGGATATATCGGTGATTGACTTAACAAAGTGAATCATGGTACAAAAAAACGCATACCGTCGCTGCTGGTCGGGCTTCATAAGAGCCTGCATCAGCGCATCCGTGTCACAACCAAAGTCCGAGGTTGAATATTGACTCACTTCCGTATCCCCCCTTTGCGTCGAGCATGCGCTCGCGTCTCCACTACTCAACACGCGACTTCGCCGCTGCTCGATATTCGCAGCAACTACATCGGCTGTAAAATCGGTGGCGTACTTTCCACTGTCTGCTTTTGAAGGTGAACCACTGCGTGATGAAGGGGTCACCCCATCCCCAAGAAGAGTGGCAGTACTGCTTGAAGATTGCATGATAAACGTTCGCATGGCAAACGACATGCGTGCCAACGTGCGTTCAAAAGTACTACTGCCTTTCTTCGGACTTCCAGCTGGAGGATCGGGTAAGACTGCAGCTTTTTGCAGGTGCGTCACCCACGTCGATAAGTCATCGGCCGTTTTGGCTGAAAACATGGCTTTCGACTCATTGAAATCGTGAATGATTTCAAAGTAAAACGGACGTTTATTCTCCACCACGTGCAATTGCGCGCCATGCAGTGGAATGGCGGCACGAGGCCGAGTATCCGTCGACTTTTTAAACACCAGTAAAATGCGCTGTTCGAGACGACACCAGCGCATTGTCCAATTGCGTCGGCCCATTGTTCGTGTCCCCCCTCCTTTCTTCAGCAACCACCCACCAGAGATGGGAGCAATGTCTCCAACTGCACTCTTTGTGCCCGTAGCATCCACAGTGCTCTGTTGCGCGGCAAAAAATCGCCGATCGGCCATTAAAATCTGTTCCATCTCGTCTTTTGAAATACTTTGCCGCGTCAGAAGTTTTGATGCCTGGTGCGATGCTGGAGAGCCATACACAAAGCACTGCTCGAGCGACAACAACAATCGCGCACAACGTGCGAATGTGCGAGGATTGTTACCTGGTCGCTTTGGACGATTCTCGTCCAGCGCAGCGTAAATCATCCAGAAAAACTGAAGGGCAAAGTGAACGCTACTTTGCGAGAGGAGCAATACAAATTGCTCGATATTGTCCATGGGTAACTCGCGTTCAAGGTGCACGACCATGTGTGCCAATTGAGGGAGGTAAAATTCGACTTGATCCAACATTGGTTGAGTAATTGGCATTGAGCACAGACGTTGGCAAAGGTCTGCGGTGAATGGAACATTGCTTCGATATTTCCAAATCGAAATGATAAATAATCGAATGTCAACACTTCCGTCTTGGGCCACAATCTCAGCAAGATTGAGTGAAGGTAAGAGGTGAGACTTGGAAGGAGATGGTGGCGGGGACGTGATGGCGAGTTCAAAGCATGATGGCGTCAGAGGTTCTAGAGTAAAGGGAATATCGGGCACATTAGCAGTCGACGCCATGGCGATGCGGACCTTACCACGTGACGTCTCGAGCTCTTATAGCTTGTAAGATTCTATCTATAGGCCATGCAGACGTGAGATGGGATTCGTAACAGACAATTGACGAAGACTTGGCGGACAGTTCAATATACTCAACTCGTGATTGTTTATTTCATGGTGTATTGTGTTTTTTATAATTATAGATTTTGCCGGAAGAACTCATATTCCGCTTTATACTCAGCCCCATTAGTCGCTTGATAGTACGCTAACAATAAGCGTATAATCGGAGCAGTGAGAGAAGTCTTTGAAATGGTGCTTGTTGGCTGCTGCTACACACGCATACCGTCTTTTACACTTTTACTGCAAACAAGTAATAAAGCAGTTTTCGCAAAATTTATAGCACTAATTTTTTGGCGAGCCCAATTTTCTCGCTCCAGAGAAAATGCGTCTTACGGAGAACTCAATTTTTAAATTTGTGGTAGCAAATTCAGACCTTATTGTATTTCAATATAAAACAGAAAGCTTACGAGATGTTCTCGGAACCTTACAAATAGGTTCTTCTGATGCACATTGACTGCTCAAAACACATTAGTCATCTCTTCGTTGTCGAGTATTTCGTCAAGCATCTCCGCCACCATCGTATTTACACTTAAAATTATCATTTTAATTCTTTTAACGTACTTTTGCAAAGAACAGCAGCATGTGTCATACTTACATTGTTGCGGAGCTCAATAATCATGGATACGCCAGATGGACTACTTTTGCGATCCAGCAGATAATTCCAGACGATTTCCAGACTGTTCTGGCTCCTTCCTCGCTCGATGAGGTCAGAGCCACATTAAATTCAATCTTGTGACACACCAGTAAACTTTCATTGGACAAGACTTAGAAATACTTGCCGAGTATATTAACATCAACTCGTAAGTCATCAGACACACAGGCCGAATCGTATAAATCTTACTTCTGTAGTGGCCATCGTTACACTTCAAGATTGTGACGTTCTTGCTTTCGTCGGACGCATCTGATTGTTAATGTTGGATTACTCTAATAAATCAATATAAGCATAAGTTTTTTTGGCAACTCCTTTTCCGGTGTCACGCTTCAAATTTGCTGAAATTACTTCACTAACTCAAACAATTAAGTTCCACTAGGTAGTTGAGAACTGCGAGGTGAGGAAGAGCCTACTTTACTGACGTCACGCGATAATGAAGCACTTTAAAATTTTACTTGTTCTTTTAGCACGCTGGCAAAAGCTTGCCGAACATATCCTTGCGTTAATCGGTCCCGGACTGGCTCATGAAAATTGAGCAATTCGATTATCCAGGTTTACCTGAATTACGACTTCAGATCATTGTATTTATTGAGGCAAAAGATAGGTGCCTTCTCTTTTCTGATCTTCATGATCGAGTCCCAAATAAGATAGCCTTAAGCTCAGGTCGACAATAACTCACTTGGTCATGTTTTTGGCTGGTAGAAGGACGTGCATACCCAATAAGGTCTGACTTCAGCTAAATTGACGACTGTCGCTATACGGAAATCATGTACAAAGGAGCATAGATGGCGAATGCTCGCTTTATCAAAGTGCCGCTGCATGAGATCTATCAATTTTCACCAATTTCGAACTGTAGTGGATCCCTGCGGTAGATGAAACCCCAGATGCGTAGATTTTTAAACGTTACGAGCGTCAGTGATCCTACGATGTATCTCTCGGCATACTCACATGGGGATGCAGCTGTGCAAAGTTCTTTTGCCAAGGCAAATAGGTGCTGAAACTGTCGAATTGTGCAGAGACGAAATATTGCATAACTTGGTTTTTAAAGCTACCAAGGATACTTTAGATGGATCGAGTAATCGATAAATAAGCCGATCGACGAGATGATCAATCTTCTCCGAAATCACCAAATAGTATGCTAAAGCAAACAAAACATCAACCATTATGAATGAGCCAGATCGTTAAGGTGTTGAACAGTAAAGTCAAGCCAATACACAAAGCGAAATAGCCTAAGTGGTTCAGTGATTAGATGGTTGAGTCGATCACCGCCTCAATACACCTCAGCTGGTAGAAAAAGGTGTTTTAATTGATAGCGAACAGGTACAAATTCACGCAGAGGAAATCTTACAAGCAGATCTTTACGAACAAGTCTGAATTTACGCAGAAGGGAGATCTATGCGTATAGGTTTTCGAACGACTGATGTTGACCTGTCATGGCCACAATAGATGTAATTCCAAAAAAAACTGATTGACTTCTGAGGCTGAAGTGCGCCAAAAGAGAGTTTCAAGATTGTGGCAAATTAAATCAAATCCGCAACATTTTGCTGATGGGGAAAGCCAGTGTCCTGCTACTGGCTGCGGGATGGTCTGCTGTGGTAATAATGTGGAAAATGTTGGACCAGTAGCATAGCGAGAGAAAAAAGTTGCTTCGCAGAATAGCGAAGTAATTTTAGAATCGATCAAGGATACTGATGCGGCAAACATCATTCAGGTCTTATGTAGTCACCTATTGCCGTGATCATTAAATAGAACAGAGTCGACATTCAAATGTGTATCGATTACCGCAAGAAAAAGCGGATTTTGGGCACAAAACGAGCTCGACTAATATTTATTAAGAATTTGAGTACTTGTCAAGAATGCATCACACCATCGGCTGCTAAAGAGCGCTAGCTGTAATTTTATGAAGGTTGCGGTTGACTTAATCGATCATCATCATAAGATATCGTCGAGGATATATAGCAAAGTTAGTTTATTTAGGATACCACGGGTCGGTCAACGATTAAAAGGATCCTATATAGTAACCAAAAGCACTAATCATCTTATTGCTTTTGTGTGCGCTGCAGCACTGTAATGTTTTCATCATCGCCTGAATACCGAAGGTAAATTCTTTGGAAACACTCAATAACGAGTCGTTTCTTCATATATCAGGTCTGTGTCTCAATGGGTTAAATATGAATGTTTGCATACCAGAGAAGGTTGAGCCAGGTACACCAGAAGAGAGTGGTAAGCGGCTTTGCGCTCACGTGGCGTTCAGCATTTCTGGTCACAAATTGTTTTTTTTTAGCAGTAACGTCTTTCGGTTGTATGCTGGAGAACGTCACTAGCTGAATTGCGTTGTGGTGGAGAAAGTGGTCTTAGGATCTCAGTTAGTTATTTCTTGATCCTGTTCACCCGATCTGTCTAGGTACTAAACGTTAGCGCGGCTGCTCCGATCGTCTGGTTTTTAAGACCATGTAGGCAATTGGTCCGCTGTCTTGTCGCCATTCTGCAATTTGCCAGCTACACCTTAAGTGGACAGAGACAAGCCCAAGCTTGCTCACCCACTTTTTCAGCCGTCAACACGCTCTTGCTCCGCCTCCCTCTGATTAATGGGTCGCACCAAACAGCTTCCGAACATCACGTTTACTAGACAATAAGGCGCTTATAGTTTTCTACTGTAGGTTCGTCCCTGCTAAACGGCAAAACTAAGTGATCTTAGTCTTATCAAAAGGTTTGACTGGAATTGCTACAAACTACATTGCGATTAAATTTGCTTATCAGGACGCTAGGCCGTACTGACGTAAGTCTGCGAAAAGTTTAATTACACGCGGAGTGGAAGAGGGCGTGCATACTAACACTGTGTTCGGAGATTCAGGTACCTTTTGACAAGCATTTGCTCAGGTGCTAATTGCACTAGAGACGCAGTAATTGCTTTCCGTTTTTCTATTTTTACTAATCGTTTTTGTGATACAAAACCAGAACAAACAACAAAAACAGTAAAGGTAATTTTTACCTGCTTGAACATGACGGGTCCCCAAAGGAAGAAAAAATGGCGCCAGACATGGCAAAATGCTGCACCAAGAGCCGAATTTTCACATTTGTTTTATGCTTTTTTTGAAAAGGTGGAAGCTGCTTTGCTGATTACCCAGTAGATAAACGCTGCGCGGCTTAAGCTGGAGTACCTCTCCGAAGCTATGCCTTCTAATGTGGTTTCCGGCTAGGAAACTTACGTCAAGTTTTTCTGATACAGTAATAATAACCTCGCTCGATTTAAAGCCGCAGACACCGTTGTGGTCATTTAGTTTGGCCCATCTTTAAGACTTGAGAGCAATTTATAATGCTGGAATTCGTTTTTCAGCGCACCGATCGGGAGGTGTGCAGAAAGTTGGGTGGAGAAACTGTGACCATTTGCGGTCCCAAATTTAAAGCTCAGTCTAATTCTGAGTATAGGCACTAGTATTACGTGGACATCAGCGCCTACCAGATGACGCCACGGACAACTTCATTTATGACTGAATTGCCCAAAAAGGCACACCACCAGCGATTTGTTACATCGGCAAATGTTATTGGTGGTCTTCGTTCACGCAGCCGCCAGGTATATTTTAACCAGAAAACATCTCCGGTCTCAGTCGTGCTGGATAACCGAATCCCTTTTCAAAAAAAATCCAGTTTTCGGGCTACGGCTATTCGGTAGTTCACCACCGTAATAGGGCTTACAATAATGTGGTCACTCCCTTAATTAAGAAATCAAGAAAAAGGCAAAATTCGCAAATCTGAGCCTGAAGAACCAAGTCGCAATTTAGATGATGCTGGAAGCAATCCACCAGTGTATGATAGTGAGAACGACTAAAGAGGCCATTTGGCAAAGAGTGGCGATTCTAAGTTGGAATGCGAGCCACATAGTGGGGATCATTCTAATTCAGAACTTGGTCCAGTTTTCTCAATGGCAGACATTAAGCCTATAATTATGGCTAGACCAAAATCAGTTCGGCCAAATGAAGGCAAGCCATAAAATTTTGGCAGGATCAATTACAGCGGCTAACATTTTGCCTGCACACATTTTTGGGGCAAAACAATTGATCTTTGGTACTGTCGCCACCCCGACAGTGTAATACGGCGTTCACCTTCCTCCTAACAAAAAATTCCACCATAAACTATAATGAGTGGCTCAGTATAGGTTTGGAGGGACCTATTCCGCCGGTTTTTTCTGGGACCCAACTATAGACCCACCTCAGTCTACGGCGTCTTATGTAAAGGTCTCGAGGATGAGCGAAGAAATATCAAATGGGACCGTATACCAAGGCAACGCAAAAAACTTATTTTTTTCAATTCTGCGCGGTCATTGAGGGTTTTGAGAACTTTTACCCAAAACACTGCCCCGGGCATACTACTATCAACGGTCCAAGTCTCTTTCTAATTATACTCGTTGCGGAAGTAGATGCCAATTTTTTCCACCTTAGGTCAAAGGTTTTTGGTCGTGCGGTTCTCCGAGAGTTGGGCACACGCGACTATTCATCGTCAGACGATATATCAATGTCCGGCCGTGTTTCAACAATTTATCCAAGCCAGACCGATTTTGACTTCCAGTCAGTTTTAGGTAAATTGTGCCTGGAACAGACCCAATTCGGGTAGAGGTTAATACAGGCTGAGGCCAACCTAGCTCTGCAAAATATTGCACCTAGTATCTGTATTTACCCACTTAGATCAAGTGCAGTTCTCAGGAAGGCAGCATCGGCACTGCCCCACCTATCGTTATTATTATGGGGTAAGACGACTTTGGCCGCCATAATAAATTCTCCCTTGATGGAAAGAATTTTGGCCCCAAATTATTACGCAAAACATTTGAATATCCGCGCAAACAGGTCACTTAAGTGGACCCTCAGGTTTTCATTTACCAGTTAGGTGCAATGGACCCTACAGGGATAATCAATTAATGCATATGGTTTTAAATAATATATCACAACGAACCCTTATTTATTAGTTAACAGTTTTCACATCGAGGAAATTCAAGAAACAAAACTTACGGGTACCAAAAGCCTAAATAGAACCCAATTTTTTGAAAATAGCTTCCCAGCTAATCTCTACATTATGATCTCATATTGATATGAACCCTTTTTCAGGCCAAGCTGGTGTTGATTTGTTATCAACACATACTTGCCCAATCTACAACCTTTTAGGCGTAACACGCCGACACATCACTTCTATCGATTTACTCTCCTGGATTCTCCTAGTCCGATGTAATTTTGACGCGATAATCACGTACTATACGCTCCAGTTCAGTCGGAACCCCGAGTTGATTTTTTAAAAAAAATCTTCTTCCTTTTGAAGAATATGGTCACCATATTGCTATGGGCGACTATAATGCCGTGATTTCCAGCCAACTGGATCGTATTCGACACGGCGATAGAAATCGTCTTCAAGGGCGCAAAAAATCGCTCGACTGGAGAAATTTAATCCGTTTGGTCGACCCTGGGCGACTTCAATACCCGGCCCGAGTCAAGTTCGAATATTGACTAAAATAAGTCAGCTCTCAACTTTTTTTCACTCGGATATCCAGAAATTTCGTTATGATTTCAAAGGCTTGGCTGGAATAGGCGACCATTCCGGTATTTATTTCGACATTATCGTTCAATTTTCAGGCCGTCAAAATGGGCCCCATGGAAATCCTCAGTTCGGGTGACCCAGCTGCTAGAAGCCCGAGGGTATCTGCACAACTCCTTAAATGATTAGTAAACTCTTTTTGGGCTCCAAAATGAATAACATATAATTTGGGATTTCTTTTTTGACGAAAAGATTCTATTTTTTCCGCGTGAGTTGTTCCTGAAGAAAAAAGATTAACGCATGCGAGTGCTCGAGAATCCTTACCTTAAAGTAAAAAAAATTTATCATCCGCACGCTCAGGAACCATCTCGTGTCCATCCGCTATTGCAAAAACCCATTTTAGAGAAGCTGAATAAATAAAACTACTGTTCGTCCACGCAGAAATTTACTGTCGAATTGAAATCCACTTAGCGCTGCTCTAAATTTTTCTTCAGACCGCCAGCCTTTCTTCACAAGACGCCCATCCTGGTCGATTTAATCGAAGACCTTGAGTCAACTTGTTTCTCTTTTTTGTACTGGTCTGGGATTAACTGTCCACTCTCGAGAGAATTCGGCCATAGCAAACCAAAACGAAATTCTTCAAATCGGCCCAATTCTATCGGCCAATTTCGTTTCCTAATGTGGACGCTAAAATAGGGCCCAAATTTTTTGCCCAAAGGCTCGGCTCCGTATTGGGAAAATTACTTCACTCGGACCAATACGGATTTGTACCGGGTTGGGATATTTGCCACGCACACTAACATTTTCAAGCTTTGACCCAATTATTTAGAGGTGGGAATTCCCCGGCTGGCGCCAATTTACTAAATTTCGCTAAAATTATTGATAGTGTCGTATGAAACACATTTGATGGGATTTTAATGCTCTATGAATTTGGGGACCAATTTTGCGGATACGAGTCCTATTTCAGAGTACCCTAGCAATTCTGATGTTAAATGGCCGACCACTTGACCCATCTGAACTAGGCGCGGGGGTCTGTCAAGGGGACGTATTATCGCCAGCATTATTTGTGCTCTTTATTGAGCCTTTGCTCAATTATTTTTCGAGTTCGACTTCAAAATTTTGGTATCCAAAATAAATCGGTCACTCACTTAATTAGTAATACTCACTCAATTCGCGGCTCCGAATCACTCAATAATTTGATCCATACTACATCGGACTTATTCATGCATTACGCCATATCAGTTCTTCTTATAATTGGTGGAGAACTTTCTAAGTCTTAACACGGCGTAGACAGAAATCCTTCCCTTCCCAGCCTAACTGTGGAAAATGAGCCATTACGACAAAACCTTTTACCACTCGAAATTATCGTGGTAGACAATAATGCCTGCACCAAACTTTGGGCTATTTATTAAGGACCAACACTTTCAGATGCCAATCGACTCCAGCATCTTATAGTGGAAATGGGAGACCGGTTTTCGCTTTGGCTTCACCGCGCATGGACTTTACGAAGACAAGTTGTTATTCTTCAACAAGCTATCCTACCCGTTTTATGGTACACGACCAGTGTTTCTTATATTTCGTCCATTAGCTTTCAAGATCAACTTTCACGAATACTTTCACGCTTCATGTGTTGCTTAAAGTCTTCCAACGTTCTATCCCGCGAAAAGTGGTTTTTTCAAAAGTCAAAATGGTCAAAATTTGGCGCCTATTTTAGACTTAATTAAGAGTCGTCAACTTCACATGCTATGCAAAGTGATTTTAGCTGGCAGGATGCCGACAAATTCACCATCTCAAGCGGACCTGTATTTTCGACTTTTCGATTTAGTAATCCCGCCTTGGGACGAAGACTTTAAAATTCTTCAAGCCTCAATTTCTATCGGCCCGGACCAACTGGTACTTTGTACTCTTTATATGGCATACTGAAAATTTTCACAAGGCTTCAAGTCAAATCTGACAGGCTAACCACGCCCATTTTAAATAATGTGGATATTATCTACGGCAACTGTGGTAATACTCTAGCCGGATCTACAGGGCCTCGGGGATATTTAAATTATTAGCTGCCTAAGAACGTTTTCGACCGGCGCAACTATTCACGGTGTGCTCAACACGCAAATCCTTCCCGATCTTAAGCCAATCTGGATCCGAGCGGCTTGTAAGCGCGCATTCTGCACTAATTTCTTGGACAAGGCCGGCTTTCTGCTGCGTTCACTAAACCCCTATCCAATCGGGCCTGGTCAAGCGCCGAAGTTTCACGACGCACATCACACCTGAACGTTTAAAGCTCATGAAGTATCTGAGCCAAGTGTGACCAGAAACCGACATTTTTTATAAAAGGTTGAATCACCGACATTGCCCCTTTCTAGACTAGGAGTCTAAGGTAAACCTGATACGACTATGTGGACCCGCGACTACAAACTGAGTCAACATGTCTTGCCAGTCTACTCCGACCGTCTTTACCGGTTCCAGCACAACTCTTTATTTCTCGCTTATCGTCTTCAGCACCTTACCGTCACAACACCAACCTGCCATGGTGGTTGTGGAGGTTTGGAAATTGCGCCACACTGATTCTGGTATTGCGATTTCGCGACTCAAAATTGGTTTAAATGACCAAAAGCTCTTCGAAGCTTTTGTTGGACCACACTGGGATGGAAATCAGTTTCTTTTCCAAAATTGAAATAACCGACCATGCCAAGTCACGTTACGATTACATTTAATTTGTGGCTTTCCACACTGTGCGAGTAGCGGTACTTTGTTGCTTGCGGATGCACCGGAATGGTATCCACTTCTGTCAGTCACCATCGAAGTTAATGCGAAAGTCGAGGCTGTTTTAGTGCTCCACATACAACACTTCTTTCAAGATCTATGCTGATGAAGGTTTAAGCCATTCTAGTGGTAATGACTTGAATTACTTGACAGACTGCAATCCACCCGCAATTTACTGCTAAGATTTCACAATGAAGACTTGGTGCAGCTAAACAACGCATCGGCGCTCTCTCATTACGATGGAAATTTACTCGGGTGAGGATTGAGCATTACTGCTATTTCTACCCTCAAAGTTCTCCTGGGCCCATTTCAGCAGCCGCCACCATTGGGCTCTATTCTAGCTGAGAGGATTCCCTTTAGCCCTTTTCTAAGAAAAAAATGGGTTTGAAACACTTTGCTGTTTTAGGTTTGCTTTTGGCCTTTCATGTTTTTCGGTCTTAGCATTTTTTACTTCTCACTCTTTAAAGGGTCGTAGCCGATATGACAGTTGCGCCTGATTGAGGTCACGGGTTTATCCGATCTGCTTCACATCTTTCATACCGATTTGGTGGCACCACTGTCAAGCTAGCGATCCTTGCGGCTATCCGCCACCCAATATTACCGTCTCTCCCAATTTGCATTGGCCTTCGTCAAGGTCTTGTCTTCCTTCTATTATTGGCTTCGCATTCCTTGGTCTTATGGCTAGGTATTGTGACGATCTCCTCACGACAGTGCCTTCGGCATTTATCGCAAGCTATCGACTTTTTTTTTAGCAATTCCCGCAAATAGCGTCACCTGTCAGTTTTCGACCACGGCAGGATTCGTTATTGACTTTGTGCAGAGGTAGTAGCTCCACTACACGAACTGGCCCGTTATGAAAGTAAAGGGATTTCAGTGCTTTCTCTGAAGGCATCTTCAGCTCAACTATGTGACTGATATTTGTATGCCTGCTGCGACTCTGAGTCCTCAAATTACAATTTTGATCTAGTTTAGTACACTATAGAAACGTTCCAAATATCATGACATTATCTTGTCAACTTGCTGGATTAATGTGTAATGAAATTTGTTTATCTCTTGTCGCCATGATTATTGGAACGTACCCAAAAATACCTTCAATGGGGTCATTAGAGGCGTTCCTAAATACGTTCGCTGCAGTTGATATTTCTCGAGATAGCGAAGACTTTATCCAAAATGAAATTGATCGTGTTAAATACAGTAATGATGCGTGCGGTCTACCATACAAAAAGCACTATAGACTGTAAAACCTACCCTTGTTCTTATTTGATCGCACACTGGATGGAGCATTGCACAGCCTACTCTTACGATTTGATCGATTAACTTATCTGCTAGCTGTTAATTGCTCATATTGATCATCGTAGATCCCTGTCATCTACCTTTGACAATCTATAACCGTTAAAAATGCTGTCGTCCGTTGCAGCAGTTGAAACGCTGCCCTCGAAAAACCTTTGTAAAAAGACCTTTGTAAGTCCTAGACATACATACGTGGTTGTTACGAGCGCTTGCGATTTCTTAAGGTGACACCAGCATAGCGACTAGGCCAATGCATGATTTAATTAAATTCAAGACGCCTGGCCTGAAACCAAACCGCCAGCGCACTTTAACTCAGCTGAAATGGCCTATGCATGAATAAATACTGATCAAGAGAGTGTGAAATAACGCCGAGTATAGCGTTTTATTAACATACTGGATTGGAGTCACATAGAAGGCAATCTTGTCATCCTTAATCGACTATCAGAGCTTTTCGTAGCAAAGGATATCAATCAATTTTCACAGACAGCCATGGAGGCGAAAGCGCGTTTTTGCCGACGTAGTTACCAAGCGTGCTACAGACGGACGTACAACAGCAACCCAGAGCAGGTCAGGTACTTCAAGCTAAAATCGAAGGATAGAGGGTAGGATAATTTGGCATAAATCTGTGTGATGTTTGGATAAGCTTAGCTTAGATATAGATCAGTAGTGTAGCAAGATTCAAGATGACAACAAATTGACGAGGACGGGCACCGGCACTTTGTAGTTTACAGTTTACAGTTTACAATCTGCTTATGTTTCATTCTAATAAATTTAATACTCAATCGCTTTCATTTGGAGACGATTAGCAATTACTTAATGCTCTATCAAGATTCAATACTATAACCTCCAAGTTTGGCTTTCAATTTCTTCAGCACTGGCACTAAGTCAGTCGTTCATTGCCCATAAAAAGAGATACATAATGGTGAGCGTTGTTTAATCGTGATACTGGTGGCACCCAAGGACCTATAATCAAGCATCTTGCCTTACTTAAAACACGTTTAAATGATTCAGAATTCGAAGCAGGGTGGTTTTGCTTGGCGTCGTCGGATGACGGAATAGTCAATAAGAGAGAGAAAAAAATGTATATATGGCCGCTATGAGTTAGTGCTTAATATCCTAAAATTTGGTATTGCACGAAGATGTTTTAAAACAAGAAGCACTAACGGGACTAACCTAGTGGGAGGCATACAGTTGCGAGTTAAATGTGGGGGCTATGTATTAACAAGGATCATGACTATTGGGATGCGCCAAATAATTTAAGAGTTTTTTAGAGGTCATAAGCTGACCCAACCTCAAATGACATGTACTGGCCGCGTACATGTATCAAATTGCGGTTCCGAAAAAATGTTTGAATCATATTTCCCCCACATCATGCCAATTCGGTTTCGCTGACAAAATAACGTGTCTTTTTCTGGATCAATGATATTTATTGTATGAAATGTGTAATAAACGGGTCAAATAATGACGAGCATTGGTGACGAAAAGTGGGATTCAACTCCTGTTTTTTCTGCAATCTTATGTTGGGTTGTTCCTTTCTTTTTTCATTAAATAAAGAACATCCCAACATAAGACAGCCGCGGTAAGATTAACGTGTTCAGCCCATATATTATAATCGGATGCAAGGGACCCATTATTTTACGACTCAAGAATGATTACAGCCGTCAGTTCCGTATTACGCTGCATACTGTATCTTATATCGTCACATGATTTGAGGAGACGTTTCGCGTTTTTGGAATCTAAAGGGAAGGACATACGCTAAAAATGCGTTGCGTACGAGGATTCATTAGCCACCGAACCTCAGCCTCGCTGGAAGTCAAAATAACGGAATACAACGGACCGAGAGACAGTAAACGATGGATTGAGCGTCCAATTCAAGCTTGCTGAATATTTTGAGATTGGTTGTCCAAAATCAAGTTCTTGTATAAATTCTAGCCGTGAGCGACGTCAACCGGTGCGCGGGAGGGAAAGTATGTCGATAGTTTTTTTGTGCAGGCATCTTTCTAATCTGCGTTGAAAAATCATTGCCGTATTCAGTGCTGGCTTCGCTAAAGCTGTCCGGGGTATGACCAGTGTTGTTTATGGCACCAGCGTAAAATACACGCCAAACTGACTATTTCGAAGCACGCCAGGCATGAAGAGATACAAGCAGAAAATGAATGATCTGTGGCTCTGAGTATGACGCTAGTTGATCCACCTGCGTCGAAAGACGTAGTAGTGCCACTAAAAGGGGCCCTTTTTATTGTATACATTAATTTTTAATAATCGACAATAGATGCATTTATCTGGCGTGAGAATGTAAGACAGCCTTGTGCGCAGTCTTTTACTTTTAGCATAGCTTTTAATGCTTAGAAAAGCTTAACATTCACAGTTTTTTTTAACGCCGCTGGAAAAGCAGACAGTCTTTATGGCGTAGCCGCAGCCAGTGATACATCGACAAGATGTGACACCGACCTAGCCCTTGAATCTTATACACGACCTTATCGAAAGGCTAAGCCGCGCCTATGCATGATTGCTCGATATACCAGTGGGTTTAGGTGGGAGTATCGCAATTTAAGTCTTGTTCTATTTGATCAGCGGATGACCGACGCGCGTGGAGCAATTGTACTTAATAACAGAGTGAGCCTCGAAGCTACGACACAATATGTTAACTTCGTTATGCTGCGTAGTTTTTGTATACAATGAACTTGACTCGCGTCTTAAGAATGCTGTTTGTTTCAGACTCCGATGCTGCACTAGATGTAGAGACAGTTGACCTTTTAAATGTTTAGTTTGTAGCCTTTTGAGATGTGGCACGGTTCATGTTTATTATACAGAGAGAGTATAACGGTGTCACATGAACACAGTGTGTGCCACACTAAATCGTGGTACTACCATATTTTGTAACTCAAATCAAGGGATATATGAAACATAAACAAAAAGGCATTGCGTAATACTGAGAAAAGCACCAGATAGTCTAGTGACCAATACCCAAGCGACATGGTGGACGGTTTTAAAGCCTCAGCGCACGTTTTTTCTTAAATATTTCTACTTAACTAAGTTGCGAAACACTTTTGCCTGCGTTGGTACTCACCATGAAGCTATTTTACTAAAAACTATCTATTCGATAAGAATTCTTGTAGATAAACTTGAATTATTTCCAGCTCGCACCTCGAAGTACAAGTTATAAATGAGGTCTTTAAAATATTGAGGAAATCGTTAAACTGCCGGTACCCTTTTTAATACTGATTGGCTTAAACTCGGGCTTAACATTTAATTGTTCGTGACGCATCTAAGGAAATCGCTAAACTGCCGGTACCCTTTTGGTAAAGTTTGCTGGCAGCTTTGCATGGCCCTGGAGATGCCCCCCCGATCGCAAGGCTCTCACTTGATATCAAGTCAGACGCACCTGAGGAAGTGAACGAAGTGCTCTCCGAAGCAATGGGTCAAGCGAAAGGGTTGGCTACAAGCCTTCGTAAAAAAGGCAAGGTTGTCAAGTGCGGTAGTTAGTGCTGACATTAAATAATAAAATGGCGTCACGAACATTAAAATACTAAGCCCATTGCGAGAAGAAGAGTGCGGGAAGAGTGATATTGAGATAAGTGATGTTGAAAAGAGTGATATTGAGAAAAGGTGAGTAGGAGTTATTTTTTAAAAACAAGGAGTACCGGCAGTTCGCAAAAAGGGGACTACACCATTTTTATTGTTTTATTAGTTGAAAAAAAACTGTGTTCATCAACAAAGATAAACTGCTTCTATTGATATAAGGAACTTATCTCATTGGCTAAAATCAAGGATACCGGCAGTTTTCCAAAAGGGTACCGGCAGTTTAACAATTCCCATATGTTATAGGTCCAATCTTAAAGTTAGTCAGACCGGCAAATAGCTCTCGGTATACAACGATTGTCAGAAATTTGAACCCACGCTTCTTCCCAGCAAATAGCCACGGCGACTTAACAGCATTGCTCGTTTCGTCGTCGTGCTTTATCGTGCCACTCCAGATTCTCCTCCTCTAGTAACATCACTCTCATCGCGCAAGAGGTCGTAATTTCTTTCAGGATATGATGTAGTTGATCTTTCGCCATTAGCAGTGTAGTGGAGAGGCGATACAAGTCCAATCACACAGCATACCTCGTACTGACAATTAATGAAGGGAGCGACCTCATATCCTGAGCAAACTTCGGATCTCGCCTAGTGCACATGCTGGCAAAGGCGCTGGTGATTCTTGATTGGTTGAAGTGGCTAGTCGGTCTTGGCGGGACGTCGGATGGGTAGCTCACCGTCAAATAATCCTCGAACGGTGCGCCGGGTAGGATCATCAATTTTGCATATCATTGGTGTGCTCCCTTTCCGATTCGAGCATTCCTCTACTTCGATATAAAAGCATTTGGTCTTAGAAGACCACGTCTCTTACCTATAAAATGGGCTTGCCAAAATGAGTCAGATACGTAACACGGTGCCTGCCACATCCAAAACATCCCTGTCAAATTGACTTCTTGCGAACTTTAAATGTTTGTCTGTGCTGGATGCTTGGATCTATTTTCACTCTTTCTTACATGTTGCTTCCCATATATTCTCAAAACGACTGGCTGCCCTGCAGTTTCTTAGGGATTGAATGCAAGTCACTGCCTTTTCGAAGAGACACGCGCAATGGGAAACATCTAATCGTTGTGAAAAGAATTTATACACCTAATCTAACACTTAGTCGATTTGATCGGTGGATCACAGATGATCTAGTACTGGGCAAATTGCAGCTAATCCAATCTGTAAGCAGATCACAAATGATCTGGAATGCGGAGCGTCGACCTCTCGTAAAAGTGGTATCCTAAAAGCTTTTTAAATCACAGTTTTGGCCGCAACAATTTTTTAGGCTGACATTTCGCAACATGAAGCTCACTATGCTTTTACTATATATCTATGTGTCAACCAAAATTAGTTACCAAACCGAGAAATCCAGTTTTGATTCGATTCATTTACGTTGATGTACAATAGGCTGCCGCGCCAGCCAATCTAATTTCGTTACAGTGACACGTCACTAATAGCTCTTAGACGGGGTGTGTGACATAGTGCTGTCCGTCTTCTCCGTAGCCCGTCTGGTCCGGCACCTTAGCAGTTATCTCACTTTTTGGCGCAAGTAATTGGTGTGCTAATTAAATTGTCTGATGTATTGTAGGATAAGCTCCTACTTTGCCGCAATCCACGTAGCGTGCTCATTCACTCTACCCCGAGTGTGCGTGCTATCGCAAATTCCGATTCAATCTAGTGTACTGAGTGTACAACCTCGCGGCGCTCACAGTCGACATTTCGTCATGCGGTTTTGCTACTTACGCATCGCACTATTGACCAGTGCTTTTGCTGCGAATGCATTCGCTGACGCAGCGGACACGGATGTCAAATTGGTTGCGTCACGTACGACGTCTTCACCCACATTTAGCCGTGACGATTCTGCTGCGTCAGCGGTCACAGAGCAGCAAAACCTGACGAGAACCGATGTTGAAAACAGGGGAGGGATTTCAGTTTGGGATTTTTCCAATCTAATCGGAAGGCCTTCAAACCTTAGAGGCCGTAAAGGCATCAGTGTTGAACACTTTGACAAAATATTGGCCAGAAAAACGATTACAAGACCAGTCTACCATGATTTGAGTTTAGATAACCCGCAAGGTAACATTTTATCCGACATAAATTGGGTAAGGTGGGCCTTCTTCGTCTGCCGGCTCGGCCATCATTTCGGAGAGAATGTATACGAATTTATGCTCACGGCAATGTCGCTAATATATGACGCCGAAGAATTGTCCAAGATATTAATCATCGCGGCCTTTGTTGAGAAAACGAAACCTTTAGCCATTAACCTGGCTAGAGTCGCCGACGATTACCTTAAGAGTCGGTTCCTCAATGAATTTCCTGAGCTAACCAATCAAGTATTTCATCAAGTACAACATACGAAAGAACAGATTTCTCGCAATCTTCGTGTCGAGGCGTACATAGGGAGAAACGCTAATAGTAACGTGTTACCAGATAAGGAATTTTCCATTTTAATCAGCTACCTAAGTGTTCTGCTCAGCAAGGATTACGCTGTCAGCGCTGAGCTATCTATATCCCACGAGTGCTCTGAAGATGCTGCTTTGCTCCAAACTTTACTTTCGCTAAACAATTTTCACGATCCGCAATGTCTTGGTAATTTGGTGTCGATTTGGTTGGATGTGACTATACCCCCGTCTAAGATCGTGTCCATGCTATTGAAAGATAATGTGGAAGCTGATCACTATACCATCCTTTTCTCGAACGGGCCATCAAGAAAGTTTTGGCTGCACTACCTAGAAAAGTACAATGCAATAAGTCGTGAAAAGTTTTTTACGGACTATGCAGACGCAAATTTCAATCAACTTTCACAAATGTTATTTACGGTTGTAGAGCAAGAGTCGCCTGCAACTAACAAACAGATGGCGTACACTACCATTTTAAAGATGCTGATTTCACCATCCACTGCCGATTTCAGCTCGAACCATGAAAATGTGATGAAGCTGACGTCGACCTTGTTAATAGATAGAACACTTCCGTCTGATGTTTTGTCCATGCTGATTCGCGGTGAAGCATACGCTGACAGATTTCGTATTTTTTATTTAAATCAGCCATCAAAAAGCTTTTGGGTGCGCTACTTGAAATTGTACAACGAATTGAGCAAAGATGACGAGGTTTACACGCACACCGCAAACATCGATTTCCAGCAATTACTGATGATGCTGCATGATGTGGAAGTGCAAAATTTATCTATAGCTGAGAGATACTTGGCGAATAGCACTATTCTCAAGATACTGCTTTCACCAGAAATTACCGACGTCATCACAAGCCAACAGTATTTGGAAACGATGACTTTAAATTGGTTAAAGCAAGGGTTACATCCGTCTGTTGTTGTGCTTATGCTGGTGCTCGAAGAAGTGGAAACGACTTACTTTAAGATACTTTTTACCAATAAGCCAAGCTCGAAGTTTTGGGTGAACTACATGAAGACATATTACGCGGACACTCCATCTCTACAAGATCATATAATGTCAACGCTCACCTATGTATTCGGCGACGCTAACTTTGAGCGACTTTTGGAAACCGCATTAACAGATGAGGCAACAATCGAGAAGGCGCAGTTTCTTCTCATTCATTATAATTCGTGGATGCTCAGCTTGCATAACAATTTGTAAGCGCTTCTTAGCACCGTCAGGATGGCGCCCGCTGCTACATTTATCGCCCACATTGTCGTTTTGAACGACAATCACAGCATTTGTCGTGAAATGATACGCTAACAACGGTGTTTGAAGTGTTGTTACGGGGGCTACCTCGGCCTCACTTGTCGAGTCCAGGATGAAGGATAAGCGTAAATTCTTTTTAGATCGTATATATTAGTTAATTTCATAGCCGCACAAGTTCTGTGTTGGGTGCCTTAAGTAATTTGACGATGCGCTCTCAGCTATTGCACTAGTAGTAAAAAGTTTTCAAATTTGTCACTGCAAAGTTAGGCCTATGCTCTAATCGCGTAACTGGCGCTTGAGTGTCAAGTGAGATATCTAATACTGCAACACTGCGAACACAACGATAAACGGAAAGTGCTTAAGTGCATCACTTGCCAGCATTAGTACATCGACTTGCTCTCCTTCTATTTGAAGTTGTAGATGGCACGTCTAATGACGCAAACTCGGACAATGGACTTTAATATGCTGACTTGCTGACTTATGCGTAAAGTTCACGAGACATGATGTTTCTGAATAGACTGCAGTGGTTTGATTTTTGCCAAAGTAAGAGCAACCGTAACGTTTTGATGATGCACAGTTCACGTTGACAGTGATCGATTAACAATACAATTTGAATTTCGAGTAGGAGACATTGCTACGATGCTGCCATTGATAAGCAATGTTAATCGAGCGGTAACGAACACCATTCACTCAATCGCTTTGTTTTTGGTACGAGCCTATTTCACCGCTTTTAGTATACCGTTCCGATCTTGCAGGATTTGCTCTGGGAATCGAGATCGGAGCTTGTAAATACACGGACACTATTATTTCGGAAAACTGTAAACAACACACGCCCATTAAACAGGTTTGAGCATTCTTCAGGTGATTAATTCGTATATAATTGCATTTCATCATCGGCGTTAGTCACACACTTGATAATGATACGTCCACGCACTAAGACCACGCTGTACGCGAGCTTAAAAGAATGCGCGTTGACTCATTCATGTACTGATAATGAAAAATGTACAGCTTGAAGGGCAAAATTTTTAACGGTACGCTGAGCAAGTTTTCAGGGAAGTAAGCTTACAGACATCTTTTTCCTCCATTACTGCGGGGAACATTACCGGCATTTGAGTGACACAAGCAGATTGACCGAGCCGAAAATTGACAGGAGGACGAAGCATATCCTTGCAAGCAGCTCAACGTTTGCAAATGTGATCAAGTTAGCGTTGTTGAAGAAAAAGAGCTCGATGGACAAAGCAAGATATAGACAGTTGCACCGAGAAGTATTTCCGTCAAGCTAAATACTTATTTGTTGAGAATCGATTAGTAGCTCACAACAAGTGATTGATGTCGCTTTTGTTTTCCTTGCCACCTGTGAGAACGCCCGTAAAGTAGTGACGCAATGTGCATATTTGGCGTGACAAAAGCGAAGACTGATCCTACTAGTGCAGATATATCTGCCAGGGTGGATTTGATCCGCATAGCATCTGAACGACACATAACTTTTTGACATGTAGTCGATTTAAGGTCACTGGAGACAAAAGGCTATGGTAGTACCAAATACTTTACGCTACTTCACAAGGCAAGGTAATCACTGTCACACGAAATTACTGACACCTGCTAACGTGTCGTAGAAAATTGGCTTCAATACTTATAAATGCTGCATTTACCGTTCAAAGGCACAGTGTGCGCGATCAAAGTAGCGATGGGCGCCATGACGCTAACTCCTGTTACTAAAATCCACTAACGAATTGTCCTTCAAGCTGTGCTTCCCCCGGTTGAGCTGATCGAGAAGAGGTTTTGCCTGTTCCCTTGTTGCCTCATCCGTAAGCGCTTTTTTCAAAATTTCTTTAAGCTTTGCGTCGCCGAAGACGAAGGAAAGCGTCGACATTATAGGATTCTGTGGAGATGGAGTGTCCGCGTAAAACGCATTCGTGTAGTCCATCCAAAACCTCGAGGTTGGCTTAAACGTAAAAAGTAGCTTGAAGTAATTTGTTTCAGCTTCATCATGCACCAGCATGAACACAACAGCGGACGGGAGTAACCTCTGCTGCAACCAGTTAGATGTCATCTCTTCCAGATACTTTCGACTTGAGACGACATTAGCAATCGCTGGTGAGAGCAAAATCTTAAGAATAATGCTCTTCGCCAAATATTTGCTAGCTGTTGATGACTCTGGCACTTCCACATCATGCAGTATTATCAGTAGCCGCTGTAAAGCGGTATTTGCGGTACGCGTAAATTCCTCAGCATCTTTACTCGTTGCATAATACGCTCTAAGGTAGCGCACCCAGAAGTTCCTCGATTCCTTATTCACAAAAAGAATATTGAACTTGTCGGCGTCTGCTTCACCGCGCATCAGCATGGACAAAACATCGGACGGAGGCGTTCGATCCAACAACAATATTGACATCAGCTTCATCACATGTGATTGGCTCGAGCTAGGGTGGGCATTGGATGGTGAGATCAGCATTTTTAGAATTGTGGCCTTCGCTATGTATCTGTCCGTTGCGGGCGCCTTTTGCTCTACCACCGCAAACACCATTCGCAAAACTTGCTCGAAATCCAAATTTGCAGAGCGTGTAAACTCGTCATCAGTACTTATTCCATTGTACGCTCTAAAGTAGTGTAGCCAAAAGCTCCTTGTTGGCCCATTTAAAAAAAGAATGGTGAGCTGATCAGCTTCAGCTTTATTTTGTATTAGCATGGACACAATTTGAGACGGAGGTTTGCTTGTATCCAACCAAACCGACACCAAACTTTTAATACATCCCAGACCGTAAAAATTGGATATCGAAAGTAGTTTTTCGAGCAAAGCAGTGTCCTTAGAAAACATGCCGGAGACAGAGAGTGTAGTGCCAACAGCAGTCTTCTTGTTAAGCAAAACACTTAGGTAGCTGATCAGATAGAAAAACTCCTTATTTGGTAGCTGATTATTACGAACGTGCTTCGTCAAGTACGCAAAGATACGACCACGACAAGACTTGTAAATCGTGTCTGCTGTCTGTTGTTCCTTATGAAAGAGTTCAATGGCAAGTGTAGGTTCACGTTGGAAGAACACATGCTTGACGTCTTCGCTAGATTCTTTAGCCAGATTCGTGGCTAAATGTCTCGTTCGTGTATTGCGAACACCGGTAAGTAATATCTTGAATAGCGCTTCGGCGTCATAAATGGTTGACATTGCCGTAATCACAAACTCGTATTCATTCTCTTCGAACTGATGGCCGACTTGGTAGACGAAATACGCCCACTTAATCCATTCCTTCTCGAGGAAAAGATTACGATTCGGGCCCCTCATCTTTAAATCACCGTAGACTGCTTTTGGAGTCTTTCTTTCTTTCAAAATTGGTTTAAAAAAATTGCTCATCATGCCTTTCGTGCGGCCACTTTCTTGGCTTCTTCTTATTAAATCGGCAAACTCTTCGAATGTCAAATCTACCCTGTCTTCGTCATCGGCACTCGTCGGCCCGTGCATCTCTGTAAGTCCAGACGAAGCAGAATTGCCACGGACAAATGTAGACCCCGCATGTGATGCGGCCAATTTGACATTTGTCTCCGCAGTATCAGCGAACGCATTCGCAGCAATGGCACTGGTCAGTAGTGCAAGGCGTAAGTAGCAAAACCGCATGATGATAAATTGACTGCGAGGTGAACCCAATACACTCGGTAACCAATACTGTGTAGAAAGGCGTACACTTTGCGATAGCAAGATGACACCAGATAGTTTGAGTGAGCACGCTACTTGGATTGCGACAGTGAAATTGCTCCTTCCTACAATATAGTAGACAATTAATTAGCATACCATTTGATGTTTTAGGACACAGTCTACTTGCGCTAATGAGTGAGTCTACTGCGAAGGTACTGGACCAAATGACGCGTAGCAGCAACGAGGTGTGATGGGCTACCGAGAACAGAGGGCGAAGGGGACCACAGAAATGTAAAGAAAAAATAAATGCTTAGTAAGCTTTTTTTACGCTAACTTCCTGATTTTACTGCTTAATCTGAATTGTAAAGCTACGTCTTGATCACGACGCGTTTATTGTTCCTCGACATTATTTTTTGTGTCGTTGACGCTGCGTTGCTTCCTACAACAATAGTAGCGGTGTATTTTTACTGCAGAAAGCTATGCCGAATATTTAGTTTGTAATCATGTACTCGTGTCACGACTTGATGGGCCGATAAAGGCGCGTCGAGAAACCATCCAGACGCCAGTCAATACACCGAAATTTGCCTCGAATTGCTATACAAAGCTTCGGAAAAGGTTGAGGTGACGCCCTCCTTCCAAGCGCGGGGGCTAGATGCTCGCGCGCTTTGGGCAGGTGCTCTCGGGAATCTGCAGGTCTCTAACGAGTCTCACCCTCGACGCGACGGTCTCCAGCACCAGGGCGCCACCTGGGCTCTTACCAAGTCAGGGCTAAACAAAATAATGGAAGACCCTCACGATCTCGGTGCTGGCTGCACTGCCCGCCGAACGAGACCCTACGTATGCGGACACTACTCTATGCCGTGGACTAGCCAGACTGAGCCTAGCAACGCGATAACGTAATACATTACATTACATTACATTGCTATACAAAAATAGAAACCAAGGTACTAATCCACATAGAAAATGACGCAAGTTTTAGTGATGGCAATTACTCCCATCAGATTTACGCTTCAGAAGAAATGCTAAAGCTGGACAATGCGCGCCGAAGAGTCGCTACAAATATATCGACATGGAGAGTACTTTGTGCTGCGACATAAGCTTTATAAGTGCAGCCTGTAGGACTATTTCAAGCCGAGCTAACATTGGCGAAAGTGGAAAAGCGCATTTTTGTGGATCGCCTACTTTCAAGAAACATACTAGGCACAAACAGAAGCAAGACGCGCTGTTATGTAATCTTGCTTTGAGATGCGGTTTTTGCAGTGCTTAAAAGCGACGCGGTTTTTACAGACCTTGTCCCAATTATCTAAGGCTCTACATGAGAAAGAATGGCAGCAAATTGGGGCGCGATCTTGTGCATGAAGCACAAACTACGCTAACGCGGTAATGTTAAGTTCGTCGGAGAAGGAACAGCCAAACAGGTCGAGTTCAATGAAGACAACTGCTTCTTCAAGCATTACCAAGTGTTGGAAATCGAGGAGCAGCTTTCAATGGAAAAACAATACCGCTTTTACTTTATTCGTTGCTTCGCGGAGGCCCAGTCTCTCTGTGGCTCGAGAAAGCTCTCAAAATAACACGATCACGTCGTGAAAAATGTGATTCACAGTATGGCGGCAACTTCTTCCACTCGAGGCTTTTGAGTACGATTGTACAAGTACTAATTGCGGTCGGTCAGCTCAGCTTACCTACTTTGAGCTTCTATATCATTTATTAGCCCATCTTTACAATATCAGTGGCTGTCAACAACCATGATTTAAGTGCTAGTGGAGGCAGACGACATCTCTCGAATTTAAGAACGAAGACGGCAGGTCATTAAGTAGAGTATCGAATACTAGCTTTTTGTTTCGATTGAACTGAGGAAAGTCAAAAGTCATTTACCGTTAAAAAAAGTCAAAGATCGGCAGAAAAAGAGGTCAAAGGGCACATAAGAGCTAGCATGTATCAGGGATTGTTGGGACGATTGCGATCAGCTATAATACGGATTCGTGGAATGGCGAAAAAACTAAAAGGTCGATGTGCTGCTAGAAACGTCTGGCTTTAAGATGCCGTAGATTGCAATGTTAGTGCAGTGATGAGAAGATGTTTGTTTCTAAGGGCTTAAGAAGTGTATGGCAGTCGTGTTGGCTTTGGATAGAGCTTGTGCTTGCGGCACGTGTGGGTAAGAAGCAGACGCCCTCATTTCAGACATTCCAAGCAATTGATGGATATTGAAGCTCGCAACGCGACCATTGTGGTGAAATCGGTCACTTATAATCATAAAAGTACGTCGCCAAACTTCAGCCATGTCGTACGTGAAGTGATAATCATGCTGTAATAGAAGTCAAAGTTTGCAGGGTAGGTCAATGTTGTGAGATCGTACACTGATTCATGATGTCGCACAATGGAGCGGTAATGGATCAAACACTTCCAAAGCCAGTCTACGAGGAAAGATAGCACAGGCACCTTTACCGTCACGAGTTTGTTGCGGTGGGACAAGCAATCAAAGAAACTTCAAACGTTGTTGTGTTTAGACAAATCAAATTTCATCATGGCACGTACCCAATTACGATTGCCACTATCACTTTTGCGTCCCATTAACAGTTAAATAGTTGCCATCATTCAATAGACTCTCACTTGCTTTTGTTCGATATCTGCTTAATTTCTGCCACTGTTTGCCTAAAGTGCAAGTATTACTGACATCCGCGTTGCCCTCTAAACCCCCCCCCCAACATTAGCATAGTAACACCATCACTTTGCACTCAAATTTCAAAGTTCTGTACGTTGTACCCAGAGACCTCGATAACGCTTGTGTTGCAGCACATGAATGTCAAAAATTCAGAGATTCTTCGACGTAGCTCTAGCTGTTTCTCTTGAGCTCACGTTTGATGGCTATCAATCACCTCCACTGGCGATATTACCGTGTCCTTTGTGTTTCAGTAGCTTCTTTTCCATCCTAGTTAAATGATTTGGAAGTAGACTGTATATTCAAGGATGTTATGGAAGCCACTGTATCACGAATATACAAACATGTGCTAAGCTAACGTTGAAAACTAGCTTTTTTACTTACAAATGCTGCATTTGCCGTCCAAAATCACGGTGTGCACAATAAAAGTAGCGACAAGGGCCAAGACGCAAATTCTTGTTTCTAAAATGCACTTACGAATCGTCCTTGAAACCGCGCTTTTACCAGTCGAGTTGATTGAGAAGAGATATAGCCTGTTCCCTTGTCGCCTCATCTGTAAGCGCTTTTCCCAAGATTTCTTTAAGCTTTGCGTCGCCGAAGACAAAGGAGAGCGTCGACATTATAGGATTCTGTGGAGATGGAGTGTTCGTGTAATACGCTTTCGTGTAGTCCATCCAAAACTTCGAGCTTGGCTCATACGTAAAAAGTACTTTAAAGTAGTTTGCTTCTATTACTTCGTGCACTAGCATAAACACAACAGCGGACGGGAATAACCTTTGCTTCAACCAGTTTGACGCCATCTCATCCAAATACATTCGACTTGAGATGACGTTGGTAACCGCTGGTGAAAGCAACATCGTAAGAATAGTGCTCTTCGCCAAGTTTTCATCAGCCATCGATGACTCTGGCACTCTCACTTCACGCAGCATTATCATTACTTGCTGTAAATCGGTGTTTGCGGTGCGCGTAAAGTCTTCGACATCTTTAATCTTTATGTAATACGTTTTAAGATAGTGCACCCAGAAGCTTCTCGATGCTTCATTTCCAAAAAGAATATTGAACTTGTCCGCGTCTGCTTCACCGCGCGTCAGCATGGACAAAACATCGGATGGAAGTGTTCTTTCGGACAACAAGACTGACATCAGCTCCACCACATGTTCATGGCTCGACTTGAGATGTGCAGTGGATGGTGAAATCAGTATCTTTAGTATAGTGCTGTACGCCATAGATTTTTCATTTCGAGGTGACTTTTGTTTTGACACTGCAAACAGCATTTGCAAAAGCTGCTCAAAGTCCAAATTTGCTAAGCGCATAAACTCGTCATCCTGGCTCAACGCATTGTACTTTTCTCGGTAGTGCAGCCAGAAATTTCTTGATGGCCCGTACGAGAAAAGGTTGGTGAGCTGATCAGCTTCCGCTTTATCTTGCACCAGCATGGACACAATTTTAGACGGGGTACGCTTTGCATCCAACCAAACCGACACTAAACTGTCAAGACATTCCTGATTGTGAAAGTTGGACAGCGAAAGTAATTTTTCGAGTAAAGCAGCATCCTCAGAAATTGTGTGGGAGACAGATAGTGCAGTGCCAACAGCATTGTTCTTGTCAAGCAAAACACTTAGGTAGCTCATCAAGAAGGAAAATTCCTTCTTTGGAAGCTGATTTTTTTTTCTAACGTGCTTCTCCAAATACGCAAAGATACGACCACGAGAAGTCTGTTGAATTGTCTCTGCTGTATGTGTTTCTGGATGAGATAGTTCGCTGGCAAGCTTAGCAAATCTTTTAATAACTCGACGCTTGATGAGATCATTGGATACTTTGGCCAAATTTATGGCTAAATGTCGCGTATATTTAGCTTTGGCCGCGGTGATTAGTATGTTGGACAGTGTTTCAGCGTCATATATGGTCGACATTGCCATCATTAAGAACTCGTATTCATTCTCCTCAAATTGATGGCCGACTTGGCAGACGAAAAAGGCCCATTTGATCCAATCCTTTTCGCTCAAAAGGTTACGCATTGAATCGCTAAATTTCAAATCACCATAAACTGCTTGCGGAGTCTTTTCTGCTTTTAGGATTGGCTTCAGGAATTTATTTATCAGGCCTCTCAAGTTTTTACTTTCTCGGCGCCTTCCAATTATGTCGGCAAATTCTTCGGTAGTCAGTTTAGCCCTGTCATCGTCATCGACACTCGTCGGCTCGTGAGTCTCTGTAACCGCTAATGCAGTAGAATTGATTGGGACAATTGTGGACGGAGACACCGTACGCGATGCGGCCAATTTGCCATTCGCCTCCGCTGTGTCAGCAAATGCATTTGCAGCAATGGCACTGGTCAAGAGTGCAGTGCGTAAGTAGCAAAACCGCATGTTATATATTTCACTTTGACGTATAAGAGGCCACTTAGTTTACAAACTTGGAAGAATTTTGTTCTAGCAGGCACGTACGAGGAAGTGTGAGTGAAAACGCTTCGTGGATTGCGACAGTGTAGGTGCTCCTTTCTACGATATATCAAACAATTAATTAGCACACCATTGAATCTTTTACTTGCGCCATACAGTGAGGCAAAGGCCAAGGTACCGGACCAAATGATGCGTAGCAGCACGAGGTGCGACGAGCTACGAAGAACACTGGCGGTGAGGTCAGAGTACGCACTAAAGCATACACTGGACAATAGTAGATGGCGAGAGGAACGACTAGTGTGCAGGGGACCAAGTGAAAGGATACTGATTTCTACGGTATTTCATAAATATTTGTATATCAAATATCGGTCTGCAAACGGTAGACCCACTCAAAGTAATACATCGAAATCTGCCAAGAAAGGATGGAAAGTAAAGCACCAACACAAAGGACAAGAACATTTTGAGATTTCTAGCGGAGCCGATTCAGAGCCGTCCGATTTAAGCTTTGAGGAGGATTTTGGAGCTTGTCAATGCTCGCCATAAGGTCTTCAACAGGAACGATACCATGTAGAGCAACATAAGCTGTATCAAGACGACTAACGATGATTGAAAATAAAAGGCAAAATAATGGTATTATTAGGCTAATTTGGGGGTATTGTGGAGAGCAGCGCAGTAGCAGTCATGGTAGTGCTCGTGATGAAAATGAGACTGCTTTAATTAAAGCCGAAGAGGTTGCTGCTCGAGGCACGTGTTGCACGATTTAGCTAAAAAAAGTTGTGGCGTGCTCTGTTGACTGCCGCTCAGTGTGTGCCTTATCACTTTATCGTGCTGTCTGTTTCTCCAAAGCTTGTCGCTGCCGCGCGTCATTTAGTTCAGTACCTTTGCAGTTGTCTCCACTGTTTGGGGCAAAGAGACTGTATCTTTAATATTTATGGTAGCCTCTGAAATATTAAATCACAAACACCTGCTAACGTGTCGTAGAGAATGATCTTTATTACTTACAAATGCTGCATTTACTGTTCAAAGGGACGGTGTGCGAAATATAAGTAGCGATGGGCGCCATGACGCTAACTCTTATTACTAAAATCCACTTACGACTTGTCCTCCAAGCTGCGCTTCCGCCAGTTGAGCTGATTGAGAAGAGATTTCGCCTGTTCCCTTGTTGCTGCTTCCAGAATTTCTTTAAACTTAGCGTCGCCGAAGACAAAGGAGAGCGTCTACATTATAGAAATCTGTGGGGATGGAGTGTTCGCGTAAAACGCATTCGTGTAGTCCATCCAAAACTTCGAGTTCGGCTCATTCGTGAAAAGTATCTTGAAGTAGTTTGTTTCATCTTCTTCGTGCACCAGCATAAAGTCAACAGCGAACGGGAGTAACCTTTGCTCCAACCAGTTTGATGTCATCTCTTCCAAATACTCTTGGCTTGTAATGACGCTGCTAATTTCTGGTGAAAGCAAAATCTTAAGGATAACGTTTTTCGCCAAGTATTTGCTAGCTGTTGACGACTCTGGCATTCCCACATCATGAAGCGTTATCAGTAACCGCTGGAAATCGGTATTTGCGATACGCGTAAAGTCCTCGACGTCTTTACTCAAATCACAATACGCTTTCAGGTAGTGTACCCAGAAGCTTCAAAATTCCTTATTTACAAAAAGAATATTGAACTTGTCGGCGTCTGCTTCACCGCGCATCAGCATGGACAAAACATCGGATGGAAGTATTCGATCGAACAGCAAGATTGACATCAGCTTCACCGCATGTTCATGGCTCGAGCCGAGATGGGTAGTGGATGGTAAAATCGGCATCTTCAATATAATTGTGTACGCCATCGATTTGTCAGTCGCAGGCGAATCTTGCTCTACCACCGCAATCACCATTTGCAAAAGTTGTTCGAGATCCAAATTTGCTGAGCGCGTAAACTCGTCATCACGACTAAGCGTATTATACTTGTTTAGGTAGTGCAGCCAGAAATTCCTAGATGGCTTGTTTGAGAAGAGGATGGTGAAGTGATCAGCTTCCGCTTTATCTCGCACCAGCATGCACACGACTTTAGACGGAGGTACGCTTGCATCCAACCAAACCGACACCAACCTTTTAATACATCTTCGATCGTAAAGATTGGACAACGAAAGTAATTTTTCGAGTAAGCAGCATCTTCAGAAAACTTTTGAGAGACAGATAGCGCAGCGCCGACAGCATTCTTCTTGTTGAGCAAAACACTTAGGTAGCTCGATAGATAGGAAAACTCCTCATGTTGCAGCCTGTTGTCTTGAACGTGCTTCTCCAAGTACGCAAAGATACGGCCACGAGAAGTCTTGTAAATCGTGTCTGGGGCATGTTGTTTTTTAAACAATAGTGCGTTGGCAAGGTCAGGTTCTTGTTGGAGGAACCCCCGCTTGACGTAATCATTGGACTCTTTAGCCATACTTACGGCTAAAAGTCTCGTTTGTGTTCGATAGATCCCGGCATGTAATATTTTAAACAAAGCTTCAGCGTCATATATGGTTGACATTGCCGTAACCATAAATCGTATACATTCTCATCAAATTGACGACCGACTTGGTAAACGAAATAGGCCTACTTGACCCACTCCTTATTGTATAGAAGGTTACTTCTCCCGCCGCTGAGACCCAAATCATCATAGACTGCTTTCGGAGTCTTTCCTTCTTTGAGAATTGGCTTGAGAAATTTGTTTATCAAGCCTCTCAAGTCTTTACTTTCTTGGCCCCTTCCAATTGCATTAGCAAAATCCAAAATTGTCACATTCGCCCTGTCATCGTCATCGACACTCGTCGGCTCGGGAGTCTCTGTGATTGTAGACGAAGCAGAAGTGCCACGAACAAATGAAGGAGAAGATGCTGGGCGTGATGCGGCCAAAATGGCATCCGTCTTCGCTGTGTCAGCGAATGCATTCTCAGACAAGGCACTGGTCAAAAGTGCAATGCGTAAGTAGCAAAATCGCATGTTAAATATAACACTTTGACGCGAAAGAGGCCACTTGGAACACAGTATTGGAATTTTGTGTCGATAACAGGCACACACAAGGCAGTGTGAGTGAGCACGCTACGTGAGATGCGACAGTGAAGGCGCTCTTTTCTACAAAATGTCAGAAAGTTAATTAGCACACCATAAAATCCTTCAAGACACAGTCTCCTTGCGCCAAAGAGCGAGACAAGTGCGAAAGCAATAAAAATTATTGACGCGTAGCAGCAACGAGGTGCGACGAGCTACGGAGAACACTGACAGCGCGATGAGGTAAGTAAGTGTGTGCACTAAAGCACACACTGGTCAGTAGGAGGGACCACAGGAATGTGAAGATCTACGGTGAGCTATCTTTTAAGCAAATTTCCTTACTTTACCGCTTAATGTGAAATGTAGAGCTACGTCTTAAGCTCGACAGAACGCGCTTGCCGTTCATCGACAACTTTTTTCGTATCGTAGACGCCGCGTTGCTTTTCATAACAGTAGTAGCAGTGCACTTTTCACTGCAGATAAGTGTGCTGCATATTCTGTACGTTATCAAGTCCTCGAGTCACGACTTGATGGGCCGCGGAAGGCGCGTCGAGAAGCCATCCTGACGCCAGTCACGCATTAAAATCCGCCTCAAAGTGCTTTACAAGGAAAAAATTAAGTTATCAGCACACCAAGGACATGGCGTGACTGCTAGTGGAGGCGTTTGAAAGCGATCAGGTTAATGCTTCTAAGAAAATGCTAGAACTGGACAATGCGCGTCGAAGAGTCGCTGGATGTATCAACGTGAAGAGCACTTTGTGCTGCAACGTAAGCTTTATCAAGCTATCAAGGTAATCTTACAGGAGTTCAACGGTTCATGTAAACGGAGAATGTTAATTTTCTAATTTGAGGGTGCGGTGGAGAGCAATATGGGTTGCCAGAAGTATTGCACTTACTGAGGATGAGGCTAAACACTAGAAAATTTGAGGCTTGATGGGGGCTAGTGAATGTCTGTTGCGTTATGGCAAGGGGAAGCGGCTGTAATTGGAAAACGCCTATCTGGTAATGACACAGTCGTGGGTACGTGGCATGATGACTAATGTCGTCGTCATTGTATGTTTTGCCGAGTTTGCTGTTTATTGCGGTGCTAGCGCAGTGCTGGATTGCCTGTGGTTTAAGCTGTGCGTAGCAGTCATGGTAGAGCTCGTGATAAATATGAGACTGCTTCAATAAAAGCCGAAGAGGTGGCTGCTCGAGGCACATTTGCACGATTGGCTAAGGAATGTTGCGGCGGGTTTGCCGCTATGAAAGTGTGTAGAAGAGAGCGAAGAGGTTTCGATGGATGTTGTATTGCCACGTGAGGCCATTTCTGCCGATGAGCAGATGCACCAGTTGTTAGAAAACTACGATTGCGACGTGGCTATATCATCATCAACATTGATCACACTCTTTGACAGCGATACATCCACGCACTTTGGCCATGTTGTACAAGGAGTGAAAATGTATAGAGTTGTTTTGATGACAGTATCGTTTTTCGCAGCCTGTAGGACTATTACAAGCCGAGCGAACACTGGCGAAAGTGGAAATGCTACGTGTTTTGTGCATTTAGGCACAAAAGTAAAGGTAGCAGAAGCTAGCCGTCCTGTTACGCAGTCTTGCTTCGAGATGTTTTTTTGTAGTGCTTTAAGCGACGCGATTATTACAGATCTTGTCCACTTATTAAAGGATTTACAGGAGGAAGGATGTCGTACCATGTTTGGCAGCAATATTGGGCCGCATTAATTTGCACGAAGCACAAACCACGCTAACGCGGTAATTTTTAGAGCTGTTGGGATAGAAAAGCCAAACAGGTCGAGTAAAAAGAAGACAATTGCACCTTTAAGCATGTTTGTCAAGCCAGATTACTAAGTGTTGGGAATCGAGGAGCAGCTCACAACGAGTGAACAATGCCGCTTTTATTTCATTTCGTGGCTTCGCGAAAGCTCAATCTCTCTTGTGACATAGTTAGTTTGGCATAAAAACGTATTTCACAGAATTGCGACAGCGCGCAGCAACTTCTTCCACTCAAGGCTTTCAAGTACGATAGTACGAGTTGTCATTGTAGTCAGCCAAGCTTACCTAATATATGTAATGTAATGTAATGTATTACGTTATCGCGTTGCCAAGTTATGCACGTGCTAGGCTCAGTCTGGCTAGTCCACGGCATAGAGTAGCGTCCGCATACGTCGAGTCTCGTTCGGCGGGCAGTGCATCCAGCACCGAGGTCGTGAGGGTCTTCCATTTCTTTCGGTCTTGTGCAAGGGTACGTACCACTTCGAGGTCTTGTGCTATCCGGAGTCGAAAGCCGGAGCCACGGGAAACAAGGTTGTGGTCGAGTGTTGAGGGGAGCGTGGTGCGGGGACGTCCGCGCCATTTTGCTGCGGTGGAGAAGAAGTAGGCACGCATCTGGAGGTTAGCTGGAATGTCGGGATTGCGGCGAAGTACATGGCCATACAGGCGCCAGCGAGCTTGTGTCAGTCGTAGTCTCAGCGGCCGCTCATCACAGAGGTCGTAGAGTCTTGCATTCGAAATGTGTCGGGAGTAGCGATAGCCAAGAGCGTAGCGAAGCTGGCGGCGATGGAAACTCTCGAGGCCGTGGAGCTCTGACTTGGTAAGAGCCCAGTTGTACAGCAGAATCGGTAGAACGTAGGTGTTGTACAATCGAATGCGTGTCTTGGGTGAGATGAGCGTGGGGCGGAGCCAGACGGACCAGAGGCGGTGGAGCGCGAGGGTGGCCAGGGACTTGCGTCGGGATAAATCTTCAATATCGCCGAGGAGTGTTCCGAGCTTCTTAGTGTGGCGCCAGGTTTCTTCTCGGGCTCGGGCGTGTCGAGTGGCGCCCGACGGGTTGCAGTGGCGGCGGATTTCGGTGACTTCGGTCTTGGCTTCTTTTTTTTTTTTCAGTTAAAAGGAAGTTATCAATGCGGTGCTCACCTCTATCGTAGATCTTGGTTTCTCGGAGGCCAAGGACATCGACGCGGTAGCGCCGGAGATCTTCGGAGAGTGTTTCGTGCTTCTTGCGCTTCGAACCTAGAGAATTTACATTAAAGGAGCCAATCCGGATGCGGTTGGCGCGGTTAAGGGCGTGGAAGGGGGTTTGGCCTGGTGCTGGAGACCGTCGCGTCGAGGGTGAGACTCGTTAGAGACCTGCAGATGCCCGAGAGCACCTGCCCGAAGCGCGCGAGCATTTAGCCCCCGCGCTTGGAAGGAGGGCGTCACCCCAACCTTTTCCGAAAAACCTAATATATATATATATATATATATATGTAATGTAATGTATTACGTTATCGCGTTGCCAAGTTATGCACGTGCTAGGCTCAGTCTGGCTAGTCCACGGCATAGAGTGGTGTCCGCATACGTCGAGTCTCGTTCGGCGGGCAGTGCATCCAGCACCGAGGTCGTGAGGGTCTTCCATTTCTTTCGGTCTTGTGCAAGGGTACGTACCACTTCGAAGTCTTGTGCTATCCGGAGTCGAAAGCCGGAGTCACGGGAAACAAGGTTGTGGTCGAATGTTGAGGGGAGCGTGGTGCGGGGACGTCCGCGCCATTTTGCTGCGGTGGAGAAGAAGTAGGCACGCATCTGGAGGTTAGCTGGAATGTCGGGATTGCGGCGAAGTACATGGCCAAACAGGCGCCAGCGAGCTTGTGTCAGTCGTAGTCTCAGCGGCCGCTCATCACAGAGGTCGTAGAGTCTTGCATTCGAAATGTGTCGGGGGTAACGATAGCCAAGAGCGTAGCGAAGCTGGCGGCGATGGAAACTCTCGAGGCCGTGGAGCTCTGACTTGGTAAGAGCCCAGGCGGCGCAGTTGTACAGCAGAATCGGTAGGACGTAGGTGTTGTACAATCGAATGCGGGTCTTGGGTGAGATGAGCGTGGGGCGGAGCCAGACGGACCAGAGGCGGTAAAGCGCGAGGGTGGCCAGGGACTTGCGTCGGAATAGATCTTTAATATCGCCGAGGAGTGTTCCGAGCTTCTTAGTGTGGCGCCAGGTTTCTTCTCGGGATCGGGCGTGTCGAGTGGCGCCCGACGGGTTGCAGTGGCGGCGGATTTCGGTGACTTCGGTCTTGGCTTCGTTTTTTTTTTTCAGGGTTAGAAGGAAGTCATCAATGCGGTGCTCACCTCTATCGTAGATCTTGGTTTCTCGGAGGCCAAGGATATCGACGCGGTAGCGCCAGAGATCTTCGGGGAGTGTTTCGTGCTTCTTGCGCTTCGAACCTAGAGAATACACATTAAAGGAGCCAATCCGGATGCGGTTGGCGCGGTTAAGGGCGTGGAAGGGGGTTTGGCCTAGTGCTGGAGACCGTCACGTCGAGGGTGAGACTCGTTAGAGACCTGCAGATGCCCGAATGCACCTGCCCGAAGCGCGCGAGCATTTAGCCCCCGCGCTTGGAAGGAGGGCGTCACCCACTTTAATTTCGAAGTTCTGTACGTTGTACCCAGAAAGCTCGATAACGCTTATGTCGCAGCACATGATTGTCAAAAATTCAGAGATCCTTCGACGTAGCTCTGGCTATTTCTTCGGAGCCCATGTTTGGTGGCTATCAATCGCCTCCACTGGCAATTTTACCATGTCCTTTGTGCTTCAGTAGCTTGTTTTCCATCCTAGTTAACTGATTTGGATGTAGACTGTATCTTCAAGGATGCTACGGAAGCCACTGTAACACGAATATACAAACATGTGCTAATCTAAGGTTGAGGACTACAAATGCTGCATTTGCCGTTTAAAATTACGGTCTGCACAATAAAAGTAGCGATGAGGGCCAAGACGCTAACTCTCGCTACTAAGATGCACTTACGAATCGTCCTTAAAACCGCGCTTTTACTAGTCGAGTTGATTGAGAAGAGATATAGCCTGTTCCCTTGTTGCCTCATCTGTGAGCGCTTTTTTCAAAATTTCTTTAAGCTTTGTGTCGCCGAAGACAGAGGTGAGAGTCGACAATATAGGATTCTTTGGAGACGGAGTGTTCGTGTAATACGCTTTCGTGTAGTCCATCCAAAACTTCGAGCTTGGCTCATACGTAAAAAGCACTTCAAAGTAGTTTGCTTCCGTTACTTCGTGCACCAGCATGAACACAACAGCGGACGGGAGTAACCTTTGCTCTAACCAGTTTGATGTCATCTCATCCAAATACTTTCGACTTGAGATGACGTTGGTAACCGCTGGTGAAAGCAACATCCTAAGAATAGTGCTCTTCGCCAAGTTTTCATCAGCCATCGATGACTCTGGCACTCTCACTTCACGCAGCATTATCATTACTTGCCGTAAATCAGTATTTGCGGTGCGCGTAAAGTCCTTGACATCTTTAATCTTTATGTAATACGTTATAAGGTAGTGCACCCAGAAGCTTCTCGATGCTTCATTTTCAAAAAGAATATTGAACTTGTCCGCGTCTGCTTCACCGCGCGTCAGCATGGACAAAACATCGGATGGAAGTGTTCTATCGGACAACAAAATTGACACAAGCTTCAGCACATGTTTATGGCTCGACTTGAGATGTGCAGTGGACGGTGAAATCAGTATCTTTAGTATAGTGGTGTACGCCATGGATTTCTCAATTTGAGGCGACTTTTGTTTTGACACTGCAAACAGCATTTGCATAAGCTGCTCAAAATCCAAATTTGCTAAGCGCGTAAACTCGTCATCCTGACTCATCGCATTGTACTTATCTCGGTAGTGCAGCCAGAAATCTCTTGAAGGCCCGTTCGAGAAAAGGATGGTGAGCCGATCAGCTGCCGCTTTATCTTGCACCAGCATGGACACAATTTTAGACGGGGTACGCTTTGCATCCAACCAAACCGACACTAAACTGTCAAGACATTCCTGCTTGTGAAAATTGGATAGCGAAAGTAATTTTTCGAGTAAAGCAGCATCCTCAGAAACCGTGTGGGAGACAGATAGTGTAGTGCCAACAGCACTGTTCTTGTCAAGCAAAACACTTAGGTAGCTCATCAAGAAGGAAAATTCCTTCTTTGGAAGCAGATTTTTTTTTCTAACGTGCTTCTCCAAATACGCAAAGATACGACCACGAGAAGTCTGTTGAATTGTCTCTGCTGTATGTGTTTCTGGATGAGATAGTTCGCTGGCAAGCTTAACAAATCTTTTAACAAGTCGACGCTTGATGAGATCATTGGATACTTTGGCCAAATTTATGGCTAGTTGTCGCGTATGTTTAGATTTGACCGCGGTGATTAGTATGTTGGACAATGTTTCAGCGTCATATATGGTCGACATTGCCATCATCAAAAACTCGTATCCATTCTCCTCAAATTGATGGCCGACTTGGCAGACGAAAAAGGCCCATTTGATCCAATCCTTTTCGCTCAAAAGGTTACGCATCGGGTCGCTAAATTTCAAATTACCATAGACTGCTTTCGGAGTCTTTCTTCCTTCTAGGATTGGCTTCAGAAACTTATTCATCAAACCTCTCAAGCTTTTACTTCCTCGGCTTCTTCCAATTATATCGGCAAATTCTTCGGTAGTCAATTTAGCCCTGTCATCATCATCGACACTCGTCAGCTCGTGAGTTTCTGTAACCGCTAATGCAGTAGAATTGCTAGGGACAATTGTGGACGGAGACACCGTACGCGATGCGGCCAATTTGCCATTCGCCTCCGCTGTGTCAGCAAATGCATTTGCAGCAATGGCACTGGTCATGAGTGCAGTGCGTAAGTAGCAAAATCGCATGTTATATATTTCACTTTGACGTATAAGAGGCCACTTAGTTTACAAACTTGGAAGAATTTTGTTCTAGCAGGCACGTACGAGGAAGTGTGAGTGAAAACGCTTCGTGGATTGCGACAGTGTAGGTGCTCCTTTCTACGATATATCAAACAATTAATTAGCACACCATTGAATCTTTTACTTGCGCCATATAGTGAGGCAAAGGCCAAGGTACCGGACCAAATGATGCGAGGTGCGACGAGCTACGAAGAACACTGGCGGTGCGATGAGGTCAGATTACGCACTAAAGCAAACACTGGACAGTAGTAGATGGCGAGAGGAACGACTGGTGAGCAGAAGACCAAGTGAAAGGAACTGATTTCTACGGTATTTCATAAATATTTGCATATCAAATATCGGTCTGCAAACGGTAGACCCACTCAAAGTAATACATCGAAATCTGCCTCTAATTACTAAGAGAGGATGGAAAGTAAAGCACCAACACAAAGAACAAGAACATGTTGAGATTTCTAGCGGAGCCGATTCAGAACCGTCCGATTTAAGCTTTGAGGAGGATTTTGGAGCTTGTCAATGCTCGCCATAAGGTTTTTAACAGGAACGATACCATGTAGAGCAACATAAGCTGTATCAAGACGACTAACGATGATTGGAAATAAAAGGCAAAATAATGGTAATATTTGGCTAATTTGGGGGTATTGTGGAGAGCAGCGCAGTAGCAGTCATGGTAGTGCTCGTGATGAAAATGAGACTGCTTTAATTAAAGCCGAAGAGGTTGCTGCTCGAGGCACGTGTTCCACGATTGACCTAAGGGAATATGTGGCGTGCTCTGTTGACTGCCGCTCAGTGTGTGCCTTAGTGCGTATACTCACCTTATCGCGCTGTTAGCCTCCTCCAAAGCACTTCGCAACTTGTTGGTGCCACGTGACATTTTAGTTTATTTAGTACCTTCACAATGTCAACAGTTTTTGGCGCAAAAAGACTGTAGCTTAAAATGTGTTATGGTAGCCACTGCAAAACGAAATCTCGAACACTTGCTAACGTATCGTTGAAAATCAGCTTTGTTAATTACGAATGCGTCCAAAGTCACAGTGTGTGCAATATTAATTGCAACGGGCGCCATGGCGCTAATTCATTACACTAAAATGCACTAACGAGTTGTCCTTTGAGTTGCGCTGGGAATCGGTCGAATTGATTAAGAAATTTTCGCTTGTTGTCTTGTTGCCTTTTCAGTAAGTGCTGCATTATATATTTTAGTCAAGTTTGACTCGCCGAAGACAAAGAAGAGCGTCAACAGTATATAATCTTGTGGAGATGGAGTGTTTGCGTAATACGCAATCGTGTAGTCCGTCCAAAACTTCGAGCTTGGCTCTTTCGTAAAAAGTATCTTGAAGAAGTTTTTTTCTACCTCTTCGTGCATCAGCATAAACACAACAACGGACGGGAGTAACCTCTGCCACAACCAGCTTAAAGTCATCTCTTCCAAGAACTTTCGGCTTGAGATGACGTCGGTAATTGTTGGTGAAAGCAAAATCTTAAGGATAACGCTCTTTGCCAAGTATTTGCACGCTGTAGACGACTCTGGCACTCCCATATCATGCGGCATTATCAGTAGCTGTTGTAATTTGGTATTCGCGGTGCAAGAGGCGAAGGGTCTGCGTGGAGGAGAACCGGAAGCGAAGACACTTGAGCAGATGAGCAATATTTGGAAGTGATTGATCTATTGTAACTTACACTTCTACTTCCCGTAACCACTCATTCTACGAAACGAAATTACCTCCAATTGTTGAAAGTAAAAGCTATGTTGAATCGCGGTTCGGATTTTTGAACGGGTTGGGCTGTGTACGTTATTTGAAACCCATAACCCTCGATAAAGATGTCGAGGACTTTACGTGCTTCGTCCTCTTCAGCTCATTCACCAAACTGTGAGCCCAAGAACCATGTCTTCTGCGCACAACGTCTCGGCCAAGATCGCCATCGAGAGATTCAACGGCGACAACTTTGCCACATTGAACCGTTACATGCGTGGCGTCTTCCTGTCCAAGTCGGTATGGCACGTGGTCAACCAAGAGGTGAGTCCGACCTTCGCCGATGCTCGCACTACGGGCGTGTACGTCAAGACCAGCAATGTCGCTTTCGGTCTGATGCTCTTGCATATGGAGGCCGACTACCATCACGTGGCTCATGACTGCAAGGAAGCGTGAGTCGCGTGATAGCGTATCAAGACGCTTTACGGTGGATCACATAAGGCTGGGCGCATCTACTTGAAGCGTCAACTCTTCAGTATGGAGATGGTGTAAAGCGACAACGACATGCACCATTGCAACAAACTTCTCAACATCAGCGCCAAGCTCAGCTGCATTGGTGCCGAGATGGATGATGAAGATGTTCGATCTGCTTGTTGCGAAGTCTCCCCAAAAGTTTCGAGAACGTTGTTCGTAACTTGGAGATCAGCGACATAGAACTGCGGACGCAAGACGTTGTAAAGGTGCTAGTGAATGAGCTTATCAAACGACAACGTGCGAAGACTCCGGTGATCAAGACCGAAGATGCGGTGAAGGCGTTTAGTGCTGAGCGTGAGTCTCGCTAATACACATATTGTGGAAAATTGAGGCATTCCGTAGAGCGGTGCTGGAACAAGCAAAAGGACGACAATCGAGGTGCTCGACGCGGCATCCAAGTAAAGGACGCGGAGCCAACAACATTTACTATCGATCCAACGACGACTTCAAGTACGACCGTGTCGCGTTTGCTGTATCACTAGAATGTGGACTCTCAACAGGCAAGAATATGCCAGGGATGTGGGCGATCGACAGCGCTGTCACGCATCTATCTGCGCCAACAAGGCCAGGTTCGTCATACTGAATGAGCAAGATAAAGGCGAGCTATCGGTGGCTGACGGCAACAAGACCGAGATCAAGGGCGTTGGCACCATCATTGGACGAGTGGTATTGTCCGATATTGAAAAATGCTCCATTAAGACCAACGTGCCGGTAACGAATAAGAATCTGGTGTTTGTACCGCAGATCAACAAGGCAAGTTTTAAGTGGTGTTTGATGGCACACAAATGCACATTGCGCGGACATCCTCGCATCAAGTGGTCGCCACAGCAGATCTTGTAGATGGACTGTATTGGCTTCGCACGGCTTAGCGCTCGGCAAATGCGACTGCACGTTGAAACAGTGGTGCCGACTTGCACGCACGGATGGGCCATTCGACGTGATTCACAAGATGGTGACCACCAACATGATCAAGGACGCAAACGTGCCTGTTTAGTCAAAGGTGGCTGATCGAGGCACGTTTTGCACGATTGGCTAAGGATTGTTGTGGCGGGTTTGCCGCTACGAAAGAGTGGAAAAGATAGCGAAGTGATTACGATGGATGTTGTATTGCCACGTGAGGCCATTTCTGCCGATGTGCAGGTGCACCACTTGATAGAAAACAACCATTGCGACGTAGCCATATCATCATCGACATTGATCGTACTCTTCGACAGCGATACATCCACCTACTTTGGCCATGTTGTACAAGGAGTAAAAATATCTATAGTTGTTTTGATTATGCTGCAATTATTTACAGCCTGCAGGACTAGAAAAAGCCGAGCGAGCAATAACGTTTAGCTCCTATCACTGTTTACTTAGTGTGCAAGTATCACGCTGCTTTCCATTAAACCCCAAATTAGCATAATATGTAAGAGCTATATTGATGCTAGAGATAGCTATAACTGTTCCTCCGAAGCTTATATTTGATGACTTCCAATCACCTCCACTAGCAGTTGGTAGCTTGTTTTTCATCGTTGTTATATTGTGTTCTGAACACTAGCATAGACGTCCTATAGTTGCAATTAAACATCGACTCTTTCTCAACAAAGTTCCTTGCGTACAACTCAGGTAATAAGGGACCTTCAGGGAGCACTCGCGGCGTGCAAAGCAGATGTGCAAGCTTCTTGCTGCCATTATCTGCATTGGTTAGATTGTACACATCTGGAAAATTCATCTCTTCCACATCAAATAAGTTGTTTTGGAAGAGTGGCCCACACGACGGCGACTTGCAATATTCTGAGTTTCAATGCTCGTCGCCCACTACGTTGATGCTTCTGGTGATCGAGCCCGCCCGTATAGTGTGCCATATTTTTTATCTCTGACTATAGTATCATCTTTTTAGTGCTAACATCTTTGGAGAAGGCTATATGATTCAGAGCTTGGATTTCGGAAGAAATAGTTGACCCCCTCGCTTTAAGGGTGAGGCCGTTCTCATTGCCGCTGAGTACGACACCTAGTCCGAAGCTAATTTAAGCTTGCCTTTCGTCGTAAATTCTTTCACCATTGTCGTTAGCCAAGCGGATACATCGCTTTCAATTTGCCAGGTGCGACGCAGATTCAGCTTTTTTTGCTGAAGCAAAGAGGGTTTTAGTATGATAACACTTATTGGTGTCAAATTCGCCTTCTCGTGGCCTTCTTAAGGGCCCTTCCAACAATAACTCCTCTTCGGGGCCCTTCGGTCAATGTTTTGACTAAGTCTGAAAGAGTGATAAATGCTCGTCTCTCTCCTATTGGATATAATTTAAATCTCATTGGGTGAGGTTGTTATTCGGGATTGATCTTTTTTGCTTCAATCTAAGATTAATACTCAATGAAGCAGTAAATCTAGCGAACAATACATTTTTACACCGGGCTGAATACAATACTTCTTATCACAAACATTTCAAAGGATTATAGTTATTGCGGAAATGCGGCAGCGATAAAGGTGCTCATTAAGTCACCGGTAGAAACACGCATATACATATCGTATCAAATAACTTTGTGACATCACAAGCTACAATTATTTTGAATCGCTAAATGTACAATCTACGCGGAATGTCTAATTTTCCTGTTTAATCTAGTAGTAATAGTCATTCAAATCGAGTGCACCACTATACAACTTACCCGGACATGCTATTAAAAACAGCACGTCATCATTAATTTCCATTGCTATAGTCACTAATTTTCGCTCGGTTCAGAGTACAAGAAATCGACGAAAAGCGCGGGATTTTTGACTCTTAACGATAGCATCTAACCTTTTTTGGCGTGTCAAACATCATCGAGCTTAATTTCTCACTTGTTGATTGCAATTGTCGAGTGATACAGAACAGTAAGGCTCAATCTCGTGCTTCACTCCCCTATCCAAAGAGAGCTTTAGGGGCGATCCGCAACCAAGTATTCATTTTAGCACCAGGATGCTTTAAATTCTTCAAAATTTTCATGATGTTGTGCCACGTACACTGCCTATAAAGCTAAATCATTTTATGTCTATTTCAAGTTGTGGATGCATTTTATCCCGAAAGGGAGCAATGGATTTTTAGAAATATCACACCCGAGATATGATTGGAAATTAGCTCAGCCGAGAAATCAGTCGCTCCGAGTATGAGAAACAGCATTTTTGGTACCTCAGGTAATCTTTTTGATCGAAGTGCACCAGCCGTCTGTTCTTTTATCCGTTTTTCATGTAATTAAGGTTGTTCGGCGTCCGCGCGACCGTTTGTCAATCCCAGGGATTAATTTAGTACCGCATTACCGTTCTTTATTAAAAGGCTATGCCACCGGCTCATTGTCAAACGCCCTGCCTCGAAGACCATCACCTGCTTGCGATGCATTGTTTCCCGCTGTTAGTTGTTTTATGTGTTCGACTGTGTATGTTACTCGCTTGCAAAGAGTTGCTACCCGCACTTGGAACTTTCACGCTGAACTACTTAAGCTGCATTATGAGCGCCATCATTCGCGTCTTCAATGTCCTACGACCATCATCCTTGATTTCCTGCGAGGGTAGCTCTTACAGATATCGTCACATCCACCTTCGTTAAGACGTCAGTATACTGATTACGTTTTCTGCACATTTCGTGCGTGTGAATTTTATGATTTCCTTTCGATGCAGCAACAAAAGTAAAAAAAGTTTGCGTTCTTTGAAGGGAGCAAACATAAGTCTTCGTCTCGCCCTCGAACACAGAAAGGTTGCTTGCAGAAGCCACGACCTCAAAGCCCAAAAATGGCCATCCACTAGCTAGCGCGTCGGCGAGAAACAAAGTCCCCCGTGGCTGATACACACAATGGCATCAAAGCCCTTACGATGTTGACAACTCTAGTAGGAAATTCCAACAGTAGTGAAATGCTGGTGTAGCACGCGAGTGTACGAGGCTTTAGAAAAACATTTTAAGGAATGGAGACCTTTGGTGCGCTAAGAGCTTTGTGCGCTGGCAACGAATGCGATTGGTTTAAAAAGGCTGACTAACGCTCGAAGGAAATAAAGAAAACATTTCGATTTGAAACTGTCGTTTCTATTAGATCCGATATAGCGTTCCTACGGTAAAATCGACATGGGTATAAATTTTAAGATCTCGACAGCACAGGGTAACTAATATGTTGTAAATTGAAAGTGTAACTTTAAAAATTGGCTTGTGCTAGCCGTTGCGCAGCTCCCATCGCGTCATTGATGCCACTGCGGCAGGTAGGATTAGAAATAAAAACTAGCAGATAGACATTAGCCAATCTAAGGACAACATTTGCAGTGGGGCCGTTTGTTTCAGTCAGTGCGAGATCCTAATTGCATAAGAATTACGGGTGTCCCCTAGTTAAATGGCTAGAATTGCGTTGCGTTAAGCAATTAAAGCTTACAATGCCGGCTGTACTAAACAACGCCCAAGAGAATTGGAGGCGTCTATGTCGAGCATGTGCGAAGGTGACAAGAGGGGTTCTCAAGTCGAGAAAATAGATCTACCTGCAGGGAAAACTTTCTTAGCATTTCCTTGCTCCGATTATATACCATTATGTCGTCGTGTGATTGGCACATAATACAATTGAGCATTGCTGAAAAGCAAGTATTTCAAATAGGCCAAAAGTTGAGCGGGGTAAGCATAACAAGATGAACTCGTTGAGTAGATTCTCTTACAATCTTTGATTTTTAACCTTCTTGAATAAGTGGTCACAACTGTTTTATAAGCTTCACCGCTGGACAGTTATGCTCCGTTTCGGATAATGTCTCATTATTCAAAAATTAATGTGATGTGAAGTTGCTTTGCTTTTAGAAAAAACTTGACTGCAAGCTTCACATCCGTCTCACTGTTTTGTACCTAGCATGGTCCATAGGAATATGAAAACGCGATCGAATATACACAGACGTATATTTACCTTTATCACGTACTGCTTGTAAAAGCTGGACAGCCAGCTTAGATCGCAAAATCTCGGCCTCACCTTACCACCCGTTGTACATATTACCCCTTTGTGTTTGATCTAATCAGTAAGAAGATAGTTAATTTTATTCGAAAAGTCGATCTGGTGATGAGAACTTACAAAGCAGGAAGCAAATACTGCAGGTCGACTAACACATCAGCGATGATCAATCCAGCACCGAAAAAAATCGATTTGGCTTCAACAGGCGCCTCTGCATCAAAATCAATCCCCGGCAAAGCAAGAGACGCCTGCAGCGAACAAATCACTGCGTATAGCGCTATTCTTAGAATGCTAATTCCACCATACCACCATACTCAGCCAAACTCATCTCGAGCCATTAACATGTGAGGAAGCTGAGGTCAATCTTGTTGCTGGATATGACCCTTCCGTCCGATATTTTGTCCATGCTGATGAACGGTGAACTTGACGCCGACAAGTCTAAAAAATTTTTTTGCCACCAAGTTGTCGAAAAGCATTTGGGTGCGCTACCTAATAACGTACTTTGAGCACAGTTTGATGCCGAAGACTTTGCGAGCACCGCAAAATTCGACTTCCAGCAGCTACTGATTATTCTGCGTGCGGTGGGAGCGCAAGAGGTAGGAGAAGCTGAACAACCCATGGTGAGAATCACCATTTTTAAATATTAGTTTCACCGGAGATTGCCACTATTTTTAGCCGTAGGTGTTTGGAAGAGATGGTATCGCCCTGGTTGGAGCATAATACTGGTGATCAAAGAATAGGAAACGGACTACTTCACGAATACGTCAAGCTCGAAGTTTTGGGAAGACTACACGAAGGCGTTTCACGCGGGTACTTCAGCTCAACAGACTCGTTAACGCTCATTCAAGCCTTCGGCGACGCAAGGCCGTAGAGATAGAAAGAAAACAGTAAGGGCAAAAACGATATTCTCGGTACATTCCCCACTGGCGTCAGAACAGCTTCTTCAGCGGCCTATCAAAACGTGAGTCGGGGACATTATATGCGGCATAGTCATCTGCACTAAATAAAACACCGCTTTTGTTGTTGTAGGAAGCAACGCAGCGTCTACAACACGAAAATTGTTGTCGAGGGACGGCAAACACGTTCGTCGTGGTAAATGTAGCCCTACGCTTCACATTAAGCATTAAAGTCAAGAAGTTAGCATAAAATTGCTCATCGTAGATCTGTTTCTTCCCTCACGTGTCTGTGGTCTTTCTCGCCATCTACTGCTGTCCAGTGTGTGCTTCAGTGCGTACACTTATCTCATTGCACTGTCAGCGCTCTCTGTCGCCCGTCGCACCTCGTTGCTGCTCCGCATTATTCTGTTCAGTATGTCTCCTTGTTTGGCGCAAGCAGACTTTACCTTGAAGGATTCAATAATGCGCTAACTGTCTGGCATGTTGTACAAAAAAGCACCTAGACTGCCACGATCCACATTGCGTGGTCATTCACTCTGCCTGGTGTATTCCCGCTATCGCATGTTCCTCTATCTTACGCTTATCGGGAGTGAACAAATTCGCATCTCAGTCAACTTTCCATCATGCGGTTTTGCTACTTACGCGTAGCATTCCTGACTAGTGCCGTTGCTGCGGAAGCATCCCCTGACACAGCAGAGACGAATGTTGAAGTGGCCACATCAAAGTTGGCGCCTTCACCAACGCTGGTCCGAAACAATTTTGCTGCGTCGGCGGTCACAGAGACTCACGAGCCGACAAGTGTCGATGACGAAGACAGGGCAGTGTTAAAGATGAATGAATTTGCCGACATTGTTGGAAAGGGTCCAGGAAGTAAGCGCTTGAGAGGCTGAAAAAGGAAATACCTTGACCTGATCAGAACTAATGGAGTGACTCTGAAAGCCGTCAATGACAATTTGGCTCCAAGTGACGCGAAAGATAATATTTTATCCACAAAAACCTGGATCTGGTGGGCCTACTTAGTCGGCCAGATTGGCCATCCTTTTGAAGATAATGAGTACGAGTTAATCGCTACGGCGATGTCGACCATATACGACGTTGAAACTTTGTCCAAGATATTAATTACCGCGGCTAGAGTTCAAGAAACGCGACAGATAGCCACAAATCTGGCTAAAGAATCCAATGATCTCATCAAGCATCTGTTCATAAAACAGTTGTCTGTGCTTACCAGCAAACTATCTCATCAGGAACAACATACAGCAACGACAATTAACACATTTTCCCGTGGTCGTATCTTTGCGTACTTGGAGAAGCACGTGTCTGAAAAGTTCAGTGTCAATTTGGGTCGATGCAAGCGTGCCCCCAGCCCAAATTGTGTACATGCTGGCGCAAATTACAGCAAAAGCTGATCACTTCTCGGACGGATTATCGAAGAGCTTCTGGCTGCACAACCTCGAAATGTACAACAAGATAAAGCAGGATACGCGCACTACAAAGTCAATCCACGAGTAACTTTTTCGAACGCTGTTTGCAGTAGTAGAGCAAGAGTCGCTTGAAACTGACAAATTAATGGCGTACACCACTATTCTTAAGATGCTGGTTTCACCATCCACTGCCCATCTCAGCTCGAGCTATGAAAATATGATGAAGCTGATGTCGATCTTGTTGTTTGATAGAACACTTCCGTCCAATGTCTTGTCCATGCTGACGTACGCTAAAGCAGACGCCGACAAGTGCAATATTCTTTTTGTGAATACGTCATCAAAACGCTTCTGGGTGCGCTACCTAAAAGTGTACAATGACCTAAGTAAAGATGTCAAGGACTTTACGCACACCGCGAATGTCGATTTCCAGCAGCTACTGATAAAGCTGCATGCGGTGGGGAAGTAAAGGTCATCTCTAACTGACCAATACTTGGTGAGATGCACTGTTCTTAAGGTATTGATTTCACCAGAGGTTGTCGCCGTGATCACAAACCAACTGTACTCGGAACAAATAATATCGAAGTGGTTGCAGCAGGAGTTACCTCCGTCCAATTGTGAAAATGTTGGTGCTTGAAGAAGCGGAAACCGACTGCTTCAACATCACTTTCTACGAATGAGCTAAGCTCAAAGCTTTGGATAAATTACACGAATGCGTTTTTCGCGAACACTCCATCTCAAGAGAGTCATATAGTTTCGACGCTCACCATTGTCTTCGGCGACGCAAACTTAAAAAGAATCTTAGAAGCAGCGCTTACAGAAGAGGCAACAAGGCAACAAGCAAAGCTTTTTCTTATTCGACTCGACGAGTTGAAGCTCAGCTTAACGGACAATTCGTTAGTGCATTTGAGGAATAAAAGTTAGCATCATGGCACCCATCGCTACTTTTGTTGCTCACACCGTGATTTTGAGCGGCAGATACAGCATTTGTTAGTTGAAAGCTTACTTGCTGTCGATAGAAGAAAAAGTGACTTATTCGTGTTCTCCCACGTGATCTTTGATCAATCACACGTCAAAAACTTCTGTGTCGTTTACGCCGTATCTGATAAATTGGAGAAAAATGTTTCATGAACAATGCGCACAAAGCAGAATTTACTGCACGGATAGCTTTTGCCACAGCAGATTTGCACCTGTGCTCAAACCGCGTAGGTAGAGCATAAGAGAGAGTCACGCGAGTGTTTGGTCACTGCCACATCACGAACACAACAAAAAAAAATCACTTTTTTTCTCACTTGCCAGCACCAAATCATCATGTCCTAGTTATTGAAAATATAGATGACGCGTTCATACGAACAAAGGTCATGAATCTACTGGCGTTAAGTAAATCATTTAAATTACAGTTACCATCAACCCTTCAAGTCGCCATGCTTTTTACTAAAGTGCTGAGATCGTTTTCATCTACCGATTAGTATTATGACCGGAAGTTAGTAAGTAACGTCCAAAGTCACTTAACTTATGATGACGTAAAATATAGATTATTGACATAAGCCACACCAACAAATTATTGCGACGAGCGCAAATTTTCGTGTAACAGCCTCGGATTTCAAAATTAGCTTTTATGATCGTTCTGGAAAATTTGTTCGCGTCACCAAAACGACTGAGATTGCACAAAGTCACGGTGCATCGTTCACTCGTTCTTGACTCGAACACGAGACTGTCTGCTTCTTGCTCGGTCCATAGACCTATTTCTTCTCCGACACCGCTGATTACACCACATTGTGGCAATTACAAATCATGCTGCCATGTATTGTCAAACATGATAGATCCCACAATATTCGATTTGTTCTACACAAACCTTCTCGTATCGCTTACTAGCATTACACTTTTACCACTTTTTCTCGTGTGCTGATAATATTTCTAGAACAAAGGGAATAAGATGCGTATTTTTGTGGTACCACCACTTCCGCGACATGTTTTATTTGAGAAATTACCATTTTGGTAGCTTTGCCTTTTCACTTTATGGTCAATTTGCGTGGACGTATCGCTATCAGTGGAACTAGTATAAAGTGAAATAATGATTACGCCGCAGTTGCAATTCTCCATCAGTTGACCCGCCTGTACATCGGCGGTGTAGGCCTGACATAGGGCTACGACATCTCGAGTGACTTGTGTCTCAAGACTCGGTGGAAAAACACATGAGTTCTATACAAATGAAATCGGGCTACAAACTGGGCTCTTTGTGTGCAAATAAAGCCGAGGATGAAGTCTCAAGAGACCCGCCCGTTACAATACTAGCTGAAAAAGGTATATGAGTTAAAACCATGACAGGATTTCCCTTCGTTCCACGTCCATATTCTGGATGAGAAAGCCATATAGCAAGTAGCGCTTTGTACACGTTAACAATAAGCAGCTGTCCTCCCGACACAGGACCTAATCTTTCGAAAGATTGTGCTACAAAGTAGTACGGCAAAGTGTACAGTGTACACTTTCGCCGTTTTTGATTTAGTCGACAGGTATTATCAACTTCGCATGCGAGAGTATTATCTACCATTGACTGTAATTTGGTATGCTATGGAAGTGGCGGATCATTTTCGACTAGGTATCAAGCGCTTCAACGACATTTTATCATCCTGTACCACTGTTCTTCAAGTATGCACAAACGTCTTTAATATCTCCACTGCTGCAGACCACTGAAAAATGAGTTTTGAAACACATTGTCCACCTGCAAACAGTGCTCGAAATTATGGACACGAACAGTTCTTTGCCAATGATGTTTCGATATAGTATTGCTGTTCTCCAGAGCGCTTAATTGTAAGGCATAGACTCAGTGCATATGATGGAAATTTAATAATGTTGGATAGGTGAGCCACGAATATTTGAGGAAAGAGACTTCGTCTAATCAATCATTTGCGCAACTACAGCGCGAAAGTTGCTTAAAAGGACAGTGCAAAAAGCACGTTGAAGTGGCTAGTTCACTATTCTTACTCCTTAGAAGGACGAATAGTATGGACCAAGAGACGTTTGACAATATTAAAAGAAGTCGATATTGCCAATAAAGAATGACTGTACTATGTCATATATGACGTTTCAGACTTTGACATCATACCGAGGTGCGAGTTTAAAAATTGTGCTCAAATCTCGGCGCCTCGAGGCTGTCAAACAAATTACATGTTCACGACAACGAGCTACTTGCGATGAAGTGCGCCCTCTTTACTTTTAGGGCTCATAGGCAAGGCTTTAAACCGTTCGTTATCTTTCCTGATCATGTCTCACTACGCACCTCGGCATTATTAACTCACCTTTGCAAAGATTAGCCAAGGTGATCTATATATCTGCGAAGTATAACTTCGAAATTAGATATAAACCAAATTCGCAAAATGGGTTTGGTACGTCAAAACGTCATCTAGACTATAAGCTAGCTCATGTCAAGACTGTGACCTTATCTGGTAGCGCGTATGCGGAAGATGACATTTGCATTGCTCTGCTGCTGAACTGCGGATCAAAGACTCGTATATATGCACGATTAATTTTCTGTAGACCGGCACGGTTGGTTCAAACGGCTCCAAATGAAAGCTGAGCTGTTTTGAACCAAAATTATTCAAAACAACCGTGACTCCTCGTGACAAATAAGTTTTTTGAGCAACCCTCAATACGCCGCTTGGAAGTCATCCATTTTGTTTTAGAAAATCTCTATAGTTTAAAAAGCACCAGCCTAAGTTGTATAAGTGGGTCAGCCCACGTGCAAAGTGAGCTAATGGGTAAGAGCTTATCAAAATTAGCCACACTATTGGAAGAGTTAGCGATGCCATTGGGCTGCTGGCCCTTTAATTTGTGTTTGGCTTGCTGAAGATTTGGTAGGAAACACTGGTTCTGCAATTCATTCTGACTTATTGAGCTAGATGGCTCATTAAAAGACTGTGCTAGAAACGGTAGATGATGGAAAAACAACAACGCTATCACCCAAGTTGGCCTTTATACAACATAGACTCCCCAAGTCAATTGTCGCGGATCAAGTGTCCTGCTTTGCGAGCCTCTTCAATAAAAGGACTTGGGATTATTTCATCCGGTTGGATATAGCAATATGTCCAACCTTGTTGTACACACAGCTCCATCAAAAGATAGCCCGGAAATTTTTTTGCCACAAAAAATGTGCAAAGCTAATGCTGCTTCATAGTTGACATAGCGATATTCTTGAACCTTTATTAGAAAGTATCCAAAGTTTGCTGGCAGCACCGGCCACCGAAGACGCTATAGATTGTGATTCAAACGTGGGTACCATCTTTTCGCTAGTGGGCATCGAAATTCCACCAAGAGTGGTTTACACAGCTCCACAAGTAGAAAACGGGAATGCAATACTAATTTAATCCGTGGGTACCTCCAAAGATCCTATACCCAACAAATGACTTTATGCACAAAAAAACTATTATCCCAACTCATGGCTGGTAGGCTTTAATCAAAACATCGCTTAATGTATCGATCTACATCACCATAAAGCGTGGAATGAATGAGCTTTCAGCAAGATTTAAAGCCAAATTTTTTGGCAATATTGGTGTTTCTAAATATAGGCGCTCCTCCAAGAGGTATCGATACATTCACAATTTGAGACGAAGTTGTGTTCAATCTTTTATATGCAGTATGGGCTTGAACATAAAACCTAGATTTCCGATACATATATCTGGATAGAATCAGTCAACCATTTACAAAGCCACAGGATGGAACAGTAAGCCACCGTACCAGACTTGAAGTAGGCAAAGGCTACAACAAAGAAATCAATGTAAGCTTATTGATGTTTATTCTGCAGAAATAGGAAATACCGGCATGGCGGGGGTAGAATTGTCATTGGCTTATATTGACTTTCTGGGTTCAAAATTCAAACGGCAACTCACGACTACTACAAAGCTGCATCAAAGTAAACCGTGCAGTGATACCTGCACAAACCTTGACTTCAAGAAAAGAAAGAGGTGCTTACTAGCATGTTCGTCACCACATCGTATAGTGTGATGGATGGCTACTACCAACTACAAATGAACAAGCGAGATATATCTCTTACGGCTGACAGTGATTAGAGCATTTTGAACCCTAATCTAGAAATCACACATTATGAAACTTCTCGACCGAGTTTAGTATACCTAAGGGGTGATTAGAGCGTTAAGCGATATGCTTAAAAAGTAGTTAGTAATGCCATAAGGATAATAGGAGGCTGTCGGTGCTAAAGCGTATGACCGCACCACTGTACTTTTCACCACGGGCCTTTATTTCGATATAGTTGACGATGTATTCGTTTAAAGCCATTCTGAAGAAGTTGAGTTGGCTCTGGAAACTCATCTCGGTCTCATAACGTAGGCTTTGGATCCCGAATACCTCTAAAGTATTATATTTTGCGGTAGAGGAGATTAAAGGTTTGGCTGATCTGTAAGAGTTAAGAAATCGTAGATTAAAGGTTTGGCTGATCTGTAAGAGTTAAGAAATCGTACAGATCTCAAGAAGTTAGCCATTGAGATTGGCCTAAGCCACGATTAAAAGAAATCTTTGGACTTGATCAGACCTAGCCAATTATCTTCAGAAAAACCGTGCGGGCTTCAAGGGTGTCGCGAGTCCTCCATCCAATCTACTAAAAAAGAGCATTGAGTGGTGTCTGGGAGAGTTTATTTGAAAGCATCAAGAAACGTCCTCATCGGACAGCTGTATTATGCTTGCCAAGTTATTAGTGTTTGTCATACGTTTTTAACGATGCGGTCGGACGTGTGCTACTGCACCTTGCTAGAGACGGCCGAAAGCGAGTCATCTTGATCCGATACAGTCAGATTAGGGCTGCCGAACAGAGTTACTGTGTTTGTGGCGGAAAGAACTTTCTGCAAATTTTGTACTGCATACGTTCTGCGTGCTTCTTTTGGGCTCTAAGCTCCTTATACTAGACTCAGATCACAAATCATTAAGGACGGGAATGAATGCACATCCTTTTAACAAAAATGGGAAGATGACTGGCAATTTTCGCGATACATAAGTTTTGCGCTGCAAACAAGTCTGGTAAGGCTAATGTGCTTGCCGTTGCACTCTCTAGCAGGATGCTAAAAGTCGCAAACCATTCTGTCGCCTTCAATACGGATCTTCGTTGCAGAAAATGTGCTTAAGATGAGTGGTTGGCTTCCCGACAGTAATATCTATCACCTCGCTATAAGTTAAACAATGGACCAGGGTATATCCGGTAGAATTAATTTAAGTTGTTGCTCTAATTACCAAGACGTGAAGTACGATATCTTTCGAGCTGGAACTTTGATAAGCGGTCATCTAAGCCAAGATAATACCTTTTGGTGTCGGCCTCGTTTGGTGGCCCCAAATGTACATAATGGTGACGAAAAGTGCATCGACTATTAAATCCCGCTGAAGGGTCGAAGTCGCGAATTACACATCGACTCCTTTCCAAAATCGACCGCAACCGTCGTAGGGTTGAAAGTACATAGGCCTTGATTTGTCTCTGGCTTACAAGACTTAAATGGCAAAACAGACATGATAGTATACGACGTTAAGAGCATGCTTTAGCCATCATATTTGGGAACCAAACAACAAGCCTATGAATACAGTAACTGTAATATCATGATCCTTCGGACAAGGTTGTTTCGGATAATCTCGCAATTTACTTCTACGCTTTGGCAAACACTGGGAGCCCCTTTGCTGATGTCAACACTGGACAGAAGGTCACATAGAGAGATTTACATACTACTTATAACATACTGCGCTGCACAAGCTCTAGGTTCGAAATCAGACAAATTGTTCACCGTTGAGATTGCACCTTACATTACGATTCGATCATCTACGAGTTTTCACCCTTTCGAGGCACCATTTTTGTAGTTTTCTTTTGAAAGCACGTATGTAATTAAGTTTGGTATCCGAAACCAAGGGTTGGCGCACGCTATCGACCTTACCAAGACGATATCGAAAAGTTTTTATGTAAGGATTTGCGCGTTTAGTTTCGTATAAGTTCTGGGGTGCCCCTTAGCACGCTTGAAAGCGATGCCTCAACGCTCGATATTGCTAGGACAAAACTGGGTGGTTATACGGCGGATGATAATGCTCAACGCAATCACAATATTGGCAATCAGCGCTTTCAGCAGCCAGTCGATCGCGGAGCTCACTACGAAGGGGAGCGACTTCCCGACGTAATGTGGTCATCTCGCGGTGAAAGAGCCGGCTCTAAAACGCATTATTTATGTCGCCAATGAAGTTTATTGTCTTCAAGAGCTTCAAAAAAACCGCGTGCTAACCGCCAAGGTCCACCCCGAAAAAATCTTGATCATGAACCTTTAATTATGCTGGGGTTTGTCGCAACTCAGAAAAGGAAGCAATCTTATTCGACTCTTTTCAAGTTTGGATTTAACTGCACTGTCACGTAAACTTCGTAGAGAAGCGAAAGCATGCTTATAGTGTTTTTGTGAAGTTGCGTGACTACTTTTCCGCTCAGAAATCGTGAATAACGTTGGACAGGCTCGAGCAAGATTGATCGAAGGTTAGTGCAATCTGATTTCAGCACAAAGAAGCGGATGCTTTGTAAATGAATTGCGGTCTTCTGGCTTCACATTAAGGAAATACGCTCAGGCTTTAGGTTTTATTTAATTAGCGCTAAGCTTGGTATTATGCCGAAACATCTCGGAGGTGGTGTGTCTCCGATCCAATTAGTGAGCAAAATCTACTCTGAGGTTACGGACGCAAAGTAAAGTACTCACTCAGTGTGATTAAGTTTTCGGCTGCAACTTCCGGGGGACTCATTTGGTTTTAGTGCAGGTGCTTCGACTAAGCTGTGGTGGTATCAAAACTGGAAAACTTCAGCGTATTTTGCCACTAACATACCCCATTTTGGAAGAAAAAAGACAGACATGCTTGTCTATTCGGCATACAAAATTCATTCAGCAGCAACAGTCAGTTTCTGTAAGCACTTTTAGCGTCGCTCGGCGAACGCAGCTCAAAACAAGATCTAAATAGCGGATCTAGCTTCTGATTGTGCTTGTTGTTTACGGCGTACAACATGGCCAAATCGCTGTCAAAAAGTGTGATCAAATGACGATGAATGTATGGCTATGTCGCAGTCTCACTATTTTATCAGTTGATGCGCCTGCGCATCGGCGGAAGTGGCATTACGGCAATTATCGAGACCTCTCTGCTCTCTTCTACACAATTTGGAAGCGGCAAACACGCCACAACTTTCCTTACTTTGGTCAATCGTGCAACAGAACTTTGAGCAGCCACCTCTTCGGCTTGATTTGTAGCAGTCTCATTTTCAACACAAGCACTACCTTGACTGCAAAGCACGGCTTAGATAACAAGCAATAAATGTCGTTGCAGCACTGCGCTAGCATCGCAATAACAGCATACTCGGCAAAAGCTACAATGACGAAATACTAGCCTCGACTTAAGTCATAATGTGACCTCTGTCATTGCCAATGATTGCGTTGTTTTCTTTACAGCCGCTTTCCCTTGCCATCACTCTACAGAATATCACTTGCCCCTGCTCAGCCTCTTATTCAGCCTTCTTCTCAATCAGTGCAAGTACATCTTGCATTACGTGCTGCTCTCCACAACACCCCAAAACTAGCATAATAACATCATTACTTAACATGTCAATTTCAAATATCCTTAATGTCCTGCATGATTACCTTAATAGCTTGATCAAGCTTATGTCGCAGCACAAAGTACTCTTCATGTTGATTTATCTAGCGACTCCGACGCGCATTGTCCAGCTCAGCATTTTCTCCGGGCCTTAACTCTGATGGCTTTCAATCGCCTCCACTAGCCGTCGCGCCATCTTCTTAGTGTGTTGGTAGCTTGACTTGCATCTTTGAATAGCAATATGAGGCAGATTTCGGTGCATTGACTGGCGTCACGATGGTTCCTTAATGCGTCGCTAGCGGCCATAGAGTCGTGACTCGAGGACGTGATCTTGTACAAAATATGCGCCATAGTTTTCTGCAGTGATAGATGCACTGCTATTATAGTTGTAGGAAGCAACACGGCAAACACATTTGTCGTGGTTGAGATGTAGCTCTAGATTTCACATTTAGCAGCAAAAGAAGGAAGTTAGCGTAAAAGTAGCTCATCTTAGATTTGAATCTTCCTTCAGATTTCTGTGCCCCTCGCACCCACCATTTACTGCCGTCACAGTGTTTAATTTAGTGTGATCACTTACCCTACGATCCAAGTGTTCTCCGCCGCCCGTCTCATCTTATTGCTGATACGCGTCGTCCGATCCAGTACATTTGGATTCCTCTGCTTTGCCCGCGTAAACTTTATTTTCAGAGCTTCCAAAGTCTGCTAACTAATTGCCCGACGTATTGTAGGAAAAGCACCTAGACTACCGCGACCCACGTAGCGTGCTCACTCACTCTGCTTGGTGTATTCCCGCTACCGCAAAGTCCTCTATCTTAAGCTTTTTGGAAGTGTACAATCGCGCAACTCAGTCAATCTATCATCATGCGGTTTTGCTACTTCCGTATTGCACTACTGACTAGTGCTTTTACTGCGAAAGCATTCGCTGACACAGCGGAGACGAATGTTGTATTGGCGGCATCACGTTCGGCGTCTTCGGCCGCCTTTATCCGTAACACTTCTGCTTCGTCTGCGGTCACAGAGACTCACGAGCCAACGAGTGTCGATGACGAAGACAGGGCGAGCGCGACAATTGTGAAATTCGCCGATCTAATTGGAAGGTCCCCCGAAAGTAGAGACTTAAGAGGTTTGATAAATAATTACCTCAAGCCAGTTTTAAACAGAAGAAAGACTCCGAAAGCAGCTTATGAAGAGTTGCACCTAAGCGGCCCGGTACGTTACGTTTTGATTAAACCGGAATGGATCAAGTGGGCTTATTTTGTCTACCAAGTCGGCCATCAATTTGAAGAGAATAATTACAAGTTTATGATTACGGCAATGTCGGCCATATATGACGCCGAAGCTTTGTACACAATATTAAGAACAGGGATGAAACGAAAAGAAACGTGGCGTTTAGCAAAAAATCTGGCCAAAGAATCCAACACAGACGTCCAACGTTTGTTCTTTGAACGTCAACCTACACTTGCCATCAAACTATTTCATGAAACACAACAACAATCAGCAGAGACGATTTACACGATTTCTCGTGGTCGTATCTTCGCGTACTTGGAGAAGCACGTTAGAGACAGCAAGTTACCAGATAGGCAGTTTCCCTATTTGATCAGCTACCTAAGTGTTTTGCTCAACAAGAAGAATGCTGTAGGCACTGCACTATCTGTCTCCCACGCGTTATCTGAGGATGCTGCTTTACTCGGAAAGTTACTTTCGCTGTCCAATTTTAATGATGAGGAATGTCTTGAGAGTTTAGTGTCGATTTGGGTGGACGCAAGCTTACCCCCGTTCCAGATCGTGTCCATGCTAATGCAAGGTAAAGCGGAAGCTGATCACTTGACCACCCTTTTCTCGAGCGGTTCATCGAATAGCTTCTGGCTGCACTACTTTGACATGTACAACGAGATAAAGCAGGATACAAGTACTGCAAATTCTTATCACGAGCAACTTTTGCAAATGCTGTTTGCTGTGGTAAAACAAGAGTCGCCTACAACTGTCAAGTTCATTGCGTACAGCACTATTCTCAAGATGCTGGTTTCACCATCCACTGCCCATCTCAGCTCGAGCCATGAACATGTGATCAAGCTGATGTCGATCTTGATGTTGGAAAGAACACTTCCGTCTGACGTTTTGTCCATGCTTATGCGCGGTGAACCAGACGCTGCCCAGTTCAAAATCATTTTTGTGAATACGTCGTCAAAAAACTTTTGGGTGCGCTACCTAAGACTGTACAATGAAAACAGTTCTGATGTTGAGACCTTTGCGCGCACCGCAAATACCGATTTCCAGCATCTACTGAGAATGCTATATGCGCTAAGACTGCAAGATTTATCTGAAGCTGACAGATACTTGGCGAGTAGCACTGTTTTGAAGATATTAATTTCACCTGAAATTTCCGCTGTGCTAGCAAACCAAAAGTATTTGGAAGAGATGCTATTGCACTGGTTTGCGCAGGGGGTACCTCCGTCCGATCTTGTGTATATGCTGGTGCTCGAAGAAGCGGAAACTGACTACTTCGACATACTTTTTACAAATGAGCGAAGCTCAAAACTTTGGGAGACCTACACGAAGGCATATTACGCGAACACCTCGCCCCAACAGGATCATATGATGTCAACACTTGATACTGTCTTTGGCTTCGCACATTTGGAAAGAATTTTGGAAGCAGCGTCAACACCTGAGGCGACAAGCGAGAAGGCGAACTCACTCCTTGTCCAACTTTACTGGTGGAGATATGGCGCAGATGGCAATGACTAATTGCATTTTAGTGACAAAATTTGCTTCCTGTATTGCGCACATTGTGGTTTTAAACGGCATATACTGCATTTGTAAGTACAAAAGCTAATCTCCTATAATACAAGAAAAGGTGATTGATTCCCTGCCGAGTGAAATAAAAATGTTATAATTCATATTTTTTGTGTCATAATCTTTTTCTTTTGCGTCAAAAACTTCTGTCAATTACGCCGTGTCTAATTGATCTGATGAAAACGCTTTGTGCAGCAAAATTTATTGCACTGCTTTGTCAATTCGCAGTCGTGCTTGAATCGTCTATAGTGTCAAGCGAGTGCTGCCCCGGATGTCCAAAAAAAAGGGTTTACGATACGATTAAGTGGTCCGGAGTATTTTGCTCGAGCCACTTAAACGACCGAGATGCGCAAAGTCACAGTTCATCTTTTACTCGTTTTGAGCTACTTATTGGTTCAATTAATCATCCAGCTTGACGAATACAGAACTGTCTGCTTCTTCTTGGTCCATCTAAACTATTTCTTCTCCAACATCGCTGATTACATCACATCGTGCTTCTTGCAAAGATGTGCTCCTCTTGTACCGTTAAAACACGATACGACGTTCATCCTACGTAGATCCGTCAATAACCGATTTATTCTTAGCAAACCTTCTTGTATTGTTCGATAATTTTGGACGCACCTCAATACGTACAGCTTCTCCACATTTAAGTATTTTATTCTCGAGTGCCGCGTTAAATAAAGAGAAAAGAGGCGTATTTTGGTGGCACTATTACTTCCGTGAATACTTACTTGCATAGCTTTTATTATAAAAATTACCATTTTGGTAGCGCATTTCCGCTATCAGATAGTCACGACAAATATCATAGATCTGGACTAACGCTTTCTTTAAGCAATAGCTACGTCATCCTCGCTGCAGCCGATTTCCTCGACCATTCCCCCACGTCTACAACTTTCCAGTTTATGGTCAAATTGCGTAGACGTGTTGCTATTAAAAGTGTGACCAGGGCAAGATGAAGAATCGACTACGCCGCTGTTGGACTTTTTCATCAATTGACCTTAATGTACATCCGCTGACGTGTATTATCTCAACTTCAAGTAAAAAAGAGCACATAATTTCGAATATTAGACGAGCATCTGTTGTATTGGTTAAAACAGCATTATATTTTCAAACCAATAGGTTAGAGACCAAAATTGCTACTAAACCTCACGAGAATGTCGCATATCTTTATGCACACCTCTTCTGTCATATCTGGCAGCACCAGTAGTCAATAATACACTTGATGCTAGCCAACATTATCGCAAAGTACCGGAATGAATACAAACACATTCCCCCATCAGTCGGACGAGCCATTTGCACTGATCGGAAGTCTTGCAGGCTTCTATGAACCTGAAAGAGTGGCCCAAAAAGCCGGCAAGACATCCGAAATCGAACGCCACGGCTTTCGAGCTGCAGGGCGCTACAGCTCAATATATTTTGTACCTGAAAAAATTGTTGCCGACCTTCGCTTCTAGATTGAAAGGGTAAGAATGACCACTATTGCGCACATTAATCTAAAAGCGCATAGCGCTCGCACTCATATACGTGACGGGTTAGCCTAAGGCCGAATTACGCATTTGTGAATGAGCATCTGAAGAAAGTTCTTCCGGCAAACCTTAAGCTCCACACACGCTTGCTACTAGCAAGGGAAGCGCGAATCCCATTTCACATATTAATGAGTCAGAAGAGTTAGCGGTCTTCCCGTCGCTGAAGTTCCACTCCTTGAACGAGTCAAAAGGACCGTTTATATGGAGGGGACAAGACGTGCTTTTCAGAGTTCAATAGAGAACAGAAGGGTTTAATCAAATCGCTACTCTCTAGAAGAGCACAACCACAGGCAGGCTCGTTTCTCCGGAACGGTGAAACTTTTAGGGATGTGTGTATTAACAAACGCATTATTAAGTGCTTGTCGGCATTTCAGTGTGGTGTATCAGTGCACAAGCTACCCAGTGTGTATGATTGACCTCCTCAATCGGATTGTTTGTTTGACAAAGGATTTGCTGGTGACATCATCTCAAGTCCGTTTGATAATGGCTTGGTTCATGAGCTTAGCCCGGAGAGCTTAACAGTTTTTGGTGGAGAAATTAGCAGCGGAGGTTTGTTACTGGCGTAAAAAAGAAATCATTTCGAGTCTTGGAAAGTTCCGGCGCGTCGAGAAACATTTCGCACCCTCAAACCTCTGCGATTAGCCAAAATAGGTGACTGAGGCTCGAAAAGAGAGCTACGGAAGCAAGTAAGTTTTGCTTTGATTCGCTAGAGGGGTCATTTTAAGAACGCTCGGGTTGGAATAGATCGAGCTGCAAACTATACGAGATTGACTTCTTGCCAGCTGTAGTTATTCTGTCACTAGGCAATAACCACTGCTGATTGAGCTATGCAAGCAAAATGCAGAGATTGACATGGTATAAAAGATGACAATCTTGTACTTATTACCGACTTTCTGTGTTTGCCAATCGAACGTAGTGTGGTTACTAACTCATGTCTACAATAATGTGGATACGTTCGCAACTAACATTCCAAGATAAAATGATCTGCTTAACAGCCTATTGAGAGCATGCTCTAAATTTAGTTGATGGTTGATACCGAGCTTCAATGAGGGAGTCAGATGCATTTCTCCCGAGCCAAATTACCTAATTCAATTAGCTGCTTAATACAATAGAAGCTAGTATACAATACATGTTAGGGTCCTCATAGATCCGCTACCGCAATTGTGGCAAGGGCATCTTATCATGAATATATCTCATTGAATAACCTTCGTATGCAAACCAGTGAAAGATCGTGCACAAAATATACAATCTTATTAGGCCTCCTATTAGATTTCAACATATTTGGTCGGCTTTGGGTAACGGGTTTCTCCGAACTCTTACTTTTCTACCTTAAAATAGAAGGGAATGAGCATAAATCACTACTCTTTCACTACTATACACAAGGTCGATCTGGTCATAGTAATGACCAAGCTAGCAGCGAAGAAGGCTTGCAATCGACCAAACCATACAACGATGACCATCGAAAGTCTAAATTGGAAATTAAAAGCACCAATACACCAAAATGGACACTGCTCCAAAAATGATGGGCGAGTTAGAAATGTTTAAACAGTCAAAGGCTCTTTTAGGCGAAGAAGGCTGTAGAAGAGCCTCACTTCCCTTTACCACGGCGCAGTAAGCGCGGTTTCAAACGGTGGCCATTACCTTCGGACAATAAACCTATCAGAAATTTTGCCCATCCAAGCTGCGAAGAGTCTTAAAGTTTTCGACAGCGTTGTTTACTTTGTCGATTGTAATTAAGCTTCAGAAGGTATTAGACTTCCTGTCAGACTCACCGGCATTGCGGACGATTTTAGCCGTTAAGATCATGCCGTGTCCAGATTTTACGTTGAATGTGATTTTCCCAGCGCTGGGTACCAAGAAGAAGAGGGTGGAGTCAAAATCGACAGCTTGCACGGCTGTTTTAATGTCCAAAACACCAACACAGGTCTTTCAAAGCTTACAGCTTGCGAATCAATGCACGTTGCCGCCCTGTTAGCCACCCACTTTCTGAGCAACAGAAGCGATGAAGGGTTGACTACTTAGCAGATGCAGACAATTTTCTCGAGCAATATCCTCATCTTTCTTGAAGGCCACGAAAGCGGCGACTCATCGCATGACGTGTACCTAAAGAACTTGGTTTATAAGTCGCTGTTTTAGAAAATCGGAGAGCGTATATTAGCACGTTTTCACACCGCATTAAATCCCGCTTAAGGATATATTTCGGCGTCTTGAAGAATATAAAGCTATCTTAAGAATATCTGGCAAAATCAGTATGATGATGGTACAGCCACATTGTGTGATATAAGTATATAATAATTTGTACATTTCTCAGAGGGCATACTTAGTGCTGTGGGGCTATCAAGAAATCAGTAATGTTCTAATGACCAATGCTCGATCTTTACTAATAAATTTAGTATGCTACATGGTCAGTGAAGTATACTTACCGCTTAGGGGGCTCTATCGATGAACCTGTTTAAAGTTCAGCTCAAAATCGGAAATAACAGGGGTGCATTACGTCTTGGCATTGCGCTCATTGCCAACTTTAAGATTAAGGCATATAACGATTTGGACGCATGTCATATCAAAGTGCAAAACGAAGGTCAGAGACCTGAGATCGCGCTTTCTTGCAGCAAATAGCTACGACAACCCCGCTGCGCCTAGTAGTACTTGCGGTCGGTAGGTGTCTAAGTCGTTGAAACTGATCCTCTGAAAGGATAAAGGTGTTTATATTTTGTGCCCGAGGGCATGCGAGACGAGCGAATAACGTTTATAGCTCTTTTTTTTTTCCGACGAGGTGTTATATTTGGTTGCACACGGACCCGATGGGCTTAGTGGGAATCTACAGGCGCTTTCTAGTCATGAAAGTGCTCTGTATGAGCACATCTAAGAGAAAAAGACGGAGTCGCCCGCGGCAATGACGCCGGCGTCTAAGGAGGATTCCCTGCTTAAATTCAAGCCACTCATGATAAGCGAGAAATACTTTGGTGAGAAGAAAGAAGGGAAGCTCTTAAAACAATTTAAATCGTATGATTTCGGCATTTAAACGTAGTAAGAGAGAGCGACTTAGGTCTGGGCGGGAAAATCACAAATGGGCGTGTTATATGCCTTGATTAAAGCTGTATTTCTCATTTCGTATGAGTTCTGGTGCAAGTCATTTTGCCATACATTTATCCGTGCCGTGTACGGTCACGCTTATTTGCCAGTCGCTAGAATTATATTTTACGATTGATTCTGTATACGGTGTACAAGCTCTGCTGATTTGGATGTACAGTTATCCTGTTTCAAAATTAATTTCAAATTCCTTGTGGGCTACTATTGCGTTTAATATGGGCTGTGCTTACTGTTATAGCGACTGGCGTCAATAGCGCGGCAATTTGGCGTTTGGCTGAAGTAGAGACGAAGCTCAAGCCGCATAGTCGGAGGAGGGAATGGTAAGCACGGATATTAGTCTATAAAGGAGATTCATCACGATTGAACGGAAATGATCCGTGTAAATTTAAGGGAGATGCAAAAGTAGCTATGAGCGCCGAACTTTATTTTTGGATAGCGCACGAGAGACTCGCTGATTTTTTTTTCTGTCGGACGGTCTGATCTCAACCCTGTGAATTTCACATTCAAATGGGACGAGCGTCCGTCGACGCTTCGTTTGTGACGAAACCCGCCATCTGCGTTGAGGTACTGCCTGCGCCAACCCTTTTTAGAAATAATCATCAAAGCCCCACGATTCTTCATTCGTCTAGTGTGCCGTGAAGATCTAGTAGATGTAGGGTGACCTGCTGAAAAAAGCAAGTTTTGTCGAGCCTTAAAAAAAAAGGTCACCAGTGTAAAGTCACAAAGAGCTTCGAGCTTTATTACTCATACTTTGCGTTTAAAGCTGATGTAGTAGAAGTGGTAACCGTAGAACGTTTTGTTTATCAAAGTCTGTCCTCTTGGACTCAAGGGCGTCCAGCAATCGTGCTCGCTGTTCCATTGTCGAAGGAGGTCAGGCAGATGCCAAGACACAATGCGCACTTTATAGAGATATTGTCACTGTTCACATAGCTATAGATGCGAAATTTATCGTACCTTCGATCCGGTTACTCTAGGTGTAAAGCTGTTCGAATTTGACAGCGTCGATTGCTGTTTTATCATGGACCTAAAGGCAGAGTATGGCTTTATCCTGGGTGGAGAAACGCGAACCCCAAATCAAGGTGAAGATTAATACAATCGTTTTGCTGCTGAGAGAGCTTTGCTGACACTTTCACTTGGAAGCAGAAGAGCAAAAGGCGCAGACACTGGACCGAGTCGGCCGACTTTTAAACAAAGCAATGCCAATGAAGATGTCGAAGCGTGGAGTGAAATGTAGGCCACTGTGCGATACTCGTACGATATAGCGCTCACTGCATGTTATAAGTGGCATGGTTTACTCCACTCCAAGGCAGTATGAACACTGAGCAGTGCTCACAAAGTGCAGAGTCATAAGTGCTTCAAGTCAAGGTAGCATGGATGTAGCCGTCGTAAATTATCGTCTGAGCACTGCTCGTAATAGACAGCACTGGCTTCATGCTGTGAGCAGCGTGATTGGCAAGGCCATTCCGTTGCACGTGAAGTGACATAATTATGTCAGGCAACGCCTTAAGGGCGCGGTCCTGACGATGCATGCGAAGTGATACATACCTCACTAATCAATTCTCATTATGCACAGCTTTCTGTGTACAATTGGTGGAAATTAGTCGACGAGTGAACGAAGTATCGGGTATCAATGCAGCTGAAGCTGCACATGTCCCACTTTGTGAAGGAATTGAAGAACCTATTTGCCGGTCCTCAATAACGACGGCGAAGGATCAATGGACAATCACAACTACACAAATGTAATACGGGGAACCTAGCCGAGACCCTTGATATCGTCAAGCAGAAAAATTAAATGTTAGGCGCTCATCGAGCAGCGCAGGTCCCTGTCATAGACGGAAAGAGTCAAAAAGAGAGAAATCACAATATGACGATGGCGCTCGATAATAAAGTTAAGCAGTAAAAATGGAAAAAGTAAAAATTAGCCTGGAACCTATTGCATTGGTTAATTAATTTAGCATATGAAAATGCTCATGACAGAGCTTATAGGGATCTGATATATCAAAACCATGGCCGAAGCTGTGGTCATTTGACCTGTAGAAGAGGTTAACTTCTCATCGCTATTAACTAATAGCTCTTGAGAGGCATTAAGAATACACTTGGTGCTTTATTGGTTCGTAGACGCTATCAGAGCCATCGAATCGATCTTATTGAATGTCGAATGTGTTCTCATGTGACCCCCTCTAAATTACCATCTGTAGAGGCGTATGTACTGTAGTTGTCGTGTGTCATTGCCAAAAACTGTGAGTGTACACAGTGTTATATGCTCGCTTTCTAAAGCGTTGGAGCTGAAGTATGCATATACATAGCCAAAGGTGAACGAGTGCTAGGTTCCCATCGTGAGCAGGGGCTTTTACAGCTTTTGTCTCGATACGAACAATTTGAGCGACTTTATCGCAGAGCTATGCGAGTTCAAGCTTAAAGCTCAGAGCTCATCTGGACAAGTTTGAACATAAACGAGGCACTGCGTGATTGTCGAATCGAAAGCGTATCGGGTAACCAGCATCTAACTTGCGCCCAACAGGCGCCAATTGCAAGGGAAATCACAGCGAAGAAAGCTTAGCGCGCTCCTTAATGCCGGTGCATCGTCCTTTATCTTGGTACAAGTAGCGAGTGCCACTACCACGCAACGTGTATTCTTAGGCGACTTCGTCGCCAAAGCAAAACCCAGTATCTCGTGTAGTGAAGAAGTATTATTCCTCGGGAAGCTTATGAAAACTTAAACACCCACTTTATGTAGTTTTCCCTAACGTTGTATCCGCTTTTAATAATGGTGATCAGTGTCCTCAACACGTTAGCGCTAACTACGATTAGTGTTAGAGGCATTGGGAACTCGAACAGAGGCCAGCTCGAAGTCGTTAAAACCGCCGCAGAAGCAGTAGTTATGAAAAGTATTGCTGCAAGCCAAAGATCGCGGGAAGACAGTCCACTGGCAGCCGACGACAAGTCTTCAGCTTTAAATAGTCGTCTTGAGAGTACAACTTTGCTCTCACAGTTAAAATTGTTGCGAAACCCACAGAAACTCGAACAGTTCTAATTAAAGTGTTAAAGATCTAGACTTATCAGGCCACATAAAGCGCGCGATCTGTGGAAGAGCATGGGATCCACCGCTAAAGACCTATTGCTCGCGGCCACGTATTGTGCAACGCACGGGCGTACGCAAGTTGGACTCGAACTACGTCGAGGGGAGACCTAATTTAAAGTCAAGATTGATGAGTCGTAGCTGACCATAAGGCCTGGGACTTTTTTACTTTTGACAGAAGGTGGCACGTGCCTGGCGGTAGAGGAAAAAAATAGTTTACTATCTTACAACATAGCGCACTTTCCATCCAATACCAGATAAAATTTAAGCACTACGAGCTTGGCTCACGTGTAATAAATGCCATCGATTATAGACCCTGAGAATGCACTAGGTTCTGTCGGCCATGTAGGCGAATGACCTTTTTGCTGTGTTTAGGAACGAACTATGGGGCTCATCCAGCTAGTTGTGAGGAGTTATGAGGATCGACACAGCTCACAAAAGTGGCGTCATATAGACAGAAACTTCCCGATGCAAGTGGCTACACGTATCGATTTACGTGGTCAAAGGTCGTGATGAGAGAGAGCCTGACGCTTTTTAAGATTTACATGAGTTGGCGTTACTTCCCATATTTTGTCGTATAAAGTATGTGGTATATTCAACAAGAAGAACGTAATTGGTACTGCGCATCTAGATTTGAAGCAAAATATGGTCAAATGACCACTGCTTGATTTAGTAAAATAACGTATTTAGGTGCAACGTATCATATGAAGATCAATTCGCTTGATATAATGTTGAACTTTACCCTACAGGGGCTTGTATCAATCACATTTAAAAGCCATTAGGCCAACATTGAAAATATGCAATTGTATGGTTTCTTTGTATTAGTACATTTACTTAAATCTAAACTCGAATCTGTGACTTGAATTTTTTAGAAGCAAGTAGCGGAGGTCATAGACCTAAACTCACACGGCGATTACGCTGCAGCTTTCCAGTTTCGATACCACCACGGCTTGTTTGAAGCATCGCACTAAATTTAAACGAGTGTCTCGGAAGTAACAGCCGAAACCCCAACCACATTGGGCGAGCACTTTACTTTGCGTCCGTGATCTCAGAGTAAATTCGCTCGCTTGTTGGGTTGGGAGCACACCACCTTCGAGATGTTTCATCATGATACCAAGCTGAGCGCTGAATAAACTCGTAAATCGTAACATTACATCACTGTAGCCTAAATTTAAAACATTTTTAGCTAAAACCATTTAGATATCGTCCAACCGCTGTTTTTGAAATCGATTATTCGTCAGCATTTCCTCAACTTTGTCCAATCTAGTACCAAATTGTTCACCATATATACATAAATATATGTATCGTTTATAAGTCCTTTTGGTGAATATAATTTGCCCCAAACCGCAGCATGCTTATGAAGCATCCTTTCTTTCTGCTGACACCAGGCTGCACTAACCTTTGGTTAATCTTGCCTGGGCCACTCCAGCAATTCCCACGTATTTTGCGCGACAAAATAGCCAAATTACTTCACATGCAACTAAAAGCTTACATGTGCTTCTCCATGAACTTTACGTGACAGTGATGTAAAATCCTAAGCCCAGACAGAGTCGAATGAGAATGCTTCCTTCTTTGGATTGCGACTAGCTTCTCTCTCTCTCTATATATATATATATGTTCATGCTCAAGACTTCTTCCGGATCGACCTTGGCGGTCAGCACGCGGCTTCTTTAAGACGTCCTCGGCATCCATAAAAAATGGACTATTTCGGCTATGTAACTAATACGTTTAGGAGTCAAAGCAACCTCAACTCTGTTCACCGCGAGGTGTCCGAATTACGTCGGGAAGTCACTCCTCTTCGTAGTTTGTTTCGCGATCTACTGGCGAATGTAGGCGTAGATTGCCAATATCGCAGTTGCATTGGACACTAAATCCGCCGTATGGCCACCCGACTTATCCTATAAAAATCGAGCGTGCAGGCATTGCTTCAAAGCATGCGAGAATATCTCAGTACTTATACGAGACTCGAAGGCTTAGAGAGTGCAGTACATTCCCTATAAACAAATTGTGCCGAAGTCGTCAGTAAAAAGTCGACATATAGCGCCAACCCATGTTTTTTCGAGTATCTTCCTTAATAGATTAAATAGTATGGTGCCCTTATAAGAAATCGAATCTTCAGAATGGTAAAAAAAAAACTTGTAGATGAGTGGATCGTATTGTAAGTTGCAAATTTAATCGTGGAAAATTTGTCTGATTTTGAATGTAGAGCTCGTGCAGCGCAGTATGTTTTAGGTAGTTCGTAGATTCTTTCCGTGCAACCTTCTGTCTGCTGTTGACACCAGGAAGATGGGTCCCAGTGTTTGCCAAAGCGTAAAAAAAAATTAATCCACAAGACTCTATTAGAAATCACCGTTACTGGTTAATCATAATATTACAGTTACTGTATTCATAAATAGACGTGTTGTTTGTTTCCCAATTATAATGGCTAGATATCATCTTTCTCAAGTGGGCACAAATACTATCAAGCCTATGTTGCAATTAGAGTCTGGCAAGCTTGTGACATTTAAGATAAACTTCCAGCAATCCGACGATTGCGGTCAATCTTTGGAAAGGAGCCAACGCGTAAGCCGCGACTTTGAACTTTTAGCAGAATTTGCAAGTCTATATACTTCCGTCACTACCTTGTACATGTGAGGCCACCAGTACGAGGTCGATACCGAAAGGTTCATTGTATTACTTGTGGCGAGGCAATTAAGGGAGCACTACAGGGAAAGCCAACCACTCATTTTCAAGATTATTCTCTGCGACAAGTATCCGCACTTGAGGCGACAGGTTGACATATTTTGGATGCCTGATGGATTTGAGCGTCGTCAATACATCAATCAACTTTAAAAGTTATGATTTCGCCTGCTAAAAAGTTCAACAGCAAACACATTGAATTCGCCAGACTTGTTTGCCGCGCTGATAGCCATCTTCCCTTTTTAAAGAAGATACGGGTGTACTCATTTCCATCTTTAATGTTTTGTGGTCTGAATCTAGTACGAAGAATCTCTAGAGTACATACTTTGCGGCAAGTAACTTTAACCATGCACAAAGTAGCGTTCGACAGCCTTACTCTGACTAAATCCAAGATGACTCGGCCCCGGTCGTCAGATCGGGCAAATACAATACAGCTGTCCGACGAAGCCGTTTCTTGATCCTTCTGAGAAAATCCTTTCAGATAGTTAATCTTCCGTTTTCAGTAGATTAGACGGAGGATTTGCAACATTCTTATAGCCCGCACGGTTCTTGTAAAGTTTATTGGCTTTTTCTGAACACGTCCCGAGACTACTTTTGGCCGTGGCGTAGACCAAATTGAAATGGTTTATTTTTTGGGGTCTGCAAGTTCTTTCCCTCTTACATATCAGCCAAAACGTTATTGTCATCATGACCTAAAGCGTACATTATGAGTCTTAATGAGCTTCTAGAGCCGACGCATCTTCTTTAGAACGGCTTAAAGCAAATACGTTTTCAAATGTATATAAAAGCCGTGATGAAAGAAACATTTGCGCGACCAGGCGATTAAGCACCGGCAGGCCTTCAATATCCCTTGTGGTATCGCCAAAATGTCTCTAAGCATAATGGTCACCTCTAGTGGTATATTCGACTCGCTCGATAGTATTTATCTTGTGTCATTACTTGATTAAGCTGCAAAGTGTACTTGCTGCCGTCGGCCAGGAGAGACATATCTCACTTTCTTAATTGAATTGATAGTAGCCATCAACCACACTATACGATGTGCTTTTGGCATGTTAGTAAGCAACATTTATAAATTTGAGCACTGATCGCGAGTAGACAATGTGCGTTTGAAGCTTATTTTCCCGTGGCCTGTAGCACTAAAGTTTTTGAAGGCAATTGAGCATACCTGTATAACTGTATCACCAGACCTAAAATATTACCGGTGCGCTCAAGACTCAATCACAAAAAAATTACCACATAGTAGGAGATCAATGGTAGAAAACACTCTCGCATGAGAAGCTGGCAATACCTTTCGATTTAATTAAGTCCACCGTACGCTGTACACGTTACCGTGCTAATTTGCAGCACATTTTTTGAAAAACCAGTGTCTGTGTCGAGAGAGCGGCCACTTATTATAAGCGTGTACAAAGCTCTTTTTGCTATATGGGATCTGATCTAAAATATCCAAGTACTATGGAGGGATATCCTATCAAGATTTTCTATCAAATGCATCTTTATCAGCTAGCAATGATCTCGTGAGACTAATTACTCGTACATCATTCCCAATTACATATTTATAAAAAAGTTTCGAACCGACAACTCAAACTGTGCCCAAAGAGCCTTATTAGCGTCTTTCAAGACCGCTTGATCAAATTAAGGTGAATTGTTGACCTCTTTTTCAGGTCAAATGCCCAACACCTCGGCTTTGCTGTCGACATTGTTGGTCACTTTTGAGCACTTTATACGCTCAAGCATTGCATCCACTGAAGAACTAGGTTCCCAGCTGGTCTTGGCCTCGTATTAGTATAATATAAAGTCGAGCGCTACGATCGTTTACCGATGCCTTTATTTTGACTCCCTTCATTCAAGACGACTCACTCCACCCCCTCGATGAGCGCCAAGCGGCTCCGTCTTTTCTTGATGAAATGAGTTTATACCCGAGACTTCGCGTACATTTGTGTCAGCATGATTGCGCATTGACGCAACAACGTCTTTTTTTTTACTCTAGCGGAGAGATATTCTCTTTAGGCTCCTGGATCGGCAGGTATCGTGTCGCGCCAAGCTCATCAGAAGTACAGCGCTTCATAAAAATAAATCTCTTAGCAATTATGCCAAGCCAGACATAAAGCGAATGCTATCTTCAACAAGCGTTGCTTTGTAAGTTTTGTATCAAACCGAAAGAAAACCTCGACCACTTGATGGCTATGTGACGTTAAACATATAGCAAATGCTGTGCACGGTAAATTTTCTTCAGTGGATTACGTGTATGCTCATCAGACTTTCCGGCTCGGCGAAACATGTACCGCTCCACGCGAAGTAGAAAGACAAAGATCCAGATACCCTGGGCTCTCATCAGCTTTGTTATGCCAGACGTTTCGCAAATACTGTCCACGACGAGCCCCCACTGGTTTTTATCCCACTCTATGTGTATTAGCAAGAAGACGCCTCAAATGCTTCGACCTCTCTTCGACTGTATGGTGTACAACAAACAGCAAAAGCTGTCCATAGCGAGCGTTTCAGTTTGTTCCGAAAATTTCGGGTATCGAAAGAGCAGTACTTATAAAACCTCAACCTCTCGACAACTATGTCATGCCTTGCATTTAGCGAGTGCTGTTCACAACGAGCGTTACTCATGGCCTTTTATGTGCATCACCAGGGCTATATCGTTGATGTCTTGACCTGCGACCAACCATGCCTTGCTTGGTATGCAGCTGCCGCCGTTTCTAACGATTTCACGAGGTGCCACTCCATATGTACCATCGAGGCCGCACCCTGTTATCTAACAGACATAATCTGGATGGTATAACGAACGCCGCTCTCTACGAACGTTGCTTCGTGGGGACATGCCACTCTTTTTGCACCAGAAGGACCTTGCTCTTAGTATCTTGAATCGATAGTAACAACACCGTTTACATTAAGAAGCGAGTGCTATCCTTCACGAGAAGTGCTCAGTGGGTACTTTACAAGCAAAATCAGGTGTTGCCCGTTCGAAGCCAACCATGATACTTATGCCTTTCAACGGGCGTTGTGTCCTTCGATCCTCAATCAGTGAAGAGTAAGTCATACTGCCGTTGGTGTACAGCTAGCAGCCATGTATTTTATCGCATACAGTAAATACTGTGTCTTTCGAGTATCGCTCAGTCGTTTACGTGCCACTCAAAATTTTTTTGGGCATCTATTTGATATTTTAAAAAACGTTGAACGATTAGGTCCAAGAATCTAGGCCGAAAACTCTTCTATTTACTAGTACAAGCAGTCCATGACATATCAAAGCCCACTGGTCGCAACGCGGATGGTACTCAGCTTTTTTGACGTCCAGTAGACCCACGTTTAGCGGCGCTTCAGCCACTCCATACCCAGGACAGGGATTCGAGTCCAGGTCCCAGACAGAACTGCACTCGCTACCGAAGTCGAAGAGCCTTACACCTAGATTGGTCTGGATCTTAGACTCAGTGCCAGTCTCTCTTTTCTGTTCCTAATTGATCGGTGACGGCTTTTTGCTTAGCTCAGCAACGCATTATCTGTAGATAATACGATGGCTTAGAGACTGGTAAGCTCGACGAGAGCATGATTCTTAGCAAATGGCTCTTTTTCATACATAAGCTAGTTCTTTCGTACAATTTTCCGCTGTCCAGATTAGAAGCGATTCCTTCCTCTTTCTACTTAAAGCAGTGCTCTACAATTGGCAAAATCCGACGAGTCAATGACAACACGTACGGTGATTCCATTTAATTTAGGATTAGCGCCTCTAACAGGCTTTCCATGACGTTTGTGTAAGCCTTTGGGTGCTGGGTTTCTCATGCTATTCTTTGGCCCGTTAATAAGGGTTGGACAGTGTTCTAACCGCCTTTGCGTAATTTGCACTAATTTATATTAAGCAATTGACCGGGTTAAGCAACTTCCTTACGTCCGTCTAGTTTAACGAACTAGGCCGATCCACCTGGATCTTTGTGAGAAAGTTTGACTTTCTTAATTCAATACAAGAGCTCACAAAGTCAAATATCAGGTGAAGGTCAAATGCTAGTTCCTGCTTCCCATAGAGGGACTGATAATATTTATTCGTGCGCTTGCGCTCGCAAGTAGAAAGTAAGATAGCCATGTTTGTCTTTCCCGTGCCCAGAACGACTATGGTCAAAACGTTCACTAAAGCATGTTTGTGCACAAGCCTTGTGGAGCTTTAATGATTGTGTCACCAGATAATTGACCGTTAAAGGTGCATTGGAGAAGCTCACGAGCAAAATACTGGTCGCGGGCAAAAATACGATACTCTTTTGCATAAAGAAATAATAAAAATTGCCATCTACATCGATTGGGCTGTACACTGTACATCCTTTATGATATTTTGCAGTACTTCTTTTTCAGAAATCGATATTTGTGCCTCATGGGTAGCGAGCATTACCTTGATGGTAAGCTACTGCTTTGATATGAACGTGTACCAATCGCAACTTACCATTCGGCCTTTTGACGAAAAGTCTAGGCGTGAATTGCGGTGGGCTATCTTTTCTTATTTGCTCACGCCTAGTGCTCCACTAAATAAGCGCCAATAACGTCACGCCGATGTTTTGGTACGGGCTTTGCTAATTCACGCTGCATTTGAGTCTGGATTTGCGTTTGAGTTAAGCCTCTTTTGGATTAGGCCGTGAGTTAGAGGGCACTTTAGTCTTTGAGACAGCAAAAACCGCATTTATAGGTAGGCTGTTAGCATTCAACAAAATCAATTTTCCAGTTAGAAACATTGATTTGTTCTTTTACAAATCTTAGCGGCAAGCTATTTTGTCGCATACGTGTCTCACGACGCCGGGTTTCTTAGACACAGAGTCTGAAACCTGCTAGCGCAGTAAAGAAAGCGGATATTAGCAAGCGTTGATGGAATGCGAGGGTAGCTGACATAACGGCAAATAGACAAGCAGCATTTGATATTGCAAATTTGATATATAGAAGCATGCTGCTCTAGCGCCTTGTTCGATACGTCACACATCTAGAAACACCCATCATACGCTCATACGACACAAATCAAGTCTCTTTACAGACCATTGGTCTGCAAATGGTTCGCTGTGGACATGTCCGATCTGTCAAAATCGGCTCGTAATTTGGGAACGTCAGTCCGAAACAACTGACTATGGAGACTCATATTGTCTACAGACAAGATCAATGATCAGCGCTGATGTTATAAAATATCCGGCTCAATCTCTAAAAAAGCTATATCACTCAATCGGTCAAGAAAATATGCACCAACAGTGTTGTCCGCCTTGTAGTTCAGCTAGCAGAATACACATTTTTTATAATGGATTTAAAACAGCGCAATGGCACGGCAAGCTTGCCATTGGTGTGGCCAAATGTGAAAAATCTGTTCTTACCTGCTGTTCACTTTGCTTGAGAAGTTAAGTACCCTTTCATAATTATAACTGCATGACTCGTATTTTTAAACAAGTCTTTATTTAGTCCTCACTTCTCTCAAATTTTGCGTACTTCTCGATAGTCACCGATGCTACAACTTCAAATTAGTCTCAATGCTCACATTGATCATAATTTTCTTGTTTTCGGCGGTCGAGCATTAGATGCCCGGGCTTAAAAATTATTCACTTAAAGCTCACAATTTGGAAACGCATTCATTTTTCTTGCTTGCAGTTTACGGATATATCTGCGCAAAATATTACGATTATGTAGCAGTATTTGAGATCAATTGAAAAAAAAATACATTGATGACAATTTAATAAGAACAAATGTCGATCTTCTGCTATCATATTCCAGACGATTAGCGCTACAATGCTCTATGGCGGCTACAAAACCTTGGCAGGCTAACATGGTGCGTCCGTGCATGCTTAATTTCTTAAAACCTACAACTTTTTCGAACGTAATATTACCATAAAAATGGTCAATTTATGCCTACAAAGAGGTGGCGTTATTCACAATACACAAATTTTAAGCAATTACATTGTTCTTTTGAGTGCACGTTGCATAATTGTGCACTGGATTTGGCAAATGGCAACTACCAAAACCAAATGAGAGAGTCAGATATTTTCTCACTACTTTCGGTGGCCAGTAGACTCAAAGGCATAATATGGTCACACCTAGTAACATCACAAGGTCTTTTCAATACACTTTTTATGTATTTTTATTGCATTATTAAGTGGCTAAATTTGCTGCCGCAACTATGGCAGAATGTTTATCTTTGTGAATTATTTTATCGAAGTACCTCAGTATGCCAATCGGTGAAAATTATGATTAAGTGGCTATCATGCATCAAATGTACTCATCTTCTTAGGGTTCGTTATTAAAAACAACATATAAGATCGGCTTTATTTAATAGCCTCTCTCACTAAAGGCTGTGCCACATCTGAATAGGGTAGGGATGAGCCTTTTTAATCATCCGCTGACCTTAAAGCAAAAGATTGCTTTGATTATAATAATGAACGAAGAAGGCTTTCGGCCGGGACATTATGACCAACCCATAGAAAGTCTTCTTTGGCACCCAGAAGTGCCTTTGCACTAATCTGGTCACTGCGGAACCAACAAAGGCGTTGACGGATAACTAGAACTAGTCTACCCTCAAAAGAGCATTTCAAGTAGAGAAAGTGTGGAAGAGCCTTTCGGTCTGCCACTATATCGAATGCGCACCTCCATTTGCTTTCGCACGGTAGTCTGCGCTTCGAACAACATAATTGACGAACGCTCGTCACGACCTTTGCGTACTATGGCTTTGGACCTTAGACCCATATTTGAAACATTTTGTTAGAAATGCTTTTATCGCTAAGGAATAAGCTTGAGAAGGCGAAAACTTGTTTTTAGACTTACCGTCGTTGTATAGACAGAAGGTCTATTAGGAGCCAGGTCCCGACCCGGGATGCCCTTGCCGATGTTGTTAGCACTATGAAAGAAGCGGGTAGAATCAATCAAGAAAGCCCAGCACATATTTTACGGGGAAATCCACCAGCCCAAAATCATCAAGTGGTCTTTGCAATTTGGATCAACGCAGATTGTCGTCCTATGAGCCAATCACTTCTTAAGCAATGGATTTGCTGAGGAAGAGGATAAGCTTTCGAATGTATAATTTCTGACCATGATTCAACTTTGTACGCCGCGATAGCTCTGCGCGGGCATCTAATTGCGTGGCGTTTACGGAACGAATTTGGTTAAAATAGAGCCATTATTGTAGTGCGATCGTAAAGTGGCTATGCACTTGTTATAAGCATTGCATCAACTTCAAGTTCAAGAGGTTCACTTGCGTCAAGGGTCGGTCTTTAAATACCCTTCGGTACATTTTGTTATGGAGTCCAACGAGCTCGGTGTGTATCACAGTATCAACATATTGCGATGTAAAATTTATGTTATCAAGAATTAAAAATAAAAATTTGAAGCTCAGCTCTGAATACTTTTATTCTTATTGATGTGAATTTCTATTTATAGTCATTAAGCAGTAGTCATTACACCACTCTCGATGCATATAAGTAGAAATGACCATGACTGGACGCAATAATTATGTTTTCTCCACGGTTGGCTTGAAGGTAAATTTTAATAAAGTTCAGTTTACGATTGTAACTGTGGGAGTGAGGTCAATTCTCGGTGTGAAGACTAATAGTAGCTCTTCGAGTCAGGTAATTAACGATTTGGTACTCGTAATTGTGCTAAGTGTAGAGCGGAGGTAAGTTTTTTTTAAGGAAATTGCTGCGGTAGACAGAGTACTCAATCTTAGAGGTAGTGTGCTAACCACTTCTGGAACTGCGTTACCCATTGAGTCTTTCGGTCTTATGTTTCTCACTCGCGGACATTTGGTAGCTGTGGTTCACCAGATAAACAGTGCAATTCATTGTGTATGGTTATCTTGACGGAATTTGCTCCCCGCAGTCGGTAGCCACCCGTAACATTATGATAGCTACTTTTAAAGCGCTATCTTTAACATCCTCAGCAGCCGATCCTGTTAGAAAAACTTGGCATACTGCTAAGATTCGTTCAAAGTCGTCAGTCAACCTTAAAAAAGATACCAGTACATTTGGTGGATCCCGTGTTTATTTTGGGCGTTCACTTGCATAGGCTTCATTTAAAAAAAGCTGAAGCAACGATAGCGGTGGAAAGATGACTCACTAAAGCTTTGTTGTGTGGGAATATGCTGGCATCTATGAATTTGCCCTGTCAATTGATTCATGTCTCGTGATTTCCTTGCCATGGCGATTTCAGGATCAACTCATACTTTTATATGTCAAGGAAGGCAAGAGATGTCGCTGTGCTGTCAATTTCCATAAAATTCACAGCTAGGTCTACCTCAACCCTAAAGTCATCTAGAGCCATCCGATTATTCAGTCAAACTAAATTTGATTTATTATTTGCTGCTATCTCTCTCAGAGCAGTGATGAGCCTATCACAGCTGATTGCGACCGTTCGCCAGCGCACAAAATCTCGCGACAGCACCTTTAAGAACGACAAAAGTATAGTAGAAGGATATTATACATGGAGATGCACCTTTACAACGCAAATATGCGATTTACTGACAAAATACGTAAGAAACACTAGCTTTGTGTGATCTTTTTTTGTACACCGGAGTAGGGAACATCACAAATTAAATACTTGCATTACAGCAAGGTGTATCGTTTGCCAACGGAATTGTCCTTTAGATTTACACAGATTTGAGCAAAACGAAATGAAAATGGTTTTTCTGACAAGCTTGGTTGTAGGGTAGCCGACAAATTGAGAAGTCACCGACTTGCTTGGTTAATTGACCGAGGGAGAACTTATTGATTGAGTGCGGCTTGAAGACGCGCTATGATCGAAAGTTGAAGAATGGCACTTTGTGCTTTGGACTCAGTAACAGCTCTCTATGGAGTGTTATAAAGTGAGGTCGTCAAAGTGGAGCTTTTGGTCGCCCAGGGTCACGGGAAGAAACCTTGCCCTCAAGTGCAAGCGCTGGACACCATTTGAGGAGGCTCACCGAGCTTAGCTCTCATGAAAGATGCATGATTAGTAAACATAAAGGTAGCTCATCACTCTAATGCTAGACAGCTTTTTGATTGTCATTTCTGGCACTTGAGATTCATACGCTTTTTTGTCATTGGATTTTGTTAGAAGTGCTTCTGCTATATGACAAATATAGCATTAGATTTTCTCGTGTCGCCGCTAAGAATAATACCAGTATGTGACCGTTGATACTGCAATGGGTTTGTTTACATTAATCACTTGGTAGTTCAGTGTAATTTTTAGCAAACATTTTTCTTGAACAACCCTAGTCAGCTCGACCTGTTCGAACAAAAATATATGATCGATACGGCAACGCAATGAGCGGTCAGCAAATGAAAAATGTGACACTTGTATCTAATTCTACTTGAATCATATAATACCATACACCATATCTCGCACTACACCCCACTTCGACTCGGGAATAAAGCTTTAGGTCTGAATGGCTACCTTTGACTTAGACGAAATTTTTACCACGACGTTTGGTGTTCGTGAATACCATTTTATACAAACAAAGAAACGCTTGAAGTTTTTTGTAATAATTGACCCACTGCAATAAGTTCGTGACGGTAAAATTGTCAGTGCTATCTTTACTCGAAGACTGTGCTACTCCTTAAAAGTGTTCAAACGCGCCGACGCTCCATCTTGCAACATCATTATTTAGTGTATGATCGCACAAATTCAGCCCACCCTGCAAACTTCATTTATGCTCTCCGAGCGACATGGCCGAATTGTGTAACGTACTTTTAATAGAATAAACGATGTCACCGTAATTGTAAGGAGCCACACTCACATGTTCTAGAACCATTCTAGAATGTCAGTGAGCGTAGGTTACAAACATCCTATATGTTTTCGATAATAAAACTTAACCCACATTCAAGGAGAGATGATACATATATTCATATTAGTTAATAGGAAAGGCGACGTACTAGGAGGAGTGACTTACATGAGAAAAACAGTAGGAAGAAAGTGGATAGGTTACATATCAGTCTAAGAAATAATATCACCCTTTTAGTTCGCCACAAATCTTCAAGTCAACCTACAACCTACAGTCCAACACCGCCGACCAACACCCAGATCCTCACAAGTGGTAGCACTTGTTGGTCGTGCTTTCGCGTCGTCAAGCTCCTCGTCCGGGTATAACTGTCCCTGGAATATTTGCTGTCCCTTTTCCGCCCCAACCTTGTGGAAGCGCTGTGAAATTGGTCGAGCGTGTGATTTTGAATATCTGCCCGTTATTCTGAGAGCCTGCTTTTGCAGATAGAGTCACTCAGTTGGGTATTGAGGTTGGACCCGACTTGGCTGGTTGAAACAGTAAATCCATTTCGGAAGTTTAATTCGTGTGCGCACAAGCCGACCCACACTTCCTCACTCATTAATTTGAGTCGATAGCTTCGAGGAAAGGAAGTAGGGCCATATCAGTTTCTAGCTCATTACTTTTTGGGCACTAAAGATCTAACACTTGTAATCAAGTATGCCTCAGCACACAGTTGGCACTACGTGGCCTACTTAAAATAAACAAGAACTGCCAGCCCCCTCAGAACGAAGTCGGAGGCCGACATAGCTTGGCCCTGAAGAGCTTTGCGCACTAGACGTGCACGTTCTATGGGCAAGAAGCGCCGTGCTGAATCGGAAATTCCCTTTGATTGTGAACAAGCTTTCGTCTTCGACTCTGGTGACCAAGCTTCAAAAGCGGCGCAAGATCTCATCCATTCTGTCAAAAAGTCTCGTCGAATCGCTTCGCTCCTTTCCAAGCGTCTCACCAAAGAAAAAGAAATCCTCCCTAATCAAGGCAAGTCTCTCTCCGATCCTCTCCAAGAAGTCGACACTTTACTCCAAGAAGTCGAACGGATTATAGTCAAAGATTTACGCTACAATTTAAGAGATCTGTTTAAAGCTAAAAATTAAGTTTTTGCTTTTTAAATACTTCATTCATCATGGCCGAACCATCTATGAACCAGATTATGCAGCATCTTATGCAAGTTATGAAAAATCAACAAATATTTATCGAGAAATTAAGTCAGAAACAATTGGAGAGTAAAGTTAAAGTTGAGGGATTGAAGCTGCCAACTTATAGTGGGAGAAGTGATGAGTCTGCTCGCCTCTATTGGGCAAACTTGAAAAATTATTTTTTGGCGCATGGAACGAAATGGAAAGAGGAGTCTTTAGCGAAACAAATTATCGCAGTACTTGGAACAACTTTGCGTGGAGCAGCAGCTCAATGGATTGTGCTTCATCAGCATGAATTTAATACGGTTGACGAATTTTTCGTTGCCTTGGATAAAGAGTTTGTACCGGCGGATTTGCAATATCGTTTACGTGACGAATTGCATCGATTGAGACAAGAGAATTGTAAAGATTTACCTGATTACGTTGCGAAATTTCGACAACTTATTTCGCAAATATCTAACATGACGGAGATTGACCAAATAAAATAATTTCAAAGAGGATTACGGCAAAGAACTAGAGAAGAAGTTCAGTATCGACGTTGCGAAACTTTATCAGCGGCGGTCACAGTCGCTCTCGATTTCGAACGCGCTCATTCAAATATTTTAAGTTGCTATGCAAGTCAAGCACCACGTATTCCGCGTCCTGGTCCACTACCAGTGACACAGCCGTCTAATGGACCTGAGCCTATGGAAATTGATCATGCTAGTCCTTTTCAAAGGTCATCCCGATATCAGAATCGTTATCAAAATAATCGTCGTCCAAATAAGCCCAAGTGTTCATTCTGCAAGAAACTTGGTCATACTATTCAACAATGTTATAAGCAAAGAACAAACAACAAGGCAACTATAATCAAGATAATCGAAATCATAATCGCGCGAATATCAACTACTTCGAAAATGAATCTGTTAAGAAGAAACGATTGCTACAACGTCTAATGAAGCTATCACAACATTCAGTGAAGCTACTGCAACCTATAGTGGAAAAGATTTAATCATTAAGCAAGGAAATCTTGTTGAACATGCTGTCAATATTATGCTAGATTCTGGCGCCACGTGTTATGTGGTCAATCCAGGACTTTTACAAAATGTCCATTCCGAAGAAGTAATTCAAGTTACTCGTTTCGACGGCAGCAACACTATTACGATGAAAGCTAAACAAGGGTTTGCAGATTTATCTTTTGATAGAAATAATTTTTCAGACGTTCCAGTCATGAATGGCCAATGAATAGTAGTTCTCACGATGTTATTTTGGGTAAACCGTGGTTCACAGCCCATGAACCAATCATAAACTGGCGAACGCATCAAGTCTCATTCAATACAAGCGATAATCAAGCTGACCCTCCAATTGAACATGAAATTATTTCCGCGTCAGAGTTTTCAAAGAAATTAAAGAAGGCAGAATATGAAGAAGTTTATCGTATTAAAATTTGTCAAGCCTCTGTGGATGAAGAGCAAAAAGAGCCAAAACTTCAATCTTTGCTGGATTCATTCCAAGACGTTTTTCCAAAGAAATTGCCAGATGCTTTACCGCCACATCGTTCGGTAGAGTTTGAAATGACAATGAAACCAGGAGCTCAGCCATGTAATCGACCACCTTTTCGTCTATCACAGGTGGAACAAGATGCATTACAGAAATTTTTTGACGAAAACCTATCACGCCGTTGGACTGAACTATCTGACTCGCCTTGGGTATCCAATATATTTGGTATACCATAGAAGGATCCAAAGACAGGAACAAGTGTTTCACGTCCCGAATGGATTCGATCTGGTAACGCAAACATATTGTTGCGATGGGTTATTGATTTTCGGTATGTCAACTCTCAAACCATTGTTCCAAAGATTCCCTTGCCACGCATTGATGAACTATTTGTTAAGATGCAAGAAAAATGTTATTTTATTGTGATTGATTTGGCGCAAGGTTATCATCAAATGTGCATTCATCCAAACATCAAGAAGTATACCGCATTTCGTACAAGTAACGAAACCTATCAATGGTGTGTTGCACCAATGGGTCTTGCAGGAATGCCAGGAGTTTGGTCACGACTCATGCGAATTCTATTTGGAAAATTTCTATTTGTTGTCGTATACTTGGGTGATATTTGTGTGTTTTCACACACTTCTGCTGAACACTTAGTTCATTTGAAAACTGTGATTCAGATTTTGCGAAAAGAAAAGCTTTATGCTCATATCGGCAAGTGTAAATCTGCACTCGAAGAAGTCAGCTTTTTGGGTCATACTGTATCACGGAAAGGATTGTCTGTTGATAGTTTCAAAACAGAAGCAATTGCTAAATTGCCAGTGCCATCTTCAGTTAAAGAACTTCAAAGTTTTCTCGGCTTAGCTGGTTATTATCGCCGCTTTATTCATCAATTTGCTCAAATTCTTTTGCCATTAAGCAAGCTTGTGAAGAAGGACATACAGTGGACTTGGGGGAAAGACCAAGATCGTGCTTTTGCTAGTCTAAAGTCTGCTTTGTAGTCTGCACCAGTACTCACCTTACCTAATTTTTCACGCCCTTTTGTACTCACTGCAGATGTGTCAGGATTGTGCATTGGTGGTGTACTTTCACAATTTGTAAATGGTCATGATCATCCTGTTGCTCTCTATTCTAAGAAGCTTGGTGTTCATGAAATTAATTGGCCGGCACATGAAAAGGAATTATTTGCAATAAAAGCTGGCCTCGACCAATGGCGTCATTATCTCTACAGTCATCAATTTTAAATATTCACGGATAATAGCGCAAGCTCGTGGCTGCTTCATCATTCTAAAGTGTCCCCTAAATTGGCAATATATTTGACAACATTTTCCCCGTATACTCTTACGATTCATCACATCAATGGTGCTCTTAATGTCGTTGCTGATGCTTTGTCGCGTCGACCAGACGAATGTGCTCCTTCAACTATCGAATTTCATGAATGTGATGCTGAATGTCAAGCTCGAGGTTCTCGTTTGCGTGTTTCACCATCTGGGCCAACTCTGCTCCGGGAGGGACCTGAGTCACTTCAAGTTGCTGCAGTAATAATTGCATCTTATATCGAGTTGTCGCCAGATGTCCGCAAAATGTTCCATCAAAGTTATGCCAATGATCCTGAGTTTCAAGACTCATGGACGAAGTCTGATACTGACACATTGATTATCAAACATGACGAATTATTGTTTCTACGTACTTCCAACAAAGTTGCAAGACTTTGTGTGCCGAACAACGATCGTTTGCGAACTCAAGTCATTTCGCAATATCATGACTCTGCTATAGCTGCTCATCCTGGCAATCGCAGAACATTCCTGCGAGTTGCACAGTGGTATTATTGGAAGACATTACAAAATGATATCAAGGAATTGTCAAGACGTGTGAAACTTGTACACGCTGGAAACATGGCAATCAACGAAAAAATGGATTACTTATGCCAATCCCAATACCTGAGATATGCTGGCATGTTGTGTCAATGGATTTTATAACTGGAATACCTGTTTCAATTGGTTTTGATGCCATTTTAACTGTTGTCGACAAATTGTCAAAACGTACCAAGTACGCTGCAGTGCATGCGAATGATGATGCATCTGCAACAGCCAAAGCATTCTTTGAAGCTGTAGTTCGACACTATGGATTACCTGAGGTTATCATCAGTGACAGAGAAAGCAAGTTCACTTCATCATTTTGGAAGTCTCTGATGACAATCATGGGTGATCGACTTAATATGACAACAGCACATCGTGCTCAAGCCGATGGACAAACGGAATGACAAAACTTAGTCGTTGAAGATGCACTTAGATGTATGGTGTCCTACCACGGAACAGATTGGACAGATTACTAAGGCACCATCGAATATGCTCATTCAACACTAGTCAGTGCATCTACTGGATATTCTCCATTTGAGATTGACACCGGGTGAAAACAACGTTCTCCTTGGCAAAAAGGAATAAGTGGTAATAATTCGAAAGTAAAAATTGATGTTCAGGCTAAAGAGTTTGTGGAAAAAAGACAAAAGATACTTGAACAAGCACGAAAGAATCTACCAAAAGCTCAAGCCACTCAAAAGCAATATTATGATTAGAAACGTAGAGTACATCAAGTTGAATTTCAAGTTGGAGATCTAGTTATGCTAGATACTCGAAGAATCTCTCTAAGACATGCTGCCAAAGATATGGAAAATAAACGAGCGAAATTTGCAGCAAGAAAAGTTGGGCCATATGAAATCATCAAGATGATAAATCCCAATGTGGCAAAACTGAAGTTGCCACCAAGCATGAAAAGAATTAATCCGACCTCCAATGTCGATGTATTGTCGAAGTACAAGCCGACACCAGACAAGTTTCTTAGTCGACCTATCCCCAAAGCGTCGAAGTTTGTGGACAATGACTCAGCTGATCAGCTTCAAATCATTCAACGTGTTCTGAAAAAGAGACATTTTAATCGCCAACCCGAATGGCGTATCCAGTGGCATGGTGAAGCAGAAGAAGAAGCTTGCTGGGAAAAAGAAAAAGACATCCGACTCGTAGCTCAATGGAATGATCTCGTTGCCGACTTTAAACAGCGACAACTAGAGATCAAATCAGGGAAGATGTAAGGAACCACACTCGCATGTTCTAGAACCATTCTAGAATGTCAGTGAGCGTAGGTTACAAACATCCTATATGTTTTCGATGATAAAACTTAACCCACATTCAAGGAGAGATGATACATGTATTCATATTAAGTAATAGGAAAGGCGACGTACTAGGAGGAGTGACTTACATGAGAAAAACAGTAGGAAGAAAGCGGATAGGTTGCATATCAGTCTGAGAAATAATATTACCTTTTTAGTTCGCCACAAATCTTCAAGTCAAACTACAACCTACAGTCCAACACCGCCGACCAACACCCAGATCCTCACAATCATGGCCGCGTTGCGATCGATTGCTCAAAATTGCTTAAAATGGGCTTTACAAGCTCTCATCTGCGGATTGCTCATTTTAAAATAAAGGATGCAACACGGGCCGCAAGCATAAACACTACCAAAGCCAACCTGACTGCCATACACTTTCAAAGTATTTTTTCCAACATCTTTCATCACTGCACAATATCAACATCTCCAAATTAGCAGCAGAAAGCCGACCGCACCATTTTTCGCCATATCATGAGACTACGACCCAACCATCAACGGTACATGCAAAAGTATTCGACCTTTAATCATCTTCTGCCAATGCTTAGCTTCGAGAGGTACGTGACGGATTACTTTTGTCAGTCACATCGGGACTTAAATGCTTGTGATGTAGCACTCAGTTTTCTTATCGATGAGCAATCGCAAAATTCAGAATATGTTCATCGAGTCTAACAATTTGTGTACTCTCACTCGATGGATGTCATTTGCCTAGAACTGCTGCTCAATTTCAGTGTTAAGGAGCACAGCGACGCAGATCTAATATTGTCGATGGCATGACTATGGTCCTTCTAAGCGGCAACAATGACCTGACAAACCATGGGCACCTCGAAATTGCATATCATCATTGATATTGCACACTTTTATGACAGCGATAGGTCCACGCACTTTGAACGCGTAGCTGGAAAGAATTGGAGTAGAATAGCTCATGTATTTAATTATCTACATATGTCTAATTTTTTGCTGCTGGCGATTTTTACTTTCTGTGCTTGTCACTATTCTCGTCCCTAACGCAACAAATCATCTTCAAGTCGATCAAACATTCGACGGAAAGTTCAAAGTGAGGTCACGAGCGCACTGCTGTGCTTAGGCCCATCTGAGTCTTTTTAAAACAAAAAATCTAAGTGAGGAGAAAACCATAAAAGGCAGCTCGAGATTTAGACAAAAGTTCCAAAGATGGCAATATGTACAAATGGTAAGGCGACCTTTTGTCTTAAGTATTGCCGGGGTGTGCGATCAAAGCAACACGTGCCTCGACAGCAACCTCAACGGCTCTCAAAAAAGCGGTCGGTACGTGACGGTATGACTACGATCGAGGTCAGTGTTTCGTCATTGAATCTATTGCCGAATTTACCGTGTTGATAAATCCAGCGACTCGTAGACGCGCATTGTCCAGCTCTAGCGCTTTCTTTGGACCGTAACTCTGATGGCTTTCAATGCCTCCACTAGCAATTGCATCATGATTTTGGTGTGTTGGTAGCTTAATTTCCAGATGTAAACAATCAGATTTCGGTGCATTGACTGGCGTCAGGACGATTTCTTGACGCGTCTCTAGCGGCCCATAATGTCGTGACTCGAGGACAATATTCAGCATAGTCTTCTGCAGTGAAAAATGCACCGCTACTATTGTTGTAGGAAGCAACGCGGCGTGTACGATACGAAATAAGTCGTCGAGGAACGATAAACGCGGTTGTCGTGGTTAGGACGTGGCTTTACATTTCACATTTAGCAGTAAAAGAAGGAAGTTTGCGTAAAAGATAGCTAATCGTAATCTTGTTTCTTCCTTCACATCTTTTCGCCCTTTACTGCCAACCAGTGTGTGCTTCAGTGCGTACACTTACCTCATCGCGCTGTCAGTCTGTCGCCCCTTGCGCCTCGTTGCTGCTACGCGTCATTCCGTCCAGTACCTTCGCAGTTGCCTCACTGTTTGGCACAAGTAGACTTTGTCTAAGAGGAGCACCTCAACCACGTAGCGTGCTCACTCACTCTTACTTGCTGTATCCTGCTATCGCGAAATTTTCTCTTTTCTGCGCTTTTCTATACACAACTGTGTACTGGGTTTCTGCGTCGCAGTCAACCTATCATCATGCGGGTTTACTACTTACGTATTGCACTACTGGCCAATGCTTTTGCTGCGAATGCATTTGCTGACACAGCGGAGGAGAATGCCAGAGTGGCTGCATTACGTACAACGCCTTCGCCCACAATTGTCCGAGATGCTTCTGCTTCGTCTGCGGTCACAGAGACTCACGAGCCAACGAGTGTCGATGACGAAGACAGGACAAGTGTGGCAATTAGAAAATTCGCCAAACTAATCGGAAGGGGCCACGAAAATAAAGACTTAAGAGGTCTAATAAATAATTACCTCAAGCCAGTTTTAAACAAAAGAAAGACTCCAAAAGCAGCGTATGAAGAGTTGCATCTGAGCGGCCCGGTACCTTACGTTTTGAATAAAGCGGAATGGATCAAGTGGGCTTTCTTTGTCTACCAAATCGGCCATCAATTTGGAGAGAATGATTACAAGTTTATGATTACGGCGATGTCGGCCATATATGACGCCGAAGCTTTGTTCAAGATATTATTTTTTGGGATCAAACATAAAGCAACGGAACATTTAGCAAAAAAACTGGCTCAAGAATCCAACGAAGACGTCAAGCGTCTATTTTTACAACGTAATCCTGAACTTGCCATTGGACTTTTTCGTCAAGAACAACAATACACAGCAAAGACGATTTACACGATTTCTCGTGGTCGTATCTTCGAGTACTTGGAGAAGCACGTTAATGGCAACAAGCTACCAAATAAGGAGTATTCCTATTTGATCAGCTACCTAAGTGTTTTGCTCAACAAGAAGAATGTTGTTGGCACTGCACTATCCGTCTCTCACACGTTTTCTGAGGATACTGCTTTACTTAAAAAATTACTTTCGCTGTCCAACTTTCACGATGAGGAATGTCTTGAAACTTTAGTGTCGATTTGGGTGGATGCAAGCGTACCCCCGTCCCGAATTGTGTCCATGCTGGTGCAAGATAAAGCGGAAGCTGATCACTTTACCGTGCTTTTTTCGAACGGATTTTCGAATACCTTCTGGCTGCACTATTTAGAATTGTACAACAAGATAAAGCAAGATACGGGCACTGCAAATTCTTATCACGAGCAACTTTTACAAATGCTCTTTGCAGTGGTTGAACAAGAGTCGCCTGCAACTAACAAATTTATTGCGTACAGCACGATTCTCAAAATGCTAGTACTACCGTCCACTGCCCATCTCAGCTCGAGCCATGAACATGTGATAAAGCTGATGTCGATTTTTTTGTTGGAAAGAACACTACCGTCCGACATTCTATCTATGATTATGCGCGGCGCAGCAGACGCTGACAAGTTCAATATTATTTACGTAAATAAGGAATCGAAAAGCTTCTGGGTGCGCTACCTGAAGATGTACACTGAATCAAGTGCCAATGTGAAGGCCTTTGCGCGCACTGCAAATATCGATTTCCAGCAGCTACTTGTAATGCTACAGGCGGTGGTAGTGCAAGAGGTATCTAAAGCTGACATAATCTTGGCGCGTTGCACTATTCTTAAGGTATTGATTTCACCAGAGATTACCGGCGTGATAACAAACCAAAAGTATTTGGAAAAAATGTTAATGCACTGGTTTGAGCAGGGGTTACCTCCGTCCGATCTCGTACATATGCTGGTGCTCGAAGAAGCGGAAACCGACATCATCAAGATACTTTTCAAGAATAAGCTAAGCTCAAAGCTATGGAAAACCTACACAAAAGCGTACTACGCGAATACTTCACCTCAACAGAATTTCATGATGTTAACACTCACCAATGTCTTCGGCTCTACAAACTTGGAAAGAATTTTGAAAGCAGCATCAACAGTTGAGGCTGTGAGCGAGAAGGCAAAGTCTCTTCTTTAATAGTAGATACGTTTGAATGACAGTTTGTAGGTGCACTTCCGTAACAAGATTTATAGTCCTGACGCCCATCGCTGCTTTTATGCGTACACCGTCATTTCGAACGGCAAATACTGCATTTGTAAAAACAGCTAATTTTTACGATACGCTAACAACTGTATTTTGTTACAGAGGCTACCTCGACCTCGCTTGTCGAGTACAAGATAAGTGTTGTAATTTGAAGGCCCCTTGTCATCAAGGTTGGTTCGTTTGCTGCTATCCATCAACGCTCCATTGTGCGGCACCATTAATTACTGTTTGATCGCAATGCAAACTCCACATTTTCATTTCAGCACGATAGGTGTAGTGACGAACTTTTATCTGATTCAATGATCGATGTCACCACAATGGTCGCGTTGCGATCATAGTTATACACCAATTGATTGTTGAATAGCGATGAGCGGCCACGACGGCGTGTGGGCTCACGTTTTGTCGAATACTTTGGTTCAGGTACAAAGGGCCTTACGAGCTCTCTGTCAACCACAGTATAACTCATCTGCGGCTTGGCCATTTCAAATTGTATGACACATCAAGAGCCGCAAGCATAATCACTACCCGAAGCCAATCACGACTACCATATACTCTTTACGTATCTAAAGAATCTTTTTAAACGTTGCAATACCAACATCTTTATATTAGATTGTTTCGATAGAACACCGACCTCAAAGTTTCTCGCCATTTCATGAATCCACAACCCGACAATCACTATTTCAAGCAAAGGTTCCTATCCGACCGCTTTTGAAAAATTTTGGGCTTCCAGAGGTAAGTGGCAAATTAAAAATATGTGGCGCTTCAGTTTCATCGAAACAAAAAAAGCTTGTGATTAAGCAACCGACCCGAACGCAACAGTTCATCTGCAAGATGGAGAGTCAAGTGAAGTCGCGAGCACTCTCTTGATTATTTGTTATAATCTGTTGGCGCATATACTAAAGACAAAATATGCAGTCGTATCTGAATGCAAAGTTCACTGTGGCTGATCCTCAACATTTGTAATTGTCGGCTTCTTCAGCACTTTTGTAGACTTTATATGGTTCTCGAACCTATATCGTTTTGCCTTTGCTAGTATTTTCATCCGTAGAGTATTTTGTTCAGTGAGGCACAAATGAGCCAAATCGCAGCTATCGCCCATCGACAAGGTCGAACATACTCCGTCTGAAAAGAAAGGTAGACGGCACACACCTTTTTGGAAGGTGTACGAGATTCGATTAAAAAGATTTAGCGATGAAGCAACAAGAGCCACAACGTCGAATGCTATTGACACAGAATAATTTCTTAATTTCGCTGGCAACGGCATATATTTGTACAAATCATACCTGGTAAATCTATAGCCGGCTTCGCGCTTGCGATTAGCCACTACGCTAAAAGTGCTTAAATCGTTTCCATCTGTAGGTACCTACAGGAAGCTTGTTCAACTTGTAATAAATGTCGACATTCGCTAAAACTATATAGACGGGCTAAATACGCGACACATATTAGCTTAGAGCAGATAAGCTTACCACAACGATAACTTGTACTATTCCTACTTTAAAGCCTCGAGTGGAAAAAGTTGCTGCGCGCTGTCGCCGTTGATAAGCGACATCAAAATTCTTTTCTCACGACTCATTCCTCGTTTACTATTGAGCCTCTGTAGAGCCACAGATGAAGCCGAAAGCAGCTTCGTTCACGCGTGGTAAACTGCTCCTTAATTCCAATAATTGATTTTGGGCTAGACAAACACGCTTGTACGTGCAGCTGTTTCCTTGCGTCTCATTATTTACAACCGCTTTTGCCGCCAACTCCTTGTCATCATTCGACAGAAGCGCACGTGCTCTTGTACAGCCTCTAACTTTGTACCTGTCACTGTAAAGCCTCATCCACAAAGAGTGTAAGTACTAATTCGCGCTACTCTTTCCAACACCTCAAAATTAGCGTAATACCATCGTCAGCTTTCACTCCATTTTCAAGCATCGTTAAATTCGCGTGTTATCCTGGAGAGCTTAATACAACTTACCTAGCAAGCACAAGCAATCTTCATGCTAAAAATTCCAGCGACACTTCGCCGCGCAGTGTCCAGCTCTAATATTATCTTCTGAGCTTAGATGTAATGGTTTCCAATTGCCTTTGTATCATGTTCTTTGTGTGATGGTAGCTTAATGTAATGTAATGTATTACGTTATCGCGTTGCCAAGTTATGCACGTGCTAGGCTCAGCCTGGCTAGTCCACGGCATAGAGTGGTGTCCGCATACGTCGAGTCTCGTTCGGCGGGCAGAGCATCCAGCACCGAGGTCAAATGGGTCTTCCATTTCTTTCGGTCTTGTGCAAGGGTACGTACCACTTCGAGGTCTTGTGCTGTCCGGAGTCGAAAGCCGGAGCCACGGGAAACAAGATTGTGGTCGAGTGTCGAGGGGAGCGTGGTGCGGGGACGTCCGCGCCATTTTGCTGCGGTGGAGAAGAAGTAGGCACGCATCTGGAGGTCAGCTGGAATGTCGGGATAGCGGCGAAGTACATGGCCAAACAGGCGCCAGCGAGCTTGTGTCAGTCGTAGTCTGACACAAGCAGGTCGTAGAGTCTTGCATTCGAAATGTGTCGGGAGTGGCGATAGCCAAGAGCGTAGCGAAGTTGGCGGCGATGGAAACTCTCGAGGCCGTAGAGCTCTGAATTGGTAAGAGCCCAGGTGGCGCAGTTGTACAGCAGAATTGGTAAAACGTAGGTGTTGTACAATCGAATGCGGGTCTTGGGTGAGATGAGCGTGGGGCGGAGCCAGACGGACCAGAGGCGGTGGAGCGCGAGGGTGGCCAGGGACTTGCGTCGGGATAGATCTTCAATATCGCCGAGAAGTGTTCCGAGCTTCTTAGTGTGGCGCCAGGTTTCTTCTCGGGCTCGGGCGTGTCGAGTGGCGCCTGACGGGGTGATGGTACCTTGTTTACCATTAAATTATTCAAAACAAATTTAGTAAAATGAGGAGTAAGCGTAAAATAATAATCCTCGTAGATTTGTTTCTTCCTTCAACTGATTTTGAGTCATTCTCGCCATCTACTGGCCGTGCAGTGTGTGCTTTAGTACGTACACTTACCTCGTCGCGCTGGCATCGCCTGTCGCACCTCGTCATTGCTGCGCGTTATTCTGTCCAGTACCTTTGCTGTTGCCTCACTGTTTGGCGCAAGTATTCTGTTTCTTTATGGTGTGCTAATCAAGAGTCTGACTTATTGTAGGAGGAGCACCTACACTGCCGAGATTCACGTAGCGTGCTCAGCCACTCTGCCCGGTGTGTTCCTGCTATCGCGAAGTCTTTGCGCTTTTCTATACAATTTTGTGTACTGAGGGTATTGGATTCATCTACAATCTCGCGTCGCAAATTACCTATTATCATGCGCTTTTGCTACTTACGTATTGCACTACTGACCAGTGCTTTTGCTGCGAATGCGTTTGCTGACACAGCAAAGACGGATGTCAAATTGGGCGCACTACGTACGGCGTCTTCGCCCACGTTTGTCCGTGACACTTTTGCTTCGCCTGCTATCACAGAGACTCACGAGCCGACGAGTGTTGACGACGAAGACAGGATCCATTGGACGATAAAAGAATTTGCCAAAGTAATTGGAAGGGGCCACGAAAGTAAAGACTTGAGAGGTTTGATTTATAAATTTCTTAACCCAATCCTGAGAGCAAAAAAGACTCCGAAAGCAGCCTATGAGGATTTGGATTTAAGCGGCCAGACACGTAACCTTTTATCAAATAAGGAATGGGTCAAGTGGGCCTACTTCGTCTATCAAGTCGGCCATCAATTTGAAGAGAATGCATACGAGTTTATGATTGCAGCAATGTCGGTCATGTATGACACCGAAGCATTGGCCGATATATTAGTTGCTGGGATCGATGATAGAGAGACGATGTTTTTGGCCGTGAAGCTGGCGCAAGCATCTAATGATCACGTCAAGCATCTGTTCCTCCAACGTCAATCTGTACTTGCCAACAAACTATCATTTATTTTTCATCAGAAACAGCAACCAGCAGAGACGATTTACACGAATTCTCGTGGTCGTATTTTTGCGTACATGGAGAAGCACGTCGAAAACAACAAGCTACCGAAAAAAGAGCTTTCCTTTTTGATCAGCTACCTAAGCGTTTTGCTCAACAAGAAGAATGCTATTGGCACAGCGCTCTCTGTCTCTAACATGTTTTCTGAGGATGCTGCTTTACTCCAAACTTTACTTTCGGTGTCCAATTTTCACGATGAGGAATGGCTTAAAAGTTTCGTGTCGGTTTGGTTGGATGCAAGCTTACCCCCGTCCCAAATCGTGTCCATGCTGCTGCAAGGCAAAGCGGGAGCTGATCATTTCACCATCCTTTTCTCGAATAAGTCATCAAAGAACTTCTGGCTGCACTACTTCAGAGAGTACAATGAAATAAGTACTGATGACATTGTTACACGCTTTGCAAATCTTGATTTCGAACAGCTTTTGCAAATGTTGTTTGCAGTGGTAGAACAAGAGTCGCCTGCAACTGACAAAACCATGGCGTACAGCACTATTCTTAACATACTAGTTTCGCCATCCACTGCCCATCTCAGCCCAGGCCATGAATACGAGAATAAGCTGATGTCGATCTTGTTGTCGGAAAGAACACTTCCGTCCGATGTTTTGTCCATGCTTATGCGCGATGTAGCAGACGCTGACAGGTTCAATATTGTTTATGTGAACACGTTGTCAAAACGTTTCTGGGTGCGCTACCTTAAGATATTCACTGCATCGAGTTCTTATGCCGAGGCCTCTAAGCTCACCGCAAATGTCGATTTCCAGCAGCTACTGATGATGCTGCATGTGATGGGAATGCAAGAGTTATCTGAAGCTGACAGATACTCGGAAAGCTGCACTGTTCTAAAAATATTGATTTCACCAGAGATTAGATACGTCATCACAAATCGGAACTATCTGGAAGAGATGGTATTGTACTGGTTTGAGCAGGGATTGCCTCCGTCGGACCTTGTGTATATGCTGGTGCTAGAAGAAGTGGAAACCGACTACTTCAACATTCTGTTTACGAATGAACTTAGCTCGAAACTTTGGAAAACCTACACGAAAGCATATTATGCGAATGCCCCACCTCAACAGGATTATATAATGTTGACACTCGCCAATGTCTTTGGCTTCGCAAACTTGGAAAGAATTTTAGAGGCAGCATCAACGATTGAGGCAACAAGCGAGAAGGCGAACTCTCTTCTCATTCAACTTTACTGGTGGAAGTTTGGCTTGAATGGCGGTTTGTAAGTGCATTTTAGTAGCAAGAGTTAACGTCATGGCGCTCACCGTGACTTTAAGCGGCAATTTAGCGATTGTAGTTAAAAAAGCTAAATTTCTTAGATACATGGACATTTTCTTGTGATTTTGTGCGACAGTGGCTACCTCGACGTCGCCTGCCGAGTGAAGGAAAGTGCTCTAAATCGTATTCTTCTTGTCATAACCGTTTTTGGGTCGTCGCAGAGACGTCAAATCGATCACATGGCAAAAAGATCAGTGTCGGTTACGCCGTGTCTGCTTTATTTGCTAGGAATGCTTCATGCACGATGCATTTAGTTTATCTGGCGGACTGACACTACAAAGTTGCACCAGCGCTTAAATTGCGAAAGTAGAGCCTTCGTGCCGGTTGGTCACTGCACCACCACGAAAAAATAAAAATAGACGAAAAGTGTTATCGTGCATCATCTTGCCACCACCGAATCTCCGACTCGTGTCTTTTTTTTTGAAGACCGTAGACTAGCGATAAATCTTACTGAAGATGATAGCAAATTACGTCCATAGCCACAATATTTCCGATGACGTTATAAATACAACAACAACTATTACCTCACAAGCCACAATAACAAATTGTTGCGACGAACGCTAATCCTCAGTAGGCGGCTAAAACAACGGGTTGCGACGATTGCAGAAGCCTCAGTTTATGAAATTGCTTTCCTGTCACCGTAGATTATAATAAAAGTCACGATGCGACTAAATAATGAAGGTAATTATTCACTCGAGCTATCGAAAAGACTGAGTTTGCGCAAAGTCACTGTGCATAGTTCGCTCATTGTGAGCTATTTCCTGTAAATAATGATATAGCTTGACAAACATAAGATTGTCTACATTTTGCTCAATTTCAATCAGCTATTCCTTCTCAGACATCGCCAGTTGCATCATACCGTGCTACTTCTTGCAAGAATGTGCTCCCCATATAGCTGTCAAACACGACACGACGTTTGATCCCCTCAATAAACGATTTGTTCTAGCCAAACCTTTTTGTATCGCTTAATGGCGTCCAACAGCACGTGCAGTTCTTCTACTCTCTACTACTTTTTCTCTCGAGCCGATAGTGTTCCGTAAATTAAATAGAAAAGATGCGTATTTTTATGGCACTACCAGCTTTTACTTGAAAGAATACCATTATCTAACTCTCAGCCTTTCGTGTTCATCTTCGAATTGCGTGAACGTATCGCTATCAATGAAGGTGACTCAACGTTAAATTGAGAAAAAACTACGCCGCAGCTTTAAACAATGATTGGCCTGCTCATTCATCGGCGGTGCCTGATGTGAGGCTACGGCATACATCAAATGACTCCACTTTCTTAAGCTTGTATATTAAATGTGGATTTCTGAGTCAACTGTAGCAAAAATGGTATTTTGGGTAGGTGATCGGTGTGAAATGAAATCGGCAAAAGCGAAACGAGTTCGGAACCGGCGTCCGCTACGCTGGTGGGGATTTCAGGGATCTCCTCGTAAAAGCCGTGTTGAAATCGGAGCAGTTTTCGTGGAAATATGCGACCTCGAAGAAGCCATACGAACCTATGATTGATAGTTAAAAGATATCATTTTTTTCGAGAGTCACCATTATTTTATGCAGCATTTGTGTATGACACGTATAATACTGCTCTGCTTCCGTCGATTCTTAAAACTGCTGAACTTTGCCTTGAGCTGACTGTCTGATAGCCCACCCTCACTGTACGTGGAGCAATACACAGCGAGCGCATGCTTTGGTTTTGTGGTTGAATCACGGTCGAGCAACAATTTAAAAAACGCATCTGCAGCTCAAGAACGCACTGAACGCTGCTCAACTGATGAAGCAGGCGCAATCAACGTCGGAGCGCGTGGCTTGACACTCATATGAACCTTTGCGATTTCTTGTCGCATTTCGTTCCCGCCAGGGAGATCGTATCGGTCTGGATGATGTTGCTGCAGTATCTCAAGCATTCCTCCAGGCCCAAGCTTATCTGACTGTCGCAGTTCTCCTTCGAGAAATAGCTCGTACAGTTCTGCGCGAAACTCAGCTGCATATCGCCTCCCATACATGGACGTTTCTTTATCCGCATACTCCAGCCCAATTTGAACCCATGCGTTGCAATACTGTCACCGATTGCATCCGTCACGAGTGATGCAGTTCTTGGATCACGCACAGTAAGATCACCGATCCGCTGCATCTCAAGTGTACGCAAAACAGCATACGAGACAGCGTCCCGAGCAGATAGGTCGGCATCGGATGAGCCGATCGTTGTTGACGCCCGGGGTACGCTTCCATCGCCGAGTGCTACTTCACGCCTGTAGTTGGCCCGAAGTGGACTGCTGGATCGATGACATTGTGTGTCGTCGCTGACAATTTCTTAATGTCCATATCCCCTCCTTCGATCTTCTCCCCTTCGTCGATCATATCCTCGAGATAGTCACCGACATCATCAGTGTTGATGTCATCGTAATCGTTGGGGGCTCGATAGTCTTCTTCAAGTGGGATGGCGTCGCTGGTGCAATCTGATTGCGACGCGAGCTCCTGATCGCTTCCATTTGGGACTACACTGACCGATCGCTCACTTGGTGTGATGAGCAGCGTTTGTCCACTTTCGATGCCCGAATACTCGTACACCGTCATCGTGTCGTGGTCGCATTCGCAGCGCTTGACACGGGGCACCGCCCATTCTTGTGAGTACAGCTGGGCGGCGCCATCGAGCTGAGCGGCTTGTCCACTGTTGCTGAGTCGGAAGAGGAAGTGCGTCGCGCCGCGCGCCGCACGCGATCCGGGTCAATTTGAATGGCCAATTTCCGGCGCGAAGCCACAACCCGAACCCATGTTTTAAATATGCCGGGATTTTTAGACTTTTCATGTTGATGAGGCATGTCATCGAGTACCCAGATGTCGCACAAATATGAAGCAATAGCTCCACGTCACCAATGATAACTCGGAAACAAAAGCAAATTGTGGCGATGTAGAACATGCGTTAGACTCGTGAAACGCAGCCGCATCCAGTGGTGCATTAATGTGGCGAATTAAGTTTTTGCCGATTTCACGAATCGGTGACTACCCTCCGTTTTTGGTACAGTTGACTCAGAAATCCACAATGAGCTTGTATCAGGAATTCCCACCGGAATAGTACCGTTGACACGTATACAATCGATGATAAAAACAACACTCAAATTCTATAAATTAAATCAGTCTTTAAACGGTCAAAGGAGCCTTGGAACATTGATGGCATAATCGGTATTTTAATTGGAATTTGAATACTAAAAGAGTTATTGCCTGAATTTCGGTAGCGAATTAATAGTCACATATTAAAAATTAGAGGAACCACCAACTTTGTACTATAAAAATCAGTCACTCGAGGAATGTAAACAGTCGCTCACCATAATGTCGACTATCTTCCTGCACTCCTTCTCTTTGTCACTCCTACTTGCACCAGTAGTCCATCCTACGCTTGCGCGGATGGAATGTTTACATCTCAAAGTACTGGGATGGATAGAACCACATTCCCACGTCAGTCAGACAAGCCGTTCGCGCTGCTCGGATGCCTCGCTGCCCTCTATGAGCGGCTGCATTTGTAGATTTTCATAGCTGGCGGCTTGGCATTTGAGCTCTGCGAGCAAATCTCTGATGCTTCAGCGTCCAATCAGAATAAGAATTCGGTAGTTATGGCGTAAGCGTCCACGGGGCGGTTTGGCCTGATGTTTTTTCTCCTTGTGTCGACAGGGCGGTACTACTAAACCTTCGCTTCTGGATTAAGAAGGTAAGGGTGGTTTTTGAAGGACCATGACCACATGCAATGAGGTGCGATTAGCGCTCTCCTGGGAGGATTGGCTACGAATTGAACACCCACCGGTGAATTTGCTTCACCTGAGCGCTTCGTGTCCTGGGAACTCATTGTAGGGCACTTAAGACAAACCTATTTTCTGGTGAGCTTTAAGTTTCAACAGCTCCTACTTTTTTGCCTTCTAGCAAGGTAAGCATGAGCTTCAAAACAATGATGATCTAGGTTGACGGTCTTCTGTTGCGGAGGCTCCAATCCTCAACCAAGTCAGAGTGACCGCTTTAAGGGACAATCCAAAGGAAGATGCACAATTTAGACCTGAGACGGAGACAACAAAAGAGCTATGTCAAATCGCTATATTGAGTGGCCACATCCTCGAACAGTCTCGTCGGAGAAGCTTCAAGGGATGTGTAAATCCCATTGATGCCTTGAACGCACTGATGACTGCTTGTCGAATCACTAGCGTGGCGCTTTAGTGCACAAATCGTACAGTGTGTATGACTGCGTTTTTTTGCCTGATGACAAATGACTGCTTCTGACATCAGCAAGGAATTTTTCATGTCCATATGAGAGTTAATTTGCTCATGAGCACAGCCCTAAGAGCTCAACAGCTTTCGGATGAGAAACTAGCAGCGAAGGACTTTAGAAGGCTATTGAAAATCCGTCTCGAGTATTGAATAACTCTCCGGTGCATCGAGAAGCAGTGCGCGCCCGCACATCTTTGCGGCTGAACAAATTAGGTTGCCAAATGCGCTAAGAGAAAGCAACGAAACAAGTCAGCTGTTTTTTGGCTGGCTTATTGGAGAGTCCTTGGCTTGAATTGGATTTGTCTGTTAGATTTGAGGCTTTCGACAGCACGGAGTCCTTTTTTGCCCTTGACATTGATAGTAAGAATGTCATGGTTAGAAACAACAAGGCCTGATACGATTGGCGGGGTAAGGTTATCAATCTTGGCCACCCGATCTCGCGCAATATGGCTATGTGAGCAATGTCTCCACCCTTCAATTTCTTGAAAAAAAGCATGGGCACGAAATAGGTACGGAAGGTATCGAAGTTTCTGATATCTTCATGAAGAGAGACGTGACGAAGTCGTTCATAGTCTTATATATGGGTAATCAAGTTCTGCTGGAACCACCGTCTGCCAGAGAAACTACAGACGTATTGGGTAGCATAAATCAACAGGTGGGTAGTACCTGCGGGTAGAAAATTCCAATGACCGGTAACATACGTCCGTAAGAGAAAAAAGCTTAAAAAGCGGGTAAAATAGCTTCGCAAGAAAGAGCGAAATTACAATTCTAGGTCAGTCCTTGAGGGTCATGAAAGATTTCGAGAAATTTTCGCCCAGGGATATTATTGAGATTTCAACTCACGATAATCCGCCTCGATATGAGGTATTTCCAAAGTTCCCAGATTTACTGAATCTTGTATAAAAATTTGGAGTAATCAAGTTCTTGGCTGGGTTAGAAGCTGAAAAATTCTCAGAGGTGATATTACCAAGGATGAAAAGTTTTCTTATGGATATCAACACATCGGCCATTTTAGACAAATATGTGTCGGACCAGCCTTATAGACAGCAAACGTTACGACTAGTCTTCGACATGCTAAATGATAATTAGGTGTTTAATCCAAGGTTTTTCCGAAATGAACCACCGTCTTAACTCCCTTTATATAGTGGCCTAAAACATGTGTTTGACTTCTTGTCAGCCATTAATTAATGTGTCATTAAGCAATGCCATTAGCGATAGAGCGATGCCCTCAGTCAATCACTTCAAATCAATGCGTAATCTCTTATTATGTTGACGTGTTTGATACGAATATAGAAGATAATCTCTATTTTTTTAGATAAAGGTCTTCACGCTTGCCGTGAGTGACTATAGTTTTAGCGAGGCATCCGTCTTTGACGCTGGCATCAAAGACGCAACCGACTTTTTTCAGCAAAATCTGCTTTAGCAGAGCGCTCTTTTATCTAAAGAGCGTGCCAGACACGTGCCGGGTGCTTCGAGACCTTGTGCAATAAAAAACTACAATTATTTTAAATCAAACAGAGACTTAAACGTTTTCAGCTTGTCTTTCTTGCCTTGGGGCAAATAACACACTGCTCTATCCCCACAAAGGATTTCTTTTAATTACTTAGGTGTTTGACAACACGCACTGCAAGGTCAAGCGGAGCTGCTGTAGCTATTTGTTTTAAAGTGGCTTCTAATCAGGTCTCTGATTTGCGCACTGAATTAACGCCTTTTCTGATCAAATTTCTTTTGTTTAAGGCTTGCATTCGGAGAGCTTAAAGCAGATTGTCAAATTGCCCGAAGAATATGTCTGCACCGGCCAAGTAGTACACAACTAAAAGGATGTCTTTTTCTTCATAATATCGGTTACTCAGATGACTGGCTAAGGAAACGACAATGTACATTGGTAGACAATCTGAAGGTTGATTACCGACTGTGTTGGCATCAAATTTGCCCGTGTCAATGTCAAGTGCGTGGCAACTTATAGGCGTCAGTTGATGCTTCGCTTGTGATGATGCCAGCGATTCAAAAAGTGCTGCCGCCTGGGTCCTGCTTTTCAAAGCTTAGGAGCCAAAATTCCACGATTTAGCTTGTCGTTTTGAGTACCGTAGGAGAACGGCTAAACCCACAAGGCGCGGGGTGGACTGCTGAAATAAGCAAAAATCTGTTGAGCCTTATAAAGTGATAGATCGAAAACACCTGGCCTCAAAGAACTCTGTGATTTGTGCCACAAATCGTAAGTGCATGCGCGGCTATTAAGCGGAGGAGGGAACCGTGATAAGCTTTAAAAAACATAGCTTATCTGCTTGGACTCGGGGTTCGAGAATTCGTGCTCAATGCTCCAATGTCCACCCATGCCAAGGCACGTTAAGAGATATTGTTTCTTTTACTAAGCGACAGAAGCGAGAGTTACTGTATCTAGGATCCCGGGGATTCTAGGTGTACAGCTCTAAAACTTTAATAGCGCTGAACGCTGTTTGGTCGGGCCTGAAAGCAAAGGATGACCTCATCCTGGACAAAACCTAGGGTAAAAGACACTCGCTTTGCTGTCAACGGTGTTTTGGGGAATTACAGATCCACTTCTGCTTAGAAGTATAAGCGCTAAAGGCGTAGGCACTGGACGAAGTCAGTCCGCGTCTTTTGTGAAAATGTCAGGTTTAAAGCCAAGGACTGAGTTCGGAGCGTGAAGCGGAACGTAAGCAACAGTGTAATACTCGTATGGCACAAGACTCACTGCAAGTCGTGAGTGACATGGTTGACTTTGCACTAAGACAGTATGGGCACCGAGCTGGGTTAAAAAAAACACTCGCTGCATGTGATTGCGCCCTTGATGCCTCAAGCTATGGCTAAACATACGTTGCGTAGTATGCAGCGTACACTCCGCGAATTGTTCCGTACACAAGGGAACACTTAACTTGTATCGTCGAGGCCGTATCATTAATTCTTAGCCTACAGCCTAAGCTGATCTCTATAAGCGTTGCACAATGGAGATGTGCCACTTCACGTGCATTGAATTGACCTCGATCTTGATACATTCGCTTGCAGCTAATGACGCCGCTCACAGCATGAAGCAAGTGTATGATCGCACTGCAAACTCCGAAATTTCATCTCAGCACGATGTTCGCTTCACGTACGACTTGGTCGAAGTATAGTGACGTACTTTTATTTTAATTAATGACCAATATTATTACAATGGTCGCGTTGCGATCGAATTAACTGAAGTATGACGCCCATCACGAGCTCTTTGCTACCCGCTGCAAAACTCATCTGCGGCTTACATATCCCAAATTAAGTGACACAGCACGAGCTTTTAGCACAATCACTACCCGGAGCCAATCAAACACTATATAGGCATCTAAATGGATATACCTTTTCTTCACTACATCAACGTTGCAATAACAACAAATTCGGGTTGAATGATCCAAGTAAAACATTGACCTTGTAAATTTAAGAGTTCGAGGCTAAACAATCACTGATACACGCAAAACTTTACTTGCGCAATACCAACCCTGTTTCACTGATGTTTGGCTTCTTGAGGTAAGTGGCCTATTGACATTTTAAAGTGACGCTTCATTTAAACGAAATAAAAAGCGCACTCGATACTCAACTTGGTCAAAACTCAGAAATTCTTCTTAATAATCAAGCATTTCTATGCACTTTCATTCGACGGACGTAACTACCACTTGAATCATGTATATTTTTCAATTGCTGCTTAATTTTATCGTCGGTAAGCACAGCGAGGCAGATCGATGATTATGGTTCTTCTATGCGGCTACAGTGGCTTGAAATGCAGCATATCAATTGTAAATATCAATTTACAAGAAATTGTACGTCAACATTGACGATTTTTGACAGCGATATGTCCGCCACGTAGCTGCAAAGAATAACGATCTCACTTGACTCCATATGATCTTCCTGATCGACTTGTAGATGATCTGTTGCACAAGGAACGTGGAAAGCGAAAGCACAAGAAAGCAAAGACACAAGTTGATGATTTGGAAGTGATAATACATACACGTAATATCTGTCCTCGCGCACTATGTCAATTGTTTGTTACAATTAACCACTGCATACACCTTGGCAATACTTGAAACGAATGTTGTAGTCGTGTCTTCCCCACAAAATGCGAAAGTTATCCAGTGCCTTTACATTCATACATGTCGGCTCCTTCAGCACATTTGTAGGAGTGGTATCATACTCGAATCTCCGTTCTTTTGCCTTTGCTAATATATACATACTTAGGCAGCTTTCGCCCATCGGCAAGGTCAATCATACGGTGTAAGGCATCTATTTAAAAGAGTTTACGATGAAATAGTAAGAGCCACAACTCAGGGGCATCTTTATAAGATCAATCGTAAAAACAGCTCAGCGTCGAGTTGTTTTCATTCATTGAGCCCAATTTGTTCAAATTGGACAAAAACATATTGAAGGCGTCGAAGGCTTTTTACGCAGAAGAATGTCCTACATTCGCTGGCTTCGGCATATATATATATTACAAAACAACAACAGCTAAATCTGGACCAGGCTCTGCACTTGCCATAAGCATTTCAACTTCTCCACGTTTTTTCGCTGATAGGACTTTTGCCGTTTCCGTCTTGCGAGCGCAATAGGCAGACAGATTCCTACAAGGCGATCATTTAACGTGTCATAAACGTCGACAGCCACTTAAATTGTATAAAACTGGCGAATAAACGATAATATTAGCTCAAAGTAGGTAAGCTAGCCACAGTGACAGCTTGTATTATTGGACTCATAAGCATTAAAAGGAAGAAATTGCTGCGCGCTGTCGCCATGATTGAATAACGTTATTCATGACGTAATTGTGTCATTAAAAGGGTTTACTTGAAAGAGACTGAGCCTCCGCGAAACCACAAACAAAGATAAGAGTGGCATTGTTTACTCGTTGTGAACTGCTTCTCGGATTTCAACAATTGGTAATTAAGGGCTTGACAAAAAAACGCTTAATTGTACAGCTGTCCTGCTTTTTACTCGACCTGTTTAGCCGTTCCTTCTCCAACAACTTAAAGTTGATCGCGTTAGTGTGTTTTGTGATCCATGCAAAAGATTGCGCCCCCTTACATGGTACAAATTCAGTAATCGACAAAGTATGTAAGTATTGCGTCGCTTAACGCACTGAACACGCCTCAAAACAAAACTGCAAAGCAGCATGTCGAGCTTCTAGTTTCTTTTCTCGTGTGCCTATGAGATTTTCCGGAAGTGGGCGGTCTACAAAAAATGGCGTTTCTACTTTCGCTGATGCTCGCTCGGCTTTAAATGGTCGTGCAGGCTGCAAATAGCTATACTATCATCAAATCAACTCTTAACATTTTCACTCCTTCTACACTGGAGCGCCTGCACATCGGCAGTAATGGCCTGACGTGGCAATACAACATCCCCCGAAACCTTTTCGCTCTCTTCCACACAATATCAAAGCGGCAAATTCGCCACAAAATTTCTAAGCCAATAGTGCAAAATGTGCCTTGCGGGCCTCCTTTTCAATGCTCAATGAAGCAGTCCCGTCATCATCATGAGCACTGCTATGACTACTACGCACACCTTGAGTCACAAGCAATAAATGTCGTTCATCGCAATAACAGCAAACTTGGCGAAACATGCATTGGCGAAATACCGACCTCGACTCAAGTCTCATGTCACGTACCGACAACCTTGTCATTGCCAGTACTTGCATTGTTTCCTTCACAGCCGCTTCTACTTACCATCATTCCACAACGTTCTACTTGCCCCCTGTTTAGCCTCGATTTTCTACTGTAGCTTTATCTTCAGAAGGTAGGTGCAAGTACCTCTGGCAATCCGTGCTGCTCTCTACAACACCCTATCATTAGCATAATAACACCATCAGTTTACATTTCAATTATCTGTTAAAGGCCTGTATGATTACCTGGATAGATCGACAAAGCTTATGTCGCAGCACAAAGTACTCTATATGTGGATAAATTCACCGACTCTTCGACGCGCATTGTCCAGCTGTAGCTTTTTCTCCGGAGCGTAAATCTGATGGCTTTTAATCGCCTCCACTAGCAGTTGAACCATGTACTTGGAGTGTTGATAGCTTGTTTTCCATCTTTGTAAACAGATTCCGGTGCATTGACTAGCGTCAGGATGGTTTCTCGACGCGTCTTTAGTGGCCCAAAGAGTCGTGACTCCAGGACATGATCACGTACAGGATATGCGGCATAGTCATCTGCATTTAAAAATGCACCGCTATTGTTGTCGTAAGAAGCAACGCAGCGTCTACATACGAAAAATGTTGTCGAGGATCGGCAAACACGTTTGTCGTGGTTCACGTTAAGCAGTCAAATCAGGAAGTTAGCGTAAAAATTGCTCATCGTAGTATTGCTTTTTCCTTCACATTTCAGTGGTCCCTCTCGACCTCTACTGTCATTCAGTGTGTGCTTCGGTGCGTGCACTCACCTCATCGCGTTGTCAGTCTTCTCCGTAGCTCGTCGCACCTTGTTGCTGCTACGCATCATTTAGTCCTGTATCTTCGCAGTTGCCTCGTTACTCGGCGCAAGTAGACTATATCTTCAAGGATTATATCACGAATTGTCTGACTTATTGTAGAAGATACACCCAAATCAACGCGATCCACGCAACGTACTCACTCACTCTACCCAGTGTGTTTCTGCTATCGCAATTTTCTCTATCTTACGCGTTTCTATCAATTTTTGTGTACTAACCGTACAATCTCGCATCACCGTCAAGTGTCCATCATGCGGTTTTGCTTCTTACGCATTGCACTACTGGCCAGTGCCATTGCTGTAAATGCATCCGCTGACACAGCGGAGACAGATGTCGCATTGACCACATCACATACGACGTCTTCATTTGTCCGTGACGACATTGCTGCGTCAGCGGTCACTCACGGGCCGACGCGTGTCGATGACGAAGATAGGGCAGGACTGACGCTTAAAGAATTTGGTGAAATTGTTGGAAGGGGAGGAAGTAAGTATTTAACAGGTTTGACTAAATTCCTTGACCCAGTCATAGAAGATGGATTGACTCCGAAAGCAGTTTATAATGTCTTGGGACTAAGCAACTCAGAAGGTAACGTTTTACTCGACGACAAATGGATCTGTTGGGCTTATCTGGTCTGCCAAGTCGGCCATCCTTTCGATGAGAATGAATACAAGTTTATTGTCAAGGCAATGTCGGCCATACATGGCGCCGAAACATTCTCCAAGATATTGATTGCCGCGGCCAAAGTTGAAAAAACAAGACACTTAGCCATAAATCTGGCCAAAGTTTCCAATGATCATATCAAGCACTTTTTCCTCGGCAAAATACCTGTGCTTACCAGCGAACTATTATATCGGGAACAACTAACGGCAAAAATGGTCTACACGACTTCCCGTGGTCGTGTCTTCGCGTACTTGGAGACGTACGTTAAACACAACAAGCTACGAAAGAAAGAGTTCTACATCCTCACCAGCTACTTGGGCATTTTGCTTGACAAGAACAACGCTGTTGGCACTGCGCTATCGATCTCCCACATGTTCTCTGAGGATGCTGCTCTACTCAATAAGTTACTTTCGTTGTCCAATTTTCACGATCAGGAAGGTATTAGAAGTTTGGTGTCGATTTGGTTGGGTGCACGCACTTCCCCATCCAAAATCGTGTCTATGCTGGTGCATGATAAAGCGAAAGCTGATCATTTCTCTGTTCTTTTTTCAAACAAGTTAACAAAAAGCTTCTGGCTGCGCTACTTAAAAAAGTACAATAAATCGAGCGAAAATGTCGGGGACTGGATGCGCACCGCAAAGAATGATTTCGAGCAGCTATTGATGATGCTGCATGCGGTAGAAGTGCCAGAATCATCTGCAGCTGACAAAAACTTGGCGAGTAGCACTATCCTCAAGATATTGCTTTCGCCAGAGATTACCAACGTCATTACGGACCAAAAGTATTTAAATCAGTTGACATCGCACTGGTTGATGCATAGATTATCGCCGTCCACGGTTGTGTATATGCTGGTGCTTGGAGAGAAAGAGACCGACTTTTATAAGATACTGTTTACGAATACGCCAAGCTCGAAGTATTGGGAGACCTACACGAACGCGTACTACGCGGACACCCCAACTCTACAAAATTATAAAATGACGACGCTTCTTGATGTCTTCGACGTCGCAAGCTTAAAAAGAATTTTAGAAGCGGCGTGTGCCGTTGACGCAACAAACAAGAAGACGGCATCTCTTCTTACTCAGCTTAATATGGTGGATGCATGGCTTAGTTAACAATTCTTAAGCGCGTATCAGGAACAAGATTTGAAGTTGGAATGACACCCATTGCTGACAAATACAACCATTTTAGTAAAAAACAGCTACTTTTTTACAATGCGTTAACAAAGTTGTTTGGTTTTGCATACACTCGCCTGTCGAATCTATAGAAAATTGTGTTACCGTCAAAGCCTTTTTCTCTTGCAACGTCGCTGAAATCTTCGATCGACTGCCAGCAGTCACAAGTCAAAACGATTTGTGTCGTGTATGCCATGTCTAATAAATTTGACATTAAAGAAGACGCATCATTTCTACCTCGGCAAAGATTATTGCATTGGTCGAAACAGTCTCCGTTTAAATTTGCGCCTGTGCTAACATCGCGTAGCTAAAGCTTGAGTGTCAAACAAGAAATTGAAACTGCAACACCGCGAACACAACAAACAGTTAGATTGCATCAATTGCTAGCACCAAAGCATCGACTAGTGTCTTTTTATTTGGAATTGTGCATGACACAACTGATGGCAATCAAATCACTGAGTAAGCAACATCCATAGCCACTTGGACGTGTAGAACTCATTGACAATTATCAGCTCACTAGGTCACAGTAACAACTTGCTGAGACGAACGCGAAGACTTCGAGTATAGAAATTGCTGGGAAGTCGCCATGGATAAGCACTCTTGACCTAACTTGCCGAACACGTTTTAAGATGCATTTGTCTGCTTCTTACTCGCACCACCAAGGTCTTCCTTTTCCGACATCGCAGACTACACCACACTTGTGTACGTCGTGCTGCTTGCGAGGGTTTGCTTGCTTTAATAGGACATTCAATACGGTCGAATCAGGCTCTGTAGTTGCCAACAACACTTCCACTCGCCTCGTTTTTTTACAAAGTACTTTGACCGTACCCATTTGGTGTTCGCAAAAGGTAGTTTTCGACAGCAAGTTTAAAATGCTCAGTAAGCCACAATAACAACTCCACGCAAAAGCCTCGCTGAAGAGAAATTGCTGCCTTACCACTTTAGGTGTGGCGTGTCGGTTACGATAAGATCGAGTGGTATTGAGCACCGAGTCTACACGAAGCACGAAGCCAAAAGCGACATTTTGTATTCGTTGTGCGCTACTTCTCGATTCTCAACAAGTACTCACTTAGCTTGACAAAAACGCTTCAAAATATTTGCTTCGTGCCCGGATCATCGAGCTCTTTCTTCTCCGACACCGCAAGCTAGAGCAAACTCGCGTCCGTCGTGCTGCTTGCGAGAACACACACCACATTGAGCTGCCGCACATGGTATGATGTCCTTCCCTCTGTAAGTCTTTTTTGATCAGTTTCATCTAGACAAACGTCCTTGCATCGCTTGGTAGCCTTAAACGATCCGCAAAACGTGTAGCTCCACCATACTCTTTACGCAAAGCACGTGCAAAACAGTCGCACATACGTTTTATTTAATAGGCTAGAGAGGACCAGTGGGGCCCTTGTGAATCATCTACTGGGTACTACCTGTAAAATACAGAGGTCTAAACAAACCGTAAACGACGTGTTTGGCTTCAGGTCATTGTATCAAGAAGGAGGCCCTACCAATGCACGTAGAGAAACAATTTAATGGCTTCAAGTCGCCTTAGTGCTTGCTTTAGATATATTTTGTACATTTCGGGGCAATTTTCGGTGCATTGATTGGCGCCAAAATGGTTTGTCGACTCGTCTCCAGCGGCCCATAGGACTTCATCACGTACAGAATATGCGGTACTGTCATTTGCAGTAGAAATGCACCGCTATCCTTGTTGTCAAGAGCTGTGCGGCGTCTACGACACGGAAAAAGTTGTCGAGGAACGCCAAGACGTAGCTATACAATTCGCATCCTCGTCGATAAAACACAGAAAAGTGCATCTTGTTAATTAAATTTCATTTTCCTTCACATCTCTCTCGCTGTTCAGTAATGTATGCTATAGTGCGTACAATTATCTTTTTGCGCTGTCGGCCTTCTTTGTAGTCCGTCGCACCTCGTTGCTTTGACGCGTCATTCGGTCCCATCCCTTTGCAGTTGCTTCACTATTATAGTATGCTGACTATCATCTGGCATATTGTAGAAGCACCGACACTGTCGCAACCCACGTAGCGTGCTCATTCCCTCTGCTTGGTGTGTGCCTGCTGTCGGAGTTTTTTTTCTATGCTCTTTTATTTAATTTTGTGTTCTAGATAGATACCTTCGCGTCGCAGTGAAATAATCGACATGCGGTTTTGCTACTTACGCATTGCACTACTGTCAAGTGCCATTGCTGCGAATGCATTTGCTGACACAGCAGAGAGAAACGTCAAATTGGCCGCTTCACGTACGGCATCTTCTCCATCATTTATCCGTAACAACTTTGCAGCGTCAGCGGTCACAGAGACTCACGAGCCGACGAGTGTCGATGACGAGGACAGGACCAATACGACACTGATAGAATTTGCCAATTTAATTGGAAGGGGCCACGAAAGTAAGCACTTGAAAAGTTGGCTGAACAGTTTTTCTAAGCCAATCGTTAGAGGAAGAAAGACTCCGAAAGCAGCCTATGATGAGTTGGAAATCATAGGCCCAGTACGTAACCTTTTGTGCGATAACGAATGGACCAAGTGGGCCTACTTCGTCTACCAAGTTGGCCATCAATTTGACGAGAATGCATACGAGTTTATGATTGCAGCAATGTCGACCATATACGACGCCGAAGCATTGTATAAGATCTTAGTCATTGGGATCCATGATATAGAAACGAGACATTTAGCCATGAATCTGGCTATAAAATCCAATGATCACGTCAAGCGTCTTTTCTTCAAACGAATACCTGTGCTCGCTAGTGAACTGTTTCACCAAGAACAACGTACAGCAGAGACGATCTACAAGACTTCTCGTGGTCGTATCTTCGCGTACTTGAAGAAGCACGTTAAAGGCAACAGGCTACCAAAAAAGGAGTATTCCTTTTTGATCAGCTACCTAAGTGTTTTGCTTAACAAGCAGGATACTGTTGGCACTGCGCTATCTGTCTCCCACAAGTTTTCGAAGGATGCTGCTTTACTTAAAACTTTGCTTTCGTTGCGCAATTCTCGCGATCCGAAATGTCTTGAAAGTTTGGTGTCGATTTGGTTGGATTCAAGTATACCCCCGTCCCAAATCGTGTCCATGCTAGTGCACGATATAGCGAAAGCTGATCAATTTACCATTCTTTTCTCGAGTGGATTGTCAAATGACTTCTGGCTGCGCTACTTCGAGATGTACAATGCGAAAAGGTATGATGAGGATCTTACGCGCACTGCAACTTTTAATGCCGAGCAACTATTGCAAATACTAATTGAGGCAGCACTTAATGTGAATGGATCAGGAAATACTTTTAGTGATACGGCAATCAGCACTTGGTTAAAGGTACTGACTTCACCGCACATTGCCGACCTCCAACTTAGTCAGCAGTATCGAAACAAATTAATGTCGATTTGGCTAGAGGGAGGAATCCTTCCTTCAAACATCGTGTCCGCTCTGATGCTCGATAAGGCGGAAGATAAATGTTTCACAAGTTTGTTTTTAAATGAGTCGTCGAAGAGCTTTTGGGAGCGCTACCTCAAGCTGTACACTCAAAAAGTGAATAACAACGTGGAGTTGATGCAATCTGCGAATGTCGATCTTGAGTCGCTACTCAAAAAGCTATTTGCGGTGGCAAAGCAAGAGTTACCCGCAGCTGACAAATACGTGGCGTACGGCACTATTCTAAAATTGCTGATTTCACCATTCGCTGCCCATCTTAGCTCGAGGCATGATAATGTGATAGAAGTGACGTCGGTCTTGTTATTGGATAGAACACTGCCGTCCGACGTTTTATCCATGCTGATGCGCGGTGAAACAGACGCCGACAAGTTCAATATTCTTTTTGTGAACAAGTCATCAAAAAGCTTTTGGGTGCGCTACCTGCAAACGTACAATGATTTGAGTAAAGACGCCGGGGACTTTACACATACCGCGAATACCGATTTTCAGCAGCTACTGATAATGCTGCATGATGTGGAAGTCCAAGCAATATCAGCAGCTGACAGATACTTGGCGAAAAGCACTATTCTTAAAATATTGCTTTCACCGGAGACTACCAACGTCATAACGACCGAAAAGTATTTGGAAGAGATGACATTGAACTGGTTGAAGCAGGAGGTACCCCCTTCTGCTGTTGTGCTCATGCTAATCTTCGAAGAAGCAGAAGCAGACTACTTCAAGATACTCTTTACGTATGAGCCAAGCTCAAAGTTTTGGGTGGACTACACGATTGGGTATTACGCGAACATTCCATCTCTACAGAATCATATAATGTTGACGCTCACCAATGTCTTCGGCGACGCAAACTTGACCAAAATTTTGGAAGCAGCGCTAACAGATGAGGCAACGAGGCAACTGGCGACATCTCTTCTCAATCAACTCAACCAGTGGAAGCTCATCTCAAAGGACAATTCGCAAGTGCATTCCAGTAACAAGATTTAAAGTCATGGCGTCCATCGCTAATCTTATTTCGCACATCATGATGTCGAACGGCAAATATAGTAATCGTAAGTAATAAATTAAATCTCTACGATACGTTGTTAACAAGTGATCGAGGTTTTGTGTTACAAAGGCTACCTCGACCCCGCCTGTCGAGTAAATAAATAGCGTTCAAACGTGTTTTGAAACGTTAAAAAATTGATTATTGTCATAGTCTTGTTGTCGCCGCGATCTTGTAAAAAATGTGCCAGTGGTCACAAGTCAGAAAGATCCGAGTCGTTTACGGCAAGTTTGTATTGTACTGATTACATTATCGCGTTGCCAAGTTATGCACGTGCTAGGCTCAGTCTGGCTAGTCCACGGCATAGAGTGGTGTCCGCATACGTCGAGTCTCGTTCGGCGGGCAGTGCAGCCAGCACCGAGGTCGTGAGGGTCTTCCATAAATTTGTTCAGCTCTGACTTGGTAAGAGCCCAGGTGGTACTGGAGACCGTCTCGTCGAGGGTGAGACTCGTTAGAGACCTGCAGATGCCCGAGAGCACCTGCCCGAAGCGCGCGAGCATTTAGCCTTCGCGCTTGGAAGGAGGGCGTCACCCCAACTTTTCCCTGCTTACGGCAAGTTAGATTAATTTAAAAGAAAAATTTTAGCGCATCAAATGCACTATGCGCATCATATCCATCTCAGCAGAAATCATCGCACCGGTAGTCAGCAGCCTCCGTTTTTTCATAATAACCTTGCTTTTGTGCTCACATCGCGTGACACAAGCTTGGTTGTCAAGCGAGAAATTTGTCACCGCGACACCACGAGCACAACAAAAATGGAGGAGGGACGCGGTAAATTGCATCGCTTACCAGCACCAACATCATCGACTCGTGTCTTTAATTTTATTTTAGATGACATGCCTAATGGTGTTAACACGACTTTGGCGTACACTTAGCGATACGTGATTGATTTAATGAAACTAAAGTGGCCGTCAACAATTTGACTCGCCACGCTTTTTGCCAAAACACTTGGACCGTATCCGTTGAGTGGTCGCAAGAGGTAGTCTCCTGCACGGATATCAAATTCTGTAGTAAGCAACATCCATAGCCACTTCATTTTCGATGACGTGTAGATTGACAACTTTTGGCTCAGTAAGTTACATCAACAACTCGTTGCGACGATTGCAAAGGCTTCGAGTGAAAGAAAATGGTGCGATGTCGCCATGAATAAGCGATTTAACTCCAGGTTAAAGAACACGCCTTTAAACGCAACTTCAACTTCTTGCTCAGACCGTCAAGCTCTTCGTTTCGCAACATCGCTGACAACATCACATTTGCGTACGTGCAAGAAGATGCTCTCATTTAGCTGTTCAATATGATACGACGTTTGTCCTCGTGTAGATCTCTCAAGAACCGTGTTGAGAAGAAAGTTAAAACCGAAGTGAATATATTTATCTTGACGAATAAACGGCTAACCATATGTAATTACTAACTGTAACGTACTTGTAAATACTGTGAAGCCATTCCCTGTTCAACATGCATTCAGCGGCGTAATTTTAACACTCCCACTCACCGCCAATACTGTGTGTCCTTTGTTGCTGACTTGTTCTTGATTCCGGTGGCTTCGCGCAGATACTTAAGCATCTTGGTCCCAACTGTATTCGTCAGCATATCTGCAAGCTGACTCTTCGTGTCGATATACTAGATCTTCAACAGTCCTTCTTGCACGTTCTCACGAATAAAGTGGTGCTTGATGTCCACATGCTTCGTCCTAGCATGATATCCGGCGTTATTGGCCAACGCAATAGCACCTTGGTTGTCTACCCAAACATGTGTGCCTTCAACTTGCTCGTGACCCATGCCCCTTAGCATTGCCCGTGTCCAAAGAACTTCTTGTGTGCATAAACTGATCGCCATATACTCAGCTTCCGCTGAGCTCAGCGCAACTGTCCGCTGGTACTTCGACTTAATACCACTGGTGCGCTTGCAATCATGACTACAGTTCCCGAGACCGCGTCTGTCATCCGCGTTGCTGCCCCAATCTGCATCCGAGTATGCCTTGACCGTAACGCTTCCACTTCCTCGGTAGACGATACCGATTTGACGCGTGGTCTTCAGATACCGTACTACTCAAATCGCTGCGCTCCAATGTTGTAGTCCTGGATTCTCCAGAAAACGTGATAGCTGCGTCACCACGCAAGCAATATCAGGCCGAGTGCATGTCGTTATGTACAGCAAGCATCCAATCAAAAGGCGATAAGGCTTTGATCGCATTGTCGACCGTCCCTCTTCCGTTGTGGGTGACTGCTTTGACGACAGCTTCAATCCTGATACGCAAGGGTTTTCGACACTTTTGGCATCTTGTTGATCGAATCGCTTGACCACGTCATCGATGTAGCGAGTCTGTTTGATCATCAATATTCCAGCTGACCTGTCGTGATCAATTTCCATACCCAAAATAAATTCCGCCTGACCAAGCTCCTTCATCTTGAAAGCATTCTTGAGGACTCCCTTTACTTGATTTAATTCTTTGCTGTTTTTTGCTGCGATAATCATGTCATCCACATATAGTCCAACGTAAGCAAAACCTTCTTTAGTTCTCTTGACATAAACACATTGATCTGCTCCGCAACTCTTAAAGCCATTCCTGACGAAGACACGATGTATTGTCTTGTTCCAGGCACTCACTGCTTGCTATAGTCCGTAAATAGCCTTGTTTAGTTGACATATGTATCCTTGAGCATTGTCGACACCAAGCGGAACTTCCATAAAAACTTTGTCGGTCAACACGCTATTGAGAAAAGCCGTGTCGACGTCCAGCTGTTCCATTTGATAGCCACATACAACACATACTGCGAGAATTCTTCGGATCGAATTTATGTTGGCAACCGGGGAATATGTCCTGAAAAAGTCAACGCCATACTTCTGCTTGAAACCTTTCGCGACTAGTCGTGCCTTGTATCGCACGATAACGCCATTCTGATCACGCTTTTTGGCAAATACCCATCGTGATCCAATTGCGCGTCCGATTTTCCCTCGTGGCTGCAATGTCCACGTTTTATTCTCTTCGTGAGAGCGAAGCTCAGCATCCATTGCTTCACGCCATTTCGTTGCATCGTCGCTTTCCATTGCTTGAGTACAAGTAGTCGGTGAGTCCGTATCATCGTCAATATTCACAGCGTAGGCAAGAAAGGCTTCCGCAATTAGTTCATCTTCGTCAATCCTAGCACGCTTTGGAGTCGGTGGGTATTCACTGCCTTCTGTAGACTCTCCACCATCGGAACCGTTTCTTAGCACTAGCACTGGCTCACGTCTTATTCGTGTTCGCTCCAATTCAGGCCGAAACACCAAACGATCTTCTTGTTGCACTTGGGAAGGTTGATGATACTCCGTTAGCTCAAGACCGTTTCGTACAGGGCTCTCAGAAGGCATCAGCCGCTGTACAACGGCGCTTGGTGTACGATTTACATCTTCCATATCGACGTCCTCGACTGTCTCTTCGACAGCTCCCATGGGATCGTCCGGAATTGACTGTCGATCCACTTGATGCTGAACATTGACTTCATCATCATCCCTAACTACTTGAACAATTGTTTCCGGCTTAAGCTCTTGCGTGTCGTAGATGCCGCCCACCTCACGCTCATCAACTTTACAGAGTGGGTCACTTTAATATTGTCATTCTCCAAGTCAAACACGCGATAGCCCTTGACATTCTCTGCGTGGCCAAGAAACATACACTTGAAACGCTTGGGTTCCAGTTTGGTCCGTTTCACATCGTCAATATGAGCGTAGCCTTGCGAACCAAATGCGCGCAAGTGATCCATTCGAGGCTTTATTTCGAGAGTTAGCTCATACGGTGTGATGTCAGGATGGACCGTATTGCTGGAGCGATTAATTAAATAAATCGCTGTATTCACCGCTTCCGCCCACCATTCCGTCGATACGCTCTTGTAGTGTAACATGCTGCGGGCTTTCTCCATAATTGTCCTGTTCATACGCTCCGCTACTCCGTTCTGCTGCGGGCTGTATGGGACGGAGCGCTGGTGTACAATGCCGTTCTCTTGACATATTCCTGCCATTTTCTTGTTTACGATTTCGGTTCCGTTGTCGGATCGCAAACATCTTAGTCGTGCACCCCACTGGTTTTCGTATAATGTCAGAAACACCTTGAACTTGCCTAACACTTCACTCTTGCTATTGGTCAAAAAAAATGCAACATATCGTGAGAAATCATCCACAAACGTGAGAATGTATTTGGCACCACCCTTCGAGATAATTTGCATTGGCCCCATGACATCTGTGTGAACACGCTCCAACACACGTGTCGTCTTTGTCATTAAACGAGACGGAAACACCGTGATCGTCTGCTTGCCCTACAAACACCCGGCACACAATATTTCCACATTTTGCTTGATAATTGGGATACCTAAGTTAATCGCTGTGTCCTGATCAGCGCATCCTTGCTGGGGTGCCCCTTGCGTGCATGCCAAAGCTCCCATTGATTGCCAGCCCCAGTATATTCAACGAGACATGCTTCTTCTTGCTCACAGTCAAGAAAATACGACTTTCCAGCTTTTGTGCCCGACGCAATTGCTTGCTTCTTGTTTCAAATGACACATGACGAACACGAAGATTTCACACTCATGCCACGCTCTGCCAGCTTGCCAACTGACAGCAACCTTCTGTCGAGTCCGGGAATGTGCAGAACTTCAACCATGCGAATCCTCATTCCGTTCAAACCAGTCAATTTTACCGTGCCGGCTCCTTTGACAAGCAACTTCTTCCCGTCTGCAATCGTAACTTCGATGCTAGCTTCTAGGCCCTTGTAACCAAACAAGTCCTTCCTGTGCGGGGTCATGTGGGAAGTTGCTCCACTATCAATCAGCCATCCTGATGACTTCCCTTTACCAACAGCAAACACCGTGTCGTCGCTGTTGAATCTTTTACTGGCCGGGCAGTTCCGCTTCATGTGTCCAAACTGGTCACATTTGAAGCACTTGCTCTTGAAACCGCCGTTATTGCGTAAAGGACCACACTTTCGTCCGTTGTCCCGTCCACCTTTAAATCTTCTGGCGTTTCCATTTCCATTTACGCCAAACGCTTTCTCTGTAGCTTCTTTCCTCTGCAGCTTCTCCGACTCTTTGAGCAGCTTCTCCTTGACTTCTATCAACGAAATGTCCCTTGCATTTTCCACAATCGACGAAATCAAGTCGTACTCCGAAGGTAGACTGCTGAGAAGTACCACCAGCTGGCGTGACTCATCAATTTGCTCTCCCGTAATCTGTAGTCCCACTACTAGCTCGTCGAAAGAGTCCAGATGCTCTGCCATGCTTGTTCTACTTTCCATCTTGAATTCATGTGGTCGACGAGTCATCACAACACGATTTTGAAGAGTCGAGCGATTGTAGAAATCGCGGTGGGTTCCCCACGCCTCCATAGCACGCGTAGCCGACCGAATCTTGGTCTGGTACTGGATCTCAACGCCTTGAGCTATGATGCCTAGCGCCTTGGCATCATTAACCAGCCACGCCTCCGTGACGTCCTTCTCTTCCTTGACGGATATGATGTGTCCCAGGAGACCCTTCCGCACCAAAGTCATCCTCATGTGAAACTCCCAGTGGCAATAGTTACCACTTCCTAGGAGGACTTCGGTGCACTTGTTCATATTGGGCGAGAACGTTGCTTGAGCTTGTTGCGGCTGTTAACCTGTTGAAAAGAAAGTAAAAACCGAAGTGAATATATTTATCTTGACCAATAAACGGCTACCATATGCGATTACTAACTGTAACGTACTTGTAAATATTGTGAAGCCATTCACCTTGTCAACATGCATTCAGCGGTGTAATTTTAACAAACCGAGACATACAACTTTTTAGTTGCAACAAAACACCTCAAATATTGATGCTTGCTATCCACCTTCTACAATTTTTCTCGATCTTTCCGTTGGCTAAAGGAAGAAGGTGCCTTTTCCAATTCCTCGTGTCAGTACATCGTTCTAACCCATCATGCAGCACGATTCAGTATCAATAAATTTGTATATATTTATTGTCAATCTTTCAAGCCACGTATCACGTGATCACAATGCGTATATCGCTATCTGAGAGTGTGACAAATGTAGAATAATCGGCATGATTACGCTGCACTTCTCCATTGATTAAGCTGCCCGAAGATCGGCGACACGGGTCTGACTCAAGCCTGTCGATAACATATCGATTCGCTCAGAAGGATAATAAAACGAAAAAACAGTCGCGCATAGAGCATTTTATTCAATCGCTAAAAAGGGGCATTGAGTGGATTTCGAGATTGGATGAACAAAAAAATACATGTTATATTCCTTAGTTAAATATAGATTGTAGCTGCACGCCTACTCTGTGCAAGGTGCCGCGTCCCGCGTCATACGTTGGACTAAGTGTTAAACCCACACTCTTGCGGGCGAAATTTATAACCGGCAGAACTCCTTCAAAAAGTTAAGATGGCTAGAACGTCTTGTATTAGCCGGATGAGTCATTCGCATATCTCGGGAAATTTGCTGACGGCCTCATTTGCAGTTCTCCTTCTGCAGAGTGTTTGAAACGCGTCGCGGCACTCGAGCTCTGCTAAAAACCCTAATGCCTCAAGAAGCAATGAGCGTAGGCTTCGGCAACACAGGAGGTAGCGCCTAATACTTAATATGTTTTTTATTTACTTTTGGAACGAAGTATTACCAAAGTCGTTGTTCTTAGATCACGGAGGTAACGATGGGAACTATAGCTGCATCGATCATAGATATTCAGGTATGTGTAGCGCTCGCGCTTTCTTTCTCACAGGCCGGTCTAGAAATAGGCAGCTCACTCTTCACTCGAGTGGTTCGCGTTCTCTTTTTTCAGCAAACTTTAATTTCTACCAACTTTTTTTGCCTACAAGCAAGGGAGCTCAGACTTAATGGATTATAATTCAAGTTAAGCGAGCTGCCTGCCTTCGTTGCAAGGACTTCACTTATTGCTTGTGTGAAGGCGACTTATTTCGTGGATGACATTAAGGTAGACGCACTCTTTTGAGTAGAAGCAGAGACGATGGAAGAGGAAAAACGAATAGCGCGAGCACGAACGGAATCGTTTTATTGAAACGCCGTGAGATAGCAGATTCTCGGCCTGCAAGACTTCAAGAAGCGGGTGTACTGCACCCGCTGACTTGAGTTCAATCTCAACAAAATAAGCGTCGCCGTGCAAAGCAGCACTCATTGCTATGATTGCGGTAAGCATGGCACATATTATGTTCCTGGATGTTGGAGTGCACATTTGTCGTGCTAGAGAACCTTTAAATGTGGACCGCTAAAAGTAACACTATTAAAGAAAAAAAGCACTGATCACTAGCACGGGTAGGACGCAATACCTAAGAGTAATGCACTAAACGCATTGTAGAGTGCATGGCAGCTTGTCGCCTTACTTGTATGGCGCACTGGAACGCATTCTGCTCAGTGTGTGCGACCGACTCTCTCTGGCTGATTTGTATGACAAACAATTTGTGATCGACAACAGCAACCAAAAGCTGCGTCTATTAACCATGAAGACGGTGGCGGATGTCTCATGAATATGAAGTTCTCGTGATGAAAGTCTAATTAACAGGCTGAGCCTAAAGAGCTATTTGCTCTCGGAGGAAACGTCAGCAGCGGAGGTCTACTGGCGGTGTACGAAGCTATTTTGAGTTTTGAAAAACTTTGGTTTGGTGAATTATGTTGCTCACGCGCAGACGATTGCGGTCAGCCGTATAAATTGGCCGATTCTCTAAGAGAGAGAATAACGAAAATAAGTCAGATTTAATTTATAGGCTAATGAGACGGTCAAAGGCATTAATTGCCTTATCACGAATCGGGCTCGAGGCTTCCAGAAGCACAAAGTCGTTCCTAATACTTGATTTGATATTGTTGGCATACCAAGTCATGAAACGAGCGAGCCCTGATGCGGATAATGGGGCAAGGCCATCGATGTTAGTAGCCTAATTTCCTATAACGGGTCAGAAACCGTTTGTGCGGCTATTATGAAAGAAAGCCGGATTGGTTATACGCACGAATCAAACAGGAGATGTACAAAAAAATGATATCTCAACAAAGGTAGACGTGACAACAGTTTCAAAAAGTTTCTAGAGGGAAGCAAAGTTTGATGGTAGTACGGCCGTCGAAGACGCTTAAGATGGCGCTTTCAAAGCGGGTGGCATTAATTACCAACCGCGGATATCAAAATTTCGCAACCACGTAACCTAGGCCCCAAGAAAAGTGCACAACCAGCTGTTAGTATTAAGGTTCCGCAAGAGGATTTCTTAGGTTTGGAAGACAAGGCGTGACTCCAAGAATGGGAAGCATAGTTTGAATAAAATAAACGGGTATGCGATGCCAAATCGATCTCTGGGGATTGTAACCGATCTCGTGGTTGACGAAGATCCTTGACCACAAAAATCATGTATTAAAGCTCATTGCTGGTCTTAGTCTCGAATTTATGACTATACCTGTTCAGTCGAAAGTCGTGAAGACATTTCTTGTTGTGGTTAAACACCGGACTTCTCCCCACCAGGTGAGCTTTGCTGCATAGGGTAGTCCACTTCGATTGCAATAATTGCCGGATACAGAATCTTTGAACCTCAAAAATTCCAGAGCGTTTAAGTTCTTGGCGGAGGTGGAGTTATCAAAGATGGGGTCTTCTCCTTGGGACTACAAATACATCACCGTTTCAGATGAAGATGTACTCGATTGCCTTATAGGTTGCGTACACTGCGCTTAAACTTATATTTCTATAAAATAACAAGTAAGAAGTGCAATTTTCTTGTATTCATGAAACACTGAGATGTGATCCATCATCTTAACCCTCACCGAATAGAAGAGGGAGCTTTAAGGTTGACCTTATGCCAGTCTCGAAGTATGTGTCACTTGACAATGACTACACTTGATAGAGCAGTCTAAGATTGTAAATGCATTTTTCGCGAAAAGAACAAAAAGATCATGGTATGTGAGTCAGATTTCCCGCTTTTGTGGTAGATTTTCAGTATTCGGTAATTGAAAGTGGTGACAAGCACATGCCTACAATGAGGTGAACACTAGAAAATTACCTATCCCAATGATAAATGAGCTGCTAAGTATAATGTACGGGTATACGTTGGCTTGTGCACTGGATTTGGGTGAGGGCTACGACCAAGAAATTTAACTTCATCTCTTACGACTCACGGTGTCTGGTCACCATTATATAAATGTAGCCCTTGACGATATAAAATTAACTAAATGTGTTTATACGCTATCATTAACTTCCGATAAGCAACTTATTTAGCTACTGTATTTCTGAAGGGACTCCTTCTATTAGAATATCTCTTCGGAATATCTCCATGTGAAAACATCGTAAACAAAGAATGCAATCTTACCACGCACGAGATACACTATTTTATAAAGTTCTAGTGTAGAGTTTAGCAGAGGAGTTCGGCTTTTTAAATCAATTCTTACCAAGGCCTTCACTACATCTAACGGAAGAGAAATTGTGTTATCACTCATTTGTTGACTTTTACAAAGAAATCGATTTATCGATAACGAAAGTGGCAGTAAAGAAGGCTGATTTGGCACTGGAAAGTGTCTTCACAAGAAAACTGGCCACTGCGTCCAAACAAAAGACTTCGGTGGCTCACCAGCTATAGATCCGCTCAAGCATAGAAGAGTCATTTCCACTACACCACGGCCAAAAAAAGCGCCAATCGCTCCTTTTTGAGCGTTGATCTCAGCTTTCAGACAATGAACTCGAGGGGTAATGTTATATCTTAGCCCACTAAGGCTACAAAGAAGCTTCACGCTTACGGCAGCGCTATCGAATCGGATTAATCGCCTAGGGGATGCCCCAAAGGTATTGCATTTGTTGTTATATATATCGACATGCGTAAGGGGCCACTTCTGAGTCCGTGGCGTCTTCCAAAAGCCATGGGATGCAATGTTACCAGCATTGAACAAAAAGAAGAGGTCGTACTCAACGATTATCACCAACGTAGTGGGAGATGGTCTTTGCGACTTTTGCAACTGTTGAGAAGATGGCAAAAACCGTAGTGAATATATGTATCTTGACCAATGAACGGCTATTTTATGTAATAACTATCTGTGACGTATTTGTAAATACTGTGACGCCATCCACCTGCTCAACATGCATTCAGCGGTGTGATTCTAACACTCCCACTCATCGCTAATGTTGTGTATCCTTTGTTGCTGATTTGGTCTTGGTTCCGGAGGCTTCGCGCAGATCTTTCAGTATCTAGATTCCAAGCGCCATAATTAGCATATCTGCAAGCTGACTCTTCGTATCAATGTAGCCAATCTTGAGTAATTCATGCTGAATGTTCTCCCGAATAAAGTGACGTCTGATGTCCACGTGCTTTGTACGTGCGTGGTAGCCCGCGTTGTTTGCCAAAGCTATCGCACCTTGATTGTCTTTCCATATTTGCGAGCCTCCCACTTGTTCTTGACCCATGTCCTTGAGTATTGCGCGTGTATAATGTACTTCTTGTGTGTACAAGCTTAGCGCCATATACTCTGCTTCTGTGGAACTTAGTGCGACGGTTCTCTGATACTTGGACTTGACACAACCGGAGCTTTTCCAATGTTGATCAGCCCAACTGAGACAGACCGTCTGTCATCAGTGTTGCTATCCCAGTCAGCATCCGAAAAAGTTTCAGCATGACCGCATCTCTGAACGCTCAGCTTCTGTACTTGGTGACTGTGATGTTGACAGCTTGAGACCGGACGTACACGGATTGTCGACGTTCTTGGCGTTTTTTTGTCCAAATCGCTCAGCCACGTCGCTAATGTAGCGTGTTTGCTTGATCATTAGTGTGGAAGCTGTCATGTCGTGGTCGATCTCCATGCCCAAGATGAACTTCGCCATACCGAGATCCTTTATTTTGGAAGCACCTTTTAGCACCCCCTTGACCTCTAGAATCTCGTCGCTCGTCTTGGCTGCAATGATCATATCATCGACTTAAAGACATACGTACACAAAACCCCTTTTCTCTTTCTTCACGTAGACGCACTGATCCGCTCCAAAACTTTTAAAATCGTTCTTCTGAAAGATGTGGTCGATCGTCTTGTTCCAAGCGCTTGCAGCTTGCTTAAGTCCATATATAGCTTTGTATAGCTGACACGCAAATCCTTGAGCTCCCATAACACCAATCGGAACTTCCATGTGAACACGATCCGACAGCACACTGTTGAGAAAGGCGGTTTCGACGTCCAGCTGCTCCATTTTGTAGCCTAATACCGCACACACTGCGAGTACAACTCGAATTGAGTTCATGCTGGCCACTGGAGAGCAAGTTTGAAGAAATTCACGCCGTTTCTCTGCATGAAACATTTAGCCACCAATCGTGCTTTGAGCGCACAACACATCTATTCTGGTCACGCTTCTTAGCAAAGACCCAGCGGCATCCAATCGTACGTTCAATTGATTATCGTGGAACGAGTGTCCATGTTTTGTTTTGGCGATGCGACTTTAATTCGGCGTCCATCGCTTGTCGCCACTGTTTTGCCTCGTCACTAGACATTGCCTGCGCATACGTGGTATGTCAAGTCTGATTCTTCACCAACACTCACATCGTGAACGAGAGTAACTTCGGCTTTAAGGCGGTCTTCATCAATCCTTGCACGCTTTGAAGATGGTGGTCCTTCGCTTCCTTCCAGACATTCATCGGCATCTGAACCGTTCTCCAACAACAACATTAGTTCATGTGTACGCCTTGAACGTTCCACTTGCGGTCAAAATACCAATAGATTTTCCTGTGCATCCCGTGTAGGAGTTCTGTACTCTGTCAGTTCAGAGTGTACTGAGGTCGGTAATCAAAGTATCTCGACCTTTGAGTCTTTTGTGTCAGACTCCTCCTCTTTCATTGGATCATCTGGAAATTCATCTTTTTTCTTCTCACTCCATAGGTTCATCTGGATCTTGTTGGTGTTCTGTTGGCCCGGACAGTGCACCTTCATCGTTGTTTTTGGTTACGTGTATCACTTTATTTTGTTTGGGCGGGTGCATCTCATAAATGCCGCCCACTTCACGCTCGTCAAGCTTCACCGACCGTGATACTGATATCTTGTCTTTCTCCAACTCGGTATACCTTGGTGTCTTCGGCATAACCAAGGAACATGCACTTAAAGTTTTTGGCTTCGAGCTTCGTCCTCTTCACTTGATTGACGTGAGCATATCCCTGAGACCCAAACACTCTGAGATGATCCATCCGAGGCTTCATCTTAGATTCCATTTTATACGGGGTGTTGTTTGGGTGCATTGTATTAGGAGAGCGGTTGATCAGGTACACCGCAGTGCTTACTGCCTCTGCCCACCAACATGTCGGAACACACTTGTAGTGTAGCATGCTCCGTGCCTTTTCCATAATCGTGCGGTTCATTCGTTCTACAATTCCGTTTTATTGGGGACTGTATGGTACTGTACGCTGATGTATGATGCCGTTTCGCTGACATAAATCCGTAACTGTCTTGTTGACAAACTTTGTTCCGTTGTCCGAATGCAGGCACTTGATACGGGTTCCCCATCGATGCTTATGCAGTGCTTTAAATATCTTGATCTTGTCGGCAACTTCACTCTTTTTTGCCGGAAAGTAAGCCACCACATATCGTGAACAGTCATCCACAAACGTCAAAATGTATTTGGCACCTCCTTTCGAAAGTGTCTTCATGGGTCCTATCACGTCTGTGTGAATGAAATCCAAAACATGTGATGTCTTTGTCATGGAGCGTCCTGGAAAGGCTTCGATCGTCTGCTTACCCTTCATGCATCCACCACACAGGGTCTTGATACCTTGTTTTAGCGCAGGAATACTTTCTGTGGATCGCATAGTCTTCACTAAAACGTCATCGCTTGGATGTCCCATACGATCGTGCCATAATTTCCACTGACTATCAGCTCCCGAGTATTGCACCGATCGTGCTACATTTTGCTGACAATTCAGTGTGTAAGCTTTCCCATTTCTTTTCCCGGTTGCCAAAGATTTGTTCTTGTAATCAATGATGCACGAAGCACGCTGAAACTCCACACTTAGTCCACGTTCGGCAAGCTTTCGTACCAGCAGTTAACGTCTGTCAAGTCCAGAGATAAGCAGCACTTCCATCATTGATATGCGTCCTCCATCTACGCCGATAAGCTTCACCATTCCAGCTTCTTCGACGCGTAACTTCCTGCCGTCTGCAATTATGACCTTGCGCCGACTTTAAGTTGCTTGAAGTCGATCATGTCACTTTGGTGAGGGGTCATGTGTGACGTCGCACCACTGTCGATCAGCCAGCTTACTGATTGCTCATCCCCCACAGCAGACACTGCATCATTACCGCTAGAACGGTTTTTGGAAGGGTTCTCAGCAGCTGGGCAGTCCCGTTTCATATGACCAGTCTGGTCACAATTGAAGCATATTCTCCGAGAACCGCCGCCCTTGCGTGGCGCGTAACTCTTGCGGCCACTTCCTCGTCTGCCCTTGATCCGTCCATCATTGTCTGTGGCTCGAAATGCTTTCTCATTTGCTTCCTTTTTCTGTAGTCTGTCTGACTTCTTCAACAGCTTTTCCTTGACTTTGATCAGAGTGATGTCCTTCGCGTTCTCCACGATAGAAATATTATCTCATATTCCGCCGGCAAGCTGCTCAGAAGTATCACTAGCTGGCTTGATTCCTCCACCGGCTCTCCCGCTGTCTGGTGTCCCACGACCAGCTCATCGAACGCGTCCAGATGTTTCACCATGCGAGTGCCACTCTCCATCTTAAACTCATGAAGGTGCCGTGTCATCGTGACATGGTTGTGTAGGGTGGAAACATTGTAGAAATTGCGAAGCGTTCCTCATGCCTCCAAGGCACGAACAGCAGACCGAACTTTGGTCTGGTACTGAATCTCGACGCCCTGGGCAAGTATACCCAATGCCTTTCTCGGGCCACAACTCCGTTATTTTGATCTTGTCCTTCGCGCCCATAATGTGTCCCAGAAGCCCTTTTCTTGCAAGAACCATCCTCATGTTGAACTTCCAATGGTAGTAGTTACCATCTCCTAGGAAGACCTCGATGCGCTTGGTAGTCATGGCGGTGACGGTGTGGTGAAGCGAGGATATTATTTGCGGCTATCAACCTGTCGAGAAGATGGCAAAAACCGAAGTGAATATATTTATCTTGACCAATGAACGGCTGCCATATGTAAGTACTAACTGTGACGTACTTGTAAATACTGTGACACCATCCACTTGTTCAACATGCATTCAGCGGTGTGATTTTAACAGCAACCAAACAACCGTAAGTCGCTGTCCTGTGAGCCCCGTACCATCTGTAGGTCGGACATAATCGGTGAAGGGGCGCCTTCTGGATTTGTTTTACCTAGCCGATGCAGACGTTGCACCAATATTATTCTTTTCCACCTCGCAAACTGCAAGATACTTTTAAAGTAACATTAAGCGCGTAGTGTGTGCAAAAGCAACTTGGCTAGCAATTAGCATTGTTAAAAGCTTGAAGACAAAGTTAGCTTGCACCCACCCTTCTGTAGTCTTGTTGCGGAAATATACGAGCTTGATGTGTGTCATGGCATTACCATTTTGTGTGACATGTATCATGTTTTGATATGAACGTCAATAGTAGTTCTTAGTACTAATAGGTACACAAAATGGTCGAATGACATATCTTTCTTATTGAATTTGGGTTTGAAGCTCTTTAAATTTGGTAACATCAGCTGCTTTTCTGTCATGGACATGAACGCAAGCTATGACCGAATCCTGACGGGAATACGGTTTGGGTTGACTGGATGCAAAAGCCTCTAAGTGTCACCCATGTTGCTCCTAACGAGGCTTCGGTGGTCATAAAATTACTTCTGACAGAAAGCAGAAGCGCTATTGGCACGGATACGTTGCCAGGATGGTCAGCGTGTTGAAGCTTAATTATATTGTATGAAGTCGTAAACAAAAGTTCGGAGCGTGGAACGGACCTTAAGACACTGAGCAGCACTCGTATAATGCAACCCTCGCTCCATGTTATGAATGATATGTTTGACATTGCACCAAGGCAGTATGGGCAAGTCCTTCGATTTTGATTGGATTGCACTAAGCAGTTTTTCGTAATTACAGCTCTCGCTGTATGTCATTAGTGACATGATTGGCTTCACACCAAGGAAGCATGAACAAGGCCTACAAATTTTATCTACATAGACCTGCTCGTAGAAACCAAAAATCTTGTAAAGGTGTAAATGACATGGCCAATGTTTAAAGGACGAGGCTATTCCAATGCGCGGAGAGTAGTACGTTTAAATTTACTGTAGAGATCAATGTTTGCTGTATAAAATGCAAGGTATGGCTAACTGTAGACTGTAGACTAAGGATTAAAGAGTGTGGCCGTGACAATACACGTGGAGTGGCATGAGCACTAGCGCTCACTATTTGTCTGGCGTTTCATAGATGACAAAAGGTCGATTGCTGTTCTTCTTGTACGCATTGAAAAGCCTATGCTTTACTGAGCGGAAGATCTACGAGCAGAGCACTTGACTGTAGGAACGAGGTCAATATAAACGTCGGTTTGTCGATGTACAATCGTGTAAACACCCCGTAAAACGAAGAATCTCATAAAGACGTTCGATCTCGTCACAGCGAAGACGGAAACGCGTGCCGCTCATCGGGCAGGGCAAGGTGTCTCACTTCAGATGGGAGAGACGAAAATGTGTATGTCGATGTATGACGATTGAGCTTGCTTTTATATTTTGATGTAGATAAAGCTTCAAATCTGTGTTAGCGGATTCTCTTTTGAAGCTGATTAGAGTGGTTATGTGACTGGAGAAGGAATCGGCCTACCTTTACTATTCAATGAAGACACCTCCAAAATTACTTTGTGTGCGAAGCTGTATGTCATTTCTAGAGGGTCCGTCGAATCTATGTTTTTTTGATAGAAGAGATTTGGATGTAATCTCACGAGATTCGCCTACTGCGTTACCACATGATCGAGGTGTTTCTTCAAAAGGACTCAATACATGAGCAAAATGCTGCGTGGTACGGCAGTACCATATATTAAAAGATTTTTGTGACGTCATCAACTCATTTTGAACAAAGCACGAGGCAGAATTGGTAAGAAAAAGTAAATATTCCACTCAGCACCAGCATTATAATTGAAATAGCAAAAAGGTCAAGTTGCGCATCGTGCACGCTGGCAATAAACTTAAGGACGCCATCATTCCGACACAGATGACAATTCTTGGGAATTTTTTGCTGCAAATCACTTTAAAAGGATAAACAATGTACAGCTCACTCGACGTAGTCGGGCATCGTTAACTACTGACGCCAATAAGCGGCATAATTTTGACCGCGGTGAGCACTCAGAGAATAGTTGGCCATGCTTTAAGGGCTACTAAATACGCCTGCAACGATAAGTCTTTTAATGTCGCAATCTCTCGAGCTTCACTGGGCGTGTACTCAACCATACTTTGATGACATTTAAGTTTGTGCCCGTGCAGAGCATGGAAAAGATAGACATTAAATATCATATTTTCAACTAGTGCTCGAGTTCAAGCGCACGAATTAAGGCAAAAAAATATATGTATCGAAAATTATGATCTTCGGAAAGAACCCTTAAAGATCAAGAATATGACGGATTAGACCGTTTCATTTTCATTAGAAGGAATGAGGAAGTGGCTGCTTAGAGAAATTGCTTTCACAATTTCAGTGCAATGTATGCAAAAGTGACAATACATTTGTCTGATCCTTTAATTTAGCCACATAATGGATGAGGGACCCAGCAGATAGAGGCGCTTGACAAGGTTAGGTAAAGTTTTTTAGGACACCCGTCTTAATTTTGTAGGAGAGAGAGTAAATAGCGTGTCGTCTGCGACGTACCTATTTTGCAGCCAGTAGCGCACTGCTTCAACCAGACGCTAAACAATATGCTCTCGTCGATCAGGGTTTACATGCTAGGCTCTATGTCATTTGTTACGATACAAATTGTGCGTTTCTATGCACTGATACACAAAGCCCAAATATCACGCAGAAAAAGGAACGGGTGACTCTTCATCGCTGTAAAGGAAATTTTCAAATTAAGTACACACCAAAAGAGCAAATTAGTTTTTGATGATGCTTATCGAATGACTTAACCAGAAAGATAAAATACGATATAACAACCGCACAATAAACCCAGCGTTTGTTTTGAAGCTGACCTTGAACTCGATTGGGTGATTGTACAAAGTCTCGCCAAAACGAATAATTTAAACAGGCACCCAATCGAGTTTGCATGCAAATTTTAAAACAACATTTATAAAGACGCTTCCTCAATTTTGGTAATAAATTTGGTCGCATAGAGAATGAATGAAGAACACAAATATTGTACCACAAAAATGAGTTGCCTGCTGCAGTCCATTGAACAATTATACAAGTAAAATTGCTCAGCTGGTTGTCATGAAACTTTTTGCATGCCATTTCTGTGCATGGTTAAACGTGCCCCGTCGCACCTGTAGAAGGACTCGTCAATCCTAAATTCACGCGAATTAGATATATACCATAATTCTCTCAAAGTTTTGGGATGGGTAGAACCGCCTTCTTGCGTCAGTCTGATGAGCCATTTGCATAGCTCGATGATTTATTTAGTTTTATGGACGGCTTCATTTGCAGTCCTCCCCCTTCAGAGAAGCTGAAGCGCGCCACGGCTTTCGAACTTTGCCGGCAAAGTTTTTATTTCAGGGACGAATGATCACAGGCTTCAGTAGCTCAGGAAGTAGCGTCTACAGAACGGTAAACAAATTCAAACTTTTTTTTTTAAAAAAAGTGTTATTCAAAGTTTTGCTTGCAAATGAAGGAGGCAAGGATTTTCTCAAAAGCTGTTATGATCGCAGACAATCGGCTGTGCGTAGCACTCGCACTCACCTTCTGGGGAGCTGGTCTAGAAGTTGGATATTCACCCTTCACTCGAGTGTTTTGTGTCCTAATAATACATGAAAGAATACTGTAGAGCAACATTTTTCCCGGCCAACTAAATCTACGCCAGATCTTACGCTTGATGGACTACAAGCAATAGAAGCGCAAACTAAATGAAATTAAAGTAGTGACGGTTTCCGTTGCTGGGACTTAAGGGGACTTTAACCAAGGATGGTCTTAGGGTAAAAATACTCTTTGAGGTGGATGTACAAATTGGACAAATAATCAAACCCAGAAGTGTGACTGCTCTTTAAACTCGCACTCAAAATTGTCGGGTGGGCTGGACGCCCTTATGACCGTAAAGCTCTATAGTTTAAAGAGGGGTCCGAAACTCGGTCCCAAAATAGGTCCGATAGCTACCAGCGTCACGCACTAGAGACAGCTTAGTCCTAGCTAAGGAATTTCCATGACTCAATTATCATAAGAAGCGCTCGACCCATGAACCAATTCAATACCCATAAGAATCAAAGTATGGCAACCAGAGATAGGAGTGAACAAAAAAATCCATCGAAAAGTGTGGCTGCTCTACCAACCTGCGCCCAAATGGGTGTGAAACGATTTGGTGGGATGGACGCCGCACTGACCGAAAAAGCCATAAAACTCAAAGAGTGATACGGAGTTTGGTTTTCAAAGGGGTCGGATAGCTTTCAGCATCCTGCGCTAGAGACAGCTTAGTCCTGGTGTGTGGATTTCGGTAACGTAAATTTTTCATTTGGATGACGCTTCACTGCACATATTTGCACTTGTGCGATTAACTCTCTCTGTCTGGGTATCCAATTCACGGAAGTTGGTATTGACATCAGCAAATAATATATTAACTCTCTTGATGAAGATTTTGTTCAGGATTCGGGGCACGCATGGACGAGATGACATCTATGTAGAGCTGTCAAAGGCTATGGAGATAATGGACTCATACAAAATCCTGTCGGCGCTTTCGGGCGCGAGATTTTATCAGCTCCCAATACAAGCTGGGCTCGTATACCACACCACTGAATAAGGTAGTTCATTATGTTAAGTGATGTCTCCCGATAAAACAGGATTCACGGTGTCCTCTATATGGCTTTCAAAACACCGCTTGGGAGTCATCTAGGTCGAAAGAAGGCGTGTATTTTGGTAAGCACCTATCAAATTTTATAGACGGACAACATTTACTTGCGTAAGCGCAAAGTGGGTACATTCGTGGAACCCTTGCCAAATTTGACTATTGACATAATTGCAGGTGCAGGCAGCCCATTGTGTTCGACTTACTAAAGGATATGGTTGAATAAACTGTTATTGCGACATTTGCTGTCTAAAGGCTGTAGCAAAAAACGGTCGACCGTGTTGCAACACTATCGCTGCTTTTTTATTGTTTATACGTCTAGCATGACGTACACTGAATGCCATGTTACATTTGGATTGGCTCGAGATTTTAGATTTTTGTCTATTTCAAAGTCGACAATGCTATGATGCGGTCGGCAAGGGAGCCAGGTGAGCTTTACTTAGAGTTTCAGTACGAGCTTTAGAGATTATTCAATTGGGAATGGACATCGTTTAAGTAACCTAAGTCACAACTTTGATGTCTAATCGACCTTTTTTGCTTGCATGGACTAAAGGATTCTAATTTCTTAAAAAAGCATAGTGCAACGTAGGTAGCAGAATTTTGTGTGTCACTTGAATTGTTGGTATATATAAGTTATGTTGATCTGAACATTAATATTCAAAGAATGTTTAGAACTGAGTTGTCAACAGAAAACTGATTCATAATCAAATAATCACAGTAAGATTTTAATAATTAGGAACTACTGTGCGTGATGGTAATTGTTATTCTGCACGGAAAGGTTTACGCATAATCATAAGCAAAGTTCCTTTTCAGCTTGAAAAATACGAGCTGTATCAAATCTAGATACAATGACTAACACTTACTCCTGGAGCCAGACCGGAAACGATTCGTGACTTGTCCTAATTTTAAGTAAAGAAGAAATATCAAAGACTTGATTCACGCTCACTCGAAGCGAATGGCTCTGGAACTCACGCTGCAGCTTCCCAGCAATGTCACCACCAAGGTTTAAATGCAGTACCTATGTGAATGTTGAAGTTGTTCCAACCAAAAACCTCACTACTTTGGATAAGGTACTTTACGACCAAGAGTCGAATAACAATTCGCACATTATTGGGCTGCAGACTCATCACCTTTGGGATGGTGTCGAAATTATGCCAAGCCAAAGGTGGTGGCTTAATTTCCGAGCGCGAATATGGAAGCATCCCCACCAAACGCCAACGTGCAGGAATAAATGCGACTTCCTTACGAAGCATTCGTCTGTACTGATTACAAATCACTAAAGCCTTTGGTCAATCGTGTCTTTGCCGGTCTAATGATTTCTACGAATGTTGCGCAGCAGATAAGTTGCATCGCCCCACAAGAAGACTGAAAAGCCCATTGCTTCACAACTCCTCAACTGGAGATAAACCTGGCCTTGGCGCTAGAATACAGACAGCAGATAGTGCTCTCGCTTACTCCCATTTTGTTTTGAAAAAAAAAACAGAACCTTTACGCGACCCTCTCATAGTCGTCCTTTATGGTCAAGACACGGCATCTACGTAGCATTTTGAGGCTTTTGAGGCCTTGGAGGTAAGGATGGTTGGCCACTTTGATAATGGGATAAAAGTCCGTTTTACCGCCGCACAACCCAGCGCGAGGTCGACAATTTCGGTAATAAAGATCTTTCTTCACCGTAGTAGCTTTCGTCTCAGTTGGCTGCTTAAAGCTCACGCCTTTTATGAACTCGGCCTCTTAGACTTATACTAACTAAGGCGGTAGCTTCGCTCACCTTTTTGAGTGCAAAGACGGATGGATACCGTTTAAGGCTTCATTTTGTGTGAGACATCCCACAATTTTTTTCGCGTCGTGGTAAGATTGATGTATACACCAACATGTGCTTTTTTAGGACAGTGCCTATGGGCAGTTCGTTTATTTGACGGTGACGGCTAATTTTTGTGAAAAAATACTATCCATCCATGCAGAAGATCTCGTAGAGACAGAAAAAGTCATCGCCTTTTTGCCTAGCAGCTTGCAAGGAAGTATGAGCGCACGCAATTTAGGTGGCAAAGCGATGTGCATCAGTTGACAAATTAGCCCACCTCAGGTGAGGAACGCCGTTTAAGCCCGCATTTTTCACGTGATTAATCGCGCACTATCTTGTCAAGCTTCGAGATAGCCAGAGCCACAGTACCCTACTCGATTCGCAGTAATGCTTACAACATGGCTAATCCTTTCTGTCTGAATTACACCTGGACATTCCCCATTTCATTCCCTTAATAGATCTTCAAGATCGACTTTGACCCGAGCGTAGCATCCATCTTGGGCACCTGAGCCATAGACGCAGACGACTTCATCATTTTGGATTGAAGATGTATCAGCAAAGCGATAACACATCTGTAGAGCTCCCCCAAACGCGCATTGACCTCGTCGGGGCCTTGTGCAACCTGTCGTTGCATCTTCGGGGCCATGCAGGACTATCAACTTATTCAGCCCGTCTTGTATGCCCTAAGGCAAATGAGGATACTGCACTATCCTCGCAGATAAAAGTCTTAACGACTCAGGTGTGGATTATCTGCAAGTTCTCTTTAGGTAGTGTAGCTGTCGTAGTTATCTGCTTATAGGAATTATGAGTTCGAGTTTTCCGTTTTACTTTGTTCTTAAATTAAGAATGTGTAACGATTCCTATCTGCACGACTTTAAGAGTCAGTATTAGTCCAAATACCAAGACTTTATATAGCTTATATAGTACCAGTTCTGAGCTCAACGTTTTACATGTGAGTACTTAAATACCTTTAACTAATTCCAAGCATAGTAATACCAACTAGTATGTATCCAGCAGTGGTCGTTCGACCAAACTTTATCCTTTTCGGCACTACATACTCCATTTTTATTGGTGTTCGAAACATTGCATGACATTTGTCACACAATATGTTAAGACCGCCAACAAGTTTGATACATATGTGATTTGTATAATCACGGAACAATATTACTTGAAGTTCTGTGCGATCTAACACTGTCCTCAAGCTTGTTACGATGACTGTTATATTTTTCAAGCAAAATTTGATGCGGTGCTAAAAGTATGCGCATAGCCACAATAGAAATCTGCAATGCAACACCGGCTCATTTCGCTTTTGCACACAATATGCTATGAGTGCCCTTCGATGAGCTTTCATAGCTTGAGAGGGAAAAGAGCATATGAACGGACGCCATTGTTTGTATCGGCCAGGTAGCACAACTTTAAAAGGCGCTCTTTTTACTCGTCTAATCCGCAGTAAAGAGAGTAAGTGGCTCACGAAATGGCAACTTGCGATAGTTTTTGTTGTTGTGCGCAAATTGCAAAGCTTATCTTTCGCTGTGTTGGTCATTTCGGACACAGATTCCACCCGTTAAGTACGCCGTGGATTAGTGTCTTTGACTCCATCCCCTTCTTCTTAATGCTTCCGTTGTTAACATTGCATTTCAAGGCCCTCAAACGAGATCATAGACTTTCTTGTCTATACAGGCGAGACCTTCCGCATTGCTGTAGAATCTAATATCGATTGCATACGTCTTAAGGCCTATACTCAGGCGATCAAGTCTTCTTTTGATAGCGCTGTCGAAAGCGTGGGGCCTCTTCGGAGCCTTAGTAGGCAAAGGTCGGACATAAATTTTTCAATTATATTGTTATAGAGCACAGACCAATGTGTAAAGGAGAACTGGAGGCGCTCTTTCTCAATATAAAGATGAGGAGGGCAATTCCACAGTCTTCGTTGTTTCAGCGAGAATTTGGCGGGCGATCCACTTCCAACCTTCCATCCGCGGCGCAAGTGCAGTCTTAAATCTAGGCACAATGACCGATTTTGGTGTAAAGGCACTTTTAAGAACTAATTTAGCTTTTTTATAGTCTCCATCCAATTACTTGGCCGACTGGAAGTCTACTCTACTGCCATATTGGTAGCCTAAAGAGCAAGATCGAATAACGAAAGGGGGGATCATTATGACCAAACCGGCCATTCGGATAACTTCAAAGAGTGATATATAATACACAGTTCTCTCCTATTGGATGTCCTTTGAGCTTTCGTGGGCTAGGAAACAAGGGACCGTCAGATAAAGCCGACTTTTATGCTAGAATATCCACAAGAGCTTATAGAATAATATGATAGGCAATCAATCAATCCGTACACCGATTTGCATACTGAAAAATTCCGAAGTGATATCTAGAAGGAAAAAGTCTCTTATAAAATTGCGGTAGCGAAAGTGGTCGCTTAGCAGAATTTAGCGCTAGAACAAAAGCTCACGCACATAAATCTCCCAAGGATCGACTTTGCATCGTCGCTCTATTTTTATGGGCTATGCCGCCCTAAGTGGCACACCCTGCCTTGAGACCTATGATTTTCGCTTTGGTTCATTTTCACTAACAGATGGCTTTGCTATGCAATCCACTTTGCTAAGGGGCCTGCTTGCGAAACTTTGCTGCCACCTAACTGTTAAGCTATGTTATTCGCATTAAAAGAGCCATCTTTAGGTCGGTTCCGCCATCAAATTTGATTTACCGCTTAGAAATTATGCGTAGGTCGTCAAGTCTACCTTTATGGAGACATCCGCACTATCAATACTTTCTTATCTTTTTTGTGCAGGAATCTACCCTAGCTTCCTTATGAAATAACATACACGGGAAGGGTGGGAACATGGCCATGTTGAACGAGACCGGGCGATGGTTTGCCGTTTTGATCGTATCAGTTTGTTTTTCTGGCCTTGACATACCCATAATCAATGCTTTTGTGTCCATTACGAGGACAAGAAATGATTTTGAGCTATTGGAATCCTCAAATTAGAAGCCGGGTAAGTTTTAACTTAAGAGACGCTTAGTGCCATTTCGTTAGCTACTCAAAACTGAGATTGGCTCATTCCTGTTGCTCTCTCGTCAAGCATCACTTATATTTTATCAGACCACAATTGTTTGCGCCTGCTCGAAGTTTCTAGACGCAAGACATTTTCCCGAGACTCGAAATGGATTTACATATCTTAGTCATGTTGGCCGTCCCACACTAAAGCATTCTTGTTTTTTTAAAGTGCGGCTTCTGCCGGCGACTATCGAAAGCTTTGAGTAAGGCTATACCTTCCGCAGCTGTAGCAACGGATGTTGCTTTGCGTAGAAAATAAGCAAAGTCTGACGAACGATTGCCGCTCTTAAGTGACCAGTGGACTGGAGTTATAAGTCTATTGTTCAATACAAAGTATATGGTCTCTGTCACCTAAAAAAGCGACTTAATGTGGTACCGCAATTTAGGCAGTATCTGTATTGCATTAAGTACCTCTGCATTTCTTTTTTTTAAGGAGAAGCCAGCTCTAATACAAAATAGTGTAGCGACCTGAAGTGTGCAATAAAATGCCGTTTTGCGTCTTACCTTTAATTACTTATAAACAACTTACTTCGTTAATGCAGCTGAAATAAATATTGCTTAAAGTTGTGCTTAACGAAACGGCCCGGTGCAAGAAGAATGCGGATATATGTCGCAGCACTACTTTAGGACTGCACCGCGACAAATCAATTGAGGAATACGTGCGATTGCGGCGTAGCCAATATGTCATCGACATTGATCACACTCTGTGATAGCGAAACACCCACGCACGAAGTGGTTTTTATTTGTGTATTACCAGTAAAAATGAGCTGCCTGGAGAAGAAATATATCTATTGTAGGCGGGGCGATTGATCGCATTTTTACTTAGTTGGCACTTTTATAGAAGTAGGAAAAGGTAGAGTAGCGGCAGTAGACCACGTATTGAGGTGCATTGTTGCAGGCAAAACACATAAGATGATTGTCTGAGAGATCTTTAACGCCGTATAATGGTCGGCAGCTAAGTGGGGAGTATTTTCTTGCAAGCAGGACGCATGCAAGTTGAAGTATTTCGCAATGTGAGGGAAGAAAGAGCTTAATGGATCGAGCTAGAAGCAGACAGTTAGCAGTTAGCAATACCGTCATTAATCTAGCGTAACTCACAACCAGTGAATTATGCCGCTTTTGGCTTCGTGCCTTTGTGTCGTCTTGGTCTGTTTACTGGCTCGAGAACAACCACTCGATCCTATCGTGGAAATAAATTCTTCGACATCACTTACCAATGACAACATCGCAGCAACCTTTTCAACCCGAGAAATTTGTTTTCGTCGCAATAAGTTTCATTGTGATAATGGTCGATTTGCATTAAAAAATAACTGGCTATGAACATTACTTACAAATCACTTTCTTGGAAATTGATCGCTTGATAAAAACGTGACGACTTGAAATGTTAATGGCCACTTGATCTGGACTTTACATGTATGATTATCATCTCGTCATCATATTGTCCATGGTAACGACAGCAGGCACAAATCGGTGAGTTGGTGCTACAATTTAATGCGTTGCATCTACTTTTTTGTTATGTTAGAGGTTTTGCAGCTTTAAATCCGCGATTTAAGGACAGGCGCAAATTTGTCGTGACAAATGTGAAGACTATTTTTTTTGCACATGATAAGATGGACAAACTAGATAAATTGACATGGCGTAAATGGCACAGGAGTTTTTGACATGCGATCGTTTCAAGGTCTCTGCGACGACGCGGAAGTATGCAACTCACCTATTCTTATACAATTTTAAACACAATTTTACGCTAATTCTTCAATCAAGCGAGGCCGAGGTGGCTGGCAAATAATGTTATTGCCAAAAAAATTCGCGCTGCGATTGGGGGCAGTTGTCATGCATCGCGGGTTGTTTTGGCAACAATGTAAGAGCTTAGTAAATGACCACAAATGCTGTGTTTGCCGTACAAACCACGGTATACGCAATAAAAGTAGCGATGGGCGCCAAGACTTCGTATTATAATGCTCATATACGTTTATGAAGTGCCACGTTAGCCATGCGTCCAATGAGTCAGAAGATATTTCGCCTTTTCGCGCGTTCTCCGATCTTTCACTGCCGCTTTTAAAATTCTACTCAATCTTGCGCTGCCGAAGCAATCAGTGAGCGTCGAATACATATGATTCGGTTCATATGGGGTGCTCGCGTAGAACGCCCTCGTGTAGTCCTCCCAAAATTTCGAGCTTGGCTCATTCATAAAAAGTATGTCGAAGTAGTCTCTTTTCGATTCTTCGAGCACCAGCAATTTCACAATATCAGACGGAGGTACCCTTTGCATTAACCAGTTCGCTGTCATCGTTTCCAAATACTTTTGGGTTGCGATGACGTTGGTAGTCTCTGGTGAAATTAATATCTTAAGAATAGTGCTACTCGCCAAGTTTTTGTCAGCTTTAAACGATCCTTGCCATTCTACATAATGCAGCATTACCAAGAGCTGCTGGAAATCGATATTTGCGGTGCGCGTAAAGTCCTCGACACCTTTACTCAAATCATTGTACGAATTTAAGTAGCGCACCCAAAAGCTTTTCGATGCCTTATTCGCAAAAATATTGAATTCGTTAGCGTCTGCTTCACCCTGCATCAGCATGGACAAAACAACGGACGGAAGTGTTCTATCCAGCAACAAGATCGACATCAAGTTAAACACATTTTCATGCCCCGAGCTGAGGTGGGCATTGGACGGTGAAATGAGGATCTTGAGAATAGTGCTGTACGCCACGTATTTGTCAGCTGCAGGCAATTCTTGGTCAACCACCGCAAACAGCATTTGCAAAAGTTGCTCGAAATCCAAATTTGCATTAAACGTAAAGTCCTTATCATGACTTATTGCATTGTATTCTTCTAGATATCGCAGCCAAAAGCTCCTTGACAACTCGTACGAGAAAAGGATGGTGACCTGATCAACTCTCGCTTTACCTCGTACCAGCATAGACACAATATTGGACGGGGGTTTGTTCACGTCCAACCAAATTTTCAACAAATTATCCAGAAAATCCTGATAGTGAAAATTTTTGAGCGAAAGTAAAGCTTCGAGCAAAGCAGCATCCTCTGACAACAAGTGGGAGACAGAAAGCGCAGTGCTGACAGCATGGTCCTTGCTAAGCAAAATACTTAAGTAGCTAGTCAAATCGGTAAACTCCTTTAATTGTAGCATCTCGTTTTTTACGTGCTGCCTCAAGTATGCGAAGATATGACCACGACGAATCTGATAAATCTCCTCTACCGTATGTCGCTCTTGATGAGTAAGCTTGTCGTAAAGACCAGGCAATTTATCAAGAATCAAGGTCTTGATGTGATCGTCGGCGAATTTAGCCAAGTTAATGGCCAAAGCTTTAGTATTTTCAGCATTGGCCCCGGTAATTAATATCTTGGATAATGTTCCAGCGTCATAAACCACCGACATTGCGACAACGGTAAACTCGAATTCATTTTCGTTGAAATGATGGCCAAGAGTGTAGACGAAGTAGGCCCAATTGATCCATCGGTCGTCAGATAAGACGTTGCTAGTCGTGCCCCCTGGGCCCAATTTTTGATAGACTAATTTCGGAGTCATTTTATGAACTTGAAATGGGTCAAAGTGTCGACTTTTTAAATCTTCCATGACTTTTCCTTCTTTAGTTTTTCCCATTAGTTCGGCAAACTCTACAAATGTCATTTCTGCCCTGTCCTCGTCATCGACAATCGTTTGCTCATGAGTCTCTGTGATCGCTGACGCAGCAACATCGTCACGAAGAAATGTGGGTGGAGACGCCATATGTGATGTGGCCAATTCGACCTCCGTCTCCGTTGTGTCAGCGATTGCATTTGCAGCAGTGGCACTGGTCAGTAGTGCCATGCGTAAGTAGCAAAACCGCATGATGAAATATTGGCTGTAACGAGATTGAACGCTCAGTACACAAAATTGGATAGAAAGTCGTAAGCAGGCACACACACCAAGCAGAGTAAGTGAGTACGCTTCAAGAATCGCGGTAGTGTGGGTGCTTATCCTACAATAAGTCAGACGATTAGTTGGTTGACTATATAACATTGGAGGACGTAGTCTACTTGCACCAAACTGTGAGGCAACTGCGAAGGTTCTGGGACGTAGCAGCAATAAACACTGGTTGCGGGAGCACTATAGGTCAGCGTGATATCATTGGAAGAAATATTAGAAAATTAAAAACATGATATTTTTCATAAAATTTTTGTGAGGTATGCATATCACTTTTCTCGATCTTTGATTTTTCTCAGGGATGCTGAACATTGACACACTTCCTTGACTACATTTGGTGGGTCGTAGACGTCGCGCTTCTTCCTACAACAATGAAAGCGGTGCATAATGACTATGAAGTATATTCTATAAGTGGTGGCCACGACTTTATAGGTCGCTAATCACGCGTCCACGACACCAGTCAACGCATCAAACTGTGCCTCACATTGCTTAACAAGGATGGAAATCAAGCTCTTATACACGAAGAACAAAAGGATGGCACAATTGCTAGTGGAGGCAATTAATAGCCGTCAGAATTAAGCTTTGGAAAATACGATAGAAATGGACAGTGCGCGTCGAAAGGTTGCTAGTTTTTTTTATTCTGAACAGCAATTTTTGCGGCAACAGAAGTTGTATCAAGTTCTCCAGGTAAACATCTAGGACCTAAACCATGATTAAATTTGGAAGGTAAAGTAATGGTTTTGATATGCTAGCTTTAACGTGTTATGATGGGCAGCGCGGAATGCCGGAAGTGCTTGCACTCTCAGAGGTGAGGTCAAACAGTGGCAGGAATTTGAGTGAGAGGCTTAACAGGAGCAAGTGAGTACCTTTTAAATGATGAAAAGGAAATCTGCGGCAGATGCGACTGTAAATGAGATGCAAGTACCGGCCATGGCAGAGTTGTGGGTACGACATGATGCCTTGAGTCGAGGTTAGTTTTACGTGTTGTATGTTCTTCCAAGTTTGAAGTATATTGTAATGCTGGCGCAGTGTCAAAATGACATCTATCGCTTGTGGTGAAGCCGTGCGTAGCAGTCATAGTAGTGCTTATGAGATCAAGAGACTAAAGAGATGGCTGCTCGAGGAACGTGTTGCACGATCGACCTAGGAAAATTTGTGGCGGGTTTGCCACTTAAAATTGTGTACAAGAAAGCGGAGAGGTATCGGTGGATGTTGTGTTATTCCTTCAGGCCAATCTCGTTGATGTGCAGGATGTACAGACTGAATTGATTGTTGGAGGATCTACAGGGGGAGGAAGTCGTACCATGTATGGCAGCTGAACAGGAGGCGATCATTTAAGCGAAGGACAAACACGCTAATGCAATACAACTAACGACGCAAGAGAAGGATCAGCTCAATATGTCGAGTAAAATAAGGACAGCCGCACCATTAAGCGCGGTTGTCGAGCCAAAATGTTAAAAGTCGAGGAGCAGCTCACAACGAGTGAGCAATGCCGCTTATTGCTTCACGTACAAGTGTAGAGACGCTGGATCGATAACAGCTAATTTTGCATTTTCGCGGGGAAGATTTGAGTGCACCTTTTGTCTTTAGCACTGTCAAAAAAGTGCTCGCCACCTCACTCGACTCTCCGTCAAATTCTTGATTACCTTGCAAATAATTTGTTGCATATAGGACGATGAAAGCGACGAGCACAGAAAATCAAAAATTGCTAGCACCATAGAAAAGCAAAAAGTTAGTCACTAGTCGATAATTTGGAGGCGATAATGCGAATTAAGCAATATTTCTTTAGTTCTAATTGGTCAGAGTGCGGCTGTAAAAATAGGTTGACCACTGTCAATGATGATATATAGTTTCTGTTGATCGGCGTCCACTTATAGTGAGTTACAGGTCACATTAGCCGCGCAGAAAAACCAGTCATCGACTGCATCGAATCTGCCCTGCTGTGCTTGCCAACGATGAAATTCAGCAGCAATATAATCTACATGATTTAAGTGCTAGTCACGGCAAATGGTAAACTTGACGAAGGTTTGCGGAATCTTATTAGGTAGAGAATCGAAGGCTACACCGCAAGCATTTTGTCCCAACGTCACTGCCAAAAGCCAATAAGTCACTCACCTTTAAGAGCCAAACATTGGATGGAGCAAGTGAGTTTGCATGTACCTGTGATGGTGTGGTCGTGGGTTTCGAAATGGCAAAAAAATGAGACGTCGGTGTACAGCTGGAATAGTCTGATTCAGAATGTTGTTCTTGTGACGTTGCAGTCCTATTAACAAGTCAGATTGCGTACCAGATCAAAAGACTTTATAAAGCTTGTTTACGAGAGATACAGAGCTAATGTCGAGACATTCGAACAACAACTCGCAAAGATCAACGGGATGCTCGTCTTCGATACGTATTGACCGAGAGTTGATACGCAGTGGTTGGCTTTTAAGCAGGTGAATGTCATGTGCGTATATGAATAAGAGTCTAAATGACACAATTATGATTAGACTTGATTTTTTTTGGAAAACGATGGAAACGGAGATATTTAAGAGAACGTAGCGATCGCTGCAGTACTACAAAGGCAGTAACTTTGACAAGTTACGTGGAGAAATGCAGTTGCAGGATTTCATGCAGTCTGTACGCCCTGAAGAGCCCGATGAAAGCAAGTGACCGTTTTGAGGCAGCTAGTGAAAAAAATTCTTTTGTCTGCTCTGGATCGAACAACGACAAAGCGAGTGCCTGGGTCTATTTACTGCAGAGTTTGTCAGGCGATGGGAACATTACTATCTCGCCTTATGCTGCCCTATTTAGTTCGCTATCCGGTATAAAGCAATTACAAATGGTGGATGAGTCAAACGGCGCTCGTATTCGCACTAGCACGATTGATGCACTTAGATTTAAGCTACCGGGACCTACGCGCTAGGAATAAGCTGTCTCTAACGCGGGATGCCCATATTGGGACCAAATTTCGTACTTCTCATTGCACTATGGTTTTTTTCGGTCAGTGGGGAGTCGCCCACCCAACCATTTATTACCCAATCGGGCGCGAGATGTTAGGGCAGTCACACACTCGGGTGTGATGGCTCGTCCAAATTAGTGACCTATCTCTGGCTGCCTTAATTCGGATCCTATGGGTATCGAACCAGGTACCTCCCGGTCCTGGGTCGAACGGCTGACCGCTTGAGCCTCAGGGTCGGTTCGATTGATGCACAGAGCATCCGCATTGTCGTAGGGCTGCGTCGAGTGCTGCACACAAGCACGTCACCGGAGGCGATGAAATTCAAAAGCCTTATTAGCTCTTTCGAATCACGAAATCCATGTGCTCTTCGTGATTTTAGCGAATTTCACGCAATACTGAAAGTTTGGCATTGATAATCTTACAAATATATCAGGTTGCTGCAGCCAATCAACGTGCGAAATTCAAATCAGAGGGGGTTTTAGGTAATAGGTGAAGGGTGGATAACGAAGGCTGTGAGGTGATTATCAAAAAGAAGGGGGTGGTGGTAAGCGGCTCCCTAAATGAAAGTGTAAACATTACACCGCTGAATGCATGTTGAACAGGATGGCTTCGCAGTAATTACAAGTACGTCACAATTAGTAATTACATATGGTAGCCGTTCATTGGTCAGGATAAGTATATTCACTTCGGTTTCTACTTTCTTCTCAACAAGTTAACAGCCGCAAACAACAGCCTCGCATCACCACACCGTCACCGCCATGACTACCAAGCGCTCCGAAGTCCTCCTAGGAGATGGTAGCTACTATCATTGGGAGTTCAACATGAGAATGGCCCTTGCAAGAAAAGGGCTTTTGGGACACATTATGGGTGCGAAGGGCGAGAGCGAAATAACGGAGACGTGGCTCGTGAATGACGCCAAGGCATTGGGTATAATTGCCCAGGGCGTCGAGATACAACACCAGACCAAGATACGGTCTGTTACTCGTGCCTTGGAGGCATGGGGAACGCTTCGCGATTTCTTCCATCGTTCCACTCTACACAACCGTGTCACGATGACACGGCGCCTTCATGAGTTTAAGATGGAGAGTGGCACTCGCATGGTGGAACATCTGGACGCGTTCGATGAGCTGGTCGTGGGACTCCAGACGGCGTGAGAGCCGGTGGATGAATCAAGACAGCTAGTGGTACTTCTGAGCAGCTTGCCGGCGGAATATGAGATAATATCTTCTATCGTGGAGAACGCCAAGGACACCACTCTGATCGAAGTCAAGGAGAAGCTGTTGAAGGAGTCAGACAGACTACAGTAAAAGGAAGCAAATGAGAAAGCATGAGCCACATACAATGATGGACGGATGAAGGACAGACGAGAAAGTGGCCGCAAGAGTTACGCGCCACGCAAGAGCGGCGGTATTCGGGGAAAATGCTTCTATTGTGACCAGACTGGTCATATGAAACGGGACTGCCCAGCTGCTGAGAACCGTCTCAAAAACCGTTCTAGCGGTAATGATGCAGTGTTTGCTGTGAGGGATAAGAATCAGTAAGCTGGCTGATCTACTGTGGTGCGACGTCACACATGACCCCTCACCGAAGTGACATGATCGACTTCAAGCAACTTGAAGTCGACGTCAAGGTCATAATTGTAGACGGCAGGAAGTTACGCGTCGAAGGAGCTGGAACGGTGAAGCTTTTCGGCTTAGATGAAAGATGCATATCGATGATGGAAGTGCTGCTTATCCCTGGACTTGACAGACGTCTACTGTCGGTGGGAAAGCTTGCCGATCGTGGACTAAGTGTGGAGTTTCAGCGTGCTTCGTGCATCATTTGGGACAAGAACGAAGCTTTGGCAACTGGGACAAGAAATGAGAAAGCTTACACACTGAATTGTCAGCAAGATGTCGCACGATCGGTGCAATACTCGGAAGCTGATAGTCAGTGGAGATTATAGCACGCTCGTATGGGACATCCAAGTGAGGACGTTTTAGTAAAGACTATGCGATCCACAAGATTAATTCCTGCGCTAAAACAAGGTATCAAGACCCTGTGTGGTGGATGCATGAAGGGTAAGCAGACGATCAAAGCCTTTCCAGGACGCTCCATGACAAAGACATCACATGTATTGGAATTAATTCACACAGACGTGATAGGACCCATGAAGACACTTTCGAAAGGAGGTGCTAAATACATTTTGACGTTTGTGGATGACTGTTCACGATATGTGGTGGCTTACTTTCTGGCAAAGAAGAGTGAAGTTGCCGACAAAATCAAGATGTTCAAAGCACTGCATGAGAATCAGTGGGGAACCCGTATCAAGTGCCTGCGTTCGGACAACGGAACGGAGTTTGTCAACAAGACAGTAACGGATTTATGTCAGCGGAACGGTATCATTAATCAGCGTACAGTTCCATACAGTCCCCAACAAAATGGAATTGCAGAACAAATGAGCCGTACGATAATGGAAAAGGCACGGAGCATGCTACACTACAAGTGTGTTCCGACATGTTCCATACAGTCCCCAACAAAATGGAATTGAAGAACGAATGAACTGTACGATAATGGAAAAGGCACGGAGCATGCTACACTACAAGTGTGTTCCGACATGTTGGTGGGCAGAGGCAGTAAGCACTGCGGTGTACCTGATCAACCGCTCTCCTAATACAATGCACTCAAATAACACCCCATATGAACTGGGATTTAAGATGAAGCCTCGGATGGATCATCTTAGGGTGTTTGGGTCTCATGGATATGCTCACGCTGATCAAGTGAAGAGGACGAAGCCCGAAGCCAAAAGCTTCAAGTGCATGTTCCTTGGTTATGCCGAAGACACCAAGGGATACCGATTTGGAGAAAGACAAGATATCAGTATCACGGTCAGTGAAGCTGGACGAGCGTGAAGTGGGCGGCATATATGAGACACACCCGCCCAAACAAATAAAAGTGATACACGTTACCAAAGACAACGATGAAAGTGCTGTGTCCGGGCCGACGGAACACCAACAAGATCAAGATGAACTTATGGAGTGTGAAGGAGAAAATGAAATTCCAGATGCTCCAATGAATGAGGAGGAGTCCGACACAAATGCGTCAAGGGCGAGATGCTTCGATTACCGACCTCAGTACACTCTGAATTGACAGAGTACAGAACTCCTACACTGGATGCACAGGAATATCGATTGGTATTTCGACCGCAAGTGGAACGTTCAAGGCGTACATATGAACCGATGTTGTTGCTGGAAAACGGATCAGAAACCGATGAAAGTCTGGGAGGGAGCGAAGGACCACCATCTCCAAAGCGTGCAAGGATTGATGAAGACGGCCTGATAGCTGAAGCTATTCTCGCTTACGCTGTGAGTGTTGGTGAAGAATCAGACTTGCCTACCACGTATGCGCAGGAAATGGCTAGTGACGAGGCAGAACAGTGGCGACAAGCGATGGACGCCGAATTACATTCGCATCACAAAAACGAAAGATGGCCACTCGTTCCACGAGAATCAATTGGACATACGATTGGGTACCGCTGGGTTTTTGCTAAGAAGCGTGACCAGAATGGATGTGTTGTTCGCTACAAAGCACGATTGGTGGCTAAAGGTTTCAAGCAGAAATACGGCGTGGATTTCTTCGAGACTTACTCTCCAGTGGCCAACATGAACTCAATTCGAGTTGTACTCGCAGTGTGTGCGGTATTAAGCTACAAAATGGAACAGCTGGACGTCGACACCGCCTTTCTCAACAGTGTACTGTCGGATCGTGTTCACATGGAAAATCCAATTGGTGTTAAGGGAGCTCAAGGATTTGTGTGTCAGCTGAACAAAGCTATATATGGTCTCAAGCAAGCTGCAAGCGCTTGGAAGAAGACGATCGACCAAGTCTTCAAGAAAAACAATTTTAGAAGTTGTGGAGCGGATCAATGCGTCTACGTGAAGAAAGTGGAAGAAGGTTTTGTGTACGTATGTCTTTATGTCGATGATATGATCATTGCAGCCAAGACGAGCGACGAGATTCTAGAGGTCAAGGTGATGCTTAAAAGTGTTTTTACGATGAAGGATCTCGGTATGGCGAAGTTCATCTTGGGCATGGAGATCGACCACGACATGACAGCTTCCACACTAATGATCAAGCAAACACGCTACGTTAGCGACGTGGCTGAGCGATTTGGACAGAAAAACGCCAAGAACGTCGACAATCCGTGTACGTCCGGTCTCAAGCTGTCAACATCACAGTCACCAAGTACAGAAGCTGAGCGTGCAGAGATGCGGTCAAGAACATACCGCTCACTAATTGGATGTCTGCTATATGTTACAACTTGCACTCGGCCGGACGTCGCATACATCGTGACACAACTGTCTCGATTTCTCGAAAATCCGGGGTTACCACATTGGAACGCCGCAATTCGTGTATTGCGCTACTTAAATTCGACACTTCATCATGGGATCGTTTACCAAAGAGAAACGGGAAGGGTGATTGTTGGAGCTTTTTCGGATGCTGGCTGGGGTAGCAACACCGATGACAGACGGTCTGCCTCAGGCATGTTGATCAACATTGGTAAAGCTCCAGTTGTATTCAAGTCTAAGTATCAGAGAACCGTTGCACTAAGTTCCGCAGAAGCAGAGTATATGGCGCTCAGCTTGTGCACACAAGAAGTACTTTGGGCGCGCGCAATGCTCAAGGACATGGGTCAAGAACAAGTGGGAGGCACGCAAATATGGGAAGACAATCAAGGTGCGATAGCTTTGGCGAACAACGCGGGCTACCACGCACGTACAAAGCACGTGGACATTAGACATCACTTTATTCGGGAGAACGTTCAGCATGGATTAATCAAGATTACTTACATTGATACAAAGAGTCAGCTTGTTGATATGCTAACCAAGGCGCTTGGAACCAAGATGCTGAAGTATCTGCGCGAACCCTCCGGAATCAAGACCAAGTCAGCAACAAAGGACACATCATTAGCGGTGAGTGGGAGTGTTAACATTAGACCGCTGAATGCATGTTGAACAGGTGGATGGCTTCACAGTAATTACAAGTACGTCACAATGAGTAATTACATATGGTAGCCGTTCATTGGTCAGGATAAGTATACTTACTTCGTTACTACTTTCTTCTCAACAGAAAGTACGTCATTACATTTCGGTCATGTCGTACGTGAAATGTATATCGTTTTGTAATGTGATGTTGAAGCTTGCAGGTGTGCGATCATACACTGAAGAATGATGTCGCAAATGGAGCGTTGACAGATCAAACGCTTCCAAGAAGTAGTCTACGAGCAAAGATCGCACGAGCACCTTTACAATCACGAGCTCGTTGCAGTGGGTTAAGCAATACAAAAAAATTCTTGTGTCGTTGTGTTTGACCAAATTGGAATCATAATGTCATGTACCCGAGAATGCATCTCATTCACATTCGCTTCTTCTGCCAGCCCGTTCCCAGTATTCTACAAAAAACACACTTGCTCCTTATATTGCCGCCTTACTGGCATCCCATGCTCCATAAGACCCCAAAATTAGCGCATGATTAGTATCTTTCGCTCCTGTTTCGGACTGTTAAATTGACCACGCGTCTTTTTTCACTTGTTTCGTTTCCACTTCCTTGCGTGGTCCGAGCACGAACGCGTTTTGACTGCACCGGCTTTGCTGCTTCGTTGAGAAGTAGGATAAAAAAACTGGTCGCACTAGTGCCAAATATGGTTATTGGCATAATAATTTGCGTTCAGCAATGGATTTGTCCTCGTATAATTACACCATCACTCTGCATTATAATTTCGAACTTCTGTATGATGTACTTGAGAAGTTTGATAAAGCTTTGTTGCAGCACAAGGTATTGCTCACAGACTCTTCAACGCGCATTGGCTAGCTCTAACATATTCTTCGAGACTTGATTTTGGTGGCTTTCAACCGCCTCCACTAGCAGTCGAATTATGTTCTGTGTGTAATGGATGATTCTCATCCCTGTTTGACTATTTGAGGCTTATTTCGGTGCATTGACTGGTGTCAGGATAGTTTGTCAACGCGTCTCTAGCGGCCCGTAAGGTCGCGATTCGAGGACGTCACCACGTACAGAATATATACATAGTCATTTACAGCGAAGAAGGCACCAGTACTATTGTTGTTAGACGATGCGCGGCATCTACGACACACAAGAAACTGTCAGAAAACGGCAAACGCGTTTGTTGTGTTTATTTACTTTTTAGGTGGAATACGTATTGCACTCTACTTATCGAAAGAAATTTAGCATAAAAAATACTCAGTTATTTTTTACGGCAGTTCTAGAAATCATAATTTAATTCTATACTCACTATTTTCACATTTGTGCCTTGCCATCTACGTGCTGATAGGGTTCTTCGTAGCTCGCCACACCTCGTTGCAGCTTAGTGACATTTAGTTCAGTCCAGCACCTTTGCATCGTAGACTGTATCTTTGAAAATTTAATGGTGTCCTAACTAAAAGTCTGATATATTGTATTCCTATCGCGAAATTTCTCGATTTTAGCTTTTCTACGACGAAAACAAGGCAGGGATGACAATTATAGAATTTGCCGACCTAATAATATAGACTATAAAAGGTGTAGCCACGTAAAGTTTGAAAATGCAATACTTAAGCGTAATAAGACGACATGCAATGTCTCACCAATTGATCAGTCAACTTGGCCATCAATCTAAATACGAGTTTTTTGTTGCAACAATTATGATGCCGAAGCATAATCCAAGGTCCTAATTACTGCAGTCAATGCAGAAACTGTGTCAGCACTGTGCTGTTTACATCTCTCCTTGAAAATACAACTTTACTTAAAAATTTCACAATTAAAGTGGTCTCGAAATTTTGGTGCTAATTTGGTCGGATGTGAAAAACCCTCGTGTAAAATTTTGCCTTATTACCAAAAAACTTTTGAACAAGTCATCATCTTCTGGCTGCATTATTAGTGCAATGCAATAAGTTGTGATGACAACTTCACGCGCTCTTTCAGTTTCAGTTTCAAGCAACTTTTGCAAGTGCATTTTGTGGTGGTAAAGTAAGAGTCGCATGCAGCTGATGAATACATGGCTTGCAGCGCTATTCACAAGATGCTGATTTCACCATCCACAGAACATCCCAGCTCGAGCCATGTTAATGTGATTAAGCTGATGCCGATCGTTTTGTGATACAGAGATCCGTTCGACGTTTTGTCCGTGCTGATGCACAATAAGCAGACACCGATAGGTCCAAAAGAATCCGTGAATGAGTCTTCAAAAACTTATGAGCGCGTTACATAAGATGTACAATGAAATCGAAGAGGAATGGAATAATTAAAGCGCACCGCAAATATCGATTTCAGCAGCTACTGCTAATGCAGCATATTGTGGAAGTGCCAGAATTATCTACAGCTGACAAATACTTGGCGAGTGCACTATTAAAAAAATCGATTTCAGTAGAGATTGCAACCGTCATCACGGACCAAAAATAGTTACAAGATATGACATCAGAATGACTGAAGGAGGGATTACGTTTGTTTAAGATCGTGCTTATGCTGGTGCTCGAAGAAGTGACAACAGACTGCTTTAAGATACTCTCAACGAATGAGCAAGATCGAACTTCTGGGAAGACTACATGAAGGCGTATTGTGCAAACATATTGCTACAACAAAACGATATAATTTAAGGCTCAACTATGTTCTCGGCTCCTAAAATTAAAAAAAAAGGTTAGAAGAGCATCAAAGTTGAGGCAACAAGAGGAAGGCGGAACTTAACTCAACTGGTGAATAATTGACAGTCTGTAAGCGCATATTAGTCACAAGATTTGAAGTCAGACCGTTGCGTACACCGTAGTACTAAACGACAAAACGCAAAACAAATAATACCAACCATTAGTTAACAGAGATGTTTTCGATTTCAGGTACATCGCTTATCGAATTGAGCTTGACAAATGGCGTGATGTCTCTTCTAAAACCATAGAAAAGTTGATTACTGTTATAGCAATTTTCTTCCGCAATGTTGCATAGATCTCGAAATAATTGCCAGCAGTCACAAATGAAAAACATCGACTTGTGTCATTTAAGAAAGATTGTAGGTGTCATATCTGATGACGATTACGCGGACGACGATTTCGCCGAACAGATTACGAAATGGCCATCAACACTTTGACTAGCCAAGCTTCTTGCTAAGTACGTAGACCGTAAGTATTCAATGGTCGCAATTGGTAACTTTCTACGGGGAGAGCAAGCTCTTTGGTTAGCTACATCTATAGCCACTTAGACGCATATAATACATTGACAATTATCAGCTCACCACGTCAATAAGATTTTTTTGCGACAAATGTGAGAGCTTCGAGAAGAAAAAATTGCTGCGATTCCGCAATCAACACGTGATTTTTATCTAGCTTAGTAAACATGCAAAAGCAAAAAGTGCACCCCAAACCTTGATGCTAAACAACTTTTGCTACTTATTTTAGGCGCATTGAATGTTGTACCTGGTGAAAGAAAGATGGTGCGAATCTTTATACCCTCGTTAGAAGAAAAATGGTGCGAGTCTTTATACCCTCGTTAATACTCACTCAGAATTCTATTCAAATATTAACTCGCAGGATATAAAATTCCATTACTCCCAATCTTCCCAACTCACGTAAATCGTGAACACAAAGCGTGGACCTGACGCAATCAAAGAATTTGACGATTGTTAAATGAAGAAATGGCAATTGTATAATCTATCAAATGATTTGCCTAAACGTTGCCCGATCTGAATCAGTTTTTAAACTAAGTTGAACTTTTTAATGTATTCGCGAAATCCTGCCTGAGGCAGGGTAACGATATTATCAGTTATCAATGATAAGAGGATGGACCACAAAACTGATGTTGTACTTTATAGATCAGTCTTTGATCAGCAGTGCAGAAGCGATGAAAAAACACCAAAGACAATCACAGGTGGAATCTAAAGCACGTTTATTCTGTGGTGCGGGAGATTCATTTGCTCTTACAAGCAAAAAAATGTTGATTGGGAGCACTACCTAGTTGGTTGTTCTTGAGTATAAAATTAAGCTTTGCTATTATTTTGGGTGCTTAATGAACCAAAAACACTTCCACGAGCGCCAATAGCTTCTTGTTACGAAGCGCGGCATTTTTGCTTCCAACTAATCGCCGTAAGGGTCAGACCAGCTCTGGCACGATTGACAGAAGCTATTGTGGTATAGTATTAGCACTGTCGAAAATTTTATAAATAAATCCGGTTATTTGTCCGCACATTATATGTCGGTGGGAGTGATCCCGTACCCGCGCTGCAACAAACTCAGTTTTCACACACGAGTTCCAAAAAAGCCGTGTTGCTAATCGTGCTGGGGAGCTGCACCATAGCTGGCGTAACTACTAGTTTGAAAAGAGCGTGGATTCAGTCTTTCAACCTTCGTTCTATATTCAGCATAAGTACAAGTCACATGCCTGACTCTAAGAGTGAGTATTACTCTTCTTTTTGCTCGTATATTACCTTAAATTAAATTAAATTTGTCGGTAAAATCACATGCGTAATTTTCTTGTCGAGATGTAAATTATTCGACTATGTATTGCTATTTTGTTGGCTTCGTCTTTTAGTGAAGATAACACGTGACTTATCAAACAATATGGTAATACCACCAACTCTTTTGTTCACTGATTTCATATAACGTGGTCACACTCTCTCCATCAAAATTCGGACTTTTAGAGTCCATTTAGCAATAGGAGCAAGTAACTCTGTCAATTAGACATCGCTGTTGTGACTTGTGTCGCTTATTAAATGCAACACATCAGTGGCACCAAGTAATATGCTCATCTTCTCCGCGAGGTGGGAGAGCTCTTTTAAAGGCACTCATCCCGGAGTATGTACAGAAGTAAGTTGGTAAAGAAAGATCTGTTTTTAGTGCGATTCTAATGCAGCAATTTGCATGCTTTAAGTAATGTAATCAAAAATTTAATCGGCATCATCAGAGGCTTAAAGACGAGACTGATCTTGAGTTGGGATAATACGATTTGGTGTTTGTCATACTTGTTGTTTCCATTCCTATATTGTATGACATATATCGTGTAATGTTTTGAGCATCCCTACGGAGGCTGCACTTAAGACAGAGAAAATGTTTAATGACCGCTGCTTTTTGGTGAAATCAATTTTGAAGCTCTTAAACTTTGATTGCACTGAACGCGGTATGATTGGGACCTGGACGCAAGGTATGACCTCATATTGGCCAATATGTTACATACTTCGGGTTGAATGGAGATAAAAGACCTTGGGTGCCTCTCACTCTGTTTCTAACAAAGCTGCGGTGAGTCATAAATCCGCTTTTGACAGAATTGAGAGGCGCTGTTGGCTATGATGTTTAATCAAGTTGATCAGCGTGTAAAGTATATAATGTCAGATATAAAGTCAAAAGCAATATTTGGTGATAGGACTAAAGCGTGGGTTATTATGCAGTATTTGTATTGCACAACCCATGCTGCATGCCATGGGTGACATGGTTGGCATTGCGCTAAGGCAGTATGTACGAGTCCCTGCAAAAGCGCTGAGAATTATCTGAGCGAAGCTCAGAAGACATAGCACATAAGTAAAATGTGGCCGCAAAAGCATAAACAAGGATTTCTTGAATTTTCTACTGAGCACTGCTCGTAAAAACAGCACTCGTTCCATACTGTAAAAGACGTTGTTGGCTTTAAGTCATAAAATCAGGGGCGAGGTCTTTCTAATGCACGCGAAGTTACACGTTATCCAGAAAGCAACGCTCACCCAAATAACGCTTGCTGAAGAAACTGCAAGGTAAGAATGATAGATCAAGAAACAATAAATTGACCGCGGACATTCACGTAAAGTGGTATGCGCAATACTCGTTGCGGGCAAAGCTCGCTGTTTGTATGGTGTGTCTAGCTCACCAAAGATCGAGACACTGAAGGCGTTGTTTTTCTGATGCACTCGTTAAGGAACATATTCTTTTAAGCGAAGAAATTATGAGAAATGCACTTTCGTGGACAGCAATATAGACGTCGAATTGTCATGTCAGCATGAATGTAGAACGGGGAGTCCCGTCAAGACTATAAATCTCGCCAAGACTATTAAACTCGTCAAGAAAAAGACGGGGGCGTTTGGTAGGACAGGTCGTGTCGTCTTAAACAGTGATGGGATGTCTACAAAGGACGATAGAGAATGGTAGGTTATCCTTGTAAGGGAAGGGTCGAGATAAAAATCAGTCTGCATCTACGAACATCGACTTGAGCTGATAAAGAAGGTTATTCCACCTCAGGTTTTTATACCAATTCGACAAAGGGATCATAAAAGCCGCTAAGACAGCAGTTGGTGCACGGTAATTTTTTTAGAATCCGCCGGATCTATGCGCCTATTTAACACAAGTTTCAGGTATAATCTTACGAGACCTGCCTTCGGCATTTGTCCGCGTTGAGGTACGTAATGCAATTGTCATTGGTCTAGTAGCGAAAGAATGCGCGATACAGCAAACTACTCTGCCTTAAGATCGGTGCGACGTCGCTTACGCTTTTTTTTCGGGCAGGAGAAAAAATTTAAAGGGTAAACAATTTATACTGTTCATCGACGCAGGAATGGTAAGAAAAAAAGCGTTTTTGATCCACATCGTCATTCTATTTTGAAGAGCCAAATGTCATGTCGCGCATCGTACACACTTGCAGTGAGCTACAAGCGCCACCAAATGATAATTTTAAGAAAAGATGTACTCTAAACATTATTCCAGGATGTACAACGTACAGCTTAATCTTACAGCCAATGAGTATAAGTAACTGCTCATGCGAATAAATGAGATCCTACTGACCGCGGTCCGTACTTTAAGGGCGCTTAATCATAATTCGAAGAATATATTGAAAGCGCCTGCGACGGCTAATCGTCTGGTGTCGCAATTGCTCAGATTTCACGAGGCGTATGCTCAGACACACTTTGATGATAATCTTGTCCATAGCATTGCCTGCCACGAGTAAAACAAAAGCGAGTGCAAGCGCACGAATAAGCTTTAAGAAAGTCTATTTATCGGAGTGCATGACCTTCGAGCAGATCTTACCAAGGTCGAGGACGTCATTTATTGGTCAAAATCGTCTAAATAAATTGACCTTATGACGTGGCTTGTCTCGGACAATATTCTACGCAAATACAGTGCAAAAGCGGCAAGACTGTTGTCCGATGTACTTATAAAGCACAATATGGGATAACCTAATAAAACAAAGATGCTTCACAACTAAGCCTTTGACATGTACGAATCGCACTGCTAGCGCAGTGTTTTCTCGTCGAGTCAAAGTCATACATCGAAGGTCTCAACTCATTCTTTATTGATGGTACAACAAACTGCAACAAAGCACCTACGCTCTCGCAGAGAAAGGTCTGGCGGCTCATTATCGTTGCGAGGTATAGCTTCAAGATTGAGTGCGTACTAAAAGAGCTGAATGCATTTGAAGATGCGCTACCGCATCGTTCAGACTATCTCATTGACTTTAAATTCGGCAGCCTCATGGTTAAGGTCTATACTTCTGCCTTTGAAGCTGAGTGCCACGCAAGTCTTAAGCGACCTTAAATCTGAATGTCAATGTCTACCTTAAAGCTATGTAAAAGCTCTTTTTAACTTTTTGTGTTGAATTAAGTTTCAATTTCGATCTTGCAGTAATTTGCACAGAAAAGTTTCTGATCGAGACCAAAGCTTGTTATCGAATCTAAACATTAGGACACTATTCTGTACACAGTAGATTTTCTTTCAGCACAGCATTCGATCAAAAGAATTCCAGAATGGATAAACGGAAATCGTAGATGACACATTTGATGGTAAAAATTGTGACAACAGTCTTGTTACCTCTGGCATGGTACTAGCGTAATGCAAGCAGGCCCTGTAGTTTCCAACAACACTGCGACTCGCCTTGCTTATTTCTAAAGTACCGCGATTGTAGCCATCTTGCAATCGTTTTCGACTGGAAAAGCAAAATACTTTGTAAATTATGTTTATAGCCACTTAACTTTCGATGACGTAATGGATACATCGACCATTTTCACCTTAAAAACCATGATTACAACTTCACACAATAGCCTTGCTGTAGAGAAGTTACTGCTCTGCTGCTTTATATGTGGGATGTCGAACGATCTATCATTACGATTAAGCCGAGTGGCATATAGTATTTTCATTGAGTCGCAAGATCAAACGAGCATACAAAAAGCACGAAGCCATGAGCGGCATCTTCTATTCATTGTGAGCTCTTTCTCCATTCTTAACATAGTTTAGACTTGACAAATACGCTTTACAGTAATCGCTTTGTTCGCGGGCCTTAGAGCTTTTTTGTCTACGACGAGACCGCGGGCTCGATCAAGTTTGTGTAAATCCTGGTTCTTGCAAGAACATGCGCCATCGTTGGCTGCCGAACCCGACACGACGGTCATCGTTCTGTAAAATTCTTTAAAAAAAGCGTTTTAGACAAATGCTCTTGTATCTCTCGGTAGCTCAAACGGATCCATGACATGTAATTTCTCCAGTTTCGATAATGTTTCCGGTACTTAACGAAACAGGTGTATGTAGTTCATACCTTCTCAAAATCTTGCTTAGCTTACCGTCAAATGTTTACTCTTCAAGCCGTTTCCATCACATGAATTTTTTTAGTAATGATTTATCATGTTTACGTTCGCATTGCGTCGCCACCGAAGAGTGTGACCAATCTAAAATAAGAAAGATTCAGCAGATATGAGCTGGCCACAGAGACTGTCATGCTGCCATTTATTATTAAATCGCTACTCAGGAAGTGAGGGAACGAATAGGTACAAAAAAGACACACACATAAAAATCATATTTGTAGTTTTCTATCGACGTTGCGCTAAAAAGAAGACCACGGAAGACTGGCATTATAAAAAGCACAAGAAAGCTTTCCACAAATTGCAGCTACTACTGACTTTAAGGCTACACTTCACCCGCGCTTCGTACGATCATTAGCGAAACGCTCGGTATCGCTAAAAGGACGCGAGTACATCTGGTGCTCTTTTGCCGGCTAACTTAAGCCGAGTTATCATACGAGAAAAGTAAATGTGAAAGTGTTGGCACTGAAATCTGCGTAATCACAGCCACGGAAAGATGTCTAATGGAATGTGGTAGAAAGTGCATCAACCTCTGTCTAGAGGGAGTGAGTGAGTCGAGCGACTTGTTTGCGAGGCGATACGACTGCATGATTTAGGCGCATGATCCGGTCGGACAAGATGTAAACCGCTCCGAGGTGAAAAACCTTGTGCATGTCGTTTTAATAACAGTAGAAACTTGGTCGATGTCACACCGAGCCAAGTTATATCCGTTAGACGTTGGTTGCAAGTGACATCAAAGCAAAGGGACCTCATTATACTGCATAATGCTGGTATATCGTTCTCCCCCCCCTCTCCTTTGTCTCAACAGTGAGTATTACTATGCCTTCCATGACGCTTGCCGTGGTCATTTCTTTTACGGGTTGCGGCGGGCTGTGAGCTGCTGGGTATGGCGAGATTATCCTTAAGCAATCCCTCTGGGGTGGGTATAGGCTTAAGTTGGAAGTCAAAGACGAAAAAATTGAACTGGCTAAATAGGTGCGTTTATATGAAGCTGCAGTGGCCGTTTCGTAGTCGCTTCTTCAGTCGATCAAAGAAAAAAGAAGTGAGCTCAATAAAGCCAAGTAAAGGTATCTAGACCAATTGTAGTACGCAAGTGAAGTCGTCCAATTGTTAATGTCGTTCACTTATTTGTGTGTCGAACATGATCTTCAAGAATATCCCACATCTACTATCGACTTCAATGTTGAAGGTTAAAGGTCAAAATAAAAAGCCCAGCTTGAGAGTCAAAAGTGAAACAATAAAATTGATATTGGAGGCTCAAAATTGAACATCAAAGCTTAAAGTGGAAGTCAGTAGTCGAAAATTTGCAAAACTTCCGACATTAACTCCAAACTTGAAGTCGAAGCTGGAGCGATAATAAAACAATGTTGAAGTCATGTTGACGCTGAAGTTGACTTGAAGATGGATTTGAAGATGAAGTCGTTCTAAAAAGAGAGTTGTAGTTGAATTCAAACTTTTAGTCATATTAAAAATTGGAGTCAGGGTTAAATATTTAATGTTCAAATTAAGGATATGTAATATTCAATGCAGTGAGCTTGGCTCGTGTTTAAATTTTGTTTTTCGCCTGCGACAAAGCACTACGTGCGGATGGCAAGATCGCTGAATAACATGTAATCTGTGTTTTGGAACGAGCTTTAAGGTTATCAACTTCGATGTGTTGCATTCAAAAGAGACGCATGCCATAACGGTGATGTCTAATTGACAGAGATTATCAGAGAATATATCATGATTATATGGACTAAAGAATCCAAACTTTGATAGGAATAAATGACGGCGTTAAATGATTTGGTGTGTCAAAGAAGTTGATGGTAAAATCATATTGTGTGACAAAAACCACGTGATATCTAAAATAACAAGAGAAAACTTTTACTGGGAAGCCGACACAAAAGCAACAATTGGTCAAAAAGTTTACTACATAAATTCGTAGAAACTTGGCCAAAAAGTGATTCTTAAACCACGCATGCGATTTTACCGACGAATATAATGTAATGTAATGTATTACGTTATCGCGTTGCCAAGTTATGCACGTGCTAGGCTCAGTCTGGCTAGTCCACGGCATAGAGTGGTGTCCGCATACGTCGGGTCTCGTTCGGCGGGCAGTGCAGCCAGCACCGAGGTCGTGAGGGTCTTCCTTTAGTTTGTTTATCTCTGACTTGGTAAGAGCCCAGGTGGCGCCCTGGTGCTGGAGACCGTCGCGTCGAGGGTGAGACTCGTTAGAGACCCGCAGATGCCCGAGAGCACCTGCCCGAAGCGCGCGAGCATTTAGCCCCCGCGCTTGGAAGGAGGGCGTCACCCCAACCTTTTCCGAAGCGGCGAAAATAATATGTAGGTAAATTACGAGCAAAATTAAGGCTAGTACTAACTCATAGAGTCAGGCATGTGACTTGTACGTATTCAAAAAATTTAGCAAACGTCAGATATCCACACTCGCGCTCTATTTCAGCAAATATCTACGACAGCTATACTACCAGCACCACGGCTTAATCGAAGCACCTATGTGAACTTCGAGTTTGTTGCAGCCTAAACGTTAACCTCATTGAATGAAGTACTTTATTAGAGACAAGGTTCTCACATAAAAGACCTGAAACACATCACCTCCGATATAATTTTGGTACAGCATTGAGCGAAGCGCCAGATTTTCGAGTCATGAGCGCGAGCTCGGGATCAGTCCTACCAATCCTAAATGCAAACAAAAGTCCGAATATATATCAAACTTTCCTTTATGTTCAAACTAAATCGCAGCAATTTTCTGTCAATCCGACGCTTAAACACGAATACTTGAGAGCAGATTGGCCGCGCTACAAAACAAGAAGCTATTCGCGCATTTTTGGTTCACTTCGCATCCGAAGTGAAAGCAAAGCTAGACTTTGCGCTCAAGTACATCACAATAGGTAGTGCTCCCACCTGACTTTTTTTTTGCTTGTATGTGTAAAAAAAAAGCTTTTGCACAACCGAATACACGTGCTTCAAACTTCACCTGTGAATGTCCTTAGTAGCCAGGCCCCGAATACATTAAAACAGATCTAGACCGTAAAGGCTTTTAAAGAGGAAATAAATGTTTTCGGTCACGCGATGACAATTTGATCAACTGCCGTGCGACACAGCGCGAGATCGACAAAGTTTGCCTGGTAATCATCTCTCTTTGTGGTCCCTTACAATCGGACAGGAGAATACGGCCTTCTTGTCTTATACTCACTGCAGCGGTGGCTAGGAAATCTTATTCGTCTACCAGAATGAGAAAAAAAACGGCATTTACAGAAGCCATTCGGGGCTCAAATTGTAGACATCCCCTGATTTGCATTGGGTACGTCGACACTGTTCGATAAGGTCGAGGTTGTATACCAACCTATGCTTTCTCAGTACCGTAAAGACCGACAACGAGATGGTCCATCTTATTTGAAACCAACGAGTTTGCTTTCATTGTTGTATTTTTCATCATGTAGTGATACATTATATTATCACCATCGAAAATCAATCAAAATCTCTTATCAACTGGTACAGTTTGGTCATCTTTAATGGACGCAATCGTATCCCTTTATTTTGTTAAGCCAGCCTTTCCCTTTGTCGCACAGTTGTTTTCCTAAAATGCTAGTCTCATACGCTCTATGAAGAAACACTTTGTAAGGTTTCTTATATGTGCAAAGCGTGATTTACTAGAGTTTATTTGTCAATCAACAAACACCGCGGAGCTTATTCAGTCTTAGTGCGAAGTTGAAGCTATCTATTAAAAGTTCTGCTGCTTTTTCTGGTACGAGGGCATCCAATACATGGAGCAACAGAAGGTCAAACGCAGCAATAAAAGATAGGACACTATTAGACACCATCATGCCCTGACTGTCATGGTATTTAAAATAATGATCCATAAGCAGTATTGTCGTTTATTTTCAAAATAAAGCTAGATCATCTTGCAAATTTAGTGTCTTACCCAAGCGAAACAATACTACCGCTATGCGAATGCTGCTAGTCAAGTCTTGCTATCAACATATAATCGAGGTTTACAGATTTTCAGCAATCCAACGCTAGCAGTCGGCTCGGTAGAAAAGCTGACGCGTAAGCCGCGATTTTGGCGCTTTGCAGGTCATACAAATCCTTAGTATTTTGTTATCAGCTTATGCAGGATAACAAGCAGTATGTGTTCAGCACTGAAAGGAATTATTCTCGCCAAAAAACTGCGCATTAAAGTACAATGTGCCACAATAGAGAAATCGTACATCATTTCACGCCATTCGATCAATGACTCAGGCTGGACCTGCCAGATCCGCCTTAAACTGAAGCAGATCATCGGCTTATAAAAGGAAGAAATTTTCGTTGCAGTAAATATGCTCCTGTCACTAAGTGAGCAAAGACAGCGTGTGACTAACCCCATTTGACAGAGCGATATCGAGTGCAATTGCTATGGCTCTGAGTTCGAGAGGATTGATCATCAGTTACTAATATTCTTCAAGGCTATCTTGTTCACTATCGAGCTTGCTGTGCATGCACGACACGATTTATAACGTGCAGAAATCTTGGGTACTATGTTCCGTCGACTTATAGGCTTATTTTGAAACCGACAGTGTTTATCTGTTACCAATACACTCCGCGCCTGGTGCTGCGGCTTTTCGGCAGTATTGATTGACAGCAGTTTCCCTTCCGAAACATTAACACGCTTGGCGACGGATAAAGCTCAATCGCAAATCGCCATCATCAACATAAAAGACGTATGGGCAAATGGCCACATGCTGCCCCAAGATTTGAAGGTCTACCTCTTTCTCATAAAAAATAGCTGAAATCCATGGCTATCGGACCATCCGACGATCCCTAATGTGCAAGCCGTCCCCAGCCTGCGGCTTTTAAAAGAACAGCTCGTTTTTTATTATCTGTACTCAAAGAAAATAAAGTCTTGCGAGGCGTCTCCGTCTGGGCAGTGCTCTGATTATATCAATATTAATTGAAATTTGTCAAAACGATTACTAGCCCCTAACGCCTGCAGATTTGTTTTCGCGGCACAAGGTTTCAAAGCTACTTTTTCTCCTAGCGACTTCGAGATAGCTTGGCCGAATACGGTGTGCGTGGCAAATGACTTGCGTCAGCTCTCAGTAAATTTGATCGAGAGGGAATGCGATAATTGCTTTTGAGGGGCAATTTCTTTAATTCAAGACATTGCCGAATGCAAATGTACTGAACCTTATAGAATCCGGAGCGGCTGAAATCGTGGCTAGATTTAATGCCGGGGATATTGCAGAGGCGGTCCTTTGAATTGTTACTTCTCGTGAGGATACATATACATGTACCGTTCTAGCCAAAGATGTACAAGGTAGCCATATAGGCAGCGTACATTGCATGTGGGCTTAAAATAATTAATAAATAAAAATTCGGCATAAGATTTGTTATAAAACTGGTTTGATGAGGAGTAAGAGACAAGATTTATTTCTTGCAAGGCTAAAAAAGTATGTGTCTTTAGGCAATCATCACCAGCAACGGAGTGATGAAAGCTTAATATTGTTATCTTCGCAAAAAATGCGAAGAAAGACATATAATGGGAGTGCTAACTCCACCCTCCGTAATTGACTTTCTGTGCTCAGATTTATCCAAAATGTCATTCCTACATAAGGAGTACAATGAACATATACAGCCACTTCAAAGTAGAATGATGCAGGCCCGAGGGAACGCACTGGATTTGATTAATGGCTTTTATTAACTTCTAACGGTAAAGTCAATTTTGTCTCTGACAACTCACGTATGCTAGTATACTATGCGGCATCGTACGGGAGTATTTAGTGACATTAAATTTCTTTTAAATACAGTACATATGTACCGTTTATTCTGTTCAAGCGACTTAGTGCAACCGCAACTTTTGATGGACTTTCTACCTCTAAGATATCTTTTCGAAGTACACCAGCTAGCGAACCGGTCTAGAAACGCCTATTGTGCACGTGTTATTTTGTTCTACTGAAAATACTATGCGATTACAACACCAAAATTGACTTTATGGAACGGCCTCATCCTTCGTCTTTTACTAAACTTTGTATTGCATCCAAATAGGCGAAGACTCTCACCTCTAGAGATTATACAAACGGTCAATTCGGTAATAATAAGCTTTTCAGACGGCTAGAAAATATGACGGTGACCACTAAAGCTTAATTTGGTGACCAAAATTGCCATTACACCAGAAATGGCCACTGCGATTAGCACTAAGACTGCACATGCACCGTGGGCGGCAAGTCAAAAGTGATTTCCTGCCATGAAATCGCTTGAACAATGAAAGCTTTGGATAAGTTTCCCCATTTCACCACAGCGAGGAAAGCGCTCCTTCCATTTTTTTGCGCAAGATACTCTTCGCTTTCGAACAGAGACCTCGACAAACACGTGTCGGATCTTCGCCCCAAAAGGCTACGAGATAGCCTCGCATTAACGACAACTCTGTCAACAGCGGCTTTATAGTCTAGTTGCGTGCCTAAAGAGGTAATGTCAAATTTACCGGCAAGATCTCATCTGTAGCCTTAAGTAAGTCTTTGGCGTCTTCCAAGGACCCTGTGATGCAATGTCACCAACGATAGGCACTTAGGAGAAGAAAAAAAGACAATAACGTATGGCATATATACTAAGGGTGGATTTGGTGACCAAAACAGCCAATGCACATAAAGATGGGCTTTGCTACTCGCCGACTAATGCAAGTCGACTTCCCGTGGGTCGCTCACTTCTAATCAGCGATTAATGCTCAGCTCAGTAGTGTGACAATAAGAAGACTCGATCTTCGGGTCAAGCAGATAGCAATTTGTGACTTGTACTTGCTCTTAGTACACAGCGAAAATCAGATACCTGACCAAACAAATAGCTACGACAGCTAGAAGTACTTGCAGACAGGGTACGTCTGAAGTGCTGAGACTATCTTCTGCAAGGATGGAGCAGTATGCTCATTCGCCTCAAGTCATGTAAGACGAGCTGAATATTAGAATGGATTTACATGATCCCGAAGGCGCAACATTAGCTTGCACGAGAACCCGGCGAAGATAGTAGGTGCTCTTTAGTTATAATTAAGCTCTGTAAAAGCATCTTAAGCAGAAGTTATTTTGTTTTTAACACCAGTGCTTAAGGTGGAAGCTCCATCGAATCCAAAGCCAAGCGTGAAGCCATTCAAGATATACTAAGGAATTTTTTTTGTCGAGGTTGCAATAATGATTACATCAGCATTGCTGTGGCCGAAACAGGGGGCTAATTTTGTAACTCGGCGAAGTCACGCGAATGGGCACGTGAAATGCTTTATCTGAGAAGGTATTCCTTTCCTGGCTCGTCTATCACAGGATCGCTCATACCATTTACACTACGACTTATTATCGTGTCTTAATTCCCTGGCGGGCAATTTTACTAACCCTCGGTGGCACGCTTTGCCTCGCCAAACTTAGATTTTTGCTAGAGTTTTTTTCTCTCAACAGTTTGCTACACACTTTCCGCAGGAATGTGCTTGTAAAACACTACACTCTGCTTGCAAAACTTAGCTAATTGCTTGCGAAACCTTGCTATTCCCAGTTGATACCCATCCATTGACCTATATAACCCGCAATTAGAGCGCGACTTGGACGGCAGATATTGCTATCTCGCAATATCTGCCGTCCAAGTCGCGCTCTAATCGTGCAACACGTTCTTGAGCAGCCACCTCTTTGGCGTTTATTAGAGCAGTCTCTTATTCTCTTGAGCACTACCATGACTGCTACGCACGGCTTTACCACAAGCGGTAAATGTCGATTCGGCACTGCGCCGGCATTACAATGTACTTTTAACTTGACAGAACATACAACACGAAACGCTGACCTCGACTCAAGGCATCATGTCACGTACCCACAACTCTGCCATTGCCGGTACTTGCGTCTCATTCAAGGTCGCATCTGCCGCGAATTTAATCCCCACCATTTAACAGATACTCACTTGCTCCTGTTAAGCCTCTCACTTTAATTCCTGCCACTCTTTGACTACACCCTCTAAGAGTACAAGCACTTTCGGAATTCCGCGCTGCTCACCATAACACCTTAAAGTTAGCATATCAAAATCATTACATTAAATTTTAACTTCAATCATGGTTTAGGTCCGATATTTTTACCTGAAGAGCTTGATACAGCTTCTGTTGCCGCAAAATTGCTGTTCATAACATAAAAGACCAGCAACCCTTCGACGCGCGCTGCCCAATTCTATCCTATTCTCCAAAACTTTAATCTGACGGCTATTAATTGCCTCCACTACCAATTGTGCCATGCTTTTGTTCTTCGTGTATAAGAGCTTGATTTCCATCCTTGTTAAGCAACGTGAGGCACAGTTTGATGCGGTGACTGGCGTCGTGGACGCGTGATTAGCGGCCTATAAAGTCGTGGCCACCACTTTTAGAATATGCTACGTAGTCATTATGCACCGCTTTCATTGTTGTAGGAAGAAGCGCGACGTCTACGACCCACCAAAAGTTGTCAAGGAAGTGTGTCAGTGTTCAGCATTCCTGAGTAGAATCAAAAGATCGAGAAAAGTGACATGCATACCTCACAAAAATTTTATAAAAAATATCATGCTTGCAATTTTCTAATATTTCTTCCAATTATATCACGCTGACCTTTAGTGCTCCCGCAACCAGTGTTTATTGCTGCTACTTCCCAGTACCTTCGCAATTGCCTCACAATTTGGTGCAAGTAGACTATGTCCTTTAATGAATATATAGTCCACCAACTAATTGTCTGACTTATTGTAGGATAAGCACCCACACTACCGCGATTCACGAAGCGTACTCACTTACTCTGCCTGGTGTGTGCCTACCATCGCAAGTTACTCTATCTTACGCCTTTCAATCCACTTTTGTGTGCAGAGCGTGCAATTTCGCGTCACAGCCAATTTTTCGTCATGCGGTTTTGCTACTTACGCATGGCACTACTGACCAGTGCCACTGTTGCGAATGCAATCGCTGACACAACGAAGACGGAGGTCGAATTGGCCACGTCACGTATGGCGTCTCCACCCACATTTCTTCGTGACGATGTTGCTGCGTCAGTGGTCACAGAGACTCATGAGCAGACGAATGTCGATGACGAAGACAGGGCAGAGATGACATTTGTAGAGTTTGCCAAACTAATGGGAAAAAGTAAAGAAGGGAAAATCATGGGAGGTTTAAAAAGTCGACACTTAAATCCATTTTTAAGTCACAAAATGAATCCAAAAGTAGTCTACGAAAAATTGGGTCCAAGGGGCACGACAGGCAACGTCTTATCTGACGTTCAATGGATCAAATGGGCCTATTTTGTCTACACTCTCGGCCATCATTTTGAGGAGAATGTATTCGAGTTTACTGTTGCCGCAATGTCGGTCGTTTATGACGCTGAAACATTATCTAAGATATTAATTACCGCGGCCAATGCTGAAGATACGAAAGCTTTGGCCATTAACTTGGCTAAATTCGCCGACGATCACATCAAGACCCTGATTCATGATAAATTGCCTAGTCTTTACGACGAGCTTACTCATCAAGAGCGACATACGGTAGAGGAAATTTATCAGACTCGTCGTGGCCATATCTTCGCATACTTGAGGAAGCACGTTAAAAACGAGATGCTACAATCAAAGGAGTTTACCACTCTGATCAGCTACTTAAGTATTTTGCTTTACAAGGATCACGCAGTCAGTGCTGCGTTTTCTGTCTCCCACTTGTTGTCTGAGGATACTGCCTTGCTCGGAGCTTTACTTTCGCTCAAGAATTTTTACCATCAGGGTTTTCTTGATAGTTTGTTGAAAATTTGGTTGGATGTGAACAAACCCCCGTCAAAAATTGTGTCCATGCTGGTACAAGGTAAAGCGAAAGCTGATCAGGTCACCATCCTTTTCTCGAACGAGTTATCAAAGAGCTTTTGGCTGCGATATCTAAAAGTGTACAATGCGATAAGTCAAGATAAGGACTTTACGTTTAATGCAAATTTGGATTTCGAGCAACTTTTGCAAATGCTGTTTGCGGTGGTTGACCAAGAGTTGCCTGCAACTGACAAATTCATGGCGTACAGCACTATTTTGAAAATGCTGATTGCACCATCCAATGCCCATCTCAGCTCGAGCCATGAAAATGTGTTTAACCTGATGTCGATCTTGCTGTGGGATAGAACACTTCCGTCCGTTGTTTTGTCCATGCTGATGCGCGGTGAAGCAGACGCTAACAAATTCTATATCTACTTTCGAAATAAGTCATCGAAAAGATTTTGGGTGCGCTACTTAAAATCCTACAACGATCTTAGCAAAGATGTCGAGGACTTTACGCGCACCGCAAACATCGATTTCCAGCAGCTTATGATAATGCTGCATGATGTGAATTGGCAAGTGTTGGGTAAAGCTGACAAACGCTTGGCGAGTAGCACTATTCTCAAGATTTTGATTTCACCAGAGACTACCAACGTCATCGCAGACGAAATGTACTTGGAAGAGATGACATCGAACTGGTTAATGCAAAGGGTACCTCCGTCTGATATTGTGGATATGCTCGTGCTCGAAGAATCGAAGACAGACTACTTCGACATACTTTTTATGAATGAGCCAAGCTCGAAATTTTGGGAGGACTACACGAAGGCGTTCTACGAGAGCACCCCATATCAACCGAATCATATGTTTTCGACGCTCACTGATCGCTTCGGCGTCGCAAAGTTGAGTAGAATTTTGAAAGCGGCATATAAAGACCAGAGAACGCGCAAAAAGGCGAAGTTACTTTATACTCAATGGAGGCATGGCTTAGGTCGCACTCCAAAAAGGTATTAGGGCATTAAGTTGTAAGTCAAGGCGCCCATCGCTAATTTTATTGCGTAACACTGTGGGTTTGAACGGCGAATACTGCATTTGTAGTTATTTTCTAGGCTATAATATTTTCGCAAAAACAACCCGCGATGCATGACAACTGCAGCGCAAATTATTTTTTTTGCAATAACATCTTTTTTATAATGCTTCAACAAAGGTGATTTTGATTTTGTGTTATAATAGCCACCTCGACCGAAGAAATAGCATGAAATGGTGTCTTAAATTTTATAAAAGTTGGTGACTGGCGTGCAGAGACCTTGAAACGATCACTTGTCAATAAGTTCTCTGTCATCTACGCCGTGCCCATTTATCTTGTTCGTCTATCTCATCATCTGTATTGATTGCAGAAAAACTTAGTCGCCATTTTTGTTACGTCAAATTTTGTGCCTGTACTTAATTTGCGAAGCATTTTTTTTACAGGAACACCCCGAACACATAAAAAAGCACCAAATCATCGCCTTGGGTCTTGCTTCTTGAAAAGCTATGGATGACACGTCTGATGGCGTTATTTCGAACAACGGTGTTGTATTTGCTACCGAAAAATGATGCTACATGATACATTCAGATCAAGCTTTTTTGTGGCCGTTAACACGTTATGCATTTACCAGTTTCCAAGAGGAAAAACAGATTAGTATGTTACGTCCATAACCACTTAATTTTAGTTGCAAATTGACAATTGTCAGCTAGTTGATCTTTCAATCCCATGTAATTATGTAATTTTGATTACTCGAGAGGATGCTTTTTAAAAATATCTTCAAGCGCAATGCCTTTTATAATATTGGTATAGCCTCTTCAAGAACAGATGGACCCTTCTTTATCGAATGGCAGATAGCCTTAAGTTCGTTTATTTTTTTATGTTTTTTTTAGCCTTTCAAGTTTTTTTTTAGCTTTTTTTTCTATTATTTCGTTTTTATGGCAGTCGCTAATGACATCCACCACCCCATTGATGTAATTGATCATAACATCAGCCAATAATTTTGGCTCTGCGCGAAGTTAACACCTTTTCTTCTTAGCCAAACTATCTAAATATTAATCGAAACAGGAACATGCTGATTATCATACATCATACTGGGTCCATGTGCCTCAGTGATTGGCTTTAGAATTGCCTCGAAGTTGTTAACAACGAAGTGATCGAGGTAGTGATCAATATTTTGACCGAGTACTTATTGATCAACTTCTTGATTGTGATCTCAGGTGGTGTGTAAATGGCTAGTTTTGGCACAAAGGAATTTCAAGTTAATTTGTTCACATTTGTTCCTCATATGAGCTCGCATCATCTCGCTGTTTTCAAAAGCTATTGAGCGCTTGGAGCAGTAGCTCCGCGACTGGACCCTGTTTCTATCTCTGCTGTAGAGGGCATGCCATCATGAGAAATAATATCGAGTGTATTATCATATTTACCTACAGTAGGTCTAATGCAATCGACCGAATTAGCATGAGGTCATATCCATATGCATTGATATTTAGCTTGAAACAATCTTCGATCAAACTCAAGCAAATCGATTGGCTCGACGCCTTTGTAAAGATTGAGTGAGAATCATAACCTTTTGTAGGTACAATATTGCTTGAATGCTTCTTTCACTTGAGCTACAACTATTCGTTGATTCTTTCCTTCTTGTAAATGGTGTGCAATGCAATAGAATACACAATTGTTTTTGGTTCGTGAAAAGTTGGTAATGTTATCTACTATTATATTGAAGTCAGGAATTACAGCACCGTTATTGCCAAGATCGTGATCGCGGCAATCGATCAAGATTTTAGAAGCATTGATCGATTTTATCTTTTCCCCAGAATTCGGATACTTAGAGTATTCGATAGCCCTTCCGAACGTATTCCCGCATTTACCTTTTTTGCATCGGCCCTGCAATCTACTACGAATGGTCTGTCATAGACATTGGTGTTGGCTATGATTGAAAAAAGTAGAACTCAGCATCACCAACAAGGTCGTACAAAGTATATCCGAGTGCAAGATTGACCTTGTAAGCCTTCTTTTGCATAAGAAGCACATTATCAAGTTTATCATAACACTCGCTGCGTATTCCGCGGGTCATTGCTATTTTCAGTGATAGGTGAGTCTTAAGTTAGCCTCGCTAAATTCATAGTGCTCGGCAATATGCTTCAAATTCTTCGGATGGGTTGGTATTCCTTTATACACCAATATACCAGCGTGGCCACGTACCTTCAAGCGGTAGCTTGTACTCCAATTGCCAGGTCTAAGACGTAAATGCTTTAGTCCTTCGATTGACATATCGTTGGCAATATTATTTCCAGAAAATCTTACTTAAAATCATGTATCAAATTCACTTACTATAACCACCTCAACTTACAGTACTTCAATTAAAAGAAAATAGATTACGCTGATTTGGATTAATATTTCGAAAAGGTTTTTTTCGCTCCCGAATTTGCTCTCGATGTACTTTCTTTGAGTTTTTGAGCTCCTCTCACGATTCTTGAGATAAAACTCTCTTCGAGAGGGCGTGTGATGGCTGCCTCATTTCTTTGGTATGCTTCAGGTAAGTAAGTCATGAATCTTATATTAATTGACTTATTGCTATTAATATTAAAATATATATGATTGACTGATAATACTACAAAGCACGGTATTGTACAAAATGCTATTCCCCCAGCCGCTGAAAACTGAAATCTTAATGCCAGATAGTACTAGTTCCATACAAAGTCTCTCGGAAATGGTTGGGGTGACGCCCTCCTTCCAAGCGCGGGGGCTAAATGCTCGCGCGCTTCGGGCAGGTGCTCTCGGGCATCTGCAGGTCTCTAACGAGTCTCACCCTTGACGCGACGGTCTCCAGCGCCAGGCCACCTGGGCTCTTACCAAGTCAGAGCTAAAAAAAATGGAAGACCCTCACGACCTCGGTGCTGGGTGCACTGCCCGCCGAACGAAACCCGACGTATACTCTATGCCGTGGACTAGCCAGACTGAGCCTAGCACGTGCATAACTTGGCGACGCGATAACGTAATACATTACAGTACAGTTAAGTATTTTTTTTACCGCAATTGTTTGCGCGTGCTCGAAATTCCCTCGACTTAAAATATTTTTTCCAATCCTCAAGATGAAATTTTTTAGTCTAGTCGTGTTGGTCATTCCACTCTAGCGCATTTTTCATTCTAAAAGTGCGGTTCCTACCAGCAACTATTTAAAGCTTGATGCTTGCCGCAACTATAGCAGCAAATGTTGCTTTGCGTAGGAAGGTATGCAACATTCTGACGAACGACTGCCGGTCTTTAGTGTGCAGTAGACTGCAATTATAAGATTAATTTTAGTATACAAAATATGAGTGTTCCGTCAATGTTCTACTTCTTGATAAGCGACTTTATGTGCTACCGCATTCTAGGAAGGGACTTTATTCAATCATGTACCTATGAATTGCTTTAGTATGCAAACGCTAAACGAGAAGTCTTGTTATAAATTAATATAGCGACCTGTTACCTAAAGTGTGCAATAGAATGCAATCAATACCTCACCTCTCGACTTTCTTCGTTATTACAGCTATGAGATGGACTTAAGATAAATATCACTTTCATGACTCCTTTAAACATTCGAGTTGTGCTCAATGTAACGGCCTGGTCCAAGAAAAAGATGAAGATATTTCAATTTGTGTCGCAGCCCTCCATTAAGGCTAAACCGTGACAGATCAATTGATGAAAATTGCGATTGCGGCGCAGCCAATTTGTCATCGACATTGATCATACTCTTTGAGAAAGATACACTCACACACTTTGACTACAAAGTTAAATAGTTTGATGGAAAGCAGAGCGAGTAATCACGAAAGCATGATACCACGCATTTTTATATCTTTCTACTTGAATGAGCATTATTAGCGCTCAAAAAGAAGGAAGGAGTAGAAGGTGGAGGAGCAGCAGTAGCATCACGTATTGAGGTGTATTTGTTGCAGTCAAAACGCGTAAGAAGATCGCTGAGAGTTCTTTAGGACGACATACATCGTACCATGGTCGGCAGCTGAATGGGGAACATATTTTTGCAAGCAGCACGACGCATGCAAGTGTGAAGTAGTTCGCAATGTAAGAGGAAAAGGACCTTATGGACTGAGCTAGGAGCAAATAGTTGCTGCCTTTTTTACCATTTCCTCCAAGCTAAATTATTACTTGGTAAGTAGCTCACATTTTGGCTTCGCGCTTTTGTGTTGTCTTGCTCATTTTCTGGTTCGAAAAAGACCACTTGATCTCATCGTGAAAAATAATTCGGATGTCTTTTACTTATGGCGGTATCGCAGCAATCTTTTCCACTCGAAAATTTTGCGTTCGTCACAACGAGTTTATTGTTGCTCCCCGCCACAAGCGAGAAGGCGAAAGCTTTTCTCTCTCAACTTGGATTGTGGACGCATGACTTGCGAAACATATCGTTAGCGCATCGCGGTAACAAGATTGTAAAGCAGTTAGTTGCGTACACGGTCGGCCAATACCGCGTGCAAAGTCGAAAATCAAGTCGCGGAGAAAATTAGCTTAAGAGGGTGTATTTAAATCGGAAAAGAATTAGGGAAAATATGTTTTTGCCATTGTAACACTACAATCCAGAAAAAAGAAGATGCAAAGTGTTAAATTACACCCCTAATGGCTTGAGTGGAACGTAAGAAGGTACAATACATCATATATTCGATTCAGGCCACCAACCCTTCGAGTTATTTTCAACGTACGAAACACCTTGACACCTATTACTTCAGTAAGTCGGAATACAAACCCGTTGCGACGAACACAAACACCTCGCGTGGAAGAGACTAATGTGATGCTGACGTAGGTCGTAGACGTCGAAAAATTTATTTCCACGATGGGACCGGAGTGATTAACTCGAGCCTTAGAAATGATCGAGTCGACACAAAGGCACGGAGCCAAAGAAACACCGTTTACTTGTTGTGAGCTACTTTTAGAACTTAACACGTAGGAATCTAGCTTGACGAAAACGCTTCAAGGTACACCTGTCTGCTTCTTGATCGGCCCATCAAGCTCTTTCATTTCGGCATTACACTTGTGTGTGTGGTGCTGCTTGCAAAAAAAATTATTGCTGCCAAACATGATATGACGTTTGTCCTTTTGTGGACCCTGTAATAATGACCCAGTCTAAATGTACAACCGCCTTGTGTCACTCGGCAGCAACAAATACACCTCAAAATCTGGCGCTACTGCAGCTCCTCCTCTCTCCTGCTACTTTTCGCTAGTGTTGATAATGCTCCTTTAGTGAAGGAGAAAGAAGGCGCGTACATTTATAATTGCAGCTCACTTATTTACCTGCTAATAAAGATAAGAACTCGCACTCTGTTCAGTTTATGGTCCAAGTGCGTGGATGTACTGCTATTAAAGAGTGTGACTAATACCGATGACGAATTGGCGACGCTGCAATCGCAAAATTTTATCAATTGATTAGCCTAAAGATCGAGGTTGTGTCATTTTGTTTATGTTTTAGCATACGACGAAAGCACACAAAGTCTTGTTACAACGGCAAAGTATCGGCGCTCTAAGAGAGTGATGACAATCCATGTCATCGACTTATACTTCCTTCTTGTTACCTCACACTGCTTGACTGTCGATCTATTTAAGTTGTCTCCTTTTTTGCCCTAAATTTGGAGGAATACAGGAATCTGACAAAATGTCAAGTGTGCTGGCCAGACTAATATTTATCGTTCGTTGTAGCAGAACGTTAAGCAACAGGTTGCTTAAAAAAACACTAGTTATGAGACCACAGCGTGTAGCCCATTTGAATACTCGGACACTTCAGTAATTTAAAAGCTTATTACGTTCGTAATCGTTCTGTAAGAACGAAAATGTAGTTAACACGGCTGATGGTGATAATACGGACAACGGTTTTGTATACGCCGCCTTTGGTATGACGTAAAATATAACATAGTCGCGGAGGATGCTTATTGGGTGTCGGTTGTCAGACGAGGCTTGGGCGGCGAGCGGGGCAAAGTGGCGAAGGAGGGGGAGTGCCTTTTGGTCGAAACAAATTGAGATGTGATGTTAACTGGACAGCTCTTACGTCTTCTTCTTTTTTCTACAGCTTAACAAGGGGCTCTTAGCCATCGACTGCTACCATTTTAAAAAATGGCTATCATCCTTCTTCACTTCACCGGCTTTTTACACTAAATTATTTGAGCCAATAGGGCTTCTCGATTCCCATTAATTATGGGACATCTTGAACTTTCTTCTGGTTTGTCGCGTATTTCTATGGATAGTACTCAAGCATATGTGTTTTAAGAATATTTTATTATTTTGCGTAATAGCTGTTACCGGCAAATTTGCCGGTGACGACGGAAAACCATAAATAGCATACCCGAATCAGGCTCTGCAGTTGCTATCATGACTTTAACACGCCTCGCATTTTTCCAAAGTACTTGAAAAATACCCATCTAGCGATCGTAAGAGGAACTTCTCGACAGGGAAATTAGACTACGTAGTAAGTAACGTCCGTAGCCGCTTAACGTCTAATCACACTGTGAGCATTATCACATCAGGAAATTACAGTAACATCTCAACAAAAAGACTCACGTGAGAGAAATTGCTGTACATGCCGTGGGTGAGGCATTTTGTTCTACTTAAAAGCACTCGACTTACAAAAACGATCGAGTCTGCGGAAAGGCACGAATTTAAATGCGGCAAAAATCTCTTTTCGAGATCAACTTCTCGATTCTCAACAAGTAACCACTGAATAGTTTTAGGTGCGACTGTTTGCGTCTTGCTCGGACCATCATTTTTTTCTGCTTTAAACCGCGGACTACATTAAACTTTTGCACGTTGTGCTGCTTGCAAGAATGCTTCTCATCCAGCTGCCCAACATTATTCGACGTCCTAATATAGAACTCTTAAAAAATGATTTTGGATTAGACGAACAATGTTCTTGTACTATTTATTTTTAACGAGAGCACCATACGCAAAGTGCTATTGCAGCTCGTCCACCCTCTTCTACTTTATCAAAATTTGCACACTTTGTGTAAAAGGTTGTTACATAAAGCCGAACCTTTGTATCAAAGCTGATTTTTCGTTTAAAGGATGATGATATACATACTGAAAAATACCAAATATAATTTGCTGTAGCGAATGAGGTCGCCTATCGATTATTAAAGGAATGACGAAAAAAAAAGATTCATAAAAGGGAGCGCCTATCACTACACCCTTCTTTCCATAATGTACAATAAAAGTACAGCATCCTATCTTCAGCCACTACATTTTTTATAAATTTAAAAGCACCGGTAAAAGTTGATACCAACAATACTATCTTTAACTATTTGAGGATGCATGTACGAGAGGTGTAACATTAGAGAATTGATATCCGACCGAGGAAAATAAATCAACTTAGTTCATGTTTGATGGTCAGTTTGCGCATCAAATCCCTTATTTTAATACCACATTATTCATTTTTTAGGTAATTCCTCCAATTCCAGTATGATGACATCATCATCGCTCTACGTACAGCATTGTCAAAGAGCGCTAATTTAAGAATGCGATCAATGTCGATGTTGATATTGCTACGTCGCTGCCAGGTCTTTGCATCAATTGATGCGCCTGTACGTTGGCGAGAACAGGTTCATCGTCACCCTGGTACACAATAAAAGGGTCATCAATATGCTTTCCTCAATCGTGAAACACGTGCCTCGAGATGTCTTGTTCGGCTTTCTCACGAGCATTACCAGACCTGACTCGAACTTCAAGCGATAAGTGTCGTTCTAACACTGTGCTAGCATTGCAAATTCGGCAGAACATACCCACGACTATGCGATTGTACTACTTGCGTCTCATTCAATGCCGCACCCCCTCCCCATCATTTCAAAGAATCGTACTTGTTCCTAATTCAGCCTCTTGTGTCAGTTTCTGTCACTATTATCCTCATATGAGAGAGCGCAGGTAATACTGGCAATTCACGTTGCTCTTTATAAAACCTCAAAAGTAGCCATAATAACACTTTCACTTCGCATTTTGATTTTAAAGTCCTGCATGTCGTGCATGACGAAAAGATACACCGCTATTCATGCTGTATAATGCAGCGCGGCTTTTACAACACGAAAAATTTCGAGCAACGGCCAACGTTGGATGAAAACGATTCACGTCCTCATCGAACACATAGTAAATAAATTAATATCAGCTTAGAATGTTGCTCATTCCAGATTTCTTTTCTCTCACATTTGTTTGTTCCCACCAGTCGCCATTTACTGCCGTCCACTTTGTGTGTACACTGAACGCGCTGTCGGTCTTCTCTCGTAGCTCGTCGCATCTCGTGCTATTACGCGTCATTTGGTCTAGTACCTTTACAATTCCTCACTTTTATGGTGTGCTTACTGATCGTCTGACACGTTGTAGAAGAAGCACGTACACTGCCACGATCCACGCAGCGTTCTCACTCACTCTACCTAGTGTGTTTCTGCTATCGCATATCTCTCTATCTCACGCTTTTCTATCCGGCTTTGTGTCCGAAGTGTACAATCTCGCGTCACCGTCAACTGTCGATTATGCGATTTTGCTGCGAATGCATTCGCTGACACAGTAAAGACGAATGTCAAATTGGCCACAGTACTTATCTTAATTGGTAGAGTGTTAGCCTTTTAAGCTAGAAAGTTGGGGTGTTGAGCATAAATATTGCGGACCTTTTATTAAAAATTATGACAAAGTGTATTTATTAGACCCGTTGTGTTCGTTTTGCAAATGAAAGTTGTGGGATGGTGGTTTAGGGACAACTGGAAGTGCCACTTAGCTTTCGATGATCAGTATAACACATTGACAACATTTAGCTAACTTAATCTCAATAACAACTATTCGCGACGAACGCGAAAGTTTGAAGCAGCAATAGCTGCGAAGTCATCGATAAGCGAATTTTATCCAGCAGGGCGCAACAGTCATCATGCTCGACCCATTAATGTTTCTCTTCCGCAACATCGCTGACTTCAGAACCCTTGCGCACATCGTGCTGCTTGCAAAGCTGTGCTCTGGCGAAATGATACGACGTCCTCGTGAATATCTCTCAAAAACAGAAGTTCTCCAGACGAACAGTCTTCTTGTGCCACTCAACTGCAACAAACACGTGACACTACTGCAGCTTCTCAGTCTTGAGCTACTTTTTCTCAGTTGTAAATACTTAATTCGTTGGTGCTCATTTTTATCCCTTCAAAAATATTTGCTCAGCTTTCCAATGAAATATCTACTCTCTAGGCAGCTCAATTCCATTATCAGTGCATGAAAAAATCAACACTTAATCTTTCAGTCCATGGTCAAAAGTGCGTGAACGTGTCGCGAACAATGTGTGACAAATATAAAGCGAAGAAGTGACTACGTTCCTGTTGCCATTCTTCACCAAGCGGTCTACCTAATGTAGGGCTGCGACATACATTGAAAAATCTCAAAAAATGTAAATGTATCGAGGCAAACAGCGCAGTGCTGACCGCGTGAACCATAGTGAGCAAAATGCTCATAACATGGAGAACTTCTTCAGGAAAGCATTTCGTGATTAGTCAAGTACGCGATAGGACCAGGACGAGTCTTATAGATCGCCTTATCTGTATGATACTTCTGATGATATACTTCGTCGGAATACCAGGAAGACTTTCGATGTGATCGTCGGCGAATCTATTGGCCAAAGAATTCGCATCCTCAACATTGGCTGCAGCAATTTATATTTTGAATAATGCTTCAGCCTCATATATGCTGCAACAAGAACTCGCATTCATTTCCTTTCAAAGATGGCCAAGTTGGCTGATCGATTGGCTGTCAAACCATCAAGTCTTTATAGAATACAACCTATTTGCGCCAAACAGCGAGACACGTGCGGAAGTGCTGGACTGAGCTGAATGCCGCATAGCATAAATAAGGTGCGGCAAATTACGAAGAATCCTTCCAGGCAAGGCACAGATGTGTAAATACCGAGTTAAATAAAAAAAATGGCCGCACATGCTCTTTAGAAGGGCCACACACCCACCCCTATAGTCTAAGCTGTGATTAGGTCGCAACAGTTTTTCCACACACACCCTTTTAGATTTGTTATACCACCTCATAACTTGAGCTGCACGACCACCTTTTTCCATCAACATACTGCTTCGACCGCCGCCAGAATACATCTATAAGACTCGTGAGAAAGCGAAGGAGGCCATACAGACTTTTGCGTTACAAGAAGGTTTCTCAACAAAGAAAGTGCGCCCAAAGGCAGACAAACATATCACCGACTTGAAAGTCTTAAACAAGCCTATTCTTGTTATAATAGTGCTTCATGCGCTCTTGTCATTCGCTCATCTGGTCCTGCGCGATCTTAAGTAACGTTTCTTGACGTAGCACAAACTCTTGTGCTGATTTCTCAGTTTTTGAAATGCTGAATCTGATGCCACATCATCCGGCATAAAAGGAACATATCCTAGATCCGCTTCGAACGGTGTAATCTCAATTGTAGGTTGTACGCGTCGATTATAGGCTATCTCAGCCAAATGCAAAAAGTCATCCCAATCTTTCTGTGCTGGATTGACGACACCTCGGAGGTAATTTCCAATAGTACGGTTACTTCTTTCCGTTTGTTTATCCGTTTGCAGCCTACAAGCCAAAGCCAAACTTTGTTGCGCTCCCACAGCAGAAATGATTGCTTGCCATAATTTGGATGTGAAACTGGTGTCTCGATCGGACACAAAGGTGTTTGGTATGCTATGGTTTTTCATATAATTCTTTATGAAGACTTTTGTAATTTCTGCAGTTTCGTCCGTTGTCTTCGTAGCGCTAAACATGGCTCTCTTCGCTAAGCGATCAACAATCACAATGACGGCATTGTAACCACTCTTGGTTCCCGGTAAAGACACGATAAAGTCCATAGAAATGTCGACAAATCGCCTTTTGGAATATCCAAGGACTGAAGTAATCCTGGCAGCTTGGTCTGCCTAGCCTTGTTGCGCTGACACATTTTTCATGTGTTAATCTAGCGCTGGATGTACTTCGTCATATTTGGCCAGAAATACTTTTGACGCACGGTCAGATACGTCTTGTAGAACCCTGGGTGGCCTGCCGGTTCAGAATCATGGTTCTCACAATTTCGCACACTCATGACATGGAGCAGTGGCATTTTAACCTGACGATATTTTAGCTTTAACTTAATAGTGCGTACGACTTTATATTAAGGAATTTCACTTACCTATTGGTTTTGTGTATCGAATCCAAGATACGGATACCTCCAAAAAAAGTTCTCGCTGGTTGAGATGCAAGCTTTAGACAAAACAATGTGGCGTGTAAGTTGTCTAAAAAGTACGATCTCGGTCAACTCTGTGACAAATGGATTTTCGTGTGTATGGTATTGAGTAAAGCTTCGACATGAGTACGGCCAAGGAGAAATTATGCATAAAGTTTTAAAGATGGTAATGTCCTGTCTAGTGGCAAGAATAGCAGGATCTGAGCGTCTCTTTGTACTCGAAATTAACCGAGGTGGCGCCCCACCCATAATTTGCTATGTTTGTACGTCTATTAATGCCATCGCTTCTGGGTACGGTGCGACATTCTTAGCTGCTTCATGGTTGTTTGTTGCTACCATCACGCTGACACAAAGTCTTGTGCAGCAGTAGAATTCAGTAGCCATTGGATCGTGACCGACCATGGTTACATTATAAAATGCGTTAATAGTTGGCAAACCTTCGTTCTCTTTTCTGTAAATGCACCATTATGTGCGCAAAGCAAGCCAAACCTTCCTTGTATTCTCCTATGACGCGATTTTTCAGATCTTCGTCGTCTAGAATATACAGTCGTGGCGTATCATCTTCGCCGGATGGTAATAAAGTATACCATTCTGCGATGCGTATTTTGGCACATCACCTCTGTTTTTCAGCTTTTGGATGATGTACGGTAGGTCTCTAGTCCACTCGTGGAGTGGTCCTGTAAATTGTGCAAAGTCCTTGCAAAGCTTTGAGACGTAGACGATAGTGCCTAAGAAACACTCCATTTGCTCCTTTGTCTTGGGAACAACCGGACGCCTTTTCGTCCGATAAAGTCTCCTAGGCATGGGATCTCATCCACGCAGAACTGGCATATTGACAACTTGATGTAAAACTGCTGTTCTTCACGCCGTTTGGGTACACAAACTAAAGTCGTTAAGTGGCCTGCGAAATCTTCACTTTGTGTGAACACGTAAATGTCGTCAAAGTAGATTCTCAGCACATTCCTTTAATCTCGAAAGACTTACCCGGGCTTATGCTCAATCTCATGGGAGTGATTAGATATTCAAATCAACCATCTGGGGTCGAAAAAGGGAAAAAATGATATCTGATTTACAAAATTTAATCTTACAGTAATCCCTAAAGAGGTCCATGCAAGAGAACCAGTCCCTACCAGAATTCGCGTCAAAGATGTCTTTACGCGGATTTGGAATCACCGGCAAGGTCGTCGCCGGATGTTCACGTTTCGACAACTGGCACCAACGTTCTTGACACGGAACGTTGGTGCGACGTATTTGGTCGAATTATGCCTGCTTGAATTATCTCTTTGGTCCATTCATGGGTTGTCCTGCGCTGTCCAAGACTCTGGCGCCTTTTTTTTACAAATATCGGTTCGGTAACAGGTTTAAGCAAAAATTCCTTTTCAAATTCTCTCCGTGCTTAAGTTGTCTCGCTTGGAAGCTCCGCGCGAAAAACTGTGTTCATCCTTCCTCAAATGCTCTATAAGTGACTTAACTCTGTACCGCACTTAAAGCAGTGTCCTTCTCTTTTTTGTAGGTATCTTTTTACAATTCTTCAGGGCCATCATACCAACAAATCACGAGTTATACAACAAATTTCTTAGAGTTATGAGTGACTTTTCTCTATTCTAATCACCCTATCTTGTTATCCTAATTATGATAAGAGTTGCAGATAAATCATTGGCGATTGTCCTTTACCAGCTTTTCTTCTAATACAAATGCCTGCTCAACGCAAGAAGAAAACCGAAATCTGTCGATGTATGGCGCAGCCTTCTGTGAGGAAAATGCTTCCAATATCAGGTAGATCCTTCAATAAAGAATGGCTACTGCGGTGTAGCCATTACCTTATTTCACATTTGTCGCACATTATTAGCAATATGTTCACGTACTTTTACCATGAATTGAAACATTGAAAGTTGATTTGTTCATGTTCTGATAATGGCATTGAGCAGCGCGGAAAGTAAAAATTTCATCGAAGAGCCGAGCAAGGGTTTCCGGAGGGAAAAAATTGAACACTATTTTCTTCTTTTTTACTTACGGGAATATCGATTGCACCTAAAAAAAGTAGCACAAGGTTGAGGAGCACCAGAAGTGTCACGTCTCGAAATGCATTCGTGCACTCGAGTGATACAAGAACGCTGTTTGTAAAGACAACCTCTGTTATTGAAAGATTTCCACGAGAATGTCGTATCGTGTTCGTCAGCTGGATGCGGAGCAGAGTTTTGCAAGCAGTACGACGTGCGCGCAGGTGATTCAGTCAGCGATATTGGAGAAGGGAGACATTGACGGGCAGATCATGAGATTGGTTGCGCCTTGGAACATTTTCGTCGAACTACATTAAGGTCGCTAATCCATGGCGGCATCGCAGCAAGATTTTCCACTCGCAACTTTTGCGTTCGTCGCAACGAGTTGTTATTGAGACTTAGTGAGCTTGAAGTTGCCAATGTCTTCTACTCGTCGTTGGAAGTTAGGTAACTAGAAATGTTTCTTACTAAGTAAATTACGCTTTATAAAAAAAACTGCCTCTTGTGACGACTTGATAGATGTATACGGTCTTTCCAAAGTTTCGAGCTTGGATCGAACGTAAACAGTATTTTGAAGTAATCTGCTTCTGCTTCTTTGTGCACCAGCATAAACACGACAGCGGACGGAGAAATCCCCTGCTTTAACCAACATGATGTCATGGCTTGTGACGACATTGGTAATCTCTGGTGAAAGCAATATCTTAAGAATAACGCTCTTCGCCATGTAAAGCATTGCTGTAGACGACTCGGGCACTCTCACATCGTGAAGCATTGTCAGAAGCAGCTGAAAATCGGTATTTGCAGTGTGCGCAAATTCTTTGACATTTTCACTCGATCTGTTGTACATTTTTAGGAAACGCACCCAAAAGCTTTTTGATGATTTATTTACAAAAAGAAGATTGAACTTGTCGGCGTCTGCTTCACCGCGCATCAGCATGGACAAAATGTCGGACGGTAGTGTTCTGTTCCACAATAAAATTGTTATCAGCTTTACCATATATTCATAGCTCGAGCTGAGATGGGCAGTGGATGGTGAAATCAGCATCTTAAGAATCGTGCTGTACGCCGCGTATTTGAAAGCTGCAGGTGCCTCTTGCTCTACCACTGCAAACAGCAGTTGCACAAGTTGCCCGAAACTAGAATTTGCAGTGCGCAGATCCAAATTTTTACAGTTGTACATTTCTACGTAGTGCAGCCAAAAGCTATCTGATAACCCGTTCGAGAAGAGGATAGCGAAGTGATCAGCTTTTGCTCTATCTTGCACCAGCATGGACACAATTTTAGACGGGGGTACCTTCTTATCGAACCAAAAAGACACCAAACTTTGAAGATGACCCGGACGGTAGAAATTCTTCAGCGAAAGCAACTTTTGAAGTAAAACAGCATCCTTAGAATACCTGTGAGAGATAGAGAGCTCGGTGCCGACAGCGTGTTCCTTGTTGAGCAAAACACTCAGGTAGCTGGTCAAAATATAGAACGTCTCTTTTGATAATGTGTTGTCTTCAACGTGCGCCCTCAAGAACGCGAAGATACGACTACGACGGAACTCGTATATCTGTTTTGCCGTATGTTGTTCCTGGTGAATCAATATGCTGGCAAGTTCATGGTTTTGTTCAATCAACAGATGCTTGATACGATCGTTGGCAACTTTAGCCAGGTTAATGGCCAAAGAATTTCTTTTCTCAGCATTGGCTGCAGTAGTCAATATCTTGGCCAACGCTTCGGCGCCATATATGGCCGACATTGCCTTGACAATTAATTTGTAGTAATTTTCTTCAAAATGATGGCTGAGTTCGCAGACTAAATAGGCCCACCGGATCCATTTCTCATCGGATAAAACGTCATCCATCGGTTTGTTGCGCAGACCCAAATCATCGTAGGCTTCTTTTGGATTCATTTCTATTTCCACAAAAGAGTCAAAGTGTCGATTTTTTAGATTTTCGAAGGCTTTGATACGTCGACTCTGTCCAATTATTTGGGCAAATTCCGAATTTGTGAGATGGGCCCTGTCTTCGTCATTGAAACTCGTCGACCCGTGAGTTGCTGTGACTGCTGACGCAGCAAAATTGTCTTAAATAAGAGTGGGTGGAGACGCCGTACGTAATGTGGCCAATTTGACATTCGACTTTGCTGTGTCAGCGAATGCATTCGCAGCAATGGCACTGGTCAGTAGTGCAACGCGTAAGTAACAAAAGCGCATGATGGGAAGTTGACGGTGACGCGAGATTGCACACTTCAGACACAAAATCGGATAGAATAGCGTGAGATAGAGAGATATCCGATAGCAGAAACACACTAGGTAGAGTGAGTGAAAACGCTGCGTGAATCGCGGCAGTGTACGTGCTTCTTCCACAATGTGTCAGCCGATTGGTTGGCAGAGACTAGACCGAATGACGCGTAACAGCAACGAGGTGTGACGAGCTCTGACAGCGCGATTCGATAAGTAAGTGTGTACACACACACTGGACGGCAGTAAAAGACGATGAGGAAAAAACAAATCTGTAATGAGCAACATTTAATGCCAATTTTTCTTAATTTAATTTTTATTCGATGGGGATGTGAATTGTCTTCAGTCGTTGGCCGTTGCCTAGAAGGTTTCGTGTTGTAGATGCCGCGCTGCATTTTACAGCACTAAATACCGGTGTATTCTTTTACTGCAAACTATCATGCCCGACATGTAGGACTTCAAAACTGAAATGCGAAGTGATGTTGTTATTATGCCATTTATAGAGAGCAACGTATCGATTGTGCTTTAAGGCGTGTGCAGCAGTCATGGTTGTGCTCGAGATAATAAGGGACTGCTCCATATAGAGCCGAACAGGTGATTTTTCGAGGCAGCACGATTAAAAATTTGCGACGCTTATTGTTTAATAGCAGAAGGCATAGAAGTTTTATAAATTCACGTCAAGGTCGTCTTTACAACTCTCGCTCGATTCTACTCTTGTCACTTCAGACACCGTAGACTCCCTTTTATCAGCCGTTAGGTTTTATGAAACGGCACCTAAAACAGCATACAAATTTCTGCTCTTTCCATCGTCCGCACCAACATCCTCCTTTGTATCCTCAACCGAGAATCCCAGCTCCATCATCTCTTCATCATCTTCCATCGCTCGTACGATACCTCATCCGCAGTGCCGTGGATTGACAAGCCCCGTCATGTAGAGCCCGGTATTTGTAGAAGTGGTATACGCTAATCCACTTATTTGGGGTATTTTCCAATAAAATTTAGAGCCGCCGAGCAAAGGAACGTCGGCTTCATTGGTTGCGATATAATAGGGCGCATGATTCGTGTCCGTTTCGAAGGGGGTCGACGATGTAAAGTTTTCTACCAAAACATTGTCGATTTGCTGGTATAGGCTGCATTCTCTTGGCAAAGAAAATGGTAGTCAAATTATAGAGTGCAATTCTTCACTAGGAAGGCCTGAGTCCTGGCCATTCTTGCCGTGTGACGTAGCTATATCATCATCGACTTCAATCACGCTCTTTAACAGCGACACAATCAAACAGAAACAATGACCACAAAAACAGTACAATTGGTCCCCTCAAAAGGTCCGGTATTAACGCATACTATATATAGTATCTATGTATTAACTTTGCCTAATTTGTGGTAGTAAATTTTGTCGCATATTTAAAACTAAAGACAAGACTAGGCTATGTTAAATGCAATTTGATCATCATTTAGCGTCAAGAAATTACCGGCAAACAGTTGCAAGTAATTGTATTAGGCTGACTGATGCTAGAAGAGAGAACAACAAAAACACGTCAGTTCCGGTTTAATTAGCTTGGTAATCAGCTCCAGACGTCCTTAAGGTGGAGGTTTACCTGGCTCTTAAACTCAAGGCTTTGACAGCAAGAAATCCTTGATACGGACACGAAGTAATCGATCTTATGAATGCCAGAGCTAGAAGCAAATGATTCCTGATACGGTTGGCGTGGCAAGGCCATTAATCTTGGACGCCCAATCTTGTACATAAGATCAAGCCCCCGTCCTTGCCGCATGTGTGGTTATATGAAAAGAAAGCCAGGGTTGTTACGCGCACATACAAACGAGGGCAGCGAAGATACGCTGTCTCCACGAAGACCTGACGACCTCTTCCAAGCTTCCTTAAGGGATAACCAAGTTCGATGGCATACCTTATCTCTAAGTTGCACTCTAATTGCGGGTGTTATAGCTCAACGAGTGGGCAATAATTGCGGATAGCAAAGTTTCACAAGCAGGCTATTAAGCAAAGTCTGCAGCATAATTCGGGTGACAATTAAAAATATAAGCTTAAGCAAAACCCAAAGGTCGTAAGGCAAGGCGAGCCACCGGAGTGTATAAACCGTCCCCAGAGAAAGGACAAAGATGCGAAAATAATTGATCTGTTAGCATTACGAGCGATCCCGTGGTCGACGAGCCAGGTGATGAATGCCTCCTCAACTAAGGCATTTCACATGCCCACTCGCGTGACTTTGCCGAGCTACAAGAAACTTCCTCCCGACCTGTCCAAAACAATGCAGATTATATGTCGATTCCGACCTCAATTAAACTAAAGCGGATTTTTTCTTTTTCTTGTTTGGCTGTGTTTATCCTCGGCTTCGCTTTGGGCAGAGCATCCACCTTAAAAGCTGAATTGTAGACGCATCGACTTTTGTTTTAGATGCTTCAGCAGAGCAACAACATAACTCAAGAGCGCCTCTAAATCTCGCCAGGTCATTGCTCAAACTACTTTTGCACCTCCAGAATCAAGCAGATTCATTAAAGTATTTAGTTCGTCTTGCATGACTTGAGGCAAATGAGCATACTGCTCCATCCTTGTAGAAGATAGTGTCAACAACTTAGGCGTAAAGTGTCTGTAACTACTACTTACTGTCGTAGCCATTTGTTCGGAAAAGGCGTGAGTTCAGGTATCTGACATTTAATGCATACTTAGAGGAAGCACAAGTCACAAACCGCTATGTCCCTGACCTCAACAGTTAACATTAGTTCAAATGTACGACTTCATAGTGCTCTTATATTTACGACTATGACCTGAGTTTTATTTCTGTTTTAAAAGTGAGCGTCTCAAGGGCCGGCGACTTGCATTAAAGTTTGGTAGCAGGCGAGTCGCAAAGCCCACCGTCGCATAAATTGGTGATTTTGGTCACCGAAATCACCCGTGGAATATGCCATGGGTTAATGTTTCTGACCCTTTTCCGTTTTTTTAATGCCTAGTGTTGGTGATATTGCGTCATATGGCCCCTAAAAGAAACCATAAACCCTCTTGCTTGTGTTGATGATATTGCATCATATGGCCCCTAAACGATGCCATAAACCCTCTTGACGTTACAGGTGAACCGTGGCGGTAAACCTGGCAGAACCTTTTTGAGTATACATTAGACTATAAAGCTGCTTTCGACAGAGTTGTCTAAATGTGGGTTTATCTTCGAGCGAAGATCTGGTATTTGTTTGTCAATTTACTGCTCGAAAGCGAAGACCAACGTGCAAAGAAAATAGTCGATGCGCTTCCCTCACTGTGGTGAATTAAAGAAAAAAAATTTATAGCCTTCTTTGCTTTAATGCATCCATGACAAGTGAATCATTTCTGATATGCCGCTCACGGCGCATGCACGCTCTTAGATCGAGCCGCAGTGGCCGTTTTCGATGAATTGGCACTTTCGGTTACCATATTAACCTTCCCATGGTCACCGTCAAATTTTCGAAGCAATTTTTACTGCCATATTCACTATTGCTACGATTAAGTTGACTTTTCGAAGGATGATAGACTACGCACGCCCCTATCTGCAAGAAAAAACTCAGTAAGAGATGATGTAAGACAACGTTCCATATAGACGATTGTTATGTTGCATCTACACAAGACCCTTGTAACACGTGCATGACAAAAACACAATTCAACACTACGCCGGTTTGTATGCTGCGGTATGTCGAGGAATTTTTAAACGTAAAATGTTCTTTTCGAATTGCGGTAGCAGATTTATATGCTTGTACAGAGTAGATGCTCCATTTTGAAGCCTCATTAGCTAGTCCCTAACGATACCACTTAGTGTGCTAGCCATCGTGAGTTGTGAAGATATATTTGACTATCTCATTTGAAGTTGGTGATTGTCATCGTCCGAATATAGTGGATGCACCTGAACATTCTGCTAAGCAGACCCTTTTATCTTGATGCGCTTGTCCTGCTAGTGTAGGCATACCACTTCGCACGATTTTTGATCACAGAAAGTCAATGACAAAGTGCACGTTTTAGACATCCACACGATGTCATTCGTTGTCTTCTCCACAAAAAATCAAAAGAAAGCTTCAATCAATCTGTTGGTAGCGGTAATTATCTCGTGACACATAGGCTAGCAAGAGGTGAAACTCGTTTGTCACTTCTGAATTTAGTTGGTTGACTAGTTTTATACGAAAATTATGCCAAATTCTTATTTTATTGATTTCTTTATAATCAGGTGCAATATACACTGCCTGTAAGGCTATCTTGTTCATCTTTGTCTAAAGCGGTAAATGTATATATATACCCTCGAAAAGTTTAGAAAAAATTAAGAGCTTCATTTCAACCAAAAAATTAATCCGCTCCGAATTTTATAATGCTCAGTGGTTTCGTAAATAGCAATGACTCCAAGTGATTACGAGATGTTAGCTATCCCTTTCGAACAAATATATTGAGCTTGAGCTAACGCAGGTCATTTGACCACCCATACCGTATTCAGTCGCGCTACCTCAGAATCGCAAGAAGCAGCTACTCAACTTCGTCCACGAGTCGCAAAAGCGACTTGCTGGGGAGACTTGTTAGATTTCTTGACAAAGCCAATCAACGTCGATATAAACGAAGACCGGTGCGATAATTTTGCTGAGGCAAATATCGTTCATCTTATGCGACAGCATTTTTATTAAAGTAATCAAACCTGGCGTAAACGATTGAGATTTTTAACACAAGTTGACTATTAGCAGTCAAACAGAGATCTTGGCGACGATATGGGAGAAAAAAGCGATGACAGTTACCAACTATTGAACAATTTAGAGCCCCTTGGACGCTATTTCTTCACTCGACAAAGGTAGCCACTGTAACACGAAACAATAAGAAGGGAAGAAGCTCAATTTTTTACGAACGCTGCAATTGTCATTCAACAGCACGGTATATACAATAAAAGTAGCGATGGGCGCCATCCTGACGGTAAACCTCGTTTTCACTTTGCCCTTACGCAGCGCCATTTTAGGCATGCAACCACCTATTGAATTGCGTAAGAAGAGATTCCGCCTGTTCGCTGGTGGCCTCAACTTTGGATGCTGCTTCCAAAATCCTTTCCAATTGTTCGTAGCCAAAGACAAAGCCGAGCGTCGACATCATATAATTAATTTGAATTGGAAAGGTTGCGTAAAACGCATTCGTGTAATCCATCCAAAACTTCGAGCTTGCCTCGTTTGTAAAGAGAATATTGAAAACTTTTGCTTCTTCGTGCACCAGCATAAACACAACAGCAGACGGAGGTAATCCCTGCCTTAACCAATTTGATGTCATCTCTTCCAAATACTTTTGGCTTGGGATGACGTTGGTAATCTCTGGTGAAAGCAAAAGTTTAAGAATAACGCTCTTCGCCAAGTATTTGCTAACTGTAGTCGACTTTGGCACTTCCACGTCATGCAGCAGCAGTATCGTCCATAGCTGTTGGAATTCGGTAGCGGGCGTAATGTTTCGATATCTTTGATCAGTTCATTATACATTTCTAGGTAGCGCACCCAGAAGCTCCTTGATGACCCGCTTGAAAAAAGGACGGTATACTGATCAGCCTTCGCTATATTTTGCACCAGCATGGCCACAATTTTGGACGGGGGTATACTCACATCCAACCAAATCGACACCAAATTATCAAGGCATGTCTGGTCGTGAAAATTGTGTAGCGAAAGTAAGGTTTGGAGTAAAGAAGCATCCTCAGAACACATGCGGGAGACAGATAGCGCAGTGCCAACACCATTTTTCTGGTTGAGCAAAACACTGAGGTAGCTGGTAAAAATGTGCAACTCCTTCTCTGGTAGCATGTCGTGCTTAACGTGCTTCTCCAAAAATGCAAAGATACGACCACGAGAAGTCGCGTATATTATCTCTGCTGTGTGCTGCTCCTGGTGAAATAGGTCGATGGCAATTACTGGTAAATGTTGGAAGAAAAGACGCTTGACGTGATCATTGGAAACACTAGCCAAATTCTTGGCTAAAGGTCGCGAATCTTCGTGGTAGATCCCGATAACTAATATCTTGAACAAAGCTTCGGCATCATATATGGCCGACATTGTCGTCATGATAAACTTGTATTTATCCTCTTCAAAATGATGGCCGACTTTGCAGACTAAATAGGCCCAAGCGATCCATCTGTCGTTGGATAAAATGTTCCCATCCAGGTCGCTTAGACCCAGACCATCATAGACTGCCTTCAACGTCATTTTGCTTTCAATAAACGACGCAAAAAAATTCTTCTTGAAACTCAGTAACAAAGGACTTCTTGGAGCCCTTCCAATTATTTGGGCAAATGCATTAATCGTCATCCGTGCCCTGTCTTCGTCATCGACACTTGTCGGCCCGTGAGTCGCTGTGACTGCAGACGCAGCAGAATTGTCACGAACAGATGTGGGCGAAGACGTCGTACGTGATGCGGCCACATCGGCATCTGTCTCCGCTGTGTTGGCAAATGCATTCGCAGCAAAGGCGCTGGTCAGTAATGCAATGCGTAAGTAGCGAAAGCGCATGATGAAGAGTTGACTGTGACACGAACTTGTACACCCAATACACAAGATGGAAGGAAATTTGCGATTGCAGGCACACACCAGGTAGAGGGAGTGAGTACGTTACGTGGATTGAGATCGTGTAGGCGCTCTTTTCTGCAATATGTCAGATAATTCGTTAGCACACCAATCAATCTTAAACGGCACAGTCTACTTGCGCCAAATTGTGAAATAGCTTTACGGAGGTGCTGGACTTTATGGCGATGAGGTGCGACGGGCTATGACGATAAGGTGTGTTCGCACTAAAGCACACACTATACGGCAGTAGACGGCGAGAGGAATGACTGGTGGAGTATTTACAAGTGATCGTTTCATGGATTCTAAAGCGTGTCATTTAAGCTAATACTTAAAGTATTAAATAAATATTGCTTCTAAAAAATTTAGACTAACCGGTATGTAAATAGTTGAAGTCACGGTCGACACACACATTCTGACGCCAGTCAACGCACTAAGAGTTGCATCTAAATTAGTGATTAACAATGGAGATTAAGCTGCCAACACACAAAGATCATGGCAAGCAATTGCTAGCATAAGCCATTAGACTTAAGTATCGGAGATTAAGCTAGATCTGCGTCAAAGTACCTTGTAGTACCTTATCAAGCTCTGTTGTAAAGAGCTTGCCGGAAGTACGTGTACTTTCCGAGAATGAGGCTCAACAGTGACAGTAAATTAACATTGATGGCTGGATTGAAGCAAAAGAATTTCTGTAGAACGATGGGAAGAAACCTGGCGGTAGGCACGGCTGCAAATGAGACTAAAGTACCTGCATTGGCAGAGTCGTGGGTACGTGACAGGATGCCTTAAGCGAGATGAGTGTTTCGGCATTGTGTAATTTGCAGAGTTCGCAGTATATTGCAATGCCAGTTCATTGCTAGAGCGACAATTATCGCTTGATGGCATTTTTGCCGCGTGTTTGCAATCCTTTCATAGACTGATCCGATTCCCAATATTTGGGCCTTTTTTACTGCCATTATATCGGCCTCCGCATTAAAAGTGCGTAACGGCTGAAGCATCCATATAAAAGTCGCCTTTTCTTACCTGAGAAGTGAAGCTTCAGCGATGGATCTCTCAACTAATGAATGCGTTCGTGAATTTTGATGAATATTTATTTTTTTGTTTGGAGTGCCCTTTTGTGTATTTAGATGACAAGAAGCAGGTTTATATGCCATCTCTTCGCTTGGCCTCCTTCGAACTGAGTGAAGCGCCACGCACCACTGATTGTCTACTATCATGGTAGCTTTAGTGACCGTCCTTACTTTCTTCTTTTAAAAGCGAAGGCTTCGGAACTACTTCATTAGAAAGAAATAAGTTTTATCGCCCTGTAGGTGCTACCGCCTGGGTTTGTACTTATCCTTTTTTTAAGCGTAAACTTTGCTAGCACAACTCGAGCGCCATATCGCGTTTCTGATTCTCTGCATCAAGGAGAACTTCGCTTCCTTGGGCCCAAAGAAGTTTCCTGAGTATGCGAACGGGTCGTCCAACTGATCCAAGAGGATGGTTTCATTGATCTTGGAAGTTTGGTTGGTACTCCACTCGCGTAAATGTAGGATGGACAGCTAGTTCTTCCAGGTGTGTCGGGCATGCAGCACCTTGCACAGATATGGCGTGCAAGGAGATTTGCGACACTAAGATGAACGACTTTTAGCTATAGATTAGCACGTGCCGAAATTCTCGGAACCATTCACTTTTTGAGTACTTGGTAGTAAAATTGCATTATACAACATCTTAATTTCCAACTTTTTGGTCAACTAACCGGCCTTTTAAGGTCTCGCCGCTTCAAGAAACCACGACCCAGCCATATCCGGGAAATGCAAATAGCTTACTTGTTCCTACCTGACCCTTTGTTTTTATTTCCTGCTAGTGTTTGGCTTCTTAAAGGAAAGTGATTCTTCGGCTTTCGTCGATTAAACTCCATTTAGTTGGGAGAAAATGCTGGCGATGAAAACCTCGATACTCTTTTCGCTTAAATACAGAATCTCTCTGTTAATATTACGATCTTTTTTGGACTCCGATTAATAAATGTCGACTTGCATCGTCCATCTTTTCTGACTACTACCTTATTCCGTCGTTCGTGAGCGCAGCAAAGCAAATCCAGTGCAGTTGATACTCCTTCTATACGGCTAGAGTAATCTGAAATGTAGCCAACTAATTGAGGACACCTTCAAGAAATTATATATCATCATCGACATCGATAACACTTTTTTTCGCAATACATTCACGCTTTTTGACCATGTAGATGGGAAGAATTGGAGAGGAAATCTCATTTCTGCCTCATCACCTTCAAATCATCGACTTGTGTCTAATTTCTTGCTTTTCTGTTCTCGTCGCACACAACAAATCATCTACAAGTCGATCAAAAATAGCGCGAGCACTGTCTTGATTGTTTGTTTTAATGAACCCGTGCGGACACCTCGAAGGCAGTAGGTCATGTCATATCGTTACCTGCACTTCTTAGTAGTCGATTGAGCGCCTCAACATTTTTACATGTCGCCTTCTTCAGCACTTTTGTAAAATTTAAATTGCTCTCAGATCTCTATCGTTTCGCCTTTGCTGCTCTCTTCTACACAAAGTTTTTTATTCTGTAAGACCCAAATAAGCAAAGTTGCAGCTTTTATCCATTGACAAGGTCAAATCTTACTTTCTTTGGCGATAGAAAGACACACATCTGTCTAGAAGGTGGACAGAATTTAATTGGAAGACTTCACAATGATCCACAAATTTATCAACACAGTAAAATGTCCTGCATTCGCTGGCTTTGGCCTATATTTGTACAATACAACAATCTGCGTTTGCCATTAACAATTCGACTCCGCCATGTCTTTTGCTGAAAATGCTCAAACGCTTCCATCTAGCGGTAGCAGTAGCGAGATTGTTTTAAGTGGAAAATAATGTCGATAATACTGAGATTTTAGAGACGGGTTAATACACGACGTATGTTAGGCAAACGTTTCAAAATACAAATTCTTTTATACGAATATAACAGCCTCAATTGCTACACGCCGTCGCCATAGATAAGCGACACTGTGTTATGTTTTTCACGACGCGATCGTGCCATTATTCTAGTTTACTCGAGCAACATAAATGACCGAGCCTCCGCGAAGCTACAAATGAAGCCAAAAGGGGCATTCTTTACTCGTTGTGAGCTGCTGCTCGATTTTTTGCAATTGGCATTTTGGCTTGTCAAACACGCGAGAAGGTGCAGCTGTCCTCTTTGTACTCGGCTTATTCAGTTGTTCCTCCCTCAACATCGTTGAAATCGTCGCGTTGGCGTGGTTTGCTTTTCTAGCGTTTATTTATCAGGCAGTTTTTCTTGCAGATCATCTACTCATCGATTCGGTTTTGACAAAGTATATTAAAACTCTTTTTTGCGCCGCTAGACGCACTTACATGAAGAAAAGAATGTATAGCAGAACGTCTCGCTTCTTCTAACTTTTCTCAAGTGCCAAATATACTTCTTTGACGCGGGCAATCCACAAAAAGCGCTCTTCGTTGCTTACTACTTCTTGCAATGCTCGCTTGGCTTCAAGAGTCCTGCTGCAGCTGCAGATAATTACATTATTATTAAAGCAGTTATGTGTCTCTTCACTCTACATAAAGCATAAGCAAAGTGCATGGATGCACAGCTGTCAAAGAGTGGATGGTCTTTTTATCGATGCGTTCCATGCATATTTAAATACATGAAAGCTTGTCGGCTTACTAGTGTAGTGCTCCAATGCACATGCTGCTCGATATGTGTGGTTGCCTCTTTATGTGCGACCATTTGTTAGACTTGGATCAACTTTGTCACCAGCAAGCAGAATCTCAATCTCCATATTTAAAGTTTGGTCCACGAGCTCAGCCATGTGAATATAGCAGCTCTTCAAGGAGAACTCATCAGCGCAGGGCGATTGGCGATGCACGCGTCTTGCGTAACTCCGCTGTGTCGTGCACCCACAGAAATTGTGGTCAGCCAAATTGGGATGAGAGCGGAACAAGTCAGTTTCGGTTTGTTTGGCTTATAAACGGTTTCAGATATCTTTTGGGATGAAAATAAACAGGCAGATTTATTTAAGGTTTTCGACGTCATTTTTATCTTTGATATGGGAAAGAATAATTTAATCATGGGCTTGTCGAGTATAGAAACAAACAAGCTTTGATATCAATGGCATGAAAGGGTAACAATGTTAGTCGCCTCGTCTCATGCAGCAGGTCATTAGTGGCTCATGTTCTCACCCTTGCTTCGTGTGCAATTGTATTGAAGGAAGCCGGGGTAATCACACGCACGGCATAGAAAGGAGGTATCGAAGATCTTAATGCCCTTGCAAAGGAAGACATGAAATGATTAATAATCTTTCTTAGCGGGAAAACAATTTTGACGTCAGTACCGACCGTCGAAGACGCTAAGGATGGAGCTTTGTATGCGGGGTAATTTTAGCAAAGTTTTGCAAGCGAATAACATAGGCTTCCAAGAAAAGTGGGTAGCATAGCACAATCGACTTTAAGGAACAATTACCGCAAATGTATGTCACAGACCTGAAAAGACAGGCGTAACACCAAGGGTGGGTGGCACAAACCCGCAAGAAAACATTAGCGGTGCGATGCCAGATCGACCTCTGGGTGTCATGGAAGATCTCATGGCTGACTAAGAACTCGATTAAGAGAGATAAATGAAGTTTTGGCTGTTGGCTGGTGCGCTTTAAGTAAAGAGTATGTCAGAGGTAACACGATTACCGTAAAGCAAAAGACCCGGAGCGCCTGAGTGCTTGACTGAGTTAAATGCTGGAATTTACTTAAAGGTGATGTTTTAAGGATGGAAACCCACTTTGGGGATACAAACACACTCATCCCACGAGGATATATTGATGGCCTTATTAGCACATCCATAGCGTTTAGGCTTATAAATTCCAAAGGATTCCAAGGATCTGGTATGATTTTATTCAAGAAATACTTTAATATGAATCAGCATTCGAACTTCCTTCGAAAAAAAGAGTGAGTCACAAATTTGAATTTGTGCCAGCCTCAAGAATATTTTAACTTTGCAATTATTACTACCAATAGAGCAAAGTATTTTTTAAATATGTTCTTCGTAAAAAAGACACAAATTTACATGGCATGAGAGTCAAAGCGTTTGCCCAACTCCAACTTCTGTTTCAACAGTCGAACGACAAGGGGTGACTAGCTCATCTCAGCTATAAAGTGAACAGTGAATACCAGGACAAGTACCTTAGTAATAAAAAAATATTCTGCATAGCAGCATGTCCGAGGGCACATTTTGTTGTGCACTCCATTTAAGTGTTGAAGAAATTAGATATATTCTTTTCGACGAATGTTGGCTAAAAGATTAGCGACATAATTTGGAAGTAGGTAGTGAAACCATCCGATTTGTCGGAAAATACGTGTGTTTTTTGTTCTACCCTTAATTCTTGTTTGGCGACTGGTTCACTACCTTAATTTTGAAAAGGACCACTTAGCTTCAAGATGTCTCTATAAAAAATTTCAGTATGCAAGCCAGTGTCAGGACGGTTTTGATGCCTATCGTAAACGAGATAATTGTTTTTTAGATGTTACCGAGTAAAGTTCAATAAAAAAATCTGGCATATGTGACGGCCTCTGTTACCGTTGATGGAAAAGGAATGTGTGTTATCCATCGCTCATGCCTTTATGCGCAGGGTCGTTTCATTTAAATTGATAGCCAAAATGGCAGTGAATAAGGCTTCGAGTCCGTCATAATCATATAGAGGCTAATTCAATACCCAAAAGTGCTTCGGCACCAAAACTATTCTCTGCGTCTAAAACTAAGGCTACACCTACACTGTGGGCGTGGGTTTGAAGTATTGCAGCAGCTAAGAAGCCGCTTAATCAAAGAAGGCTTCCACTCTACCAATGCGAGAACAGCATTTCAATTGTTTTTCTTTGCACGCTGGTCTCCACTTTGGACAAAAAATACAAAATTACATGTCAGGTCTTTGCCCATTAAGGCTGCAAAGAAGGCTCACACATACTACAGCGCTATTGAAAATGGCTTTGTCGCCTTAGGATAGCCCCAAAAGGTGTTGAAGTTGTTGTTAGAAACTTCACCAACGCTTAAGGTCCCAAACGTAAAAACAGGAAGGTCTATGGCGTCTACTTAGAGCCATAACATTACCTGTCATGTTTGCTAGGCACTTAAAAGAATAAGCAAGACGAAATTACACGGGTGGGTTCAGTTAAGAAAATCACCATCACGGTGAACAATAAGCTTTGCGACTCGCTCACCGCTGACCCATGGGCCACTTACATTGTATACATTGAATTGATGGACTTTTCGGATGTGTATTACCTGGCCAATGCATACAATGGCACCAATATGCCCATCGACTTTGCTAGCCGCAAGAGCTCTACAAAAGGCACTTATCGTGTAGTATGTACGAAAGTAAGTTGGTTGGAAAAAAGCTGTTGTCCCTGTGAAATTCTTATGCGGCTATTCGCATGCCTTTAGCACCGTACTCAAGGATTTTAATCGGCGTCGAAAGAAGCTTCAAGATGAGGGTGCTCTTAAATTAGGGTCATACGATTTAATGTGCATCCTACTTGTTGGTGGCGCTATCATATTGTGTGACATAAATTGTGTAAAGCTTTGGGCATTTATCCGAAAACTGCACTCAGGACCAAAAATTGATAAAATGATAAGATGACCACTGCTTTTTATTAAATTTAGTTTTGCAGCTCTTTGAATTTGATTGCGCCGCATAATGTTTGATAATGGACTCGGACGCAAGGTATGACCTTATTTCGGCTAAAATACCAGTTTCTTTGGGTTGATTGGAAGAAAGAGACCGTGAGTGCCACCTACTTTGCTCTGAACAACGCTTTGGTCAGTTATGAACTCACTTTTGACAAAATGCAGGAGTTCTGTTGACGCAGATGTTGGTCAGCGCCTTAAGCATATAATGTCAGGTATGAAGTCAAAAGCAAAACGGAATTTGGACAAGAGCGCAAGTTACAGAGCTGTACTCGTATGACACAATCCTTGCTTCATGCCATGGATGACATTCGACTAGCATGTCTCTGCGAAAGCGCTGAGATTGATTTGAGCGGTGCTTGTAAGATACAGCACTCGCTGTATGTCATGAGCGATTTGGTTGGCTTCAAACCAAGGTAGCATGGACAAGTGCTTCGTCACTTATTTACTGAGCACGTCATGGAGAAGACAGCAATCGATTTGTATTGTAGATGATGGGATAGGCTACAAGTCAATCTATCAGGGACGAGATAATCCTGATGCACTCAGAGTGGCACGTCATCCAATAAGCAGCGCTCGTCGAAAACAACATTTGCTGAAAAAATGCGAGGTATGGTCAACTGTTTACCAAAAAATCATAAAAGTGACCGTGAAAATTCACGTAAAGTGGTACGACACTCGTTGCGGACAAGGCTTGCTGTTTGTCTGGCGCGTCATAGCTGAGGAGAGCTCGACAAATTGAGGGCATCATTCTTCTGATACGTGTAATGCGAAACGTGTCACATTGAGCGGAGGATCAATGAGCAGAGCACTTCGATGAATGGCAATATAGATGCTGCTTCGTCAATGCACAATCGTGCTACAATGAATGTGAAACGGAGAGTATCATAAAGACTCTCGATTTTGTCAAGAAGATGATGGGGACGCTTAGCAGTGCAGCTCACACCGTAGTAGACGGGGATGGTGTGTCGACAAATGACGATAGAGCTCGGCAGTATACTCTTGCAAGGGAATGGTTAAAGGCAAAGTCGGTCTGCGTTACTGAAGATCTACTTAAGCTAATTAGGATAGTTATTTGATCTCAGATTTTCCTCACTATCTGATGAAGGGGTCTTGAAAGACGCTAAGACAACGCTTAGTGCACGGGGTCGCTTGGTGATTGCGAACGGATCCTTCGGATCTGTGTTACCTTTGATAGATGAATTATAGATATAATCTGCCTTCGGCATTACCGCCTGATAGAGGTGTATGAAATTGAATTGGCGTTGCTCTACAAGCATAAAAATGCGAATTTCAGCAACAATCTCCCTAATAAAATCAGTGCAACGTCGCTGACGCTTTCGTCCGGGCAAAGCGCGACACGGCAATGGTAAGAGAGAGTAAGTCCCTCACTCCATAGCAAAACAGAATTCTGGAAAGCCAAATGTCAAGTCGCACATCTTGTAAGCTTACAATAAGCTACAAGCGACCACCGTTTCAGCACCGATGTCAATTTCTTAAAAGGATGTGGTCAAAACATTACGCTAGGATGTACAACGTACAGGCTACTCGCGTAAGCGATGGGTATCAATGAATCCTCATGCATATGAGTGTCAAATGGTTGATGACATTAGTACTTCGAGGGCGGTTGATCATAATCCAATGGCTATCGAAAGCGATCGTCTAATGTCTTAATTGCTCAGATTCCACTAGGCGAATGCTCAGATATATTCCGACGATAGTATCGTTCCTTGTCACGGGGAAGACGGACGTAAATATGCACAATAATTACTTGCGAGAGGGTTCGAGTGCAAGCGCACGAACAGGCCCGAAAGGTTTCTTTATTGAAAAGCATGACCTTCGGGGGTATCATATACATCAGAATGACAGAGAAAAACGCTCGTCTTGGACAATGATTTACACAAATATGTGTGGAAGTGGCTGGGCTGCTGTCTGACCTTCATGAGAAGGATACATTATGGGCTTGAGAAGTCGAACACACAGGCGCTTTACAAGGTCAAGCAAAACCTCTGACACTTACCATTCCAGACCATGCGGGGCTCTGAGCGATCTTTATATGTCGCCTATGACGCTTTAAATTGCCATCAGTAGCGCACTGCTATAAGCAGGCGCCAAACAATATGCTCTCGTCATATTAAGGGCATGCTAAGCTCTACGCCATACTTGATTTTTGTCACTACGCACTGCGACACAGCCACTTCACTTTTCGTAGAGAAAAATCAAATGGCTCTCCATCGTTGCGGAATACAGCTCCAAGATAAAACACAAATCTATAGGATTGAATGCTCTTGACGATGCGTTCTCGCAACGTTCATATGACACAACAAATGTGACCTCATCTCTATCGCATTAGATTCGCGGCGCGTATGCTCCAGATGACATTTGCGCACCTTTGCTAAAGACTCTGCAATTAAAGCATTGGACAGACCCCCGTCGGTGCCGTCATCTGTGAGAACACATCAGCTCCCGATAGGAGCCGGGCTGGTGCATTACAGCACTGCTCATGGTGTAGAGGTTTCTCGAAAAGAAAAGCACCCTCAATTGGTGGCCCGAGCTGCATAAGTTGGATGGTATATACGTGCGCAAGTGCAAAGTGTGTAAATGAGTTACACCATGCCGATGCCGTTTCGCTGCAGGCAACTCTGACTTGCTGAAGGACTTGGCAAGCAATACTGTTGGTGCGGTCACTGTTGCTCGATCGAACGTAATGGATCTCTTAACAGCTGTATCAAACACGGTCGATGGTGCCGCAACAGTAATGATTGTCTCTTTACATAACATGAGCTCTCAAAGTCAATTGCAAAAGTCAATGTCCCTTTTTTCGAGCCCTTATTGATAGAGTGATTACGGTTATTTCACCCGGCTGGACACATCCACAACGGACTATCCGCAGCTCGACGGGCAAAGTGAGCAATCGAATCGTGTAGTTAAAGGCGAAATATGAAGCGGGAACACCCCAAGGCGTTAAAGGATTGTGCTTCCTCTCGTTAAAGTTGCCTTTAGTGATCACATTCATGCTACACGCCGTATTACGTGATTGGGCTAGCTAACCCTCGAATTTCGTTGACGCCACCCAATTGTGGCTTTGAATTTAATGGGGAGATCTTGCCAAGCGGCTTACTAATACTCACGCTCTCTCAATGTGTAGGCAAGTGGAAGACTCTGTTTCCGCAAAATCTTGAGCGTAAAGGGAGAAACAACTTACTAATTGTTCAAAGCAGTAATATAAACGTATGCCAAACTTTACGCGCGATTTGTCGAGCCATTTGAAGTCATAGTAAAAAAAGTCTTAGCGTTAGCGCTAGACACTGCTAAAAGAATGTGAGTATACTTGATGCTCTATGCTGGCTTTTTAAGCCGTGTTATGACCCAGGACAAGTGAATGCGGAAGCGTTGGCGCTGTATCATACGTAGATACAGCCTTGGAAGGATAGTCGCTGAAATATGATACTGGGCAGGGTGTGCCACAACCTCTAACTTATGGGAAGTGAGTCAACTGACTTGTTCGTGACTTCATGTTTACGACTCATTATTCTGTTGGACAAGATTTGGACAACTCGGAGATAAAGAGCCTTGTGCATGTCTTGGCAAAGAGAGTAGAAGTCATCAATGCCGCAATCCGCCCCTGGGTTGCGACCCTTATGAATGTCTCCGACATGACGATGCTTACTGCCGTTAGGATTAAAGGCGCTAAAGACACAAATAGACCTTAGATCGATAGCTTTGTGGACCACTGCCAAAGTAGTTCTTAGCGGATCATGATGCTAAGAGCCATAGGTTGCAGAACGACACTTGCTAGAAAGCAACGGCGAGTCTTTAGCCGGGAAGTAGAGATGGCCGCCATCCTGCCTTTATATCTTGTTACATGCGCTTAAGAATTGTCTTTCACGCCATGCGCCCACTTTTCAAGTTGAGTGAGAAGAAATTTCGCCTTCTCGCTTGTTGCCTCAACTGCAAATGCTGCTTCCAACATTATTTTGTATTCAACAAAGCCAAAGGCTTGGACGAGCGTCGAGATCATATAATTGCGGTGAGATGAAATGTGCGCGTAATACGCCTTCGTGTAGTCCATCCAAAGCCTCGAGCTCGGCTTTTTCATAAAAAGTATGTCAAAGTAGTCTGATTTTGATTCTTCGAGCACCAGCATACGCACAATAGCAGACGAAGGTTCTTTGCTTTAATAAATCCGATAACATCTCTTTCAAATACTTTCGGGTTGTGATGACTTTGGCAATCTCTGGTGAAATCAAAATCTTAAGAATAGTGCTACTCGCCAATAATTTGTCACCCGTTGATTCTTGCACTTCAACATCATACAGCATGGTCAGAAGCTGCGCAAAATCGGTATTTGCGGTACGCGTAAAGTCCTCGACATCTTTACTCAAATCAATGTACGCTTTTAAGTAGCGCACCCAGAAACGTTTCGATGACTGATTTTTAAAATAAATATTGAAACGGTTAACGTCTGCTTCACCGTGCATCAGCATGGACAAAACAACGGACGGAAGTGTTCGATCCCACAGCAAGATCGATATCAGCTCAAACACATTTTCATGGCTCGAGCTGAGATGGGCATTGGATGGTGATATCAGCACTTTCAAAATAGTGCTGTACGCCATGAATTTATCAGTTGCAGGCAACTCTTGGTCTACCACCGCAAACAGCATTTGCAAAAGTTGCTCGTAATCGTAATTTGCACGGCGCATTAATTCGTCATCACGACTTATCGCAATGTACTCTTCCAGGTACCGCAGCCAGAAGTTCCTTGATGACCCGTTTGAGAAAAGGATGGTAAACTGTTCAGGTTTCGCTTTATCTTGCACAAGCATGGACACAATGTTGGACGGGGGGTTGTTCACATTCAACCAAATCGACACCAAATTATTAAGACCTCTCTGATCGTCAAGATTATGCAGTGAAAGTAGAGTCTGGAGTAAAGCAGCATCTTCAGAAAATTTGCGGGAGACAGATGGCCCTGAGCCGACGGCGGCCTTTTCGTTGAGAAAAACACTCAGGTAGCTGGTTAGAACGGAAAATGCCTTATCTTGTAGCTTGTCGTCTCGAACGAGCGCGTTCAAGTACGCGTCGATACGACCACGACGAGTCTGATAAATCTCGTCTACCGTGTGTCGCTCATTAAGGAATACTTCGCTTGAAAGACCTGACAGTTCATCGAGAACCAGGGCTTTGATGTGATTGTCGGCGACTCTAGCCAGGTTAATGGCCAATGGTTGTGTGTCTTTAGCCTTGGCCGCAGTAATCAATATCTTCGATAATGCTTCGGCGTCATAAACGACCGACATTGCCGCAATAAGAAACTCGTATATATTCTCAACGAATCGATGGCCGAGTTGGTAGACAAAAAAGGCCCACCTGATCCATTTGTCGTTCGACAAGACGTTGTCTGTTGCGCTGCTTGGACCTATTGTATCGAAAACTCCTTTTGGAGTCATTCTACGACGTATGAAGGAGTCAAAAAGTCGAGGATTTAAACCTTGAATAACATCGCTTTCGATAATTTTTCCCACCACTTGGGCAAATTCCGAAATTGTCATAGAGGCCCTGTCTTCGTCATCGACACTCATTAGTTCGTAAGTCTTTGTGACCACTGACGCAGCAACATTGTCATGTGGAAGTGGGGGCAAAGACGCCGAACGCGATGCTACTAATTCGACACTCGTCTCTGCTGCGTCAGCAGACGCATTCGCAACAATAGCACTGATCAGTAGGGCCATGCGCAAGTAGCAAATTTGCATGATGATAATGTATGTGACTGTGGCGAGATTGGAAACTGAGTCGGCACACAATTTTGCGATAGCAGGAACACACCAGGAAGAGTAAGTGAGCACACTGCGTCTTTTTCTACAAGGTATCAGACAGTCTGTTAGCTCACATAGAATTCTTCAAGATACAAATTACTTGCGTCAAACAGTGAGGTCACTGCAAATGTTTTGGAGCGAGTTACAGAGGATAGCGCCGTGAACCACACACTGAATGGCGCGAAAGCAATATTGAAAAGCAGACATAAATTACAATCATAAATCAAGATTTATGGAATTTTCACATTTCACTGCGCTCGCCAATTCTTTTTTAAATCGCCGCGTTGCAATAGTAGCGATGCATTTCTCACTGCAGATGACTCCACATGGCGGTGTCCATGCAACAAATTTTGGCTTGAAATGTATAACAAGGATGGAACGCAAGCTAACAGTACACAAAGAAAATGGTGTAATTCCTAGCAAAGGCGACTGCAAGCCATTAAATCAAAGGTCTGGAGAAGGGTTACTGTAGTTTCTAACACGAACGGTACCTTGTGCTGCAACATAAGCTTGTCAACGATGATTGAAATTAACATGCAAAGTGATGGTGTTAATTAATATGCTAATTTTGGGGGGTTTTGGACAGCAGCGCGAGATGCCATAAGTACTTGCTTTTTTTCAACAAAAAGCAGTGGCAGGAGATAAAATAAGAGGCTCAACAGAAGTTAAAGCATTTTGTAGATTGATGGTAGAGAGTTGGCGGCAGACGCGATTGTAGGTGGACGCAAGCACAGGCAATGGTAGAGTCGTGGGTACGGGATATGATCCTCAGATTGAGATCAGTGGTTCGTCATTGTGTCGAGTTTGCAAGATATCGCAATGCTAGAAAGCGTGCGTAACTTGGTCAAACCACGAGCACATGGAAATGCTCGTGATGATAATGAGACCTCTTTTAACGCCAAAGGGGCGGCTGCTCGAGGCACGTGTTGCTTGGTTGGCTACGGAAACTTGTGGCGGGATGCCGCTTTGATCTTGTGAAGAGAGGAGCGAAAAGGTCTCGATGGACGTTGTATTCCCACGTCGGGCCATTTTCGCCGATGTGTAGGCAAACATCAATTGCTGACAATTTACGAGCCATGTCAACATCGACCTTGATTACGCTTTTTCACAGCGATGCATCCACGCACTTTGGCCGTGTCGTACAAGGAGTGAAAAAATATACTGCTGGTTTGATGATAGTGTCATCATTATGCTACATTAGCACGAGTTGTTGTTGTGGCTGGCTTATCTAATATTTGTCTTGTGTCAGCCCGTCTTCAAGGGTTCAGTGATATCTATCGACGTTATTTCCACCTCAAACGATCTGAATATTGCGACGATTGTTAAAACTGTCTAAGGAGTCAAAGTGCTAATGGCAAGTGCAGAAATTTAGCGAAATTGCTAATTTGTACAATTTTATGCCGAAGCCAGCAATTTCAAAACAATTTCATGTGTTGTTGCTGCATCCTGCTCTTTCATCGTAACATTTTGTCAAATCTCGCACTCTTATCAGACAAGCATGTGGAGCTTTTTGATTGATGTACGTTCGGCCTTGCCAACAGGCAAAAGGTATGTTGTTGCTCATTTGCGTCTACTAGAACAAAATTTTCGAGCATGAATGTATCAGTTATGGCAAGCCCAGCTAAAACAATCTGACTTTAGGATACCGTATGATTTAATGTTAGTGCAGCGAGAAAACGACATTATCAACTAGGTGCTCAAAGATTGTATGGCAGTCCGTAGGCAGTGTATGAGCTTGCGGCTTGTGCTGTGTCATTTAGTTCATGGTGTGAGAATGTGAGAAAGTGAGCGAAGAAAGCGACAGGAAAGAGCGGAAAGAACGAATGAGCGAACAAGGCACAAGACGTCGCATTGCAGACTGGTGGAAGCGCAGGACACGAATGAAGTCAACTCCATCCCGCGCACTTGTCTCGGCTGACTCGTTTGACGAGAGGCTGCGTGACGTGTATTCCCTCCGCGCAGCAATCCCAGTGGTGAGTACGCATAACTGAATTGCGAAACCCATGATATCAACGGTTTTTGCTATACGTAGTTGAATGAATACCTTTCGTCGATTCAAGTCGATGGCGACGATCCTGGATTCGTGTTGAGCTGGGACTTGAACAATCTGAACGCGTTTGTGGCGGCAGCAAATGCTCAGAACCCAGCCCGTGCGCCTGGTTGGTTGCAGACACGGCCCCCACAGATCACGGTCAACTCGTTCACAGATGATCTCGTCCACGAGCTTTGCCAAGTGGGAGGTGGTCGCTGTGGGCGTGTGTTGCTGGCGCCAAATACACAAGAACAATTTGTTGCCGTTGTAGTCACTCTGAGTGCCCTCCAAAACGATGATTTCTTGCTAGATGCTGCGCAAGTTGCTCTTCCTGTTGTAAACAATGTCGAGCGATATATCGCCACGTCGTATCACCTCACGGATACGAAAGCGCAGCGATCGAAAGAGAACAATCTTCCACCGACTCGTCGAAACGGCCAGCCATTGCGTCGTATCTTTATTTGATGTTGTCGAGTTTCCGCCATTAGCCAGCCACCCATATCGTAGCCTTACGATTGCAACTTTATGAAGGCGATAAACCCATAAACATAGCATGTTTTGTTAAAAAAAAGAGTGCCCTATCTCTATATTTACTTCCCAGGGTACAAGTACTAGCATAGCATGTTCAGTTTTTCAGAGGCAGCGGGGGGTTATCATTCTGTACAGTACCGTACTTAGTATCATTAGTCGAGAATACATATTTATATCCGAATAGTAATAAGTCAACGAATATAAACATCATCACCTGAAGCATACCGAAGAGATGAGGAAGCGAAAGAGAATTTCATCTCAAACATCGTGAGAAGAGATCATGGAATCAAAGAATATACGACGCCGAACATCGAGAGCAAATTCGGGAGCGGAAAAACAAGCAGTGATACCAAACCGGAGTGACCTATTTTTTTTTATTGAAAGTATTGTAAGTTGAGGTGATTATAGCAGGTGCTGATACATCATAGTAAAATTTTCTCGAAATAATGTTGCCAACGATATTTAGCAAAAATGGTTGCCTACGACCTCGAAGGACTTAAGCATCTACGTCTTAGACCTGATACAAACTACCGCGTGAAGGTACGTGGCCTTCCGGTAAAATGGTGTATATAGAAAACCCAACCCATCCAAAGAACTTAACGCTTATTGCCAAGCACTATACAATCGGCGAGGCAAAACCTAAGAACCACCTGTAACCAGAATATAGCAATGACCCGAGGTTCGAAGGAATATACGGTGAGAAGCATCTGTATGAGCGCAGATCTGCCAGCGAGTTTTAAATACGATGAGAAGCATCTGTATGAGCGCAGATCTGCCAGCGAGTTTTATAATAAGCTAAAGAATGTGCTTCTTTGCACTCGGGTGATACTGAGTTCTGCTTTTACCCAAACATTGCAAACATCGACGTGTATGACGGACCATTCGTAGCAAATAGCAGGGCCGATGCAAGTCAGGTAATTGCGAATTCTTGAATGAAAGAGCTATCGAATACTCTCAACTATTCGAAGTCTGAGGTCAAGGCAAAATCGATCAATGCTTTCAAAATCTTGATTGATTATGCTCTTGGCGATAACGATACTATAGTTCCTGAATTCATAACCAAGTTTTCAAGAACCAATAACAAGTGTGTATTAAATAGCATTGTATATCCTTTACAAGACGAAAGAATCTAAGAAACGCTGTAGCTCAAGTAGTAAAAGCTAACAGGCAATATTGTACCTACAAAAGGTTAACATTCTCTCTCAGTCTCTCCAGGGGCTGCAATCCGATTGATGTGCTTAAGTATGATATGCTCGAAGATTGCTTCAAGCTGAAAAGTAATGTATATGAATATGACTTCAATGCTAATGCCGTCAATCTCATTGGACTCCCTGTAGGTAAATATGATAATACACTCGATATCCTTTCTAATGATTAGCATGCCTTTCACATTAAAGACAGCGATAAGGTCCAGTCGCGGTACAAATGCTCCAAGTGCTCAATAGTTTTTGAAAACAACGAGATGATGCGAGCCTATACGAAGAACAAATGTGATCAGATTATCTTCGATACATTTGGATCATTTTGTTACACGCCACCGGAGAAAAAAATAAAATAGCTGATCAATAAGAATTCGGTCAATGACATTGATCACTACGTCGATCACTTCGTTGTTTACGACTTCGAGGCAATTCTATAGCCAATTACTGAGGCACATGGAGCCATTACAATGTATGGTAAGCAGCATGTTCCTGTATCCGTCAAAGTCTCGATAGTATGGCTACGGAGACAGGGTGTTTAGTTCGTGAAGAGCCAAAGCGTTTGGTTGATGATGTGATCACCTACATGAAGCAGGTGGCGGGTGTTATTAGCGACTGCCATAAGAATATATAAAAGGCTATCTCTTATTCGATAAAGAAGCGTTCATCTGTCCTTGAAGAGGCTATTCCTAATATTATAAAAGGCATTGCGTTTGAAAATATCAAGATGCATCGTTTCGAGAAATCAGAATGGCATAATTGCATAGAATTTAAACATATTCTGAAAAAGTCGTCGACGACATTCTGATGCAAACACTAGTACTCGGTCTAAATAGTGGAAATTATGACATCAACTTCAATCAAGAACAAGTTGTTGAATTCAGTAGGGACCGATAATGTCAAATTCATAATTTATAATCAAGAATGGTGGATACATGGCTTCGCCACTGACAGCTTCAAAAGGCTTGACATCATCCATTTGTACTGGCAGGAACGAGCTACGATGGATATATCAAAACTCATCTCGGTGGATTTCAGTGTGAAGAAGACAAGGTTCGTTGTACGTGCGAATTAACCAGAGGTGTTTTCCCATATGAGTACATCACCAGCTTCGAAGCCCTCAATGAGACAGAGGTTCCACTCAAATCAGCGTTTTATAGCAAACTCCGGTGCTCAAAAATTAGTGACGATGGATACAAACGAGTACAGTTCGTTTGGGAGCACTGTGGAATAAAAGCTATCAAGGATCTATTAATTTTGTATAACAATCTCGACGTTGAGCCATTTATCAAGGTCGTACAGAAGCAACGAAAGCTATAAACCCGTTTTGACTAAATTATTTAAATTGTAATGCTGTCTCTCTCCAAGTCCTGAGTTGAAGATCATGTACAAGACTCGAGAGCATGTAAATCCAGATAAAAAGCCTGCCGCTCCGTTCGGTTTTCGTGGGAAGTGATATTTGGGATACATCAAGCAAGACATGGGCGTTAAACGCGACTTTGCGATGACCATGCAGCATCGCAATGAATTATTGAAAAAGCAAAAATACTAATGCAGCTACTCAGTGAGGAGATTGTATACAATAATCATAACGGTACATGGCATTAATCGATATAGTCAATGCCAAACGAAGCTGAAGGTATAGTGATCTTATACATAAGCGTGAATTAATGGAGCGATTAGAGAATGATATTGCGATTGGGTCGACTGTGCTCTATAGACTCGGCAAGGAAACTTTCGCCACAGAAATAGCTTGATGAAGCACGACCTTCTATGGATAATTGGTATTGATAATTTTAGAGTCCAAATTTGATCCAAAATTGGTCATACTCTGTATAAATCTCCAAAAAGTCAAGCAGAGACGACTAATGCAAAATCGAGTAGAATCAGCTGTACGAAGCGGATTTTAAAAATCATGCAACAATCAAGTCTGGTGGATATAAATACTTTGTTAGGTGATACGAATACTAAACATGAGGAGTGCAAGGCAATCTTCGATTGCTTAACAAGAATCGTTAATCAACCTTTGAAACGGAGTAAAGGGCAACAACAACAAAAAATTGAATAGCTATGTTAACTATGGTAAAACATACACTATTAAACGAGAATCCTCTTTGCTACAAGCCGCTATCTTTGATTCATATATCACAGGATTTTCATATGGTAGCAGAATATAATCATGTATATAGATAATAAGTCATGCCATATTACAATTGCTTGAGCAATCAACGAGAGCTCAAAATGTCGCGACGTAAAAGATAGATCGTATAGGAGGTAAGTCGAGTCAGAATGAACTAATCTTATCAAATCCAGTAGCCAATTTACACACAACAGTTGTGAACAAAATTATCGTCATGAGCTTGAGCAGATTTTCGAGATTCCCTTCCATCGTATCAATAGCCGCTATCTTGTACTTTTAAATATAAGAAGTGTCATTTGCCAAACACATCAACCCTTTCGTCATGACTCAGTGATGCCAATTTTTTGGTAGATATCGTAAACATTGTACGATCGTTATTTTTTCATATCGGATTATATACGACTCAAGATGTTTCCTGACTGCAAATACCTCGCTGAGCGAGACCAAAATCGACAAGTAATTATTTCACGAGCACAGCGACGTGTCCGACAAACCAAAATCAAGCGCAACATGTATAAAGGTACATTGTGGGCAAGGAATGTCGATAAAAGGATAATTTCACCGGGTGCATTATTTCGACATCAATTCAGACAGATTTGTCTGAGCTCTTTAAAAAAACATTGATAAGTAAATTCTCTCAAACAAATCCTGAGGTCTCAACATCATCTCCTCAGGCATATACGGTCGATAGTGGGATGCAAGCAACTCCCGAAACATCCGATACAGGATTACAGGCTCGCTCGAATACAACTGACAAAAAATTTACAGGCTCGCCCTGACACAACAGAAAAAGGATTACAAGCTTGCCCTGATACATTGGATCAAGCCTTTCAGGTTCATCTAAACATTAGGGTTGTCGGTTTCAACACGGCTCTTACAATACCGCTTGAAAAAAAAATGGATACTGAACGTCAAGTGATGCAATTGTGTTGCTCTTCAAAATCATCCATCCGAAGAAGGGACTAAAAATATGACCCGAGATACCGTTTTGGGAGTCGAGAGGTCTAGTTCTTTCAACATAAGCGATAAGAAAGGATGTAATTATAAAGCGATTGATTGGGTTGCTACACTATCAAAAATCAGAGATATCCACTATAGACGAAGTTGAATTATTGCGTAGTGAAGAAAATCGGACGAGAATACACATGCGGATCCGAAAAAAAAGAAGCGATCAGCAGGTGATGATTTAGAGTATCTTGATGTCAAGCTTAAGGATATGAGACTGAATGACATTCATTTTTCCGGTAAATCGACATCGACAACCTTTGACAATGATCAAAGTTGGATAAAACTGCTCTGTGTTATACCAGAGAACAGGTAGTTGCTAGTATCAAATGGGTTAATGAAGAACATCGTTCCTGTCTAAAGGAAAAGTCCGAATCTAACAAATTAAATCTACGTTAGTATGTTTGACTAACAAGACATCATTCGATGTTTATGGTAAAGATTTCAATCCCAAGCATTACTCGGCGATCGGTAAAGTTGATTGGTATTCGTACGCTGTGTACATTTTTAGGCATGATTCAAAGCAGAGGATTAAATTTCTCTATGTTCGGGACATCAGACGTCAAAAAGTCTATTAATAGAGTTCAAACAGCCGACGATGATTATCGAGGGGCGCGGCATAGTATTCCAAGTGGACTGAGTGAAGGCAAAGATAAAAATTTATCAATCCCTGGCAATGATTCTAAACAAATCGTACTAGATTATTGCAATCAGCTGGTGAGCAAGGACATTGCAATACATTCCAGAAGCCTTTAAATGTTATTTCCAAAAGCGGTATTAGGCCGAACGCAGATCACTAATTCGATCAGCCAACAGCCTTCCAGCCTTTCAATAACATCAGGATTGATGACTACAGAAAGAATTAGAAACCAGTGTCTGGTGTCGCCTTGAAGGAATGATGTAATTTTTAATAACTGACAACGTTCCCATCGCTACTAGATCACTTTGACGAAGAAGACGCATACCTCTCAGATATTAATTATAAAGATTTTTCGAATGGTAAAAAAGCGGCGAGATTGACTGCGGTCGAAAATTTTTGATCAAAAAATTAGGGTCCTTAACAAGGCTATCGTAGAGACTGCACAAGATGTCACGCGGCAAAGTATAGGGAAATACCAAGTCAAAGACCTATGCAAACTTCATGATGACTCTGGAGCTTATTTTTAGACGTATGGCGAGGCTCGGCTAAGCTGGCTGGCAAAGGAACTAACTAAAAGGCACAACCCGTTCAGCTCTCATTGCTACTTAGTCGATTTATCAGTCTATATCGAAAAGATATTCGGATACTTGACCTAAATTACAGAGACGTGGTCCGAGAGGACCTAGTTCAATTGAAAATCGATGGGGCTTTGCAAAGCAAATAAGTTCGCTTGGACGTCAGTTCATGTTAATTTTTTTAGGATAGGTTATAAATCAAAATCAAAGGGATTTAAGAAATAGGTAATTAACAAAGTTATAGTGTTTTGTATTTTTATTACGCTCCATTGGAAGGAGTAGTCAGACGTGGCAGAACACATAATCTCAATGAGATTCAGGGATTAGCTACTCCATCGGAGTACGTGTATCGACAAATGGGTAGCAAGTAGTTTTAATTTGCCAGCCCTGGGTGCCAATAAAAGACACTTGTACTGGTACAGCCTAAACGACGTAAATGCGGTCTCAAGTGTTCGATTAATGGTAGATGATTAAGGCCCTCGTCTATAAGCAAATCATGGACCGAAACGATTTTGATGAGCTCATCGTTGATGACAAATACATGTTCAAAGAGATTCTTGCCATCACACATCTCTAGTATCATTTCTGTGATAAACTCGACTACAGACACTAAGAGCCGAGTATGGTAAGCTCAAGAGAACTTGAGTAGGGCAACGATGCTTCACGCACAATCAAGCAGCTGAGGTTTCTCAAGGTGAACATCTACAGCAAGTATTTCATCGCGAATGACGAGTTTTGCGATATTTTTACTTGGATACTATGATCTGAGACAAAATGTTCTTCTTCAATGCGCACATCATTGCAAAATTCGGGGGTAGCTATGGCGACAGCGTCGATCTCAATGTTGTTGAGCTTTAGGTGATAATAAAAAAAATCTTATCATCAGTGAGCGACCTCAGAAAATTTAAGCAGCCGTTTGGGTTACTGATCTGGACAAATCTGCTAAGAAAGCAAACGCATCGACTCAAACAGATACTGGTCGAATGTGGGCTCACCGACCCAGAAAAAAACACAGCCAAGACATGTGGGATCTAAAATATGCCATTTATCATAGCTTCGTTAGCTAATCATCGGTATACACTGATTGCTGATACTAATCTCAAGTATTGCAGAGTCTCCGTCAGGAGTTTCGGGAGGCACAAACACTCTGTCACCTAATACCACAATCTGATCAATTTTCATTAGAGCCGAACCAATGATTTGATAAGGTTCGTCTGATGTCAAATTCGACTCAATTCCTTTACTTAGTATGTATCCCCTATGACTCTATATATACATATATATATATATATATATATATATATCAATCACCAGAAAAAAAGTTCTTCGAGAACCAGTCAGCTAAATACGGGCGCTTGTTACCAATTGAGCCGTGCCTCTTATAGCACCTATCCGAATGCTTTGCATCGTGGTGGTCAAATGCACTGTACGCTATTAGCGGGATTGTCTCTCTGTATTAATCGCAAGGCTCATTATTGCTCCAAATACCACCAAATGATATAATATGGCCATCACTTAGTAGAGCGTCGATTTTTTCGTCGTTTGTCTGACACTCTGAATCTGTAGTTTAACTCCTTCGTGCTTGTTCTATACTACTTAGTCGAGTTTTTCAATCTGCTATTTTATCGAATAGATGCTGTATCTTCTTCGTATTGTTTGCCGAAATCCTTAAATAATCAACATTGAGCTGCTGTTTGCTAGCTACAAGCGACGGATCTTATCCTTTTTCAACATCATCTCTATAAAAGACAGAAACCAAGAATGTGAGATGAGCAGATACTAAGTCTTGAGCGATGAGACTTACTTCCTGTCAATGTCAATTATCTGGCTCAATCTATTCGTAAATCTTGACATTTACACAATCGTAAAATCGTTTGTTATGATCGAGAGGCGCAGGGATATTACTTTTTCTCGGTCTTCTATCAGAAGTCATAGCCATGGCAGCGCAGGCAATGTAGCCATCGAAATTGCATACATCTGAATGAACGATCGGACCAAGTGCTGATTCGATCACCTCATAATTTGTTCACAGTCTAAAGAGCGTACTTGAGCCAGCTCTGAATGTGAAATTAACAGCATTACTAACGGTTTAACTAGAGATCGGTCTAATAGAACGAGGCCGAGACGCCCACCGGCTGTCAGAGTCATTGTAGTTGCGTTTTCGCATCAAACCAAAGACCAGTTGAACTAATATTGCCTCTCCAGGTTGCATTAGTCGAAGTGGAGTCAGAGCCATTCTGCACCTCTAGGAGTGGCATTTGATTTTGTAAAAAACACCCATAATCGTATAGCTACCTTCCAGATAGCTAAACCCAGAGCCTTATATCTCGAGATATGCGAATGATTTCCTCGCCTTTATTTTAAGCTCTGTCCAGCTTCCAACGGTCGCAATAGCTGGTTAATTCCACGCGCAAAGAATTTACCCAAAGTTGTAGCCGTGAGACTACCAGCAACCAAAATTTCACCTGTGGTTCCGGATCTAGTCATACGAGCAACGTTTTGCTTTGTAGGACAAGATCGTTAATCGAGGTTGTGCCAATATACGCTGCACCGTCTTTGAAATGCGCAAAAGACGAACTACCGTTTACACTATTAAGCGACTGACCGCTAATAGTACGAGTTGATTTGGTTCGATCAGTAGCTGATATCGTACCAAAATTTAGATTATTTCTTGCGGATGATATTACCTGAGTCCCTTTATTGACAGAGAATCAAAAATCCCTGCCGTCCCGGAAATTGACGTCGTTCTATTAATCGTACTTCCGAAAACAGACCTCAGACCAGCCATGTCTTTATATAAAGTCGCTGAATTCTGTGTTATTGAGACAAATACACTCTGATTTTAATATAATGCCTTCCAACCTCGAAGTAGACACCTCTAGTCCCATACCTTTAGAGTCAAAAGTCATGCCAGAAATATTTGTACAACAGCGTTTAGAGTCGAGTACAAGAGCTTTACTTGCGGTAGCTATTTCAAGAGGATGCCAATCGCGTAAGTCGGAGCACTCACTGCCGGGGATCCATTCACTATCATATTAGCGCAAGATAGTGCCCCTATTCCGCTGATATCATAATTTTTAGCTGCTGGCACGGGAAAAATTTCTTGACTAGCTACTTTGGGAACAATCCCCGTGATGTATGTCAGACGATAGTCGTTCTTGCTAAGATATAGTGTTTGTGCTTACTGATATGTGGGATACACACTAGCGTCTAGCGTTAGATAGAAAACTGGATTTAGATCGATAATTTGAATGTTATATGAGAATATGCGAAACTAGTACTCATGTTTTTTGCCTCAATCTATACAGATTTGATTAAAACACACGACGATAAGTACTATTCCAAACTACGGAGCTTTGCTTCCGAAGAAGTTTAAATCTGCTGCTATGGGTGGTGTCCCAGCACTCGGTATAAAGAAACGTTTTTGATTGTTTTTTTCTTGGTCCTTTTTTAGCGGAAAGTTCAACCTCTGTATGTTCATTATCAGGAATCCTCCCCTCTTATTTGCCCATTCCACGTTATTTGCTCGTAATCCACACCAAGAGCTTTATGATTAATTCTAAGATAAGTCCGAAGATTTTATCACATTTGTAGACTCAGATTCACCTCCGAAAGTTGACCAGGTGCGATATAAACTCATGAGCTCCAGCTCTCTTCATAATAAAAAGACAATTACATCAACGACAAGCTACTCGCACTATATGACTAGAGGACGACCTTTCGAGTTGAGCACCATTTTCTTGTCTCTCAGCTAGGATAAGATGACTAGATTAATTCTGAGTATGTGGCGATTCTAAAGGCTATCTCAAATCGAGATCTACAGTTGGTCGTCAAATATTCCAGTGAAAGGAGTAAATAAGCAATCGATTGTTTATTGCTACAACAAAGCCACAAAAAGGAAAGGCCGAACGTCGCTTATCAACTCTGTCAAGCAAGAAAGCAGATACGGCTTTGATTTTCCAATGCAGACTAAAACTTTAAGTAAAAAATTTTAATGATCATATAGCTATCATGCAAGTTTCTTGACAATCAATAGCACGCACCTCGTTGCAAATGGAAATAATTTCTCGTGAAAATATCAGTTTTCGGGATCGGCAGCTGACTTTCGTGATGTTATTTGCACTAATTAATCAAACAGTCTTTTGAACAGTGAGTATAACATCGATGCTGTTTGATTCCAAAATACATCTTTTCAGGCTAAGGCTCCGACAGCTGCGACCACTTTAACGTTCATCATAGATCTTCAAGATGGATACGATAGCTATGATGATGTCACCAGAAGCATTCAACCAGCTCTGGTCAATGCAGGAGCTAATCTCATCGATGCGTCAGAAAAGGATGTTTTCTATATCAAGCTTACCGAAAACAGCGTAGATTGCGCAGCACATGTTGTTTTCTCTTCGACCCCTTTGAGTCTTTCAGTTGGATACACGAGACATACTACTGGTCTATACTCATCTGGATGTACTAGATCCGAGATTAACTATCAGAAATTCTGCACTTGGTTCAGTCCTTGAATTGGTTGCAGCTACTTATCTTTCTTCTTCGGCGACAGTGGCAAGTGCTCAACTTTCAGAAATAACTCCTTTAATCAGCCCCACAAGTAGCTACATCGTTCGTTGTCATCTTATGAGAAATGAGTACGTCGCATCTGGTGACATCCTGAGTGCTTTTGACAGAGGTTAGGCTAGCATTGGACAGCTCATCAACTACAAACCATCTCAATATGCATGAATGAAATGCTACAATGAATCGCGGTCTTAAATCACAATCGGTATCTATAACCAGAACGACCAAGAAGTTAAATCCCGTGATACATCCAATTTGTTCATGTTTTGCTTCGACCAAAATAAAATGACAAACTATAGTTTTCTTTCTTTACTAAAATCAAATTTTAAAACTTTCCCCAGTCTTCTTCATAGCCCGTAACTTAGACATGTAGTCCTTTGCATCTTGTGAGCCCTTCGCAAATCTCTCGGGCTTTGATTCTATCGCTGGCTTGACAATTTCATCTTCACACCGTCGTCGAACCTCACCGCGTATTGTATTGATAAAGTCGTTGTGTTCTGGTTTGGTAGCCTTACTCATGAGAAATTTTTCGCCAGCATATACTGCATCTGTCAGAATACTCTTACGTTTTGTGTAGCGAGGACACATTCTGATCCATTTTTTTATATCAACCATAGTCTAACGGGCTCCATCTCTAGAAACACTATCGCTGTCGCTGTCATAAACCCTGAGACCAGTCATAGAACGAATAGCAGCTTTCGCTGGAACAGATCCTTGCAAGAGCAGAAACGGCCGCATCGGCAAAGTGGGCCATGCGGGTCAAGTTTTGGCGTCATCATGATGGTAACCATTTATCGACAAAGAAAGATAAAGCGCATTTAGAAAAATTGGGTTGTGAATTTTTTTTTTTCTTATTCAGTAAGAAAAGAGAAAAAGGATCACTTTCAATCTAGTAGGCTGGGCCAAATGAGCAGTATATGCTTCGGTCAACAGAAAAGACTATACCGGTATATAATTTGACTATAAATTACTCATTATCAAAGGATACCGGTAAATATTGGATCAGATGAGTGATGACCTTTGTGACGTGGTACTCATCGCGTGAGAATGTGAGAAAGTGAGCGAAAAAAGCGACAGGAAAGAGCGGAAAGAACGAATGAGCGAACAAGGCACAAGACGTCGCATTGCAGACTGGTGGAAGCGCAGGACACGAATGAAGTCAACTTCTTCCCGCGCGCTTGTCTCGGCTGACTCGTTTGACGAGAGGCTGCGTGACGTGTATTCCCTCCGCGCAGCAATCCCAGTGGTGAGTACGCATAACTGAATTGCGAAACCCATGATATCAACGGTTTTTGCTATACGTAGTTGAATGAATACCTTTCGTCGATTCAAGTCGATGACGACGATCCTGGATTCGTGTTGAGCTGGGACTTGAACAATCTGAACGCGTTTGTGGCGGCAGCGAATGCTCAGAACCCAGCCCGTGCGCCTGGTTGGTTGCAGACACGGCCCCCACAGATCACGGTCAACTCGTTCACAGATGATCTCGTTCACGAGCTTTGCCAAGTGGGAGGTGGTCGCTGTGGGCGTGTGTTGCTGGCGCCAAATACACTAGAACAGTTTGCTGCCGTTGTAATGACTCTGAGTGCCCTCCAAAACGATGATTTCTTGCTAGATGCTGCGCAAGTTGCTCTTCCAGTTGTGAACAATGTCGAGCGATATATCGCCACGTCGTATCACCTCACGGATACGAAAGCGCAGCGATCAAAATTGAACAATCTTGTACCGACTCGTCGAAACGGCCAGCGATTGCGTCGAATTTTCATTTGACGCTCTTGTGTGTCCGCCATGAATCAGCCACCCGTATTGTAGCACTGTGATTGCGTCTCAGTGAGTAGTTTTAAACGATAGACCCATTCGTTATGCATGTTGTGTGTCAAAAATAAAAGTGCCTTACCTCTGTATTAACTTCATATGGTACATATATAATGGTACAAGTGCAATCTAGCATAGCATTTTCAGTTCTCAAAAGCAGGGGGAGTAGTATCCGTACTTAGTATGAGAATATAGATTTTTAATCCTAATAGCAATAAGTCAATAAATATAACTTACTCACCTGAAGCATACCAAAAGAAGATTACACACACTTGAAGAGAGTCCCAAAATTCGCGAGGGGAAGTCAGAAAGTCAAAGGAAGTACGATAAGGAACATTGAAAGTAAATCTGGTAGCGGATAAAATAAGCATTTACTAGAAATGATACCGAATCAGAGTGAGCTATTCTATCTAAATTGAAGTAAAGAAAGTTGGGTTGATTATTGTAAGTGGAAATAATATCGCCAGCGATATATAGCAATTATGTTTGCCTTCGAACTTGAAGAACTTTAGTGTCTACGTCTTAGACCTGAAATAGGGTACAAACTACCGCGTTAAGGTACGTGGCCACACCGATAAAACGGTGTATACAGGAAACCCAACCAATCCAAAGAACTTCGAGCTTGTTGCCAAGCACTATAAAATTGGCGAGGTAACCTATCACCAGAATTGTAGCAATGAGCCGAGGTATAAACAGAATGCAGGATTATAAGGTGAAGAGCATCTGTACGAGCACATCCCTGCTAATGAGTTTCATTATGAGCTTGAGGATGTGCTTCTTACGTAAAAGAAGGCTTACAAGGTCAATCTTGCACTCGGATATACTTTGCATGACCCTGTCGGTAAAACTGAGATCTACTTTTAATCAGACATAGCTAACACCAACGCCTATGTTAAACCAGTCCTAGCAAGTAGCAGGGCCGATGCAAGAAAGGTGATTGCGGATAATCGAATGAAAGAGCTATCGAATACTCTCAACTATCCGAAGACTGGGGTCAAGGCAAAATCGATCAATGCTTTCATAATCTTGATCGATTACCGTGATCATGCTCATGGCGATATCTAAGCTATAGTTCTTGGCTTCATTTACAAAAGTGGATATATTACTAACTTTCCACGACAAGTGCATTTTTTTTCGCATTGCATATCATTTACAAGAAGAAAAGAATCAACGAAAGGTTTGAGCTCTAGTAGAAAATAGCATTCAAGAAATATTGTACAAAGGCAAGCGTTCCCACTCAGAATTTCAAAGCTTCGAGCCAATCGATTTGCTTGAGTTCGATCCGCTGGAAGCTTTGCCTATGTAGATATGTACTCAATGCTAATGCGGTCGATTGCATTGAACCTACCGTTATGAACATGATAATACACTTATTATCCTTTCTAATGATGGACATGCCTTTTACATCGAAGATAGCGATAAGGTCCAGTCGCGGTACAACTGGTCCAAGTGCTCAATAGTTTTTGTAAACAACAAGCTCATACGAAGAACAAATGTGATCAGAATAAATCAGATGCATTTGAGTCAAATCTAGCCAATTACACAAACAGAACCAAGAAGCTGATCCATAAGAATTCGGTCAAAAACATTGATTATTACCTCGATCTCTTCGTTTCTTGCGACTTCGAGGCGATTCTAAAGCCATTTACTGAGGCACATGGAATCAGTACGATGTGTGATAATCAGCATGTCCCTGTATTGATTAAAATCTCAGACAGTTTGGCTACGGACACATGGTGTTTACTTCGTACAGAGCCAAAACGATTGGTTAATAATATGATCACCTACATGAAGGAGGTGGCGGGTTTCATTAGCGACAGCCAGAAGAATATGTTTAAGGTTATCGACCATTCGATGGAGAAGCGTCCATCTATCTTTGAAGTGGCTATTCCTCGTATTATAAACGGCATTGCGCTTGAAAACATTAAGAAGCATCCTCTCGAGAAATCGAAAATTCATAATTGAATGGAAGTTAAACATTTTCTCGAACAGGATCTGAAAGTTCTCGACGACACTATGATGCAAACACCAGTACTCGGTCTCAATAGTAGAAGTATGACATCGACTTTATCAAGAACGAGCTGTTTGGTTCAATCGGGATCGACATTGTCAAACTCATAATCAATAATCAAGAATGGTGGACACAAGGCTATCTCCACCGATAGCTTCAAAATACTTTACATCATCAACTATGTATCGGCAGAACGGTCTACAATGGATAAGTTAAAACTAACGTCAATGTGAAGACAAGTACGTGCAAACTAAGCAAATGTATTTTCCCATATGAGTACATCACCAGCTTCGAATTTTTCAATAAGACATTGCTTCCTCCCAAATCAGCGTTCTATACCAAACTTTGGTGCTCAAATATCAGTGACGTTGAAAACAAACGAGTACAGTCTGTTTGAGAGCCCTATGGAATGAAAATGATCAAGGATCTACTCATTTGGTAAGACAGTCTCGACGTTGAGCCATTTATCTTGGCTATACAGAAGCAAAGAGAGCTGTTCAAAGCGTTTTGCCTTAACTATGTTTCGTGATGGTGTCTCTCTCCCATGCCTGAGCTACAAGGTCATGTACAAGGCTCGAGAGTATATAAATCAAGATAAAAGCCTCCCGCATCATTCGAATTCCCTGGAAAACGATACTTGGGATACATCAGGCGCCGAACGCGACTTTGCAATGATCATGCAACATCGCGATGATTTATTGAGAAATGACGTATATACTGCTACGTCAAAACTCAGTCAGCAGAATGTATCAGCTGGTCGGTTCAATAGCAAGAAAGGCCATGAGGATGGTAATAGAATGATCTACTGTGATATTTGCAATGTCTCTCGTGAAGACATAACTATAAAAGCTTTTTGCTCGTGCTGGTGGCATTTAGGGCGCTTCTGTTGATGTATACAGGATTTCATCGAGTTCAATTCTGACCGGCTGGTCTACATTATCGAAGATGAAGAATCAGCTATCTACCGCAGGATGATAACTAGCATCGAAGGAGGACCCCCTAATATCTTTAATCGGTGTGCAAAGCGAAACGAGACTATAATTCGAGAAGTTAAAGATTGTAAGAGAATCATTTGAATACATTGCGAAGGATCAATGGTGCTTTAATGATCAGATTTCTTGCGGGCGTCCGACAACAATCAAAGTATACGACAATATAGTCGACGGTGTTGTCGTATAAAGAATAGATAGTTATTTAGAGTCCTTGAATGCGACATTAAGTCTTCAGAACGCGTTTATTGAAATGACAGAAAAATTTTCGGTTTTCCATGTTTGACGACAATTAATGTCGTGGTAAGATCATGTCAAAGATGAGCCGCAAGCTCATTAAAAAAGCTACCTCGGGAAAAAGATCATGATTTATGCGCCTTTTTTGAAGTGGTGTCTCGATCATGGAATCGTGATCTTAGATATTTACAGCCTTATCAAAGCAAACTCAGACGACCGTTTGGGGCGTTCATGAACCAATTGTCCGATGCACGACGCGAGTGAGATGTGAACAAAGCAAAAATATCTCAATACAATCCCAAGAAATCTCTTTCAAATAGTGTTTAGAAGATGACCAGGGCAATGTCAAAAAATGTTTCAAAAGCTATCAGATATCAACTGAGACGGTCATATCTTTATCTAAAGACTATGGATTTCAATCTGATGAATGGAAGAGAAGTACCCGATGTTGATGAGTTAATCAAGAGTAATAGCATGATTGCTGAGATGATAAAACTAGTGCTTTCGGTTGGATATGAGCAAGCATAAAAAAAATCAATTTATGTCAGATGGAAATACAATCTACAAAACTACAGAGCATTTTACATTCAGGTCAAAGACCGAGCTAAACGATGAGACAGTGGAAATCGTAAGACCGAAGAATTGCATTAATCTCCGAGACCCAAATCATCCATATCTTGACGTCTATCAGCTCGGTAAGTTACGCATGATACATTTTTACTATGACTGCGTTGACTTCTACTTCGATTAAGTACCAGGAAATGGACACAGACTCAGACTACATTGCTTTCAGCTCTTAAGATCTTTTTTTCTGTTTTAATGAAGCCTGAGCTACTTTACTATTACAATCAGCACAAAGATCATTGATTTTCACGCAATGACACGAAGGAGAATGCAAGAGTTGACCGTCATACCCCAATGTCTCTTCAAGACAAAATTTTGTTGCATGGCGACGATCAGTCTCATTTCCAAAAACTATATTTGTTATCTAGATAATGAAATCGACAGAAAGACTGAGCTGCCAAAGATCAAGCTTTCAGCTGAAGAAGTTCAGAGGTTTCGGAACTAGGACGTATTTTGTCCTCAGAACTTTGAATTTGTTGTCAAAGAACGCATCACGTTCAAAGGGAACAACAAGGTGTTTAGAATGTGTAAAGGTACAAACTGAATGGTCACTTATAATCAGACAAACAGATTAAAATCTATACTTAGCAAGGGAACTTTCGACAATGAATCAGCTCGATGAAGAAAGACCGTCTATGAGATAATTAGTATTGATAGTTACCGGGTCCAAATTCGATTCAAAAATGGTCTTACTCTGTATAGATCTTCAAAGCAGAGATGACTAATGCAAAATCGATAGGACTCAGCTGTACGAAGCGGAGAGAATTATAAAACATGAAAGAATTAAGTCTGATAAATATAATTTTCTCGCTAAGAGCTACGAAGATCCAACATGGTAAGTGCAAGGCAATCTTCGATTGGTCAACAAGAACCGTTAATCAACCCTCGAGAAGGAGTACTGAGCAATAACAAAAAACAAATCGCTATGTTGACTATGGTTAAGCGTACAAAATCCTTTTGCTACAATTGATTGATTTATCATTGGAATCTTAATCGAAAGCAGAATATAATCATGGATATAGATAGAAAGTCATGCTATACCAAATGCTGAAGTAAGTAACGAGCTCACAAATTTGCGACGTGAAATATGATTCATTCAGGAGGTGAGTCGAATCAAGAATGAGCTAATCTTATTGGATCCAGTAGCCAGTATTAACACAACAATTGTGAATAAAAGGTATCTTCACGGGCTTAAGTAAATATTCGGGATTCTATTCCACCAAACCAAAAGCCATTTGCCAGTACTCATGAATGTAAGAATTGATATTTGTCATGCACATCAACCATTTCTTCATGACTCAGTGATGTCTAATTTGTGGTAGGTATTATAGACATTAAGCGATCGTTATTTTTTATAGCGGATTCAAGATATTTCCTGATTGCAGAGTTCTCGCTGAGCGATAGCAGAAACTCATATTACGAGCACAGCGACGTATCCGACAAACCAAAATTAAGCACAACATGTATATAAAGGCATCGTGTGCAAGCGATGTTGATAAAACAATATCTTCACCGGACGCATCATTCCAACATCAGCTCAGACAGATTTGTCTGAGCCCCGTAAAAACATTGATTAATGAATTCTTTAAGAAATTGAGGCCTTAACATCGCTTCCTCAGGTAAATAAAATTATTAGTGAGATGCGAACAAATCTCGATATATCGGATAAGAGATTACAGGCTTGCCCTAATACGCAGAAAAAAAATACAGGCTTTCCTTAAAACAACTGCAAGAAATTTAAAGGCTCGCTCAGATACTACTGATTAGAGTTACAAGCTCGCCCCGATACATTAGATTGAAACCCTCAGGTTCATCCGAATTCTAAGGTTGTCGGTTTTAACACGGATCTTACAATACCGCCTAAGAAAACACTGGATACTGAAGATCAAATTGATTCAAGAGCTTAATTAAAGGTTGTTTATAGAAAATCCAAATTTGGTTACTCTTCAAATCTATCCCATCTGATGGAGGTAATCCGAGATACCGTCTTAGGATTAAACGGTCTCTTATTTTCATCAAAGGGGACAAGAATGAAATAATTGAGAAACAATTGATGGGTTGCTACGTAAGCAAAAATCAGAGATATACGTCCGACGGCTGACACCTAATAAGCTTCCTCCGCGAATAATTTTATCTAACGTCATACCAAAGCTGGCGTATACAAGACCGTTGTCCGTATTATCCGTATCAGCCGTGTCATCTACAATTTTGTTCTTTCAAACTAGACTTTTATACAGCAATGACCTTGAGAGGCTTTAAAGAATGCTATATGTCCGAGTGTTTAGTGGGCTACACGCGTTAGTCTCGATCACTAGTGTTTCTCAACGCAACGTGCTGCTCAATGTTCCGCTGCAACAAACAATTAAGATTAGGCTTGGAACACACTCGACTTTTGTCAGATCCCTGTATTCTTCCTAGGTAAGGGCGAAAAAGGAGGCAAATTTAAAAGACCGACAGTCAATCAGTGCGAGATAGCAAGGAAGGGAGTACAATTCGATGATTTTGGACTGTTTAGAATTTGACATGGATCGTCATCACTCTTTTAGTGCGCCGCGAATTAGCCATTATAACAAGACTTTGCGTACTTTCGTCGTATACTAAAACATACACAAAATGACACAATTGCTTACCTCGAGCTTTAGGCTATTTATCTGATGCAATATTGCGACTGCAGCGTAGCCATATCGTCATCGATATTAGTCTCTTTCTTTTATAGCGGTACATCCACGCACTTGGACCATACACTAAAGAATGTGCGAGTTGAAATTATCATTTGCAGGTAAAGAAGTGAGCTGCCAGGAGTTTAGATTTTGATGACGAGCTGAGCGAGCAAACACAGAGGTATGAAAGTACGCGTCTTCTTTCTCTTTCACTAAAAAACATTGTCAATACCCGACAGAAGAGAGGAAAAGCTGCAGTAGCATCAGGATCACACTGAGTCAATTGCTACGAGATCTACAAAAGGAGGAACGTCGTGTCATGTTTGACAGCAATATATTTTGCAAGCAGCACTATAAACGCGAGTGTAATGCCAAGATGAATAGCTTGATGGACCGAGCAAGAAGCAGACAGGTGCACCCTGAAGCGTTTTCGTCGAGCTAGATTCTTACGTATTTAGATTTAAAAAGTAGCTCACTACAAGTGAATAGTGTTGGTTTTGGCTTCGTGCTTTTGTGTCGATCGGACATTATTATGGCTCGAGTTCATCACTCAAATCCCGTCGTGAAAATAAGTTCGTCGGCACCTCTTACCAATGGCGGCATCTCATCAGTCTCTTCCACGGGAGGTATTTGCCTTCGTCACAACGAGTTCCTATTGCAACTTACTGAGGTAATAGTTCTTAATGTGCTTTACATCCTCGAAAGTTGATTATTGCTTACTGTAATGTAATGTATTACGTTATCGCGTTGCCAAGTTATGCACGTGCTAGGCTCAGTCTGGCTAGTCCACGGCATAGAGTGGTGTCCGCATACGTCGAGTCTCGTTCGGCGGGCAGTGCAGCCAGCACCGAGGTCTTGAGGGTCTTCCATTATTTTGCTTAGCTCTGACTTGGTAAGAGCCCAGGTGGCGCCCTGGTGCTGGAGACCGTCGCGTCGAGGGTGAGACTCGTTAGAGACCTGCAGATGCCCGAGCGCACCTGCCCGAAGCGCGCGAGCATTTAGCCCCCGCGCTTGGAAGGAGGGCGTCACCCCAACCTTTTCCGAAAACATTGCTTACTAATCATAGAAAATGACCTCTTGCGGTCACGGGATGGCGACGGTACAAGTACCCTGACAATTAGTTGAAGAGATGATGAAATATATCATAAATTGTACCTTTTACGTTACACGCAAGGTATTCAAGTGGCCTTCGAGGAATGATGTAATTTATCACTTTGCATCTTTTTTCTGGGGGTTGTGGTGTTCTAATGGCAAAGTCGTCGCTTGACACTAGAGCTAGAGTTGCTTAGGCGTAAAGTTGCAGTGACAAAAGCAGAGACGACTTCGTCCCCGTGCAATTTGTTCGGCCAAGGTAAGCAGGATGTCGATTTTCCATTCGATGTTCACTTAACTCTTTTTCGATTAAAAACCCTTTTCAGCTAATCTTCTCATGCCTCGCGACTTGGTTTTCGGACTTTAAACGCTGTATGTGTCAAGGTAAGAAAGCAGAGCTTTCGCCTTCTCGCTCGTGGCCTCAACTGTTGATGCATCGGTAAACATTCTTTTCAAATTTGCGTAACGGAACGCACGGACGAGCGTCGCTATTATAGAGCTCGGGTAAGGTAATATGTTGGCGTAATACGCCTTTGTGTAGTCCTCCCAAAGCTTCGAGCTCGGCTCATTCATAAACAGTATCTTGAAATAGTCGGTTTTGACATCTTCGAGGACCAGCATTTTCACCACTTCAGAGGGATGTAACCTTTGCTCCAACCAATTTGCCATCATCTCTGCCAGATAGTTTCGGTGTGTAATGACGTTGGTAATCTCTGGTGAAATCAATAGCTTGATAATAATGCTTCCCGCCAAGTATTTGTCAGCTCTAGATAACTCTTGCGTTTTCCAATCGTGCAGCATGATCAAAAGCTGCTCAAAATCGGTGTTTGCAGTGTCCGTAAAGTCCTCGACACCTTTACTCAAAAGATTGTACGTTTTGAGGTAGCGCACCCAGAAGTTTTTCGATGACGGATTGACAAAATAAAGGTAAAATTTGTTGGCGTCTTCTTCCCCGCGCATCAGCATGGTCAAGACAACGGACGGACGTGTTCGATCCCACAACATGACCGACATCAAATTAAACACATTGTCCTGGCTCGCGCGGAGACGGGCTTGAAATGGGGAAATCAGCATTTTAAGCATAGTGCTATACGCCATGTATTTGTCAGCGGCAGGCAACTCTTGGTCTATCACCGCAAACAGCATTTGACAAAGTTGCTCGAAATTTGCGTTTGCAAAGTGCGTAAAGTCGTCATCACGACTGATCGCATTGTACTTTTCCAAGTAGTGCAGCCAAAAGTTCCGTGATGGTCCGTCCGAGAAAAGGGTGGTCAGCTGGTCAGCTGTCGCTTTATCTTGCATCAGCATGGACACAATGTTTGACGGAGGGTTGTTTACATCTAACCACATCGACACGAAATTGTCAAGACGACGCGGATCGTGATAATTCTTTAGCGAAAGCAAAGTTTGGAGTAAAGCAGCACTGTCAGAAAACTCGCGGGAGACAGATGCCCCTGCGCCGACCACGTGATTCTTGTGAAAAAAAACACTGAGATAGCTGGTCAGAATGAAAAAATCTTTATCTGGTAGCGTGTCAGCTCGACCAAACGCGTCCAAGTACGCGCGGATACGATCAAGACGAGGCTGCTTTACCTGTTCAGCCGTATGTGGTGCCTGGCGAAGTAGTTCACCGGAAAGACCAGGCAATCGATTGAGAACCAAACTCTTGATGTGATCGTCGGCGACTTTAGCCAGGTTAATGGCCAAAGGTTGTGTGTCTGCAGCCTTGGCCGCGGTAATTAAGATCTCGGAGAATGTTTCGGCGTCATAAATGGCCGACATTGCCGCCACAAGAAATTCGTATCCATTCTCGTCGAACTGGTGGCCGAGCTGGTAGACGAAGAAAGCCCATCTGGTCCATTTGTCGTCCGATAAGACGTTGTCTATTGCACTGCTTGGACCCATCTTATCGTAGGCTAGTTTCGGCGTCATTCTACGACCTATCAAGGAGTCAAAGACTCGTATTTTCAGACCATGAACGACGTCATCTTCGATAGTTTTTCCCATCAATTGGGCAAATTTCACAATTGTCGGATGGGTCCTGTCTTCGTCATCGACACTCATTCGCTCGTGAGTCTCTGGGACCACTGACGCAGTAAAGTTATCACGACGAAGTGGGGGCGAAGACGTCGTGCGTGATGCGGCCAATTGGGCATCCTTCTCTGCTGTGTCAGTGGACGCATTCGCAGCAATGGCACTGGTCAGTAGTGCAATGCGTAAGTAGCAAAAGCGCATGATGTTACTGTCACTGTGACGCAAGATTGCAAATGGACTCAATAGCCTTGGCCCATCGATTTGTGTAGAAAAGCGCAAAAAAGAGAAAATTTGCGATAGCAAAAGCACACACCAGGTAGAGTAAGCAAGCACACTGCGTGCATCGCACCAGTCGGAGGGACAAGGGATCAGACAGTCAGATAGCCCACATTTGGTCCTTTAAGGTCCACGTCAAACAATGAGACAACTGCGAAGGGACTGGAACGAGATGCGATTAGTTACAGAGAACACGGGCGGCGCCGAGAGGGGGAGTGCAAGTACGGTATCCCCTCGAAACTTCAAGCGTTGTTGTGTCTCAACAAATCAAGATACAAATTGAAGCTTGGTGGACTGCAAGGTGCAAAGACACGTGATGAACGGGAATGAAATAAATTCACCTCGCAGAGTACGTAAGCTCTAGCGTCACGTAGCTACTGAGTTATACGACAGATATGCATCGGTAACAAAGATATGGATCGCAAGCCCGATGACGCTCTAATTCGACAGAAAAAAAGTAATTAATTATGAATCACAGAAAGCTAGTACTAATTTGGTTAATGTGTAGAATATGTGCGTGGTAATATTTGAAGGCCTTACTCATAAATAACATGCACATCTTGTATTTTAATCATGTTCAATCACGTGCATAACTTGGCAACGCGATAACGTAATACAATACAATGTTCAATATGTGCCAACGACGGTTAAAAAAAAGCTGTCGTTAGAATTAATACAGAATTTCTACTCGAAAAGTATACACGCCGTGCCGAAGGCTGGTATCAGTAACTTGGACTCGATTGTATTTGTAAAATTAAAATGCTTTCGACGCTGACGGTGCTTCTTTAAACGGGTAGTATACTGATGAGCTACTTGGGATGTGCAACAAGGAGACTTGACCTCGGGCACTATCAAACACCAATGACCAGTCTTCAAGTTTTAGACATAGCAAAACTTAATCTTGTACAGAACCGATAGGACTCTTCGAACTTTACCGAGCTAGTCTGTGACTGTTCTCAATTTGCGGCTGCCCGTCAGATCAGCTTACCAGTCCAGCGTTTGCCGCGCGAACCTGTGTCTTCTTCAAGGCAACCCCGCTTCGGTTACCTCTTCGCAGACGTGAAATAATACGCCCAGCTTGGGAGTAAGTGATTAATCCAATCATCTTCTTCTAAATGCTCACTGAGCGCTCCTAAACAAACTTCAGCGATCATATCTAAAGTAATGCTAGAGGATTTGCAGATAAGCACGCTGTCGACTCTTTGTACCCTGTCCCCATGGTCGATGCTACCCCCGCTGGAGGATTAAAAGCGTTTGAATATGGCGGAATTTCTCTCCTAGCAAGATAACCACTCGTCAAGACAATGCTGAGCACGACGCTGCGCGTCATCGTTGGAAGACGCTTACACCCCTTGCTCGGGACATTGGAGCGATTGGGAGCCACTACGCTGTCGGTGAAAACGGTCTTCTATCGCGTCTCGCGTGAAGCAGCCGCGATTATACGCTCTACCTTTGATACGGTGATCGACACCGGCTTTTGTTTGCAAAAGTGCTAACGCAAAAAGAAATGGCGACAAGCACCAACACGTGAAGAAAGTATTCGACGAATTCGAGACCAGTTGAGTCTTAGGATCTCCAGCTGTAAACCTTTGCATCAGAAACCTACCTCGTACACAAGCGTACAAAAGAAAACAACTTTTAAGGTTTCTTCAACGTTCGACGTACTCGGTTGCAATTTTTTTATCGACACCTTCAGCGAGGACTCGCCAGACACGAATACGATCCCGCAGCGACTGATCCTGCTCGAATGCGAGTCAGAAATTTTCTACACTTTGCTAAATTCCAGGTATGACCTGGCAAGTACATGTGCGAGGATGCACTTCAAGTGATTGTAACATATCAAGAAGGGCTAAGGGAGGAGGATGTCTCAGCGTCATGGGGTGCTTCAAACTGATGCTGCTTGTGACTGGTTTATAGAGAACGCGACTCATAGATTGGCTTTCCGAAACTCCGGCGATCTTGTCCGTTTCTACCAAGTAACGCACGGATTGATGTAGCATTAAAATTTCAGGCCTTTTCCTAGGTATTGTAAACATATGACTTGCTTTCGCGAGCATGTAATTTCACATCGACTCTTGAATCGCACTATGTGCCCAAAAACAGTGTTTGCCTCTCCGCTGCCTTGCTTTTCTTTGATCGCTCAGGTACACGGCTTAGCTTCGATGGTTTTGCGCTTATCTGGTTGGGGAGATAGTACGGCTAGAGCAAGCCTGCATAGATCGCTTGATACGCATGCATTATCTTTGGGATGCGTGGCGTACAAACTGAGCATCATTTGTCCAAAGCTCACAAAAATTGCGGGAAGAAATGGCTATATTTGCACGTAGGTTTCTTATGTCAACGAAATCGAACTCCCCATCTAAACTATGAACTTCATTTTTTCCCTACCGAGTAGCACGGCAAGCATAACAGAAATTTTTATCCATTGACCATTAATATTGCATAGAAGTCGTCAATGTCGACTTCGAAGCGATCTAATCTGGCGAGATATTAGCTCGTGTAAATTCTTTGCATGTGCACACATCTTCGGGAAAGGTTGGGGTGACGCCCTCCTTCCAAGCGCGGGAACTAGATGCTCGCGCGCTTCGAGCAGGTGCTTTCGGGCATCTGCAGGTCTCCAACGAGTCTCACCCTCGACGCGACGGTCTCCAGCACCAAGGCGCCACCTGGGCTCTTACCAAGTCAGAGCTAACCAAAATAATGGAACACCCTCACGACCTCGGTGCTGGCTGCACTGCCCGCCGAACGAGACCCGACGTATGCGGACACCACTCTATGCCGTGGACTAGCCAGACTGAGCCTAGCACGTGCATAACTTGGCAACGCGATAACGTGATACAATACAATACAATGTGCACAGATGTGCTGAGCCACTTATACGACTTAGTTGGTCATTTTCAGTCCATATATCTTTTCTTCTCTCTTGAGCAAGGTGACTAACAATCGATCTATCGTGAAACTTGAAGTGGCACAATATTGTTTGTCACTGTCTAGCAAAACCAAAACATATCATAAGGTCACCTTGCAATACGACAATCCGAGCCGATGTAGTCTTGCGCTTCATCGCGCCGATTATTGTGTCCAAGTCTCATTGCTCCTTAAAGCCTCGAGCAGATCTACGCATATGTCATCTCGCGCATACGTATCAAGCTTCAGATCTGCTTTAGACGAGGCCATGATTTTGAGATGACCTATCCAATGCACCGGATGGTGCGATAGGTCATCATTAAGCTTATTTTACTTGCCTGGCATGTATTGTACTGAGAATTTGAGAGAAGGGCTATCTGCGGCTGTGTTGTAATCGTAGAGATACTACGATCTATATATACACATCAAAGTCAGGTTCGGGACCCAAAACTTTACATCATAGCAAAAAGCATGTACAATGCGATGTCGACACACTAAACTCTATATGGGGAACCTTTAGAGGTATCGCTCTCGGTAGGAATACAAACCTCGTACGAGTGCAGGAAGGCCCCTAGAGAGAGTTGAGCATTGTTCATCGTTAAACTAAGTCAAATTAGTCATGATGATGACCAACCAAGGCCGCCAGTCGGCCGAGTCATTTAGCGATGCCCAAACTAGCGATGCCCAAGCTACCTTCAAAAGAAAGACTCGGGCAAAAAAAAATATGAAGAAATTTTCAGCTCGGTTATTAAGAGACGCGAGCATATTGTTTGCCTCCGCCCGATGGTCCTTAGACACTTTCGCCCGTTGGAAGGAAATTGTAAGGAACGCCATACCCACTTTGGCAAAAACCTCCAGGGTTTTCGCCAGTTGAGGCAACGGAAAAGCCTCAAACTAGCGACAACTATGCCATAAAATGGCTCTTCCGGGTGATAATAAGCCTATAAAGTGTTAGACTCGTCAGATCAACCAATTATGCACGAGTCTTTACCTGTACGACAAAAATTGTTCTAAGGGGCCAGAATCCGACCTGAAATGCTCTCGCTGATGACATCACCACTTTTTAAGCGCCAGTTATAAATGGGAAAATTATTGACGGCAACCCAAGATACATAATAAACTTGGGTCGAAGGACCGCCGTGACCGACCCAGTTGGTGATGGGCTTTGCGATTTGCACATCAACTAGTACCGGCGCAAGTTGACCCATTTTCTAAATAACGGGTCCAACGCAAATAGAGGTCTGGTCACGGTGCGTAGAGGTACGTTCATCCGCGTTGCACACCACTTCTCGCATCGCGTATCAGAGAGAACACGGTTCGAAAAGGGCGATTGCGACAGCGCGGCATTACGGTGGCTTGAATTTTTAACTCCGCATCAAATGCCGTGTATGGGTTGCAATTTTGACGGGGGTAACTTGAGCGTTTTTTGTCCCGGGCGACTTGCTTATAGTGCTTTTTTGCCTTACTTCGCTGCAATCACGGCTTAAACATAAAGCCTAGTCTAGGATTAGATTAACCTTCGCGGCGCTAAAGTATAAACCCAGAAATGAAAAAAGTACTTTAAGTTTGTGATATTAGAGTGCTACGTGCTTACTTAGTGAGTCGAAGATACCTCACTTACGCGGTTTCGGGCGTAAAGACATAATGCCAAGCCATGTGTTGAGTCGTTTAGTTCTAAGAGCGCGTACAGGTTTGCTCGAACATAGTGTTCCGGGGTGAGCCTTGGAGTCAGTCTACGGCTCCTTCAAAGCGTATTTAGATTCTTCAGGAGGAGATGGACTCTTTCGGCGATGTAACACATGACCTTCGCAATCCGATCGACTCCCGCGTATTTCAGCGTGAGGATTCCAAGCAGCGTCACAATATACTTCCTTGTCGTAGCGAGCTCCGGCTTAATTAGATGCTTAAAATGCACATATTTTGGTCAAGGCTCTAACATCCGCCGTATGGCTACGCATTCTTAGCTTTGTAGCAAGGTTGGTTGCGGGGGAAGTAGTAAATACAAATACAAGGACGATGTGAGATGCTATAATAAATTACGATATTTTGCTGAAAAGAATCCTGTGCCGTATTCTATACATATACCGCTTTGCGTGCTACGTTATTTTGAAATCAAAACTTATATACCTGGATTATATATATGGAAGTCAAGGTCGAAGCAAACATATTTTAGAAATCATTCTTTAAACTGTAAAACCCTGAACAGTCGCTCACCGGTAAATTGTTGAATCTTTTGCTCGCTTCCTCTGCGCACGATACTGAGTACTCCATCACGCTATCTGTCAAGTAAGCTGCAGCGTTTGCAATCTTTTCATGCTGCCGTGCAGGTCTAAAAAAGGTATTGTGTAGACCGCTTCACGCACTTTGACTTTTCCATACCAAAGATATAAGGAAGAGAGGAATGAAAAGTACAATACAGCCATTTGGTGCTTTACATTCTTCACTACCTATTTGCTATCCTGATGTTTCAACCTTCTGTCTTCTATGCCACCTGGTATATCGACAATTACAGCTGAGCTTCAATTAAAAGATACACAAACGCTCTTACGGGTGTACCAGTTGTTGGTACATTTGCGCCTGCATCGCCTGCTGTTGCTGTAATTGCTGCGCAGCAATCTCCTGTGCGTGCTTGGCACAGTGACCGTTTTTCTGGGCCCATTTGGTGCAATTCGGAAACTCGCATCGCTTTCCACCACCGTGCCCGCGACAGAATCCGCCCGACTGGCAGCTTTTCGTACAGCCTTCAAACTTGCATCGCACGCCACCTCCGTGCTGTTTGCATAAACCTCGTGACTGTGCCGTCTTGGGACATCCTTCTACATTGCAAGGCTTGCCACCGCCGTGTGCAATGCACAAGTGGCCAGTCTGTGCGCTCTTCATACACCCTTCAACCTTGCATCGTCGACCCCCACCGTGCAACTTGCACATGCCTTTCACACGTGCTGCGTGATTGCAGCCCAAAGCCGAACACAATTGTGTCCCATTGGCGTCCGTTCTGATCGATTTGCCATTCTGTGTTGCGATTCGCATCTGTGGCGGGACACTGCCGTTTCGTGAATGCTGTGGCTTTTGAGACAGCATGGATGAGGTTGGATGCAGGAGCATGTTAGGAAATTGGGGCATGGGTGGGTTTGCGCCTGCATATCCAGGGGTAGACAACATGAGACCACTCTGTTGTTGCTGGTGCAATACTGCGTTCTGGTACAGTTGATTGTACTGCTGTTGTTGCTTCTGCTGTTGCTCCTGGCGCAACAATTGTTGTTGCAACAAATGCTGTTGGTGGTGCTGGTGGTGCTGGTGGTGCTGGTGGTGGTACGACATTGTTGACGAAGAATTTGCCATGCCCATGGTCGGCAAATTTGCAGGTGTCGTCACGGTCGGATTATAGTCCGAATGGGTCTCCATTGGTTGCGCATAGTTTGAATAGGTCGACAGGTTGTTGTTACTTGAGGGGGTCATCTCCGTGTAAATGTTGCGCGAAGGATTGACGAGTGTTTGGGTATCTACAAACCCCACCGCCTGTCCTGGTGTCACTACACTACTTGATGTGGTCGTAGCCGCAGACATGGCGCCAGTATTCGAGCCGTGGTAATCCAGTAAGTGATCGAGATTATCCACTTGCACCACATCGTCTCCACCATAATCGTCATTGTCAATCGCCGACACGTCCGTCTCAATGGATTCCAAGGTCCTTGCTAAATGCTGAAACCGAAAACTATCTTGACTCGTCATGGGTTTTTGGATCGCTTGATTCGACGTGGCATTTAGCATGGCTTGGATAATCTCAAAACTCGTCGTGCGCATGCCCATCCCACTCGTTGATGCTGGGCCCGCGTGTTGTGTGGAACTTGGAGACATAAAACTCCTCATTAATTGCAGACTCGAAAGTCGCTGTAACGACCCTGCTTCGCAGTCCTTGTACACTTGTGTTAATGGCTCGGGCGTGTTGCTTGCAAACGACGTGTCAATAAAGCTAAGCAAATGACGGAGACTCTCTTTCTTTTCCGTCATGGAAAAATCATTCGAGCTCAATAGTTTCTTTAAGGATGGCTTGTACTCGGTCTCCTGTCGTGCATTCTCTGCGTGACCCCGAACGCTCCCACTAACGTTCTGGGCGCCCAGTAAGCGAGCTGACGGGAGTGGTTGATCCAAGAGACAAGCGAGCACGTCTTGAATACTAGCTTCACGATGCAGTGGCTGACCAAAGTCTTCATTGCGTGCCAACTCGGTCTTGACCATGACCAAGTCACCAGTCGAGAACGACACGGGCGTCTTTTGCTCCACGGCAGCCGTCAGGCGCGCTTTCATCTGTGTCCAATTGGCGAGCTGGGCGGGAGAGAAGAGCGACGTATCAACACAATCCATCATACTACGGAGAAGGTCGGGGTTCACGTTGGAAAGGTCGACGCCAGTGGATGGAGATCCAGCTTGGGCCATGCTCTCTCGCTCTCTCTCTCGCTCGCTCGTGGCTTTTAATTGTGTTCCGCTTCTCAAGAAGGGGAAAGGAGGCGAGCGAATCAGGAGAGGTGGCAGAGAGATTTAGCCAATGAAAAGCGACAAATGGGCGGTGGGCGCGGCATGTCACAGAGGCTTAAATTTTGTATTTTAGTCGACTATTCTGTCTAAAGGGGCGACAAAAAGGACACTCTTGAAACGCAGGCTTTAGGCGTCGACTTCCTCTCGCTGCACACTTAAGTGCAGGTCGTTTCATAGACAGTCGTTTCACTGATATAAAAGTTGCATTTGAATGGAGGTATGCTCGCTGTTAACGTCGGATGAGTAGCAAGACGAAAGGGCTTGCTCGTCCTCGTGTTTGGATTTTGCCAATTCGGTTCATAAAAGTACCAGAAATTAGCGCCAAAAACATGGCTACTGGACAACGAAAAGGAGTATCACTGTCCTAGCGAAACTCGAGCTCGATCAGCCAATTAAATTTAAGTGTAGCCATCCAAGAAATCTTTTTTTTATAAGACTCTAATGCGGGTCATTTTGGACCTTGTGTTAACTGGACTAGAGACCGCCTTGTGCGCATAGAAGTGTTGCTTGACTAGGAGGACGCGGCATTTTCACACATCCTTTTTGTACACTTTATTTTCTGCAAGTAGTTGGTGTATGTCAAAATGTCGCTGTTACGATGCAGCGTGCACAGCGAATCTTACAGCAAAGTCATCTTTCTAAAAATGCTTTTAGCCCAAGCTTAACTGTTGCCGCAAGAGCTTGTCTAATTTAGTTGCTTATCTAGACAATCGTTTAATTCAAATCAAGATGTTCAAGTATTAACAGAGCGAGTGTTACTTTGTGTGAGGTGGACGTCGTGATGCGCATTCTGTATCGCATGGTATGAGCTGCGTCTCTCTTCTAAGGGATGGGTATCAAATCACTTTGTAGCCGTTTTATGTATAAAAGCGATTGTAAACAGCACGCGGTAATTTATTTTTGGCTGTGAGAGTTTGAGGTACATACTCTCAATGAACGAAAACACCATGCCTATTTCAGGGCCAAGTAACGATGCGGCTGAAGATCGAGCACGCACCACTGCACGAAAAGTCTTTCCCGAGACTTTCACTCGATTTGCCGAAGCTTTACTGGGGAGTAAATTTCTTTGCCCCCATCATCTATCTATTAAGGTTGTACGGCTCTCAATGATGAGGAGGCTTATTAAGAGAGAATGGTCTATATCCAAAATCAATACTTATGAATGAAAAGGAAAAGTGCTCTCCTATGCACCGTGGTAGCGATCCCATTCCCAGTCGCGATCGTAGTCGTACTACATCACCACCGCCTCATTGCCATCATCTCAATCCCTTCCCGCCTCCTCGTCGCTCACGCTCGCGCAGTTCGCACCGAATCCGCCGCTGGACCCGCAGTAGTAGACGGAGAGAGATGCCGAGCAAGAAGAATCGGATCCCGGACAATTGGCTCGATGTGGCAAAAATGGGAACAATCGTGGGGCCATCTCGGTTTGTGCCGCTTCGTGTACCGCTGGACGCCAAATATTTGCCCCAATTTTACGACCAAACAGAGGAAGTTTGGACGCCAGGGACTTTTTTAGAGCTCCAAAAGACCCAAAACCTTAACGTCAAAATGATCATTGACCTCACCAACACCTGTAAATATTACGACGGAGAGCACGAATTTAAAGATTCTGGCTTAGAATACGTCAAGCTCAAGATTGAGGGGTTTAACAATCCGCCAGATGGCCGAGATGTAGCCAAGTTCATGATCATTGTCGATGATTTCATCGCCAGGAAGCCAGATGGAGTGATTGCCGTCCACTGCACACATGGACTGAACCGAACAGGATACCTTATCGTCACATATATGGTCAAACGACTGGGCTTTACAGTCACAGCAGCCTTGGAAGCTTTCAGGAAGGCTCGCCCACCAGGATTGATCAAGCACATGTACGTCGAGGATTTGTACCAACGACTTGGAGAGGGAGAAGAAGTCAAGTTTCCGACCTTGCCAGAGTGGGCGGGCTCAAAGTACGCTAAGCGTCGAGACGGACGGCAACCAGATATCGACGGGGATGAGTACAGCGACCGTGGTACACTGAGCAACCACCACCGAGTCGAGCAATAGCTCAAGATGGTTATGGCAGCTGGTCAAGTCGACTGTCAAGTGCCTTTTGAATGACGCCACGTCGCTTGTGCACGAGCGCCTCGCGGGTGTGTAAGAGCTGCTGGAGCTTACGAGTGAGTACGATAGACTGCATAGAGTAGGAATCAGTGAAAACTTAAACGTGTCGACCTCGTCGAAACAGAAAGCATTGGTCCATGGTACCTTGGTGTGAGTAAAACGTATATTAACTTGGAGTCGTGCTGGTTGATTCCGCGGCTTTTTCTCCAAGAGTTGCTGACGGAGTGTTGGGGGTACGACGTACCACTCCTTGTGATCTTTTTGGTCGATCAACGAGCGCAATGGAACGATTACTTCACCTACCATGTCGCCTCCCTTTGCATCAACAATCTGAATGGCAAGCTCTCCTTGAAGTGAAGGCACTGATGGCATTTGACAAGCAAAAGCCCACACAGGGTTACGGTCAGCAATACGTGGTTCCGATTGATAGACTTCAGGTGTTCCTAAAACTAGAGCTGATCGGAGGAAAACGCGCACATACGGGTCAATCTGGAAACCTCAGGGTATATATAAGGTGATCGATCAGCTTATCGTAAGATGACATCCAAAGTTTACCTTGTCTTTGGCTTGAGGATCGCGATATGGCAAATTTTCGCCTCGTTGGACACAAATATCGAGGGTCGCGAGACTGTTTCCGTTGGCATCTCTCGAAACGTTATTCGTCTTGTCAAAGATCTCGATATTAGTGACTGCCTGCAATTCTTCACACACTTCCTTAAGGTAGACTGGGTAAGATACTCATTCTAGTCCTTCAGAATGAACATTTATAGGCAATTACCTGAAGAGAAAGCTTCAAGGAATTCCATTCCGCTTCAAGAGCTTCTGCTAATTGATCCGGTGGTGGTCTTAGCGTACTTGGAGCAATGACTAAGACGCTAGACATTTTCCTTGGCTCGCTACGAAGCCCTCTCATCTCTTTCTCATTTGTTGGTCGCGATTGCTTGATCTTCTTCTCAAACCAATGTCTTGCACAAAACGACAGGATATTTAGGATTGCTACTTCGGGTAGATAGCAAATACGCTCCTTGTTGCGACGTCGATCAACAGCATCTTGGATTGCTAGTAGCAACATCCGACGCTCGGTATCAAAGCGTGCATCAGCTTCTTCAAGAGTCTGAAGTCGTCGTAGGAGCGTAGGCTCAAAGTTACTTCCACGTCTGTCCTGGTCGTAGCAAACTTTTGCCTCGATACAATTTCGTCGAAGGTCCCGCTTCAATTCAGTCAACTCTCGACGTGTGGTCCTCCTTTCAGTCTCGTACTTAATCCATTGTCGTTTCCTAACCAATGCGTACGTCAGAGAAATCTGTCGAAACTCAAATGGAAACAGAGACGCGTTCTCGAAAGACCAGGGTTGACATGCACGTTCAATGATTTCCCGGTTTGCGGAATCTCTACAACGGTCAAAACTTGTCTCGCCTTGTACATCTTCAACGTCGATGCGAGCTCCTACCAATACATTAAGTCAAATAATTTAATAAAAAAGTGTACAAAAAAGTCAAGATATCCACCACATCGAAGAAGTGCCTTCAAAACTAACGGACTGGCACGACTCGCAGCTTCCATGAGTGGTGTTCGACCCGTCTTGACGTGCACGTGATTGACGTGAGCCCCTTTTGAAAGCAACAAGTGAACAACATGAACGTGATTGCTCTGGCACGCCGCCAGCAGGGGGGTTAAGCCCATCGCCTTATCAAACATTGCATCAAAATCAAGCGATCAGAGCCAATCCGATCGAAAAATGGGTCAAGCCTCATCACGTACACTCTCGGCATTCGCACTAAAACCCATGCTCAGCAGCACTTCGACCCGTTCAAAGTCGCCTTGCATCGCTGCCTCACGGATCGTTTGCACGTTTTCTTTCTATCATCTACACGATCAAGATCTTGCATGCCATAGGGTCAAAGGACTTACCGTTCTGCCTTCAACAAGACCTTGCAAAAGCTGGTGATTTTCATGTTTTAATTGAACTTGCCGCGCTAGTCGACTGTGTTTCATGTCACTCAGTATCTTTTCATCCAGACGGTGCATGGCACGAGCGATCTTTCGACGATGTCGACGCAACAGCGCTTGCTTTTCCTCCTCGCACTTTTGCTTGAAGTTTAAACTTTGTGTTCGTCGTTCTTGTCGATCTTCAAGACTCAAGTGTACCCTTGCATTGGAACGCGCCTCGACTGAAGTTTTTGGATTGACTACCGAAGTCTTACCGTCGAAATTCGTGACTTCTTTAGAGTCTCGTGCTGCTAAAAGAAGTGGTTTGTTCCAGAACGAGAGACCAGAGCGCGTGTTGTAGTAATAGGCCAGGCCACTTATGGGATCCCAGTATTTCACATAAATAGAGTTGGCCAAGTCTACTGCTTGACGACGTGCTGAACGAGCTCGATACAAAGTCTGAAGTTGCAATACGAGCCGCTCTAGCTCAGCGTCTTTCATATTTCTACTACTAAAATTTACCACGAAAGTAAGGTAATAAATATATCGTGCTTATATGACTTTCTGATAGAATTTTTGTAAGTACAATATCACGGTGAATCTGGGAGGACACTTGGCCTTTGCCATGTTCAAATTTAATTTACTGGAACTTGTAAAACTAGAATCAATTTTTTTTACCATAAGCTGACATTTTAACAGCCAAGATCTTTAAAGTGCAAGAACATGATTTAAAAAGCATTTGGCGCGAATTTGAAGGAAAATGCGCTGTCAGCAACGTAGCTAGAGCATTTCGCTTAGTGCGGCATCCGCTAGATCGGGAGCTTGCTTCTGGCCCGTCAAGTCCTTCAAAAAAATTTGTTCGACACCCTAAATGGTATAATAAAGAGCAACTTATGGATAACGAGACGGCGCTTGACGTCCGTTGGGCGAAATAGACTTGGTGTAATCTAAATAGCGCAGAGCCATTTAATGTAGGAGCGCAGAAAATCCTTATATCGTTTGGCGGGGCAAAACCATAGGTGCCAGCCTCTTAATTTATTGCAACAGAGCTTACGTAAGTCACGTTTCTACCGTGCGGTCCGTTTCAAGTAAGCCGAAGCAAATCTACGTCCAAATCAATACCGGGTATTAAGCCACTCCAGCTTCAAGAAAGCACAGGAAACAAACGAACGAAAAAAAAGCGCCCGAACTTGTAAGAGTTATTGATACCTCTACAAAGACCAACGTGACAGTGTTTTTGTAACCTTTCTTGGCGGCACTGGTTGTCAAATATACTAAAGGAAATCCTTTAAAAGTGAGTAAAACGATGTTAAAGTCTCACACAGAGGTCACCAGATGCGGGTCGCACAAATTGGCCAGGCAAGGTGGAAGATGATGTACCACCATGAGCGGGTATTATAGCTATGCAAGACAACAAACTTCGGTCATCTTTTAGTGCAACGAGCTTAATTGTCAATGAGACCTTAAACACAGGCTCTGTTTACAAGTCAAATGGCTAACGTTATACGGCTGATATGTTTCAAACTGAGGCTTCTTGAGATCCTTGGCGACTAAAATTCAGGCTCATATTGTAAATGTTGTGCACCTAGAAGCCTACAAATTCCCTGCTGTGTGTCGGCTAACGTTATACGGCTGATATGTTTCAAACTGAGGCTACTTAAGATCCTTGGCGACTAAAATTCAAGAAAAAGGATTGGGTGCGTTTTGGGTGAATTAAAAGTGCACCATATTGTAAATGTTGTGCACCTAGAAGCCTACAGAGCTATTCCCTGCTGTGTGTCGGCTGAAGAGTCAAAGATGATGTTACCTTTACGAAAATTTGCTCAAAAGTGATGTTCACGAACCCTCCATCAGAACTTTCGCCGTATAAAATTTAACGACACAAAGCGATCTTTGTGCCAGACATGAACAATCGTGTTACCGAGCAACGGCCGTTGTTCGGTAATGTACTTTCCTTTTAAAATTAGCGAATGACATGATGCAAGAGACGATACTTCTCTTTCCGTTTGAAAACAGAGCAAACAATGGCAACTTGATTTATGCTTACAAAAAGCTGAATCGTGCAGCTGTACCCGGACAAAAGCTCATTCCAAGGTAAGACGTATTGCTCAATACCGAATCCAATTGTTGCACTCATCAACTGGAGGAAAGACGATCACGTTCCTTACGGCATATATTACGGTCAACTCTCTGCTGTGGGAGAGGTAAATGATGTCACAAAGGCTACCAAATTCCCGATGATTGGTGTCTGTTTACATTTCATTGACCAGAATGGGGTTTCGCCCGGACAAATTCGACAATACATATTTTGTAGCCGCCAAAATGGAAAGAAGTTGGCTCTAAGACTCCGTTTGGCCACCTGAAGCAGCTGTTAAGGCCATGAGTAATTATAGCTTTCATGTTAGCAACCACAAATATGAAAAGGTCTCGGCTGCTTTACAAAAAGTCATGAGGCAAAATGAGGTCCCAAAATGGTAAAGACCGCTTTGACTTGGTCTGTGCCATGCTTTCGGAAGGTTTTCTGAAGTGATAAGGCCTAGCCAGCTTTCATATGGTTGTCGAAAAGCCTATGAACGAAGGGACGTTGAACGATGCAAGTAAAGTTAGTACATGAAGCGTTCTATAACATCAAGGATAGTCTTCAGGGGGGCCTGTTATGTTTTGCCCGACGAGTCGAAGAAGATAAGCTCTTTGAGACACTTTCGATTATGCCGTCGTATATGCGTCACTATAGCTCGACAAAGATGCTTATAAGTGAAATATTTTACTCCGGTCTTGGAGGCTTAAAGCTGCCAAACAGATTATGACAAACAGGTACTTGCCATAAATTACGCACTAATAGAATTTCGAGTGAATCTTCTGAGGTTATATCTTTAACCCGCTCAAGATTGTGCATTCCTGGAAGCGATGGGCGAAACGGTCCATGTCTCAGCGCTTTACAAGATGGCTGTCACTCGTTGCAGACTATTAGCAAAAAACGCGGAAATGGCGCAATTAACATTTACTTTTATCAGCCTACAAATGCTTAAACATTGAAGGTAGTCAAAGATTTGCTTCACCTTGCTAGTTTCTGGATTTGACCTAGCAGCGACATGAGCGAAAATGCACTTCGAGTGATTGTGACATATCAAGGAGAGCTTAGGAAGAAGGATGTCTCAGCGTCATGGAATGCATTTTTTTTCTTCACACTGATGATGCTTGCGACTGGTGGATGGAGAACGCAGCTCAAGAGTTGACGATCTCAACCGTTTCTGTCAAGTCACGCGCTGGTTGATGTAATAACGAGATTCCAAGCCTTGTCCCAGGTGTCGTGTACGTATATGCATTGCTTAGCAGGCATGTCGCTCGATTTTGCCTTCAAGCGCACTCAGCGCCTGCAACAAGATTTTTGCCTCTCTGATTTCTTTTTTTTAATGTTCAGGCATACGGCTCGGCTTCAATGGTTTTGCGCTCATCTGGTCCGTGACAAAGTACGGATTAAGAAAGCTTGCATAAAGCACTAAATATGTTTGCATTATCTTTGAAATGTCAGGCGTACAAATATAGCTTTACTTGTCAAAGGTCCACAAATTTGCGGGCGCAGTCTAAACGTAGAGAAAAATGTAACTACGTTTGCAGATAGAATTCCTGTATGTATAAAATCAAATATGCTCTTAAGAATATCAACTTAAATTCTTTTCTGCCGGGTAGCGCGCCAAACAAAAATCTATATACATTGGCTGCCAGTAGCGCATAAAATTCGTCAAGATCGCCTACGAAGCGGCCGCATTTTGCGAAGAATAAGCCCTTCGGATACTTTGTATGTGCACACATGTGCTGGGTCACTTATACGACTGAATTGATGTTTACCAGGCCATACGTCGCTTTCTCTCTCTCGATCAACGCGGCCAAAAACTGGTGTATCTTGAGATTTGAAGAGGTGCGATGTTCTTTGTCCTTGTCTTGAAAATTACTACATGTAATGAGTCATCTTAATTAATAGGTGCTGTAATACGACAGCCCAAGCCGATGTTGCTTTGCGCTTCATCGTACCGATAACTATATGATACGTATATGCATATGTATCAAGGATTACATCTGCTACAGATGAGCCCATGATAATCGGGCGGCGCGATATGTCTAACGCATATATTTTCTGGCGTATATTGTACTTGAGAACTAATCGGCAAAGAAGAAGAGCTATCTGTGGCTGTGTCATAATCGTTGAGATACCACATACTGTATGGAATACAATTTGGTGCGAAGCTAGAAAATTATAAGAGCATGCTGCATCGCAAGAAATATGCGTTCATGTGTAAAGTATTTTCATCAGGAGCCTCAAAGTGCCGAGACTCGAACGCGATCTCCCAGTTACGCTCTATAATGCCTATTTGCGAGAGTACAGTACTGATGGCAGAACCCGACGCGTCCTAGGTCGATTCGCGCGGTCTTTCTAGATCCGTCACGTACTTGGAAAAGGCTTTCTTTGACTTTGTCAACATGCTTTTTAATCTTGAGCCTTCCATTCCGCTTGCTTTTTAAGCTACTACAGCGATGGCAACGCCACATTGCGCATTTCGTACTCACTTATGTAAATAATCGGCAAGGCCTAGCCATTTTCCAAAATTTTCCCTGGAATTGACAAAAAAGATCAACGCACGATGGTTTTGATCTTAGTGGAGTCTGTGTAAAGCGCATGGTTTCCAATAAGGCACAGTGATAAAATATGCGATTTCTGTGCCATAGGTGCATTGTATATGTGCGCATTTACTCGGGTACCGATCGCAGTTGGACAATATAGCTTTTACATCCGATTTCGCGTCTTGAGACGACTATTAACAAGAATATGCCATCAATGTCTGACTGTGCATACACTTTGTGAAGTTAAGCAACTTTGCCACAAGACGATTGAGCGTCGCAGGTACATATAAAGGCTCTCAAGCGTGACTTGCTATACCGTGCTGACCGTGGCCAACTGGTATGCCACTGTCCCGCTCAAGTCAATCATTGCCGTTGGCTAAGCCGATATCATAAATCTCGGTTATTTGTATTGCAGCACAACCTTTTTAAGCATCGACATCCGTGTCGCGATGAAATTCGCATGTAACAAGTTGTCAGCGTATAAGATGCGGACAATTAATGTCGGCGCGAAATGTAAGATTTACTGTCCTGCCAAACACCAAATTAATTAGATATTTTTCTATATATACATCTCGATTAGATAGAGGACTCTCGTGAAAAAGTTTCCTAGTATTACTTTTCAAAAAATTGGACGGATTTGACGCAGCCTTAAGATCAATGATTTTCTCCTCGTATTTTCTGTGCTATTAAAACTGCTTTGTCAAGCAGCGACAAGAACTTCATCTCTTCTTCTGGTCTGATAATCATATACCAGTAGCCCAATAGGTTCCATGCTCGACCATAAAAACCTCATCCTGCTCAAGCAGAGCGTCTGCGCTAGAAATGATCTCGAGTCTTCGATCGTCACTTTCAAAGGCTATTTGGCTGAGAGCTATTGTCCTCTACAGACACGTCGTCTTCAGATCCTCTTCATGAAAGACAAGACGCCTTGTGCTGCTTAATGAGCGCCATGCGTCACTTTCTTTTACTTGGAAAGCTCAACGGTCTCAAAAGAGAGAAATATATTACGTGTTGTATTGATTCCGACATGATCGTAATGACGTCAAACTAAGGGCTTTGCTCACTATGCTCTTTTCCTTTCAAAGCATGTGCTGTTTCGCAATTACTAGAAAAGCAGTAAATCAAATGCCTCGATCTTGGGTCGATTATGTCATGTATGACGTGCCCCACAAAGAGGAGTGGTCGGTGGCTTTACGTGCATGTCTCAAGACTGATCCGTAAAGATAGGCAACTACACCTTGCCTAGTTTACAACAAACGCCGCCTAGGACCGACGTACCTAAAGATAACGTACCACTTTACGTGTATCGGCAGGGCCTTGCCCTCGATGCCTTGGCTAAAAGCCAACAACGTCATTTATGGTATGCAGCAAGTGCTGTCCTCTCGATTTGTGGCTAACGTGCACGTACTCGGGGGTTTAGCTTGCCTCGTATGACCTGAGCTCTGTGAGATACTGCTCAATTATACAGATCCAGGCGTAGATTGACGACAAATGCTTCCGGGTGCAAAGGGGCTACTGTAGCTCTTTGTGGCACTCTATGGTGTGACACTGTATCTGTATTACTCGCTTAAAAATAATAATATCTAAAGGGCTTGCAAACATTCTGAGCAGCTCAGATATATTCTGCGCAAAGACGTAAAACAGCATTAATACACAACTACATGTTAGCAAGCAACTGATACCAAGTAAATTAGCATATAAATCTTCTAGAAAATGCTACTCCTTTGACAGTTGAGAAATGGAGCAGTACCTGTTGTCAAGGGCAATGCTTCTTACACTTATTAGCCAGTCTAGTTTTTCAATCCCATATCACACCAACCCAAACGACGACGTGACGACAGCATCGCAAAAAAAAATCTCTTAAAAAAGCTTGTACTATCTTGACTGCTTTTCGCGCGCAAAATTTGCAGGAGAAAATGATATTTCTATCAATCCCTGTCGAAATGGTCATCCAAGCAACTAGTAATTATTTAGATTGCTTGCTTATATGTAGTCTAAAGAATGAACAATACGCCGCGTTAGCAAAATCTGTAATGCATAGTCACGACAGTCAACCAAATTCTTGAAAAATTCATTGTTGGATCGGCATTCCCTAGCTCAACAGATCCGTTGGAGCTCATGCAACGCGGCAAGACTCTTTTCAATGGCGTGAAGATCAGTCTGAAGCTGAATGAGACGCTGCGCATCGTGCGCTTGCACTGCCTCGGGCACCTTATCAGCGTATTGGAATTCTTGCTGACGCCTAAGAAGCGCTTTAGCAGCAGATGAACTCTTCAGGGCACGCTTTTCTAATCGTCGTATCTCATTGGCTAAGCGTTGAGTGCTTTCGGCATCGTAAGGAACCTCCAGCAACACTAAAAGCAAATTTCGATATGCATCGACAAATAAAATTATGGTTTGTAAGCGACAATTTAGTTACGACACAAACCTCGACAGGAATCCGAGACGGAAAGCGTAAGGACGTGAGACGATGAAGGCGATAAGCTATGGTCAAATTCAATGCTGACGCGGCATTGCGTCTCGAGGTCTTGCTGCGAATCCTTCAGCTCGGAACGTACACTCTTGGTCAGGCAAACAATGTACACAGTTGGACGATCGCTGCAATATTATAATGGATTATAAGCGACTTAGCCAAGAATAGGCAATAATGCATCGTACGTATGACAATGTACCTATCACCCTTAGAGGTTGCATGTGGTGCCAAAACCTTGACGGTGTGGCGCAGCGAGCGAATCGCATGAATGACGTCAATTACCAGCTAAAAAGAGTTACCAGCAATTAAAATCAAAAAAATTACACGCCATAAATCCCAACGTACCCTCATTTTCTTTTCAGCGTCCGCATCAGTCCAGCAGCTCATGTGGGACTGTTCCGGATACTCAGTACACAAAATCGAAGTCTCACTATCCTGACTATTTAACAGTGGATTCGTCCCACGAATTCGCTGCCACAATTCTTCCGTCACAAACGGTGTAAATGGGTGTAATAGTCGCATCGAGTAGTCCAAACATCGGTGAAGCGTAGCTCGAGCACTATGTCTCCGCGCATACTGTTTATCATCGGCCACTTGCTCGAGACGGTTGGCATATAGCACGGGCTTGCTAAATTCAACGTAAACATCACACAATTCGTGCACAAAGAATTGTTGAATTGCAGCGACACTTGTCGCTAAATGATTGGCCGCAAGACCATCGTTTACCTCGGTGACAACAGCAGCCTATCACATGTCATAGTAAGCAAAATGTACTGAACTAAGTTGATGCTTTCAATGATGTTGGTACCAGTCGACTCAGTATCCAGCGATCGGCGAGTGTCATATCATCCCGTAAGTCATGTAAGTCATCAGACTTTGCAACGGCCGTGTTGTTACTGTCGGTCTTCAACAGTGGTAAAGCAAACCGTACGGCATTCCACACTTTGTTGCAAAAATGGCGATACGACACGACACGCTGTACGTCCATGTTGATTTGGCGGCCTTGCTGGAGGTACGTGGCAAGAGTGAAACGAAGGGCATCGGCACCACACGTGGGAATGCCCTTTGGAAATTCTTTCTTCAATTCCTTTTCCGCTTTCTTCAGCTCACGTTCTCCAACATTTCCACCCTGATCGTAGTTAGTAACGCAATTCTTGTAAAAAAACTCGTCATTAATGTGTTTACCTGCAATTCGAACAGTAGCTGCTCGAGACTGATGCCGTTGATGACATGCATTGGGTCAATGACATTTCCTACACTTTTCGACATTTTGCGGCCAGCTTTGTCACGAACCATAGGATGTAAGAGCACCTTGTTGAACGGTACGCAACCGGCAAACTACACGTACAAAAGAGAGTTTACCATGATAAATAATATTGCCATAGTATGTTAGACTTACCTCTTCGCATAACATGGCCATTCTGGCTACCCAAAAGAATAGAATATCCGAACCAGTCTCCATAACATTTAAGGGGTAGCTCAAGCTCAGGTCAACATCATCGTCGCCAACGTTAGGCCATCCCTATCCGAGACACAAGTCGTGTCAGCTAATCACGTCATTTTTTTAGACTGAAGAGAGCCACCAGCTTACAAGAGCTGACAAAGGAAGCAAGCCCGAGCTAAACCACGTATCAAGTACGTCCACATCTTGTTCTAAATCATCATCCTTGAGCTTGCATCCCAACTCAGCCTCAGCTTTTTTACGGGCTTCTAAGAGAGATTCTGCCACAAACCACTTTTCGAGACCTTCAAATTCGTCTGCCTTTAAGCGATAAGCCGGAATGCGATGACCCCACCAGAGTTGTCGACTAATGCACCAATCTTGAATATGGTCCAAGAAGTAAAACCACGTATGGACATGTCTTTTTGGCTCAATTGTCATCACTCCGTTACGAACGTTGTCTGCAGCGCGTTTCGCCATAGCACTACAATCTACATACCACTGGGACATTAAAAGCGGCTCAATAATGTCCCCTGAGCGCGAGCAGATTGACAATGCTGTCGGATGGTCAAGCTATTCCACACAAAAATCGTTTGAGTAATATAAAGGCAAATAAGTACACATAATTTGAATTCCTCACCTTGTCTACATACAAGCTCATGTCTTGTAGTGCTGCAACGACTCGTTGACGGGCCTCGAACCTGTCTAATCCAATAAAACGCGGGTCAATGTTTCCGCATAACTTTCCGTCCTTGTCGATTACTTGAATTTCCGGTAAATTATGACGTTGCCCGCACTCGAAATCTTTCGGATCGTGGGCTGGTGTAACTTTCACGACACCTTCCAGCAACAAGACACCAGATCAACACTCAGCCCTATTACTGCAACGTGATATCAAGTAAAAACCATACCCGTGCCAAGCTCCATATTCACGAGTCTATCGTCGGCGATGATTGGAATCCGCGCCTTGGAGAACGGTTGAATGACCTCCTTTCCATGCAAGTGCTGATACCTCGCGTCGTCGGGGTGCACGGCAACTGCAACATCACCAAAAATAGTCTCTGGGCGCGTCGTATCTACCTCTAAAAACTCATATGTGTCGGCAATTTGATACTTGAAGCGATACATGACACCAACCTCAACGAATCTGTGATTTCCAGGAAGCCTTTTCTTAGTTGCCGTGTCAAATTGTTCTAAATCCACTTCAATATCAGATATCGCAGTTTGTAAAGTCGGACACCAATTGACCATCCTCCTCTTACGGTACACTAGACCCTTTTCATACAACTTTACAAAAGCCGTAACAACCGCTACCGACCGCGCCTTATCAAGCGTAAAGTATGACTGATCTTTCTTTACAATGGCTCCAAGATGATCAATTTGATGCATGATCCGGCCTCCATACTGCTCGTTCCATTGCCAAACGTGGTCCACAAAGGCTTCACGTCCTAAATCATGACGTGACAAGCCTCGTTCTTTCTGCAACTTCCTCTCCACAACACTCTGCGTTGCAATGCCTGCATGGTCTAATCCTGGCAACCACCGAACGTCAAAGCCTCGCATACGGTGCCACCGAGCAATAGCGTCTTGGATGGTAATGGTCAGTGCGTGGCCAATGTGAAGCGCACCTGTAACATTCGGTGGCGGAAGGATCATACTAAACACCTTGCGAGATGAACTCATACTCTTTTCCGATGAATGTGGGTTTAAAATTAACGTTTGTTGCCAGTATTGTTGCCATCCTTGTTCGACAACTGTTGGGTCATATGATGGGGCCATAGGAGCATGTTTTACGCGTTCACGTAGATCACTTGACAAAGGAACGTTCAGGAAATCTTTTGGAATGGCCGGCTTAGATAGCGCTCGTAGAACAATCGATAGCCGTCCTCGATGCAGTGCATGCTTTGCAGTGAGTCCTCTACGCCGTGCTAGCATCATGTGTGGTGGTGACCATTTCGACGTGGACCACACGCGTTCGTTCCTAATTTGAGGTATCAATACGTAATTGCGTGGATGTCGGTGCTAGTCGAAACAACACTAGGCACGCTTGTGCTGGACTTGTTCGTGAAAGACTGTCCACTGGCATGTACTAACTTTCTTAAGCTCTGCAAATCTAAATACTACCACGGCTGTTTGTTCTTTAATGTGCAAGAAAATTTTATGGTTCAAGCAGGAGACCCCACTGCAACGGGAAGTGGCGGGGTCTCTATTTATGGCAAGCTATATGGTCCTCAGGCCAGATTCTTTGAAGATGAACTGCCCGAAACAAGGGGAAGGTCCCACGAAGACCGCAGTGGACTCTTGGGTATGGCGTCTGGATCGGCTAATCAGAACGCGTCTCAATTTTACATTACCACTAGGGCCGAAGATATGGCGTATCTGGACAAACAGCACACGATTTTTGGCGAAGTAGCAGAAGGGATGGAGATTTTGGACAAAATCAACGCGTTGTTTGTGGACAAAGACGATCGACCGTACCAAGATGTCCGAATTAAGCACACGTACGTTCTTGACGACCCGTTTCCGGATCCAAAGGGATTGGACGAGTTGATTCCTCCAACATCGCCCACCCGAGAGAAACCAGAGGAAGAGCAAGTGGAGCTTAGACTGGCAGCTGATGAGAAACTGAATGAAAATGAAGGTAGAACGGAACAAGAGATTGAAAAGGCTATACGTGAAAAAGAGGCGAAGTCCCGTGCTGTGGTGCTTGAAATGATTGGAGATTTGCCCGATGCAGATGTCAAGCCGCCAGAGGAAGTGCTTTTTGTGTGCAAATTGAATTCTGTGACAGAGAGCTCGGATTTAGATGTGGCCTTTTGCAGATTCGGACCATGCAAGTCAGAGGTGATTCGTGATCATAAGACGGGGGACTCGCTGTGTTTTGCGTTTGTCGAGTTTACGGACCGACGTCATTGTGAGGAAGCTTACTTTAAAATGAATAATGTTTTGTTGGACGATCGACGAATTAAAGTGGATTTTAGTCAGTCAGTGTCCAAATTGTGGAATAAAGTCAAAAGACGCCTGTGGGAGAAGACAAGCAAGCGTGACGGCGATGCATACGCTGGTAATAACAAAACAGGTCAACGTGGTGGAGGAGGTGGTCGCGGGTCGGGTGAAAAGTTATTGTTGAAATCACGTAGAAAGGATGATTTCCAGCTCGTAGAGGAAGAGGAAGCTGCATCTTCTTCCCATCGAGTACAGTCTACACTCCATCATAGTGATCGCCAACGAAGTAGCAGTCGTGATAAAAGACAATCGTCTCGTAGTTTGGTGGAATCATCGCGATCGAAGCGACGGCACGGAAGCAGTCGAAGCCGGGAGCGAACCAGTCATCGACGGAGTGACAAACACGATCGACGACAGCGAAGCCGTAGCCGGGATCGTGACAGACGCAGACATAGTTCGAGTCGTGATCGCAGTAGCGGTCGCAGGAGCGATCGAAAAAAGCGTTTTCGAAGATAGCGTGGCATGCTTTAAAAGAGTTTGGGGATATGGTTTTCTTTCCCCTCGTTTAGCCATTATTGCAATATCAAGTATAGTCGCTTATTAGGAAGTAGAGGTCAGCTTTAATACGTTCTTTTAAAATTCAGGCTTTCATATGGATCTGAAAAATTAAATTTATGTATTCGCTTGGCTGAGCGAGCATCCGCTTGACATAAGCCCAAACGATGACAAATTAAAGTATATTTAAATCTATTTTATGCTGCCATAACCATATCTTATCATTCCACTACCTCTAACGTACAAGAGCATTAAGGCTCAACTCACATTTAATCTAACATTTAAATCCAAATGGCCGCCTTCTGCAGCTTGTGGAAGCCACAACATCAAAGACCCACCACTCGTAAAGGGAAGTCCCAGGAAGCCTGGACGCCATCGATCCAGATAGAAGGTCTTGCCACCTAACTGCTCTACAGTCGACTTCCACACTGCTTTTGAGCCAGCAGGCAGCTCCACCTCGTCAATCTTGGTTCCTCCAGACATGATGTTTACCACCACATCTTCCGTATCGAAACTTGTAAAAGCAACAATGACTTTGCCATCTCCTTTCTTTTTCCAAGACATGGTACTGTTTTGAAATGCCTTCATCATAATGTTCATTCCAAGTGTATGTGGATGCGTCCCATCATCCACTTCACCGATAAATTGCGTGGGACCGCAAATCGATTGAAAATAGTCGGAAATCATGCTGGAAATCCCAGTCATGTCAAAACCCGAGCAAACCCACATGCCCATGCCATCGTTGAGCATCTTGTACGCATATTCGTCAGCTTGAAACGATGAGCCATTGTTGCTCTTGCCCTTGGTGATCAAATCATTGATAATGACACCAAAGGTCTTGCGAATCTTGTCACGCGTCGTGTAGGCCGTTGCCTCGCTTGATTGTTGGATAAGCAACTCCATGCAATTGCTCGTGACCATTGCAATGTCCGTCTTGACAAGTTCCGTCTTTTGAACGGCAATGCGAAGTTGTCCTTCCGTAATCCCAGGATTTTGGTCACGCAGTGCGCCAATGGTTGCCCACGTACGATGAACAAGCCCTTGCAAGTCGTGGCCACACGTCGAATTGGACTGCAAAGCATCAGTGAGATACCCAATTTCCCCTTTGGTGATCTCTTCTGGTGGTGCCGTAAAGTTTGCACCTTTTAAAAAGGCGAGAAACTGATGCCAACTGGTAAGAAGGTCATCACTGTGAGCTAGAACTTGGGCCAGAATAAACTGGGTGGAAGCCATGAGTCGATCTGCAAGCCACCAATCCTTCGTCACTCGTTCCCCCGAGCACATTTTAATCGTAATGGGAAGTTCCACCACCACAGCATTGGACTGGTACAAAGCCGCGAGAATCTTGGCCTGCGTTGCGTGCGGATCAGAACTTTGAACGCTTCGAATGTACCGAAGCATGGCCCGAATCAGACCGAGAATCATACACGAACAATACACTGTCGTTCGGACTGACTTGGCCATGTTGGCAAACTTGCCAAACCAATTGTCCATGATTCCATTCAGACCGACATTGACAATGGACGAGACTTTGTAAAGAATTTCACGGCCACAATCGTCATTCTGGCGAACACACTCGATGCCACATTTGATCGGGAACTCAATCGGACACTGAGTCCAGCACGTGTTCGTCGCGTCGTTTCGGTTATAATTCGGTGGACACTCGTCTAGAATGTGAGCTTCGCGCCAACAAGCAGCGTCACCTTCCAACTTGTGAGGACCGACCCAATTGCGGTACGTTGGTACAACCGAGCTTTTGGCAGTGAGTGGTGTGGCAAGTTTAAATGAGGTGCCAGAACTATAAGTGATCAATGCCGAGTACGTGGACGAAGAACTCGAAGCCACCGTCACTTTTGTATTAGAAGATACCGCAAACTTGGAAACACTCGATTGTCGTGATCGCCATTTTGACGTGGAAAGCGTTTTGAATGCTGCGGCAAAGGAGATAGAGCCAGCGGTTGATGCCGAAGCTGGAGCGGTCGAGTTTTCAGGAATCGACGCGATTGGCTCGGCTCTAGAAACGGACGATTCCGAGTTTAAGTCGGATCGTTGTACCGGGGAAAATATTGAGGAAGTCCTCCGATTCGGTCGAGGAATATTATATTTGGTCTTGAATGCAGCGGACGGCCTACCGGTGAGGAGGCCTAGAACAGTGATGAGAATCACTTTTCGCCATACCATCGCGCACTTCGCTAGTCGAGCCAAGTGGATGAGTATTTGACGTAGCAAAATGAACTATGAGCCAAGTTCGCGCTAGGATGGGCACATCCGTTCATGCGGACATTATGACAGCGCAAAATGTCCTTGATTTTGATTGGACCGACGTCAAACCGTCGAGTGTATCATTTGTGCTTTATTTGTATATATACAAGTTACTTCTACTTTTTACCAGAAAAGGTATTACAAAAGCAGAGAGAGATAATTACCACGCGAGTCATCATTCCCTCTTCTATATTTTTGTGTGATGTAGTAGATTTAGGTACTTGAATTGATTGCGGTGGACGGTAGCACCATCCTTCGCAAATTGGGCTTGTCATATGTGAGAACGTCCTTGTCTTCTCCTATACTCTGCAGTAATGGTGAGCGTTCGCCGACAGGGTGCCGCATCTTTTCTATCTACCACTCATACTTTTTGCATTTTTTTTCGAAGCTGTAAAGTTCATAGTTAGATTTCAAATGACCACAGTCTGTCGACGAAGTCCCACGTCGTGCTGTGATTTATCAAATTAAGCCACATCACAGTAATGACTGCGATTGATTGGACGAGTCGTGTAACTGCCCTTGATTTGATTAAGTGCCATTCATAAATTACTAAATGACAAAAATTTGTATAAATAGGAATATCTTAAAGAATCCCTAATGCAGTTTTAAGATATATATTTTTTGCGCGCTGACCGATTTCGCCACGCTTGTCGTGATCCAAAACTACAACGTCGATAAAAAGCCAAAAAGCTTATCTTGCAAGTCAATCGCGCACAAAACCATTCCATAAGCATTTTAGCAAGTAGGTACGTTTTCATTGTCTATGACGTGGAGCAACTTCCGCCAGCTCACAGTCAACGTCACGTCTGATTGGCGCCGCCCAAATATTCAATGTGTGACTTATATAAATTCTATGCGTCTGTTGAGGTGATCGATCTAAGCTCGAAAAAGATGTACACGGTAAAGTGTCGCATAAGTAAAACATCCTACTTTTTGCGCGGTAATTTCGGCCAGACAGTTCATACAAATAACTAAAAGTTCATGCTTGACAAATCCTTAAAACATAGGTAAATTTAGAGTAATTATGCATAGTTAGATATTTAAGAGAATGCCACTACCGTAATTGCGATGCCGAGTGATACTTTTTTTAATAGGATAAAAACGCAAAAATGTTTTGCATTGGTAGCATGCGGGTGACGGTGACAATTCTGTAAGCAGAAAACGTGGACCTACAAGCCAAAGGTTGACAGAGCTCATGTAACGGGTGATCCGTGCTGTAGTGATGAAAGCTGAACTACTGCTGGAAGGAGCCTCAGAGGCATGTAGTAGTGGTGTCCGCAGACCTGCTGAATCGTTTCGGTTGCAATGTACATGATTGTTGCCAGATAAAGCAACGTTGGCTTCTTAAGCGGCGCTAAAGTAGGGCTGATGATACATACCTGTACTGTCAGGAAGTACTGACAAAATGAAAATCTGTCTATCTCAAAGGCTTCAAAGAGTTGCTGGCAGTGTCCGCACACAAAAAGCTATGTAAACGCTGGTCTCCGGTAGAGGGGGGTAAGATCTGAGTTTTGAAATGGGTATGGGTTTGCTGCATCCCATGTTGATTTAGCCTATAAGCACTCGACGGCTTTTTGAGGGTTAGCTATTTGTGTTGTACTGCGAGAGGATAGAATCATTCTAAAGGTTTGTTAAACTGCGTTTCATCGCAAAATTTCGCGTGCCGGCAAGCGATCGCTTTACCAAAAGTTGGCATAGAACTGCTTTGGGCAAGAGTAGCGAAAAAAACTCCGTTTAAATTCGACTGGCTCAAGAAGTTTTTTTTACGTTGCTCTGTGAGATTGAGGAAATTCACAGCATGAAGTCATTTTTTTACTTTGACATGGACAAGCATGCCTAAAACTCGGATCGATTGGCGAGGCAAGGCCAACAATTAATAGCCGTCTAATCACACGCAAAATGGAATCGGTAAGTCATGATTATACTCATTTTGTGCGAACAAAAGGAAGCCTGGCTAGTACAGGCCCAAAATAGTATAGGAGGTAGCGAAGGAGCTAATGCCTCTCCGATGGCGGACGTAATGACATCTTTAAATTGCTTTCAAAAAGCCAACGAGATTTGCTAGCAGCACCGGCGAGGAAAAATTCTTAATAACACCTTGGATTTGATTGATGTAGCTTCTCGGACGAGAACTACAGATCCCTCAATCGGGAAAATAAAAGATTCAGCAAACAGACAGCATACATATGCGTGAAACATAGCTTCAGAGACGGGCCATTGATAGCGGATCATATATACGCACTAGATGAGAATGAAAGTATGATCAAAAGTGATGCCCAGGTGTCACAAACAACCTTAAGGTTGTTATGCAGACCATGGCAATATGAACAGTTGAGAGTTCGATTGGTCGATGTGTCGACAGATGTACTCCGATTAAAGCCACTTTTAGACTGCTGGATTATGAAGGCCTCAAAAGCTACTGAGCTTGTGGTTGCAAAAAAAGCAGGACATATTTTAAAGGTAGTGTTCCTGCATATGAAATGCATTTTAGAACTTTCTCTGGAAAAAATAAAATGCATTCTTTGGCTTAGACGAAGTGTCTTGATTCATCCTTATAAAAAGCGTGCATTGCTCCTTGGCTAAGAGTCCCAAGATTGGTTTATTCTTATATAATAGTCAGATGTGGAGCCTTCACCGCATAGCAATTCAGGCAAGAAGTTTGACTGCGCGCGTACTGTGGCACAAGGCAATGGTCATTGACACAAAAGCAATGTAAGCCCCTGATTGCAATTTATATTTTAAAGACAGAGATCGACACCGTACGAGAGTCGAAACTTTTGCATTCGCTACCAGCTTTGAGTGTTCGGACCCAAAGATAGATGACGACTGTTTATGCTTATATCTGAAAAATTTGTATTTGCATTATAGATACTTTCAAATGTAGATAAGCGAGTCGACTCGACGGCAAGTACGCCTGGTGGTATGCTATGAAAGTGGTGTGTGAAGCCAGTATCAAGCGCCCCGGTAAGGTTTAGACCTTTAATCACACAGCATTAGAGGCTTTCAACCGAATATAGTATAGAGATTTATTTGCTTATAGTCGCTTTTACGGAATTTTGTCGGCAGTGAAAGCTACATAGGAGGTCAATAAAGCCAATTCTTTTCACGTTGATAAAAAGGTCCCCGGCTGCATTGTAAGCATCCATGAGGTTTGAATCGATCTTGGCACGGTTAAAGCTGTCCCGGCTCGGTCTACTTTACATTCTGAGGAACGACTAGGTTGCGTTAAATATCTGCATTACTACAATGCTGGTTTATGCGGTCCTCACACAGCCTCTATTCAATCCATTGGAGAAGGCTACTTAGTGGTGCTAAATGGGCCAGCCCGAGGATGCTTTTGACAGCATCAAAGAGAGTCTTCCGCAAGTTTCAATCCTGGCTTCAACATGCGAGACAAAGCCGTCTGTTGTCGCTTGTGACTACACCGTTAGGTGCGTGTTGTTGCAGCTCTGCGAGGACGAACGTGAGCGAGTCGTTTAGTACCTTACGGTTGACGGCTGAGGCTACCTTTACAACGCAAAGAGTTAGCGACAAACAATGCACAGAAATGTAGTCAAAGTCGTAAAATTTACTATCGGAGTTTGATGTACATCACGGATTAGGTGCCAATTTATGCGGAGTGATAGGACCTTGCCAATTCGCCTTGGCTTTGTAATCCATGTCACCCCTACTCGTAAAGTTCTGAGTGCCCCTTTTGGGCTCTGAGCCTTCTCGGATCTATTTTGACCATGCATTTCTGAGGACGGCGGCAAGTACGCCCAACTTCTCCCAAAAATTGGCAAGATGGTTGTTTATTATTGATATATTTTTCGTTTAACACAGCACGTTCAATACCGAGCCTGGCAAGCTCGAATGGAATCCGACGCATTCTCGCACAGGCTATATGATGAGCTGACCGACATTAGCAGAAGCGAAAGCTTAACCGACGGAAAGATTCATACGCGGCTTTTCAGATTTACGGCCTAACAGTATTGGCGTTGTTCCTCCCAATTATACGTCTCGAGTAAAACATGCTGGTTTTTTGTCATTTTAAGATTAATGCAACCAACTAGATGCCTAAAAATGATGCAGGGACTCTATAAATATTAGAGTGATGCAACTGCAACATTATCCTCGATAGCAGGTTCTCTTCGTATGTAAGCAGGGACTTCTTTGTGTGTGACTTAAACGGTAAAATTACAATTACATCGTATAGCGACCCGTGCACACATGTGGATTGCTATGTCATTTGCGACAAAAAAGTGGAAATAATCAATATCACCCGCATTATCGTTTTTCCCTCTGTTATTACTGGACGTTCTCCGCAAAGCTGTTACCGTGGCAGCAATGAAAGTTCCTGACAACTTGGTTCCAGTACAGAAAAAGTTTCTTCGTCGCCAGTGTGCTAGACACACCAATTTGTCCGCACTAACACTTGACCTGAAGAAACATTTGACAAGTGGGCACCATGGTACCACATACAACGAAACACTCGCGGAAAATTTAAGCACCCAAGGCTCATTCATTTGCCAATTATCGGTTCAACGCGTCGATTCTCATTGCAGCTTGTGCTTGATAAAGGCAAACAAATAGCGCCAAAACTCCTTAGCTGCCACCTTGTCCAAATGACGCTTATCTGGATGAATCTGTCAATTATAAAATAACGTAAACAACCGCCTTTCGCCTTTCCTAACCACTTCCGCGTACCATCAACACCTTTACATCCCATTGCTTAATCTCAGGATTGAGCTGAGATCCTTGATTATAAATGTGAACTCCACACACTGACACCAAACCAATAAGTACACGACGCATGATCTAGCCATCCACTGCAACAGTTCATACCTTTTTTAAACACTTCAAGCGGAAACTTCCACTTCCAGCCCTTAAACTGCCATGACTGCCCTGACACAATCACGCCAACTACCGAGCGCCTAAGTTACACAATCAAATCAGTATAAAACATTGTCCGACCGCAGAAATAGCACTAGTACACACCAATCCTTGTCCTTGAATCGATTGATCGTGTCAACAACCTTAAACGTATACACATGTCCATCCTCCTCACGCGTAATCATCATCGACTGTTCTTTCCGATGTCCACTCGCTTTTTTTTGCATGTTTGACACATACACGCCGTCTTCCAAAAAGTCTCGCGCATTTAACATTGTAAACAAATCCGAGAACCCAGCGGGGACGACAATGATGGGTGTACCCAAAATCCTTTCCTTCACCAGTCTATGCAGCGGCAGCTGCTCCTTTCGCATGGTCGTCGTGGCCAACAAGGCCGTGGCCTTGCTGGCCTTTTCAATCTTCTCCTTGGTCTCTGCATTCACGAGCTCGAGCGTCTTGATCACGCTATCAAATTTGGTCTTGTGTGCATCCAGCACCGTCGTGCGCGTCCGATTCACGTACTCGCGGTTCCGTATCCTCTTCATCTGGTCGTCAGCTTCCGGAGCTTTGTGGCTCTCGCCATGATTCAGCCGATGTTTCTCCTTTTCCTGCGCCACCTTTCTCTTCTTTGCAGCTCGTGTCTCCTCCTCTCCCTCGCTCGCCTTCTTGGCGACCGTCTTCTTGTCTTTCTCACCAGACGCTGCCGTGGGCTTTCCACGAGCATCCAGGATCTGGGGACTACTGTCAATATCGCCTTTTAAAAAGGCTACAAGCTCCTTCTTATCCACCGTCGATACCATTGCCGCCTTTTCCTCACGACATTTAAGCACATAGTCACTAAAGGACAAATCGGCGTGCTTAAAGCACGTGTGGACGGCTAGCAAGTCGTAGCTTTTGTCCAACTTCTTCGAGTGATATGCTGTCGGGGCGTGCTTTGGTAACCGCTTGAGCTCGGAGCCAGACACATCAAGAAAAACCAAGCTGTCGCCTTCTACATGGACGGACTTGCCAGCGATCAAGTGTGCCCGCAACGCACGCAGCATCGCTAACGGCGTGTCCTCCATCGTCGCCATTTCAAATTAGTGCCTACAGGGGACGTGGTGTGTCAGACATGAAATAGTGAATAGTGTGGTGGACATGAATTCCGTCGGAAGTGATGTACTTCGTTACATTATCTAGACGATGACAACGCCTCATGTGCTGCTGTACTTTGATGTGAACAAGGTCCGACAGCCTTGTGATTGACTTTCTGGTGGCTTCTGAGCAATCACCACGTTATTTGTATGCTGCTTAGACAATGATCATGCACGATCCCATGCAGGGCAAGTCGCTTCCTCATATCCTCAACGACCTGTTGACGGAGCGAGCTTTGGGTCGCAAAGTCAATGTACCGGATGCGGAATCTAAGTGGATCTGGAATGGGGAGTCGGTGTTGGACAAACATTTGGCAAACACTCGAGAAGACGACACTCTAGTGTCGTACGGGGCATTCCTGCGAGCCAAGGTGGGCTAGTAGAGCTTTTGGACACACACTGGGAAATTGACTATTGCAATCGTGTTGTGATTGCAGTTTCCCTTATCTGAAAATCCTGAAGTCGCCAAAGAAAACAAACGCGTGAGGAAGATGCTACGTCGTGACTTTACGGTGATTGGGAATCCAGGAGCGGGGCTGAAAAGCGAGTATGAGAAACTACTGCATCACCTGCTTTTGCCATGTACAGAAGCGAGTAAAGCTGAATTAAAAGAGGTGGGACTGGATGACTCGTCATACTGTTTCATTGTTCCGGCGTTTTTCCGGTTGTTGGAATATTTGCAAATGAATGAGATCAAATTTAATCTCATTTTCAGGACTTTTGGAAACGATTTGCATCGCGTGGCGCAAGAGTTTAATTGCTTTTGCGAAGGACGTCATCCATGTTTTCCTTTAGCAAAGCCTATGGATGGATCTGATGAAAGTGTTGACCGACGGATTTATCTTCACAGAACGTCAACAGGAGAAATGCCTCGATTTGGAACCTTCTTGCGAGCAGAAGGCACCACAGCCTTGGTAATGGGCACATTTGAACAACCAGAAGTAACTGATGCAGATCCACTGGCTTTCTACGCTTCCCAGCAAGAAAATGTTGAAATCGTCCAAGGCCTTTCTCAAATCCATGATTTTCTTGGGCGACGGTGGCGACAATCGCAAGCCACGTTGGCACTGCGTGACTACTACCCTTACTGGTTTCACAATGGTCAAGCTGCAACTGCCGGAAAATTGTTGGTACTCGATCCAACCGATTCCGCGAAAGGTGTTCACGCAATCTTTTTTGACGACAATATATTGCCGCACGACGCGCATATTGTCGATGCTCGAAATGCGCACAATGACTCAGCCTTGCCATTTGAGAGAACACGTGAGTTGCACTTGATGCGCGTCGAACCGCTCGATGTAATTCAGGACGAAAAGTACCTGATTGACCGCTTTAAGGTTTCCTTACAACGAGCCATGAAAGACTAGCTTATACAGCACAAGTGGCTGGCAACAAGAAAATTGCAGAAATAAAGGGATTATTGGTAGTACTGCACTCTCTGGGTTGATTAAGTACAAAATGTACCACAAACGTCTGTATATCGTAGATTCTTTGAAAATGAATAAAGAGTAAAAGCAAGCCTCTGATTAAATACGGAATAAGTGCGCCGGAAAAATATAAAATAACAAGCCTTTGACGTTTCCAGGATAAACTTTCGGTGTTTGTTTGAGCCCGCATATGACATTTGAGACACCAAAACATATTATTAAAGAGCGCTGGAAAAATTACAGTACCGATTGCTGAGAATATTGGCAATATCAAGTTCGCTTGTGCGACAAGTCTAGACATTTTTTTCACATTTCCCTGTGCAATATAAATGTCCCGTTATTGGTACTGCTTGCAATGAAGATCTACAGAAGTGTCATTTTTATTTATTAAACTTGAGTATGCGTAATTGGGTAACTAGCGCCAACGTCTTCGCCACGCCGACAAGTCCAAAGCATGTGTTTCTCGAGCCGCGGCATGCCCGAAATCAAATTACACTTCTTCGAGCCACGTGTTGAGTTAAGGTGTGCTTGCAGTAGGTCGACCACCTTTTGTTGCTATTTGGAATGAAGAGCGCGGCCTATGGGGCGCACTGACGAGTCAACGAAGGATCGCGGACCTCCAGCGCCGCCAAGCTCAATTGACCAAGATACGACTGCAGTTACTGCTTTTTGCCGCATGTACTGACAAGTGACAATCATTTATTGCGCTACTTGCCCTATACGATGGACCTATAGCCAATCAAAATATAAAGTGTTGATGTCGAAGCTCTCCAGACGGCCAGTTTATCTCTCACGGGTTATCTTTAAACAAGAGTGACAGCTGCGTAGCGACACTCTCTAAACATCCATTTATAATTGCATACGTGTTGTTCCTCAGGAGAGCAAACAACCGCCCGTCGGAATATCGTATTACTTCTTGTACGCCTCGAAGATGTGTGACTTCGTCACATTTAGTTGCACTATACAGGCCCACGGGTAGATTGTCTCACAACGTTACAGAACCACTTTTCTGCATACGTCGGATGCGCAGTTTGCACTGTTGAAATTTTTCTTGGGAACTATGTCCTGGCTGCGTTTGCAGCCCTCACTGCTGCCAAGTGGCTGGAACTTGTCACAAATCTCGATCTTTTCGAGCAAATCTATGCTCTTCATCTGCATTGCTCTCGACGCTTCTTCAAAATAAGGTTTGGAGTGTGACATTGAATCAGATACGCTGCTCATGCTTAAGCATTAGGAATGTGCTATGTAGAATTAAACGCCATAGACAGTCGTTACAGAGACAGCAACTCTCGTGCCATTGTGCCGTTCATTTTGTAGGCCGGACTAGAATATAATGTTCCGCTACTATCGGATAAAAAATTGTCAGCTTGTTCACTCCAATTACCAGCAGACGAAAAATTATAGTATGCTCAAGGCTACCGAGGCTCGAAATGAGTTTTCTTTACCTCGTACATTTGTTTGTAACAACAACGATCCATCGCTTCCGATTCATTTCCCGAGAGCTGTCAAACTTTTGTGAGCCCAAGGTTTCGTGTTGCCTATAAGCTAACATCTATCACGAGTTATTCTTTATCCTCCAGGAATATGCCTTGTCCCTGTCAATAACTTTTTTTTTCCTCGGCATCTTCTCTCTACCTTTTGAATCCCTTGAAGATCCACTTGGCCGGAGATAAAGCAGAAGTAGCTGTGACATTATAAGTACGGAGGAACTTTTTGTCCATGATAAGGGCGACTATAATTTTTTATGCGCATAGAGTAGAAAAAAAAGTAGTTGCCGTGGGTTGTTTGGCGGGACAAACGATCGCTCAGTTTTGCACAACAGAGATCTTGTGAGACGTGTAAGCACCCACGGCTCAATAAAACGAAGCCTGGTAGCTATACACCTGATGTAGATTCGAAGGTATTGACGTCCACGAAGGTGAACTTTACGACGTCTTAGTTAGCAGAAGAATATATACACTGGCTTTTGAAGACGCTAATGATAGCATTTGCTACTTGAGTAAAAAATATCGCAGGTAGATCGCATATTACCACCAGCTGCAGATAAAAAGGTTCCGCGAGCTGATCGCATACATAGTGGGTAGCATAGCTAGTAATACCAAGCAAGGGTAGCATAGCTTTGTTAAAAGAGTATCAAGATGTGACTCAAAATCGAAAGTCGGATAGCGCGAAATTTTCAGCGAGACCTTATTCGCGAGGATAATTGTACTTTGAGCCCCTTTACAACATGAAATTACTTACGCACCGATAAAGCTCGTTGGAAATTATAGCTCTTTGCAGTCGATTGGATCTTGATTTTTCAAAACGGCAGTATATCAATTCCACTTATGTAAGATAATGACACGATGGTCATCAGACTGTGCAAAGTATACTTCCGTGTTGAATACAAGTCTGACAAACCCAATGTACTTGTCGACGCGCTTTCTAGCTGGCGAGAGCAGGAGCTGACCTATATCGGCATGAATAGAAGGGTTACTGACGAGAGCTCGTCAGGTATACATAAAAAAAGTCTGCCAGTCTAGTGCATTTTCTGAGATGTTTAAGACCAGAGATTTTCTCAAGCCAAGTGATCAATTTCAACAACGGTCGTGGCTGAGCGGGTAGACGAGACACAATGCTCTATCATAAGGTAGAATTGGCAGATCCATAGGGTCATCGTTCCAATTTTAAAGTACGATATGCTTTCACTACCGGCTCATACAATCAATTAAATCTACAGTGTATTGGAGACTTCTACGTACGAGTGAGTGGTCACAAATGTGAGGAACTATGAGACCTGCCAGAAAATATAACACGTGCCTTTAACGGCATCTTCTTGAAGAGCCTACTCCTTTCGGTAATTATAAACACCAACCTTACCTTGGCTTGACGGAGATCTATGACAACGCGAGAAAAGCCGTATTTAAGCGTTGTCTAAACTCGAGACAATGGGGGATTTGTAACCTAATACAGTCAGTGAATGAAGGCAAACAGCAAGGGTTTGATGAAAACTATACATTGATTATCGAACACCATGTGGCTCGATAAGTACCTGTAGTTTATCGATGCTTTTTGGCAAAATGTGCACCAGCTACTCGTACTCCGCTTGCTTATTTTACCCAAACAGATGGAGAACGCGTATGCTTCACACTCACGAGATGACAAGCTATCTACCATTTGGTTCGCATTAAGCAATGAGCTTTGTGCTTACATCTCAACGTAAAGGGGCTAAGACACCTAATATTACTCCTTCTGTAATAAGAAGGCTCGGGTTACCTTTGTCTCCTCGGTTTTTAATGTGAGAAGAGTTTCCATATTGAAGCAGTTATCTGATTTTGCAAAACGTCCGCTGAAAGTTGTACGCGAGGCATGGGATGCAAATGCATCCACCTAGTATAACAATACAAACTTTTGGCTATATACGAAATAAGATTTTCTTTCACTGCTAAAAAGAATGAATTCGGCAATAAAATTACGAACAATAAAAACATCTCTTTTTTTATTTTCACAATCTTGGAATCAAGGGTCGGAAACCTATTAGACGATGTCGTTACACTTATCAATTCATGTGGAATGACTATAGAGAATTGTTTTTTTTTCAGAGCTCCGAGTCCATTTATCTTTTAAGGTCCCTTTGCACCTCTTCAAAGCGTTTCCTCACACTCGACCGTGGATTCAGGCGAGTACAGATAATCGCACAGCTGCCAATATTGCTAATATCTATACTATATGACGAAGAGGCCGGGTATACAAAAGACTTTTCAATATAAACGGCTGACACATCTTGGAGCTCAATAAGAAAGTGAAGCGAGTATTTTTTTGTAATATAACCATCTATCGTGAATACGTGCGGCGGCTAATTTGACTGTAAAGCTCATGGGTCTTATGACCAAAGAAGACCATCTTCTCTCAATTTTCCTTAAAGGTGACTCCAAATAAGCTGGACCCTTATCAATAGGGCTGATCTTGAGAGCATTCTTAGTTGAACAAATTTCATTACACTTTTATCCAGCAATTTGCCTAGCTACTGTTGTGGTGTCTAGAAGTATACCAAAATAAGTCAAAACTGTAAATCGAGGACGGCAGGCATACAAACTTTCAGACACATAGGGAGCCGAAGATGCATCCAGAGTAAGTACTGAAATTCCGTTGTTTTCATAACGGGTTTTTTGGTGCAGTGGTTTAACTACCTCTGCTCCAAGTCGGTACCGAATCCCACCGTGGAATAAAACTGACAGGTGATGCTATTTGGGGGGATTACAATTGGGGAGTCAAAAAGTTGATAGCGTGCGATAAATGCCGAAGGCACTGTCGTGAGGGAGTCGTTACAACACCTAGCCACAAGACGTCGGTATGCGAAGCCCCTAATATGGGGTAGACAACACCTTGGCGAAGCTTGATGCCAATTGGGAGAGACGGTAATACTGGGTGGCGGAAAGCTGCAAGGATCGCTAACTCGACAGTAGTCCCACCGAATCGGTATGTAAGATGTGACGTAGGTCGGGTTAGCCCGTGACCTCAAACAGGCGCAATTAGCATATCGGCTACGAATAATCCCAGGAATAAAAAACCCTTAAAAGACGAAATGCCAAAAATGCCAAATTGTTCAAAAGGTGCTAAGGCCGGAATAACGAAAGGCCGGAATCAAGCTTGAAAACAGCATTTTTGTGTTAAGCCACTCTTTTTTTCTAGCAAAAGAGCTAAGAGGGACATCATCTCAGCTAGAATGGGGCCCAATTGTGGCGGCTGCTAAAATGGGTCCAGGGTAACGTTGAGGGCATAAATAGCAATAATGCTCCAAGTTAATTTCCATCGTAAAGAGAACGTGCCGAAGCGTTATTTAGCTGCACTAAGTCTTCATTGTGGAATTTCAGCTGTAAATTGCTGGTGGATTTCAGTCTGGCTAGCAACTCAAGAGATTGCCGCAGTTTGGCACTGGAATGGCCTAGAGTTTTGCAGCATCAGTCTTGACAGAAGGCCCACATAGTCGTATCAGGTCTACCTGATATGCCGAGTCGAGAAAGGGGCACTGCTGGTAAATTAAATTTCATTAAAATTTCCCGAATTCTTGTCACACTTAGCTCGGATATTTTATAAGTGTCAAAAGTCCAGGTGTAATGTCCGGCGAAATTTTTTGGCACTTGACAAGGCCCTATTGGATTAGGGTCTAGTGAACGCACCAGAGAGCCGGCTTTGTCCAAGGAATTGCTGCATGAATTCGCGCTGACAAGCCGCCTCGAGCCAAATTGGCTTAAAAAACGAGAAAGGTTTGTAGCCGTTATAGGTATTGGGCAAGCCTTAAATAGTTGCGCCGGCCTAAAAATTTCTTGGGCTGCTAGTAATTTACTAACCCCAAGGGCCTTGTAGCTCCGGCTCAAGCTTTACCACATTTGCCGTAGGTAATATCCACATTATTTAGAATAGGCGTGGTTAGTTTTAAAGAATAGGACGCAGAGGATTCAGGTGAAGACGGCTTGTGATAGAAAAAGCAAAATCAAAAGTGAATTATTAAGACTTAGTTCGCACTACTGCTACATCTAAGCTTAGAACCTTCTAGAAGCTTCTGACGTCATTGTCTGACGTCATCGTCTTACGTTATCGTCTGACGTCGTCGTCTAACGTCATCGTCTGACGTCATCTACTACCCTACCGGTACCTTACCGGAATACCTACACATGCAAAAACATACATATTACACATAGCCACAGCATCAACTTCAACACTCTCCCTTGATGTGTGCGTGTGTTTGGCTACTTTCCGTCGCTTAGGCATAGATCAAAGACGAAATTTTCATGCTTAATTCGCCCGAGTACCTTCGTCAGTCCATCCGCTACCATCTCATCCGTCGGCTTGTACTCCAGTGTTATGACACCTTCTTCCACTTTCTCACGTAAAAAGTGGTATTTGATGTCAATGTGCTTGGTTCGCGCATGGAAGATTGGGTTCTTTGCTAACGCAATGCAGCCTTGGTTGTCTTGGTAGATCATCGTAGGCCCCTCCAATACACAGCCCATATCACTCAAAAGCAGACGCAGCCACACTGCCTCTTGAGTCGCAGAGTATAAGGCCATATACTCCGCCTCGGTACTTGATGTTGCCACAGTAGGTTGCCTTTTAGACTTCCATGATACTACGCTGCCATTAAGGAAATAAGCGTAGCCTGTCGTGGAGCGGCGTGAGTCCAAGTCGCTTGCCCATGACGCATCCGCATAACCCTGTAGCTCTCCCTTGTTCTTTCCGCTAAACACAATACTGTAGTCTGCAGTCGTCTTCAAGTACTTCAGTATGCGCTTGGCCGCGATCCAATGTTGCATTCCATGACGCTCGCAGTGCTTGGCCACTTCGCCCACTGCGTGGGCAATGTCCGGTCGCGTGCACGTTGCAACATACATCAATGCACCGACAAGCTCACGGTACGGCCACTTTGGCACAAACACGTCGTCATCTCGAAGTTTGATGAGCTTCTCACTCTCGTTCGCCGGTGTGTGCACCTCCTTACACTTGTCGACGCCATACTTTTCGGCCAGCCGTTTGATGTACGCGCGCTGGTCGATGCGGATGCTCTTATTTATCGTGTCCCGCCGCACCTCAATTCCAAGACAGTACTTGAGCGGTCCCAACTCTTTGATGCTGAATTCGCTCTTGAGCGCGCTCTTGATAGCGTCGATGTGTTCTTGCATCCGCGCAAAGAGAATCAGGTCATCAACGTGGATGATGACAATGCTGAAATCACGCTGTGAGCGTCTCACGTAAACGCACAGGTCGGCCGCTGTACGATCGAATCCTTGTTCTTGAAGGTGTGCGTTGAATCGATTGTTCCATTCGCGAGCAGCCTGCTTTGTGCCGTAAAGCGCCTTGCGCAATAGACACTTTTTGCTTGGTTGCCCCATATCCTCGAAGCCGTCAGGCTGATCCATGTAGATCGCCTCCTTGACTTCGCCATACAGGAATGCTGTGTCGACATCGACGTTCTCTATCACCAGGTCCTGTTCGACCGCGAGCGCTAATGCTACATTGATTGACTCCTTGCGCGCGACCGGCGCAAACGTCTCAAAGTAATCCACTCCTGGTCGCTGAGTGAAGCCCTTGGCCACGAGTCGCGCCTTGAATTTGGCGATCTTGCCACTTGGCTCACGCTTGATGCGGAAGACCCACTTACACCCAATCGCCTTCTTGTCGCTCGGTAGATCCACAAGCGTCCACGTCTCGTGCTTCGCCAGTGATTGAATCTCACTTTCCATCGCGCGTAGCCACTCATCTTCGTGCTTGCTTTGCAAAACATGATTGAAAGACGATGCATTCTCGCCGTCATCTTCAGCGTTAAAGCAGTACAGCGCATCGTACTCGGCTTCGTAGTCGTCCAGGTTGAACTCGCCGCGCCGCATGTTTGGATATTCCTGCTCGAAACGTGTTACCGCTTGCTTCTTACGCACCGGTCGCACATGCGACTCGTTCTCACCGTCACGTCCAGGCGTGCTTGATCTTTGTGTCGGCACGGCACCTTCCGGTCGCTCGGTCATCTCTCGTACAACGTGTTCTGGCGTCACACTCGGTTCCATTGGCGGAGTTTGGTAACTCTCCCTTGCAGTGACATTGCACGGTTCGTGATCGTGCTCCTCGTCACCCGCTATGTCGATCACACTTGGCGCACTTTGTTTGCGCGCTACCATTGTTGGCGCGTGCTCCACAAATGTCACGCTGCGCGAGATTACGATCGCGCCCGTGCTTGCATCTAGCAGTCGATACGCTTTGTGCTGCTTTGAGTAGCCAAGCATCAGACAGCGCATGCCTGAGTTGTCGAGCTTTCCTCGCGTTGCCTTGGCCACATGCGCATAGCACTGGCTGCCAAACACGCGCATATGATGAATGCGTGGCTTGCGCTTGAACACGAGCTCAAACGGGCTCGCGTTTGGACTCGATGAGTTTGGTAGCACGTTGCGGATGTCCACGGCGGTCATCATAGCTTCACACCAGTAGACCTTACTCATCTTGGCCTCGCTCAGCATGCAGCGAGTCATCTCGGTCAGCGTGCGATTCATGCGCTCTGCCATGCCGTTTTGTTCCGGGTTGTGTGGCACAGTGAATTCTTGTTTGATTCCATTTTTCTTGCAGAAACTCTCCAATTTCGCGTTGCGATATTCACCGCCATTGTCGCTACGCAGTACCTTTACGTCAATGCCGCACTCAATCTTTATGTCGTGGAAGTATTTAATGAATGCCTCCGGCACCTCGCTCTTCCTGCGCAGCGGATAAATGGTCGCAAAGCGACTCCGCATGGCAATGAAACTCACAACGTAGCGGTATCCCGACTGAGACTCCGGTGAGATCGGTCCTAGCACATCCGAGCACACAAAACTGTCCGCACGAAGGCTTTCTCTTGCAGAAGAGTCCACTTTGGTGCTCTTAAACGTTTTTCGAACTTGTTTGGCTGTCGTGCACACATCGCATACAACACTCGCGTCGACGCAGTCGCCGTCGATGTGGCCGCCCTTTATCAGTTTGTTCACTGTCGAATAGGACACGTGCCCGAGCCGGCTATGCCACAGTTCGGCTTCATTCTGAACTGTATGGCACTCGGCGATTGGCTCGACGTCCAGCATCATTAGCATGCCACGCCGCGATCCAGTCGCGACAGTCCGTCCGTCTCGACTCACGACGCAGCCGTTGTGGGAGATCTCAACTTTCATCCCGCGCGCTGCTGCCGCAGTTAATGAAAACAAATTCTTCGTGAGATCTTGTACGTGTAGCGCGTTCTCAAGCCGCGCATTCGCCCACCCCGTGCCATTCCAGACCCGCAGCATCACTGTGCCTTGTCCAAGCACCTTCAATTGCGCGCTGCTTTTTGCGCTCGATACAATACGTGCCGTCGTTGCTTCTACGTACTCTGAAAAAGCTTTTCGCTCCTTGCACATATGTGCTGTGGCGCCGCTGTCCATGACCCAGCAGTCGCCTTCACTTCCTTCGCTGACGCTGAACGCCACATTCGAGTGATCTTCATATCGGCTTCCGCTTCCACTGTTGTCGTTAGCCTTTGCCCAGCAGTCGCGCGCGTAGTGCCCGCGCTTTCCACAATTAAAGCACTGAACACCCGCTCCCTTCTTGCGCTGACCGCCACTCTTCTTTCCAAACTGGCGCTTTTCACGATGCTTGCTTACGTGCAGCGCCGTTACATTTTCGGTGCGGCATGACTCTTTCTTGCGCACTTCCTCAGCAATGAGCTTGGTCACGAGATCGCTGAAATTGAATTGAGTCACACTCATGCGGAATGCCTGCACCAAGCTCTCGTACGACTCTGGCAGGCTGCGCAGCATTGTCGCGCATACGTCCTCTTCATTTGGCCCGCAAATCGCGCTTCTCATCTGCAGCACCAGTTGCTCCAGCTCCATTACGTGTGCGCTCATATCCGTCGTCGTGTACTTAAACGACGCGAACTTCCTCTTGAGCCATAGCCGGCTTGCCATGTCCTGAGTTCGATGGAACCTCTCCAGCGCTTCCCAGGTTTCCTTAGCACTGGTAGCATCCATGACATGTACCAGCTGAGCGTCCTTCAGGTTGAGCACGATCGCCGCGTGCGCTTGCTGCTCTTTCGCCGCCGTGACGCTAGCTGTATTGAGAACAGCTTCCCACAGTCCCTTGGACATGAGGTACATCTTCATCTTGAACGCCCATAGCGCGTAGTTCGATCCATCGAACGGCTCAATCTTGGGTATCGCGTCCGTACTTGGGCTCATAACCTTTTAAAGAATAGGACGCAGAGGATTCAGGTGAAGACGGCTTGTGATAGAAAAGGCAAAGTCAAAAGTGAATTATTAAGACTTAGTTCGCCTACTGCTACATCTAAGCTTAGAACCTTCTACAAGCTTCTGACGTCATTGTTTGACGTCATCGTCTTACGTTATCGTCTGACGTCGTCGTCTAACGTCATCGTCTTACGTTATCGTCTGACGTCATCTACTACCCTACCGGTACCTTACCGGAATACTACACATGCAAAAACATACATATTACACATAGCCACAGCATCAACTTCAACAGTTAGCCTGTCAAATTTGACCTGAAGCCTTGTAAATTTTTGCGAAATTGAGTATGCCATGTAAAAAGTACGAAGTGCCAATACGACCCAAGACTTGTCCAGCGATGGAGACGGTGTGATACCACGTGGTCCGGGCCAATAGAAATGGGGGCGTAAAGAATATCATAGTCTTGTCTCCAAGGCGAAATTGCTTTATCGAAAAGTCGATTAATTGGGTACGCCCGAGATGGTCAATTAGCCGGCATCCTGCCAGCTAAAATCACTTTACATAGCATGTGAAGTTGAAGACTCCCAATGGAGTCTAAGATAGGTGTTAAGCCTTATCCACCTTGACTTTTAGAGAGGAACCACCACTCGCGGACCAGAGCGTTGGAAGACTTAAAACGACACATGAAGCGTGAACTTAGTCGCGAAAGCTGATCTTGAAAGCCAGTGGATGGAATATAACAAACACTGGCCGTGTGCCATAGTACAAGTAGAATTATTTGTTGGAGAATAACATATTGACCCCGTAAAGTCCATGCGCGGTGAAGCCATAGCGAACACCGGTTTTCCATTTCCACGATAAGATGCTGGAGTCGATCAGCGTCCGAAAGAGTTGGTCCGTAATAAATACCCAAAAGCTTGGTGCAAGCATTATTGTCTACCATAACAGCTCTCAGTGATAGAAGGTTTTGTCGTACTGGCTCATTTTCCGCAGTCCAAGGTTGAAAGGGAAGAGTTACTGTCTTAGCCGTATTTAGACTTATCCCAGAGGCCTCACAAAAATTCCCTACCAGTTTTAAAAAGAAACTGGTTTGACGTAAATCATGAAGGAGTCCGATGCAGTCATCAGCAAAGCTTATAACTGTATAGGTCGAATCATTGAGTGAGTCGGAGTCACTAATTGAATGAGTATCACTAATTGAGTGAGTGGATGATTGACTTTGAAGACCATAATTTTGAAGACGAACTCGAAGGAAATTAAGCAAAGGCTCAATAAAGAGCACAAATAATGCCGGCGAAAATGGGTCTCCTCGACGGACCCCCGCACCTAATTCAAATGGTAGCCATTAAACATCAGGGTAGTTAGGGTACCCGGGTAGAGGATTCGTATCCAGCGGCGGAATTTGTCCCCAAATCCATAGTGCATTAGAACCATATCGAGTGCGTCCCATACGACACTATCAAAGGCTTAAGCGAAATCTAGTAGAACGGCGCCAGCCGGGGAATTGCCCCCCCCAAATAATTAGGTCAAAGTTTGAAGCCGTAAATGTGCGTGGCAAATATCCCGGCCCGGTACAAATCCAAATTGGTCCGGGTGAAGTATTTTTCCCGATACGGAGCCGGACCTATGGCCCAAAATTTTGGACCCGACTTTAGCGTCCACATTAAGTAATGAAATGGTCGATAATTGCTGAGGAGTTTCCGATCGCCTTTTTTATAAAGAGACGAGACTTGAACCCTCCGCTGAAATTTAGTCATTTTCCCCCTTTGAAATTGAGCAGCATATATAACTTCGAATATTCTGCTCCAGAGGGGCAGATCCGTCTTATAATATTCAACAGGAAGGCCGTCCGGTCCCGGAGTTTTTCCAATTGCCGTGTGTTAGCGCCCAATAAAACTCAAAAGCTGTGAAGGGGCTGTCCAAATAAGCCTGATCCGTCAAGGTAAGTCGCGCTTTCGTGTCTTGGAGAATTTGGACCAATTTCAAAGGATCCCATTTTGGATTACTATGGCCAGATTCCTTCGAAGCGAACAGTAAATTCCACACCAGTACGACAGAAAAGAGGAACAAGTCGACTCTAGGTCTTCGATTGAATTGACCGGGATAAGCGTCTTGTCGACAATGGCTGGCGGTCTGAATTTTTGTTTAGAGCAGCGCTCAGTGGATTCCAAGTCGGAGGTAAACTTCCGCTTGGACGAATAGTATTTTTTTCCATTCAGCTTTTCTTTAAGCTGGTTTTTTGCACTAGTTATACGGTCCGGACGGACACTGGATGGTTCCTGAGCGTGCATATGCTGAATTTCGTTTACTCTAAGGTAGAGATTTTCAAGCACCCGCATGCGTACAATTTTTTTTCTTCAGGACTAACTCACGCAGGAAAAAAGAATCGTTTCGCTTGTGTTCACTAAAAGGAATACCATATTATAGGAATTCCAATTAGGAGCCCAGAAAAGTCTGCTAACTCATTTAAGGTTTTGTGCAAATACTTTTGGTCTTTAGGCAACTGGATTATCCAAACTAAGCAATTCGGTGGGGCCCTTTTTGACGATCTGAAGATTGAACAGCCAAGTCGAATGGGTTGGCTGTTCAATCCTGCCAAGTTTTTTAAATCGTGGTGAATATCCTGAAAATCCGTGTGAAAAAGTTGAGAGCTGACTAAAATATAGTCAATTCTTGAACTTGAGTTGGGACTTGTAAATTGTTGGGGATGGGGGTTTTGAAGTCGCCAAGGGTCGACCAAACGGAGTGAACCCATTTAGTCGAGCAATTCATCGTGCCCTTGAAGACGATTTCGATTGCCGTGTCGTGCCTGATCTAGTTGACTGAAAATGACGGTATGTAAGTTCATTTAAAGCGACATAGCAATCAAGTAACATTCTCTAAGTGTGAAGTGCTGATCGTAATTGCCCAAAGTAAGAGTTATCCTAGGCTTACTGATGCCTTTTACGGTCTTTAAAATCACCAACAGTTTTGGGACGTAAGTTTAATCTCAGTCCGTGCAAAGAGCACAATGGTACGTAAGATTTGATTGTTGTTGCTTTCTTTCCTCTTTGAAGATCAGCAAAATGCTGTTCTTTTTCAGAAGGCCGCTGGTCTTAAGCATCTCACAGCGGCGAATCAGCAAGCTAAATGGCGTTTGGCCTTTACTTTGATTATTCTTGGCGCGCATTTGCAGGAGGCATTTGTACCTTGGATATCGGGTGTGCCACAATCGGTGGATGTCCATTCGCTGGAAGCAGCCTTATTCGCATCAACATAGCTGGAGTCTAAAGAGACCAAGCCACCAAGTAGGCCGTAGCTCTGTGAGTATTCTTTTCTTTGTGACAGGTGGAAGTTGATTTTTCCTAAATACGGTCGGGTGTACACGAAGCATCTTTGTCTACGCCGTGCACGTACGCAGTCCATTCATCTAGATATTGAATGCAATCGATATTATAAGAGCGGTGATGGTATCAGAGTCCGACCCTCCTAAAAAGTGTCTGATCAAGTCTTCTTGCTTTGGCAAGTAGCTAAAAAATGTAATATTTGCGTCAAGCGTGGCTGTATGGTTGAAGGACCCGCGAGCTAGAAGTTTAAATCACTTCACGTGGCTTTGATCGCCCAAATTGATGTGACTTATTGATGCTTTCTCACATGTTGATCTTTTGATCTTAAAGTTAACCTGAATCGCTTTTTATTAGTTGGTTTGCATTAAAGCGGGAGTCATGTTTACTTAACCTATGTGACATAGAACAGAATTCATATCCCTTTTGTCTAATTAAGTATCTGGAAGCTCGTGATTGGCTTTCTTTGGTAGTCATCTTTCTAAGGCACCATCATCTCAGGATTGATCGCTTTGTTGTATTTTTAGAAAGAATCAAGAGAAGCTTTTCTTAAAGCCAGGGAATGCCCTCAAATCCTAGTCGAACAACTCTGGTCGTTGTACAATAAAGCAATGCATCATCTCGTAGTAAAGCAGAATGCCAATTTCTTAACCTTTTTCACATTACCCAGGGCAATTTCATTTTCGCTTTTTTGAACAGGAAATCAGCTCCTTGGCTTTTTTGTAGATTGACAGTTAGTGCCACCAAATTCAGCGAGGCTGTCCTAAACGTTGTCGAATATCCGCTATATACTTTGGTTCCGCACAAATCGTAGATCCACCATCTACCTGCTTCCTGGAGTTGCACTTTTTCTTATGGCACAGCAGATCAAGTACAACTCGTACATTTTTTCTAAATTTTTTTTATTTGCTTTGTAGTGTGAATATCCTGCAATTACGCTATAGCAAGTAAACCAGTTACGACGAATTATGCACGACGTTTTGTCTGCACTTCTTTCGACTTTGCATTGACTTTCGAAAAATTAATTGTGGTGATTCACACACGTACAATAGTCCCAGATATTGTGCCTCGTATTACTCCGTTATTCTTCAAATTAAAACGTGTTTGGATTAATAGACTGATTTTTCTGCTATTTTTGACAAACCTTAAAGTAAATACACTCGACGGTTCAATATTCCGGTTATATTTTACTGGACGAACAGGCCGACAGGCAGAATGCTGCCTAATTTTAATCAAGCAAATTCTTTGTGCGGCGAGGATACATACTCAGCGTATGCCACACTAATTTGTACTACCAGATTGTGTGAGATAAGTAAAGTTTGTTTTGAGCACCAATTAGAAAAGAGCAGTTAGTGCTGGAAAAGCAGTACGTGGTTTCAGGTCGTACGCGTCTTTTTATTTGCTTACATAATGGAGATAAAAGGCGTTGGCTCCGCTTCTTCTGATGGCACTTGTAGAGACTGTAAGTCTGATCGTAAAGATGGTGATCGGTAAACAACAAATGCGCTTGGCAATGTACCCTAATGGAGGCGAAAGTTTGAAGGCAAGATCAGCCTTGAGTCTATTTTGCAATGAATGCTTTGCTTGAGCTAGACGAAATAATTTTTGGCAGAGCTAGGAAAGAACTTGTTAAGTCGACAGCTTGGCCGAGATACTTTCCATACGACTCAAAGGGAAGACTAACTTCGTATCAAAAACAAAATCAGAGGACCCTACATGACTCGCCTCTGGGGTTATTGCCCAATTGGGGTGTACGCCTTGCGACTTACTCGATTCCGGAAGAAGATACGGCAATGGCCTGCATCAAAGAAATGTATAACGTTATCAACATTTTATTCGTGCAAAGTACGAGACAAAAGGTTTGGAAGTGTAAGCTTCCCCCTAATTCGCTCCAACATTTTGCACCAAAAAGTCATATGGTAAGTGAGCATTGTACACTCTCACAATAAGCTAAATACACCCATCATTTCGCCACAATATCAATGCATAGAAAAGTTGTGCTGTAATACAACACGAAGGGATGAACAATGAATAATGTTCTCGAAATGGTCGTCAGATGTAATCAATACCTCATTCGAGACAGTGACATACCTTTGGCCATGATCAGTAGTTCGTGCCACATGTCTTAGATAAGGGCAATGGTGCTTCTTTGGCTATGAAACGCGCTTGCGACACTAACTTGACTGATGCTGCATATATTTAGGCTCCACAAAGCGTGCGCATAGCCATACTTTATGACATACTCTGTGCATCACCACGGGACGAACGTGATAGACCACATCGTCAACTTGCAAGTGATTATCGAGTGCGTGAGCACAAATACAGTTTAAGATAGTGCAGGTAAGTATTTCCTCGGCACAGAGGAAGTTCCTTTAAAGCAAAATATTCAAAAGCATGGCCTGTAACGGATCTTGCTAAGGAAAGGTCATTGTGCATTGGCTGGTGGCTTGGCCTGGTCAATTTCTTTTACAAATTGCGCAGACGCGACTCAGACAATGCAAATCTTTCCACAGAAAAGGTTTATGAAGCCCACCACAAAGAGGCGTTTGAAGAAGGCAAGAAAAGCCTGTTACAGGCACCATTCCTGGACTCATCGATGAAGAAGGACTGCACAGCGTCGACTGTAGAATTTGCCAACGGTAACACACCACTGCAAGTAGACGCTGAGGGGCAAGACTGTAGCTTTAGGCTACCGATATGAGCTATTCTGTGTATGACAAAAAGGTACTTTCGATGAAGCATCCTCTGGTCAAGCTCTATTTTACCTGCTAGGCTGTGACAAATTGTCTTACTTCTCAGCAGAATGCTTTGGCTGAAGATATACTACATCGCTTAGACTATGAGCTAGCTTGTGTTCGTTGATCTGCTAAGGGCTATGGTTTTAAATTGCCGACAAGTAATTGTCGATAAAGTAAAGGGTGGAGCTGGCAATGTACCCTCATGGAGGCGAAACTTTGAAGGCAAGATCAGCCTTGAGCCTATTTTGCAATGGATGCTTTGCTTGAGCTAGACGAAATAATTTTTGGCAGAGCTAGGAAAGAACTTGTTAAGTCGACAGCTTGGCCGAGATACTTTCCATACGACTCAAAGGGAAGACTAACTTCGTATCAAAAACAAAATCAGAGGACCCTACATGACTCGCCTCTGGGGTTATTGCCCAATTGGGGTGTACGCCGTACGACTAACTTAATTCGGAAGAGGATACGGCAATGGCCTTCATCAATGAAATGTGTAACGTTATCTACATTTTCATTCGTGCAAAGTACGAGACAAAAGGTTTAGAAGTGTAAGCTTCCCCTAATTCGCTCCAACATTTTGCACCAAAAAGTCATATGGTAAGTGAGCATTGTACACTCTCACAATAAGCTAAATACACTTATCATTTCGCCACAATATCAATGCATAGAAAAGTTGTGCTGTAATACAACACGAAGGGATGAACAATGAATAATGTTCTCGAAATCGTCGTCAGATGTAATCAACACCTCATTCGAGACAGTGACATACCTTTGGCCACGATCAGTAGTTCGTGCCACATGTCTTAGATAAGGGCAATGGTGCTTCTTTGGCTATGAAACGCGCTTGCGACACTAACTTGACTGATGCTGCATATATTTAGGCTCCACAAAGCGTGCGCATAGCCATACTTTATGACATACTCTGTGCATAACCACGGGACGAACGTGATAGCCACATCGTCAACTTGCAAGTGATTATTGAGTGCGTGAGCACAAATACAGTTTAAGATAGTGCAGGTAAGTATTTCCTCGGCACAGAGGAAGTTCCTTTAAAGCAAAATATTCAAAAGCATGGCCTGTAACGGATCTTGCTAAGGAAAGGTCATTGTGCATTGGCTGGTGGCTTGGCCTGGTCAATTTCTTTTACAAATTGCGCAGACGCGACTCAGACAATGCAAATCTTTCCACAGAAAAGGTTTATGAAGCCCACCACAAAGAGGCGTTTGAAGAAGGCAAGAAAAGCCTGTCACAGGCACCATTCCTGGACTCATCGATGAAGAAGGACTGCACAGCGTCGACTGTAGAATCTGCCAACGGTAACACACCACTACAAGTAGACGCTGAGGGGCAAGACTGTAGCTTTAGGCTACCGAGATGAGCTATTCTGTGTATGACAAAAAAGGCACTTTCGATGAAGCATGCTCTGGTCAAGCTCTATTTTACCTGCTAGGCTGTGACAAATTGTCTTACTTCTCAGCAGAATGCTTTGGCTGAAGGTATACTACATCGCCCAGACTATGAGCTAGCTTGTGTTCGTTGATCTGCTAAGGGCTAAGGTTTTGAATTGCCGACAAATAATTGTCGATAAAGTCAAGGGTGGAGCTTTTCTTAAAAAAGCGGGCTGATGTAATAAAGTATTGATTATGGTGACATGACGTGTAGTAGCTACTAATTATCAGACTTTTAAATGCCGTAACTTTTTTAAGGCCCTTATTACATCTTGGCGCGTAAGTACAGAGTGCGCAGAGTGCTCGTTTCGCTTGCGAAAACGCAATGTGCGGCACAAGGCTGTGCGAGTGCGTTGCTCAGGTGAGCTTTGAATTGTGGAGAAATATTTTGAGCTACTCGGCTAAATAGTGCAAGCCACAGGCTCACGAGCTGGGCTCGGACTTTGTCGAGAAGAGCGCTTACCAAGTGATGCCTAGGTTAGCAACTCGTAGTCAACGGTAACATTTTGTGTCTTGTACATTATGATAAGTATTTGACCGGCGGGTGTGGCGAGAGTGTGCTCTACAAACTAATAAATCCTCATCCGATGATATAGCGCACATTTCCGCGATGACATGCTATGCTCGAACAACGTGAGCTTGGCTAGTTTATCATAAATACTGTCAGTTTTAGAGTAATAGATGCGGTCGCCAGTTAGCCAAATAATTTGAATGGGCTGTGAGGTCTATAAGTCGTTGTGAGGGCTTTTAAAACGCGACAGAAATCCGAACGGTGATGTTTGATGTACAAAGGAGAAAAATTGACTTCGATGGGCCGACGAGTCTAAAGTCTTGTTGAGTTAAAAAGTAACAGGCTTACACGAACCCATCGTGTGTCCCAAGTTGGTAGTATGTTTCGAACATCAATAAAGTCCTATTAATGAGAATACTATGTCCGATTTTTCGGAAAAGGTTGGGGTGACGCCCTCCTTCCAAGCGCGGGGGCTAGATGCTCGCGCGCTTCGGGCAGGTGCTCTCGGGCATCTGCAGGTCTCTAACGAGTCTCACCCTCGACGCGACGGTCTCCAGCACCAGGGCGCCACCTGGGCACTTACCAAGTCAGAAGTACACAAAATAATGGAAGACCCTCACGGCCTCGGTGCTGGCTGCACTGCCCGCCGAACGAGACTCGACGTATGCGGACACCACTCTATGCCGTGGACTAGCCATAGAGCCTAGCACGTGCATAACTTGGCAACGCGATAACGTAATACAATACAATACAATACTATGTCCGATCGTATTTCTAATATTTATGAAATTATCGGTAAATCTTAATTCCCAGCTCACATTTAAAAAATAAGATTACGATTTGCTATTCTACAAACACACACTTCCTACAAGCAAGTACCAACGCCAGCCCCGAGTGTGTTGCTTGCTTGGCTATCGTCTTTGCAATCATGTTTTTGGATTTCTTCGAAGCCGCAATCTTCATGTTATGTAAACATATAGTACTTAGCTATCTAATGATGAGTCCCTTAATACTTAAATTGTAATAGAGTCTTATCTTTTCAAAGATATTTTATTTCTTCGTTAAGACTTTTAGACTTCACATAAAGCATACTGATAATGAAGTGAAAATATAAGTAACGCGCCCATCCAAAAGAAAAAGAAACAGAAATAATTAGGCACGAAGGCAAAATTGGGTACTTTTCCTAATTCTACTTCTCCGTGAGCTGCCGATACCCTTGCCACCACGTCGGCGCCACAACTTGACCGTCTTCTGTCTGTCCTTCCGTCTCCATGACCTTGAGCACAACTTTCGTAGGCCCGTCTTCCCAAATTTCGTTTGCAGCCGCAAGGTTTGTCCTTGCAACGTCCCAGTTTCCGGCAAAATAAGCGCCAATGCCTTGTTGAAATTTCGAAAAAAACACCGATGGGATCCCTTCTTGCAGAGCGGGATAGATAGCGTCGAGCCCGAAGTCAACGGGTTTTTGCCTGCCTTCGTCACTCAAGTCTGGCTTGACGCCTTCGACTGGATACCGCCCGATATCAAACGTCCATAGATCCATGGGAATAGCACTCCCTTTGACCGCCACTCGGTCAATTTTCCGACAAAAGCGACGCGCTTCAGGAGACAATTCGTCCACAAACCATTCCGAAAGGAGCATGGGGACAGCAAATTGCCCCGTCGCTGCTTCGAGCCGCGCTGCCATGTTGACATTGGGCGATAGATACGACGCATCAATCTTGAAGCGCGACCCAATCGCCCCTTCAATGGCCCACCCAATGTGCAGCCCAAAGCCCAAATGGACCTCAAAAGTGTCAAACGCCGCCACGAGTTTGGGGTTCGTGCAATATTTGTGCAACGTCCCATGATGATTGGCGTTGTGGAGATCCACGCGCATCTTTAATACTGCCGTCAACGCGCTGTCCACGAGTTCCGTGGGGCCAATCCGGCGGACGACCGCGCCCGAGCCCGTGCTCTTGGTGTAAATCCCATCCCGCTGGCGCCTCTTTTCAGCAAGCCCCATCCGCGGCTTGTCGACGGCATCCCGCGGGTCCCGCATGCCCGGCAACGCTCCGTCGCAGATTTTCCACGCTAGTAAGAACGCCGAGCCAATGTTCTTGTTGGCCGCGCCATGAAAGACCTTGGCGTCCCCGTGGACAATCTCGGCAATGGTATTAATGTACGTAATGACATCTTCCTCCAAGATGCTGCACGTTTCCGTAAAGTGTTCAATGATCCCGAACCCAAACACGGACGTGATTTTCTTGCCCGGGATCATCACATCAAAGTCCCCGGCCCCGCCCATGTTCTTTGCAATGATTTCCGTCCCGGCCGCCCCAAATCCCACTTGGAGCAACCGACCAATCTTGCTCAGAGTATCCTCGAGCATCTTGGTCTCGTAATCCGTATTGTTCCCTTCGTCGACTTCATATTCCTCCCGCGTCGCTTCCGTCGAGCCCAGCGGGTTTTCCGCGAGCTGCGTGACCAGCCGCATCATGCGTTCAATGGGACCAATCACCATGGCCTCGGCGTCCCGCGTGAGGACCAAAATCGAGACGGCAAAACAAAACATGACGACGATCGTTTTCCCAATATTCAAATTCGCGGCATTGATCGTGTAGGCCGAAATGTCAAACGTGACGGTCGAATGGCACGTACTGGTGCCACTCGTGGCGTCGCAATCGGTACAGACGTCCCCCACGTAGCACCCGAGGTTCTCCACGGTCGTCAGCTCGGTCGTGCGATACTTGCCGTCGGGGTCGTCGACCAAGTACGCAGCGGACCAGCCCGTCTTGGGATTCACGACCAACGTCTGGTTGGCCCCGACTTGCCAATCACTCCCATCGCTATTCAACGGTTGAAAGCGCACGTTGTGGAGCCACGTCGTAAGCACGTGGTTGTCGAGACTCGTCAACTTCATTTGCACAATCAACCCATTGGCGTCCCGCACGTAGTCGTTCACGAGACTCTGGAGGTGGGCCAGCGTCACGCTTTTGCTTTTGCTAGCGTCTTGCGCGTAGCGATGCAAGCGCTCAAATTGCAACGTTTGAAAGTCATCTTGAGTCAGATCGACCGTCCCGTCAATAATGGGCGAGACAATAATGATCAACAGCACGAGGACAATCAACCGTCGCGTCGTCTTCTCGGTCAAGACTTTGCCAATCTTGGACGGTTCGGAAATGGCCATTTTCTTGAGTTCGCCGTTTTTGCTCTTTTTCACCACGCGCATGATGCGCAACATGCGAAAGAGCCGCACGAGCCGCACGATCCGGCCCGCTTTCGTCCCTGCACGAGACGCCCGACCCGCTTTCAAGGCCGCCGCTTGCGATGCACTCGTGGACGTCGAGGACCCCACGACGTGGACCCAGATCCAATCGACGTCGGGAATCACGGACAAGGTTGAGATCAAATCCATGTAAAAGGAAAAGCCGCGGCCCCGATTGAAGTAGTTGGGACGACTGTAGACGTTGAGCCCGAGCTCGATCCCGAAAAGGACAAAGAGGGCAAAGAGCACGTTGTACACGTGCTCGTCGGCACTTTTTGGAAAGAAACTCACGCGAAAGTCGTCCCCAAACAAGGCAAAGATCGTGCACGCAGTCATCAAGGCACTCACGTATTGATTGTCGACGAACGCCAAGACTTTTTGGGCGCGGGTCAAGGGCACGGATGGGACGAGCGTTTCCGGCGCGACTTTGCTCAAATGGCGATTCGAGGGAAAATGCGACAGCGTCCTGGCATGTTTGAGCCCGTGGTGGGGGCCAAGACTCTCCTTGCTGTCGATGCGTGCAGTCGAAAGGGTCGAGCGCGTGCCCAGGTGCTTCACGGGGATGCCCCGCGGATTGGGATCGGGCATTTGCGGTCCCGCGCGCTTTACTCGCCCGCGTCTCGCTTCGTCGTGCCCACCCGTGCCTCGTCCTCGCGTCTCCTCTGGCAATCCCGCAGTGCCACGCTCGTGGTACCTCTGGTCTGCGTTCGTCGTCGCTGCAAGCACCGGTAAAGGAGACCGTCAAACGTGACGACGTGGCAGGCAATTAAAAGGAGCCCAAGATGCGTGGAACGGGCAGAAGAAGCGACAGAGCACGTGAATGGAATGGAATGGAGTCGCAAAGGGCGTGGATTGAGCGAGCCGTCTTTACGGCGACACTTCCAGACGTTAGAATACTTGAAAGAGCCTGCCATCTCGAATTAGAGATGACGGATAACCAACAATGTAACTGCTGACGACGCTCTGGAGTTCAAGTGCTTGCAAAGGGTTATAATTGACGAGGCGGGCGAGGAGCTTCTTGGTCGACACGATCACTTTGTTTCTTTCTTCTCGAATTCCCTTTCAAGTGATGAGCAGAGGGATGGTGGGCCCCATGTAGATTGTATACTCGGGAATACTACAGCTGAAGGACAAGCATGGACGTTTGAGACGAGGAAGCGGATTTGAAGAGGAAGGACAGTGGTATCGCCGTCATGCAATGAGGAGAAAGGTAAGCACATTCGTTGCCATTCAGTCAAGGTGTGGAAGGTCTGGTCGTCTCGCTGTTGACATTTCCAAGGATCGAAGGAAGCACGACTTGGGTAGTTGAAGAGTTATTGATACGTGGCATGGACATTGATGGTGTGTCTTGGCTCTCTGCCACGGGACGTGCAAGTGGGTACCGGGCGGACACGCTTCCCGCTTTGGTCGCGGATGAGCAGATTCGTGCTGTCAACAGTTTTTAATCCTTGCTGTCTGATGAAAACTTTGTTACGTCGGGACTTCGTTGATGAGTATCACAGCCGAATGTTCTTTTTGCTTAATTTGATATTTTTTTATGTGAGATGTTTAAGATAGATAGCAACTTAGACATCCAGGTTCATGCTGATATTGAAGAGTTGTTAATCATTACATGAGAATTTGACAGGCCAGGCTTGTGATGAAAGCTGAAGCACGGGCAGTCGAGTGCTTTATCATGGACTGTCACGCTTGTTTAATGGTGCTAGAAAGTAATTTAGTTCATGACGGTAACAGCTATCATACAATAATGTTGCCTATATATATTACTTTTATAGAGATGCTATAAATCTGCATCGAAAGTAAGCAAAGGCAAGCATGAAATGGCGAAAAGCGAATTGCAATATGCGTATTCTTCTTGGAGATGACTGCATTTTTATTGCTCAATGCCACGCTTCTCGTGAAAGTTCTCTCTGCAAACATGTGAAAAAGCGACTCTGAGGTAAGCCTATTTATTAGTTAGACCACCAGAAAGGATATAAGTACTATCTGCTAAATATTATGCTATTTCATCGGCAGCCGTCTTATTGGTAAAAATCTCAGTATCGGATATTCAGTTTTTGCTATTCGTTTATCCACGTATAATCTGATGCGCGTGGATATTACGGCGCAATTCCGCGAGCTCGCCCCAGCGCGCCCTCGCTCTACAAAGCACCACGACGCATTTACGACAGAAGCCACCACTCTGGTACGTCTACATACCAACATCCCGTCTTTCAATCGCTCTACCAACAAACAATGAGCTTGCTTTCAAGTCACGCAATAAACATTGCAATAATCACACCGATCTTGTAATATTCTAGTTGAGCAGTATGCAGGAGCTCGAAAAGGTCCTCCGCCGCGTAAGACCCAATTACTTAAAGCCAAAATGCTTTGTCCGGATCAAAGGGTCGCAAATGAGCGAGAAAGACAAGGATGAGTTGGATGCAGTAAGACCACCGTAGAAAACCCCTCTTTCTTTTCCAGCCTCAACCTCTCAAACCTCTTTCGACACCTCGCTAGGATCTCGTGGACCTCATCAAAACGTGCACGTGTCGAATCGATGCCTTAAAAGCAACGGTAGAGGCTCAGCGTAAGTGCAAACGCAAGTCGAAGAATGAATTGAGAAAAAATGAATTGATCTAATAATCTGTTGCGAAGCTGCCGTGGAGAGCGTAGGAGAATACCAACGAGAAGTCGTGGCGTATCTGTACGAGGTGCCTTGACAGCGTTGCAACAACCAAGTGAATCGTAGCTAAAGAGCGTTTTGAATTGGCGACGTGTAGCGGCTAAAGAGCAGTGCAGCGACCGCCAAGCAGATGCAAAAGAGACGCTTCCAGCAATTATTTCTCCTCTCGTCCCGGTATTGATTGAGTCAAACACATTCAACGACATCAGGTATCAAATTGTGACACTTTACACTGGACAGGTTACTGCCGGAAGACGATCGACTCACATTGGACGCTTTGGAGCAACAGATCCTGCAAAAGAGACAAGAGGACGCAAGCTCGCCACTACGTGCTCGTTCCACTCCATCGACCACGGTCGAATCTCCAAAGCGTTCATCACTAGACCCTCCTGTCGCTTCACAAACTCCGTCCCCTGAAACTCCACCATCGCAAGCAGAACCAAAGAATCCACTCGGCCACCAGCGCTACGAGCTCCAAAATTCAAAGCCACCGCGCACTCGCTCGGTACGTGCCTTCCATCACCATTTCAACACCTCTCCATCTGAGAATGCGATCGTATAGAAACGACCCGTCGGGGCGGCACAGCACGCCCCTCTCGCCTTCACAGACGAAGAAACTCGTCGCTTTCAAGTCGAAAACGTCAGGCTGCATCGTCACTTGCAAGAAAATCTCGAGGACGCAAAGTGCGTCGACTTGTAGTGTTCTTTGCAGTGCGTGGACTAACGTGTGGCTTGCGTTGCTCAGGAACATGGAGGCAAAGATGGGGGCCATCTCGACGCTCATGAGTCAATTTGCCGACAAGATCATGGACCAGCACCACGACATTGCGTTGATTCAGCACCACGCGCAAGCGACCACGGCCAACCTCACGCAGGTGCGTCTCTGTGCCGAGCGCTTGCTCGAACTGACGTGCTCACACGGCTTTGTGACGCGTAGAGCAACCGCATCTTGCAGCAGACCCAGACCATTGGAGCCGGCTATGGCTTTCTCCTCTTTTGCTTGTACCTCGGCTTTTCGACGCTTCTCCATCTCTTGCACTATTTCCACAGCTAAGCGTGCGCTAGAAAAGGGCGACAATGCAGGCTTCTTTCCAACCTCTCTTGTTGTATCTTCCCATCTCCGTGTCTTTTTCACGTCAAAGTGCATCCACGGCGTCTCGACTCAAGCCTTCATAGCACGTCAAGCCGTCCGCATTGAGCAAATCGTCGCGTGCGCCCTTGTCCAGCAAGTATTCCATGAGATCGTGAAACCCGTATTCATGACAGTAGTGCAAGACGGATTGGCCATTGAGGTTTTGCGTATCGAGGTCCGCGCCACGACGGAGACAGAGCTTGGCAATGCGTTTATTGTTGTTTTGACACGCGACCGAGAGCAACGTGTTGCCCGTGGCATCCTTGGCATCAATGCCATAGGACCAGTCGGGACGAGAGAGTAAGAGCTCAATGTCATTGTATTTGCCGTGCCGACAGAGACTAAACAAGGTCTCGAGCGATGGGAGTGCCGCGTCGGCGGGCGAGGCAAGCACACGCTTGGCACCGTGCTCGTGGGTACCGTGTGCCGCTGGTTCGGGTACAGTCGCGAGGGGCGTGACCAGTTCGGGCCGAAGCACGAGGTCGTCAATAAACTGCGTCCCAAACACGGACCGACCGGCACTCCACGGGGAGTAGCCAAGCGCAAGCCATTCATCGAACGCTGTGCGAGGGCGCACGTTGCCCACGCTCTTTGGTTCATTGCTATTCTTCCGGACGGGGAGATACTTTGCAGCCATTCGACACGTGTGTGTTCTGCTTACAGTTGCGACGAAATCAAGAGGGAGAGCAGCGACCCGTTGGTACGAAGGATCGACAGGTCCTTGACGTTCAGTGCCAAGCTCTTGCCCTCTACTATGCTCCACACTCTCTGGAGTTGGCGACAGAGCTACTGAAGCCATTGACTGCTCGCTCCTTGATGAGAGGTCCGAATCGCGTTCAGATCGTTCCGAATCCACCACTTGACCGTCTTCTCTCGCCCTTTCGATGGGAAAACAGTCCTTTGGACGGGGTTCAACGCTCGACTTGAGTGGCGACGTGCCCTGCTGTTGCACTCGCATGTTGAGACCCATGCCAAGACCAATCCCAAGTTGCAGCATGTCAACACTTGCTCCTGTCGAGGTACCATTTCCTTGGTGCAACGCTGGAAACGCCGAGCCCAACGCTTGCGTGAGACTGTCAATCATTTGCTTTGTATTCTCATCCAACAAGGGCAACGCAGTCTCCTCGACGGCCTTGCTTGCACTCAAACCATCATTGCCTGCCATTTCAACTCGTGGCTTGGCCGAAATTGTACCAGAGGGTACTTGTGGGGAACACGTCTTGTGTTGTACCACCAATTGAGGTACGTGAATGCGATGCAGGTCACCCGTTTTAACGGATACGGACACCTTATTAGGCGTCACTGCCACGCCAAGCGGATGGTTTTTCGCACTAGTGGCCACGAGATGCACTCGTCGCACTTTGTCTTCTGGAGCTTCGAGTTTCCTCGTCATAAACTTTCGCACCTTCTCTTGTGAATACGGCACGGGTTGGTTCAATCCAATGCCAAGTGTCGCCACTTCTCCTTCTCCTGTTGTCACGACGCCGTCGATATCGCCGTCATTGCCTCGATAAGTTTCAGTCGGCAAAACGGGACGTGTCCAGAATGTACCCCCTGTCTTGCGATCGTACCAGTAGGCGACACCGTCGTCTGTGACAAATTCATCGTATGGAGAGTCTTGCATGTACGCCCAACTACGGTACACGACAGTGGTACATGGTCCAAGTGACCCGTTCGGGTCGGAGTTCTTCATAAAGTCACCCGGCTCTTGTCGACCAAGTGTCGTGAAAGCTTGAGGCTGGTTGCGACTCGAGCGACCGAGGAAGAGCAAGTGCATAAACTCGACTTCTGTCTTCTCACGCGTTGTGGGGACACAAAACGGGTACGTCCGGTCCACGCGTGTGGTACAAGTCGCGTTCATAGATGCGGCGTTTGGTGCCAAAACGGCACCTGAAGGAATCACGTCGACAGTGGGTACAATGTCACTAACAGGTACAGGATCCACCAACCAATACGTTCGGAAGCCATGCGCTTCGTCTTCACCCGTTTGTTCCGGACGATTGAGGGGAAAATGACGTGGGACACCACGCCCTTCGTTACTGGCCACGACAATACAAGGAGGTCTTCGATGATTCAATGCGTGTTCAAGTTCGCGTACCACATACACTGGAGTGGTAAAGTCGATCTGAAGGCACGCAAACGACGCCGAATCATCCTGTGCTGGCAACAGCACAGCGGGACGGCTGTCAAAGACGACAAAGTTGCCAAACTGAGCTGGAATGTACGTCGTGACGAGCATGTGCATCACGATGTGAGCAGAGAAGCCTCCAATGTCCCGAAGATCCCGAGTCGGTTTGCGTGCAAACGTCGCAAACGGAACCACACGAGGGGTGCCAGATAGCATGCGTCTTGCATTCGTAGACTCCTGCGGGACACTCCACGCCTCCATCCGTCCCACCGCGTTGCGCATCCCAGCAATGGCGAAGTGTGCCGAAACTCGTTCGACCCAACTGGCACTTTGACCAGCTTCCATGTGTACATTCAACGCAGCAAGTGGTATGCGTGGTACCAAGGACGAGCCCGACATGGGTACACACCGTGGAGGTGGGACGTCGTATACGCGAGGTTCATAAAGCGCAACTGGAATCGGATACTCGGTTACGAAAATCCACTTGCCTTGTTCCGGGCAAGCAGGATCCATCAAGATCACATCCCGTCTCGGCCATACCCCCGGCGTTCGCCAGTCTGTTTCCGTTCTCCGCGCTGTAAAGAGCTCGTCACGCACCTGTTCCGTGTACTTGGCCACCCACCGTGCATTTTGAAGGGTCTTCTTCACCTGCAGGAGCGAAAGACAGTGTGACTGATCGTCCTCGCTTCCCAAAGCGCGTGGGATCCGATTCAGTCGCAGCAGTTCCATCACCGATCGCACCCACGCGCGCGTGTGCAGCTTTCGACGCATCGTTTGATTCCACTGCCGATTCAAGCGCGCGATCGTCCGATAGATGGGATGCCGACACTCTACGCGCGTCACGTACCGTTGTCCTGGACGCTCCACGCGCAGACACGAGCGGTACTGCTGAAACACTTCTTGAATCTCTTCGGCGCGAAACTGGCGCCGCAAGTGCTCGAGTTCCCACTTGCCACACATGAGCGCACTCGCTTGCCTCGAGTCGATCGCACCGCGATGCAAGTGACACGCGTGGCCAGTGCTCGCACTCCAGCAATTAAAACACACGCGCGGCGCTTCGTGGCGGGCTACAGACCCGCTCTCTTCTTCGTCGTGTGGCCACGTCGGATGCTGTGCATGCTCGACGTGGTCATGGAACCCTGGATCGGTCACGTCGCGACTGTATGGCGCTCGGTTGGGCTTGCTTCGACCGGAAAGCACGCGTTTCGAAGGCGTAAAAGCCTTGTGCGTATTGTCAGGACGGGCCACGACGGCCACAAAGACGGGTTGCGCGCGCTGTCCAAGCACAATGTCGCGTCGAGGACTCGTGGAAGCCTGGCGGGGTCGTCTCCTTTGGCGACGTAGCGCCACGTTGGACGCCAGAAGCGACGGAATGGACTCGAACGTTGACCCGTGCAACGCGGATCGAATCGTGTCGCGTAACGTGCTGTGCTTGGTCCCGTCGGCACGGAACAACGCGTCCGTCGCGTGCCAAGCGGAACCGGTCGCATCCAGTTCGTCCTCGCGGTCGTCGGCCGCGTCACGACTCGGTTGCCGTCGACGAAAGAACGGCTCGACGTGCACTTCGGCTCTCGTCTCTTCTCGTCTCGCCTCGCTCTCCAAACTGCGCGCAGACGAGAGGACCGAGTCCGAGTCCCACGCAGTCAAGGACGACGGTAGCTTCTCGGGTTGCAAAGCAGGTAGCGGCTCCCGTGACGCCGTCGCTCCTTGATTCGACTGGACGCGAGAATATGACGAGCATTGCGACGGCACGTCCTGCTCGCTCACCGTCGAGCGTGTCGACAAGCAAGACGACGAGAGTTGCGGTAGGGAATCGAGGGCTTTCCGCTCAAGACTCAAGCCTAGCTGCTTCCCACGCAAGGCTTCTCTCGCCTTCAGCACGGGCAACGAGGCCGAGCCTGCCATGGTCCACGAAGAGAGCCGTGCCTTGTCCTTTTGACGCCTTTGAAAGCCGCGCACGTGCGCTTGAATCAACGTTGCGCTCGCGTCGAGTCGCTCTTTGCTCCATTGACGTCGTTTTGAGTCCACTGCGGCTTGAAAGTCGACACTGTCACGTAAAGCACGCGCTTTCTCTGCACTCACGCGAGTCTTATTGCTGCGTGGTCCAAATCGCTTGGTGCGTGTCTTGACAAGGCGCAAGAGCTCGGTTGTCTCGGCGTCAAGTTGGACAAGACTGGCCTCTCCTGACACGTCGCCACCAGGTACGTGACTGGCCAATCGCTGACGTTCGACGTGCGAGTGTGGACGTGCATGTGACGCATTCAAAGGCGTGGAAACGAACGAGGACATGGTCCTACCGCATGCTCGGAAGCCGAGCGGGCATGTGGTGACGAAACTGGCGATACCGGCGGACTACCGGTAGAAAAGGTCTTTTATTTAAGGAGCAGCGATGGCGTCTCTTATTCAAAGAGACGCGTTTAATGGGGTTAAGTAGCACAAACGAGAAGATTATCACTAGGATAGGAAAGAGTGTGTGGTGATGGACGGTTATCGCAAAGGTTTGTCGATAGGCAGTGGTTGAATCAGGACTTTCACAGGTAGCTTGATCCGGATTATAGAGATGAGGGAGCTTATGGGGTGAATGATCTGAATGTCCCCGTAGCGTTCGCATAGCGTTCAGGTGAAAGTGTAGCTTGGTGGGACGCAAAAGACACTGGAGTGTTGAGATGCTGCGAAGATGTGTTTAAATTTTGCTAAGCGGATTGGAAGAGCACCTTTATTTGTTCACGGAATCGATCTTGCTGAAGCAATGCAAAGCTCTTGCCAAGCAGTGCTAAAAGGAAAAAGGTCTGTCGAGCAAGTAAGCCATTAGATCTGTACCCTCTTTTATATCTCTAGTACAATATGTCTGCAAGTATTTGCTGATACACCTCTCTGTCGACTGGTGACGGCATACTCGCATCAACTGCTTAATTTAAAGACCCTAAGATAAGGTCAGCTTGAGATCCGGCGCTAATAAACTAGCGGCGTGAAGTGTAATCGTACTGACGTCGTTAGTTATAAGGATCAGAAGCGTTAACAACGTCGGAATACATGAGACACTGAGGTTCCATGAAATTCGGAGTGAGAGTATTTTATCTAATACACATTAGACCATGGCAATAACGTCGAGAATACTATGCACGTAGTAGTTGTGCTGCGCCCTCCCTATAAAGTACGGGGGGAATATGATAATGCCCCAACTACAAACAGCGCGATACTCCGCTTTGATGTCGCTCGACGTCAGCATTTGCCTGAATTGACAAGCCGTAACGACACGTCAGGATATGCATTAAATGCTTCTTCTAGACCGTGTCCAGCTACTACTGAAGTTCCGAGCGCAAAAATATTTGTCCACGGTTATGTCGCTCGACTAACGCTTTTCGGATCAAAATTTGTTGTATTTCGTGCCTAGAATCATCTCGTATCTTTAAAAAAAAGCCGTGCGATTACGCTAAGCCTTTCTTGACTATGGCTGCTACTCAGCCATCTGGGTCACTTAACAATGACCGAGCAAATTTCTGCACCAAAATCAGCATCTGTGGCTGCGCCAACAACATAGAGCTCGGATAATAATATCAATCGTTCTTCTCAGTTTGCGACTTTAAATCGCATTCCGGTATTTCACCGTACCTAAGATTATACACTCGGGATAATACTTAAATTGTACGCTTTCGGTCCACATACAAAAGAAGGTTCTTCTACACTAAAATTATCTTTGTGCCAAGGGCCGCGCTTATACTAACTGTATCTGCAACAAACACTTCGGCCACTACAAAGGCTACGCCTGTGTTGTAGGAGGATCATGCAAACACATTTGCCTGCTAGAGAAGTGCTGGACCAACGAAGGACCTCTCTTTACCTTGCAGGCACGTGTGAATTTTCCTTGCCAGCTTTTCTTCAGACCAGTCCGTCTTCGGTCAATGAAAAAACTACACCTGTGAGCACTTATCTGGCCTTTCACCTGCTAAGGATGCAAAAGCCCCAGGTCGTGAGAAAACAACTTTTCCATCAAGCATGCTTTCAGATGCTATAAAATCGTCGCCATTCTTACCCACTGAGTAAAAGACCTTAGCTATCGAGACAGAGAAGTATACAGTGGTAACCAGGAGCCAAGACCTAACTTCAAATGCTCGATTTGATGAGACAACCGATATAAAAACCAGATCGGAGAATACAAATTTCAAGACAACAATCTTCGGTGCATCCAGCGGATATATTCACAAGCAAAGTCCCCAACACCGTGGACGATACTTTGCGATTTGCTAAAAATTGCGTACCGACAGAAGTCGCTGCCTTCCGAGAGGTCTACTTAGTGTATCTAGCGATGAAGTGGAGGATCTTCTGAAATGTCGAGCAGTACATCCACTGCTTTGCACACCTTAAGGGCTCTTCTTAGACCTTTTCCAAAGCTTGGATCATAAGAAGTTTTTTTTATCAATCGTGGCTGTGTGCTTTTTATACGTCTACATTAAAATTTGCAATCGCTTAGTAAGTAGCGAAAGATTAATGGTGGCTTGCAACTACCCTTTGACTTCTTCTTAGCACTGTCATTACTCCAATTTTTAATAACTTATTTTACGGTCGGGTGAGCCTCCAAGGTGCTGACACCTAACTCGCTTACTCGTATTTTGGCTATGTGCTTCTCGTCCGTAAGCCGAAAATACTGTTCGTCAATTGGAGAGGCGGAGACGACTCACTTTCAATATGTTTTGGCCAAACAAATCTTTGAGCAAAAAGTAGGAGATCACTTCGACTATATCCTAAACGCGGCCGAAAAGCCGCGGTTTCCTTGCATAACACTCAACACATCTTATCTTTAGTGCCGCATCCTTCAAGCAGACATGCCGGAGCCGATCAACAATGGCTTCCACGAGTTCTGTTAAGCAGAATATTCACTCTAAGCTTTTGGAGCCCGCTGAAAGTCTCTTCTTTATAGCGCACTCCGCATGTAAGTCTCTCTAGCCTTGACGGTCAAGGAGTGATGGAAAATGCCTTTTTTGCTCCGACTCTTCTGTTTGCTCATAAAGAGCAGCAGCTCCTGCGTGACCAGATGTACGCACTAAGATTGCTCTTTAAGCCTTCACCGAGTTTTACTTGATTCGGAAGTGGATGCCAATTTTCATCACCTTCGGTCTAGGGCTTTTGGTCACGCGGTTTTCCGGGAGTTGGGCTCACGTGATTACCTTTCGTCAGCCGATGGGTCAATACCAGGTCGCGTCTCAGAACTTTACCCATACCAGACCGACTTTGACTTCCAGTCCCTTTTGGGTCAATCATGCCCTGAACAGACCCAATTCTGATTAAAGTTAAGACTGGCTGAGGCCGATCTAGCTTTGCAAATTATTGCACCTAACATCTATATGGACCCACTTAAATTGAGTGCTGTTATCGAGAAAGCAGCATCGTCGCTGCCCCACTCGTTGTAGTTATAAAAGGATATTTCAACTCCGTCCGCCATAATGATTTCTACCTTTTTGGAAAGAATTTTGGCTGGGCCACTTCCCTATGAAATACGCAAAACGTTTGAGTACCTGCCACTTTAGTGGACCCCCAGGTCTCCATTTACTCCTAAATTACAATGGACTCTAAAGGGATACTCAATTAATGCGAATAAATTAAACCATGTACCACAACGAACTCTAAATTGCTTCTCAAACAATTTTCACATGGTGGGAAATCAGGAAACAAAATCTACGGGTAACAAAAGCTTCAAAAGAGCCCAATTTCACTGGAAAACAGCTTCCCAGCTAAACTCCAGTTTTTGGTCTCACAATAATATGAACACTTCTACAGGTCAAGCTGGTGTTGGTTCGCTATTAACACCTACTTGCCCTATTTGCAACCTTCAAGACGTTGCGCGCCGACACGTCACTTCTATGGATATCCTCTCCCGTTATCTCCCAATCCGGGGAAAGATTGACTCGGCTATAACATACATTCACGTACTATACGCCCCAGTTCAGCCAGGACACCGGGCTGATTTTTTTGAAATTTGCCACGTCATTTTAAAGAAAACAGTCATTATGTTGTTCTGGGGCATTTTTACGACCCTTGCAAGATGAAGGACCTAAGATTCGGCATATATAGACGTGAGGGTCCTTGTTTTGAAAACGTCGAGCTCTGTTTGATCTTGAAATTAAAATATGAGATATTCACTCGTCATATGTATGATGCGGCTGCTTAAATACAAGCTCTCGATGCAATGATTGTCAAATAGATTAGGTGCCACTCGCATAGCGGAATATATTAAGTGCAAATGCTTAACGAAAAAAAGCAATTTGCGCCAATCATATTTTGTTCAACAATACAATTATCCTGCTAGATAAATATTAATAGCTAGTCAATTCTAGCAGCTAAGACTTTCTTACCTGCGTTTTGTAAATGATCTGCAATTACTATCTATCAATTGATTTCAGCCCAAACTTATGAGCTAGTAACGATACATTATGCGCGATTTTTTGTCAGTTCCTTTTTTGCCTTATTAATTGCGATCATTCACACACGTTTTCTGGATTTCACTCAGAAGGGAGGGAGGTAGAATTAAGTATAGCCAGGGCCGAGCTATATTTAGTCTCCCACCTAGCTTTGTTTAAATCGCTACGTAGCGTTTTGATCTGTACTATCAGGCAAGCAATATTGCTTTGATTAAACTCTGGATTTTTATTTCCGTTGAAGCTCTTTTACACACGCAGCTTACCCATCTAAAAGCTTATTTTTAGATGTCGGCTGGTGTCATAATTAGCACCTAGTTACACAACTTTGGTAAGATCATACTGGTTGGCAATAAATTAAACCGTCTCAGCTTTCCTGTGTTAACCCTTGTCTATTGCTGACACCGACAAATTTTGATTCATCATTCCCATCATGGTCTTGTCCGTTATGGTCTGCTTTTTTTCATGATCGTTCAGAGGAACATCGTTATAGAAGCCGTAGTTTGCTTGCTTTCAACTCCACTCAAACACTGATCCAATGATCCAGGGCGTATTTCTTAAATAGTTTGTCAACTTTTGCTACCCATTTATCTTTTCCAGCCCGAGAGATAGGTCACTTTGACGTGCCCAAGGCTTGATTTACTTATAGACCTTCAGTGATATTTAGATATTAGGTCTATATTAAATCTAGTCAGCTCAAAAGTAAGGTCCTCGGGCTTAGTCGCGAGTATTTTAAGCTTGCAACATCCCTCGGCATTAATTTCATACAAAAAATAATAAGATAGGCTTTTTGTGAGGAAACATGCAAACAAGCATGTTTCCTCACAAATAGCCTGTCTTATAAACTGCTGAGCAATCTTGGAGCTTACTCAAAGTGATCAATTTTTGTTTTGGCTCCTACGCCTCGTGTCGGGATGTGCGGTGCTCGATTCGGCGGTCACGATAATAGGTCATATGATATAATATGTGTCCGTCAGCAAAGGTCCGGGTCATCTGAAAAGCCACCACCTGGCTTCTAGTGTAATCAGGAGCGCGTGTACTCGGTCGCGCAGGAGCGGCTACTCCTTGCAAAGTGGGTGCAAGATTAAGGTAGGATCAGCCTTCTCCGGTGCTTCTCGACTGCGGTAGTTCCATAAGAAGTGTATCGCTGTTGTGAAAGACTTCCACGGCCGTCAAAGTTTTCTTGTGAGGTGGGGCAGTCCTTTTTCTCTCCATAGTTTGTGGGTGTCGTCGGGATGGCTCTGCCGAGATTATTTAAAGCTGTTGCGATTTGAAAATACAAAAAACGTTTATGTTTGTCACAGCCTTTTGAATTTATGCTAGGGTTTAATGACAGAAATCTCATACCCGCGCTCGGAGCTTAGTTTGACTCGGCATTGTGCTAAAGCCGGGGCCTCTTTAAGGTGAGGTATCGCCAATCCACAAAGCGAAAAATTGAAATTTTAAACTCACGGACGCAAAATAAACATACCAAAGTGGTCGGCTTTTGGGTTAGAACACCATACGAGCTCACCGATCCCAAAATAAACTTCTCAATATACACGTGGTGTGGTACTAAAAAGCATCTACAAGCCACTCTTATCCTGAGGCGCTAAGTATAATCCTTCAGCAAAATTTGAAGCGGTGCCGTACGAACGCGCGTAGCCGCCATACACCAACTGCGTTTACAATTCCAGTCTTTGGGGAATGCACCCTGAGTCGCCACTTCTGACTTTACCCTCTTCACGCTCCTCAATGCTAGTAAAGGGCAATTTGAAAAGGGTCTTTACCCCTGAAATTCTTCCTTAAGTTTCATATCTTACTTTTTGCATGACCGACGAGTCTGACGACAAGGTGGACACCTTTTAGGCCTCTTCCGAAGCGTAGTTACTTCCACCTTGATGAATAAAGGCGCAGATGAGTGCTCGTCGGAGCGCTTATAGCGCTTTTTAATCTTGCTAATCGTCCGTGGCTTCAAACTATCGAGCAAAGAAAAACGGTATTCAGAGACCACGACTGTAGCGCTCATCCATAGAATTTTTGTATGGGCCCCTTTTTATAAACAAGTCTAAGTTGCAGGCGCGGCGCTTGTTGTAGGCACAACCTTTGGTGCAGGAGCAGTCATGAATATTGGGTGCAGGAAACATCTACGGAGCGAATGCACCCTGAAGATCTTCTCGATTCAAAGTTTTTTGGTCATCTCGGTTAGTTGGCAGCCTACTTTGCTGCTTGTTTGCTACCATACCGACTTTTTGTTTAATAGCAAAAAGCAAAAAGCAATGAACAATTTTGATATGTACAATCTAACGTAGACCAAGTCTTAGTGAAGGAAAATGTAAGATTAAGTCCAGCTTTTGGGCTTACAATTGGCCTCTTATTTATAGTACAATGGTAGTTCTTGGTGCTCGAAAGCCATCCAACCTGTATAGAAAAGATAACATCTTTGCGATAAATAGCCATGGGAATTGCAAATTGGATGAAAAGCACACTTAAATGCCTAATAAACACGACTTCAAAATGCCTTTCAAAGCACAATTCGATTTTTGAAGATGGGAGAGGTGGGTGTTGGGGTCACACAGCTTTGAAATTATAGACGACCATTACAACCTTTTACTAAACATAAAATTTAGGATTAGATTGTTGTCGAACTGGGCTTGAAAGCCGATCAATCTTAGTGAATCGTGTTAGAAAAGTAATCGGTTTGATTTACGGTCAAGCTTAGAAATAGGGTGCTTTAATGTGTGGACAAACTATTGAAACCTGTCTGATACTGATAGTAATACTACTGTACAAGAAAACAAAAATGTCCTAATTGGTGACGCCAATCGATGGAGGGATCTAACAGCCATACACGCATCAAGCGGCTTCGCAATTATGGTACTTAAGTCTTCAAGTCCTTCATGGCTGCTATTTCTGGCGTACGGATAAAAAAAGCGTACACTTCGATTGAATATCACATAAGATTATCATATAAGCTCGTAGAGGTTGTACCAGAGGAGTAGTACTTAAGTTACTATAGTACTTGAGTAATAGTACCAGCAGAGAATAGCAGCTGCACTATCACAAACAGCACCCTTTGAGTACAAAGAGATATTTCGTGCTCAATCAATGCACGGACAATAAATGTGGCGAGTAAAGAGTCAACTTCTAACATTATCAACCACACATACACCTCGCGCCTTCGCGCGCCATAACTTAATGATATCCATCCTACTTCTATCTATGCTTGCTCTAACTGGTATTAATTTTAACCGTCATTTCGAGATGACCGCCTGCTGACGATCGCGGCACCCACAGTAAAAGAGACCCGCCACCTTTGACAGGGAACCCAAAGAAACTCGGCCGCCAGCGGTCCAAGTACAATGTCTTTTGCTGCAGTTTCTTCACAGTCGAGGTCCACGTCACATTCTGTCCGCTAAGCACTCGAACAGAAGCAAAGAACTTGCCGCCTGAAGAAATATTCACATCGACGTTCTTCTCGTCGGTACTAACAAACGTGAGCACAATTTGCCCATCGCCCTTCTTAGTCCACGTGCCATGACTGCCAAAGAACGCTTCGTCTTTGGTCGTCAGTCCCAGTGCATCCGTGGCCGACCCATCGTCGATTTCGCCAATAAATTCGGTCGGGCCACAAACGGACTGGACATAATTAAAGGCCGTGTACGCAATGCCCGTGGGGTCGAGCGCTGACAACGCAAGCAAGCCCATATTCGAGATGGAAGTCCAATAATCGATCCTCGACATTGCTTTCCCCATGTCAGTCGTGGCTGTATCAATGAGCTGATCAATGATCACGCCAAAGGTCTTTCGCAAGACATCACGCGTTTGGTACGCAGCGTACGGCTTCTTCGTCGTCAGTAATTCGCCCATGCAATTGTTCGTGACAGCAGGCACGTTCTCGAGCACAATCGAAGACTGACTCATTGCCGCGCGAATGTCTTCTTTCGTCGCCCATGGATTCTCTTCTTGCATCTCCCCCACTTTAATGATCACGCGGTCAGCAAGTCGCTTGAGCTCAAAGCCGCACGTGGAGCCAGCGTCAATGAGTGCCGTGAGGTTTGCAATGGTCTCAGCGTCCAATTCTTGCGCGGTTTTACTAAAGGACGAATTCCGGAAAAACATGAGGAACGAATCGACAGAGCTCAGAATCATATTGCGATTGGTCAGCAGCTGCTTGACAAAAATCTCCGACGAGGTTACGATCGTGTCGGCCCAGTACGCGTACTGTGGTACCGCGTACCCCATGCACGCAGTAATGGCAATGGGAAGGTCGACGAGAAAGAGATCTGTTTGGTACACGGCCGTGAGCAGCTCGGCTTCGGTCCCGTTTGGGGCCGTCATTTGCCGAATGCGCACGTAGCGCGAGATGCCTTCGGCAATGTTAAAGAGGTTAAAGGCACACATGAGACTTTTTTGCATCGTCTTGGTCGTTTCAAAGAGCGCATTAAACAAGCCAGAGGTCGCGACACTGAGGACGACGTAGCCCGGATTCGTCACCTTGGCCATGAGTTCCAACACACAATCGTCGTTCCTTGGAATGCATTCTGTAAAGCACTCGACTGGGTACGAAATCGGACACTGGGCCCAGCACTTGTGCTTGGTCGCATAGTAACCCTGTGGGCACTCGCCTTTTGAGTTTTGCTTGTGCGTCTTGCGGTAGCAGGCCGTGTCGGTAAAATCTCCGATCGTGGGTCCAACCCAGTTGGGAGGTACGGACCCGTTGGTTGGTACGTTTAACTTGATATCAGGGAGATTTGTATACGAGAAAAACGACGCGGGATCATTGCCGGTACTGCCAAATGTAGAATCTGAATCTGAATCTGAATCTAAATTTGCAGGGGCCGAGTCCGGCTCCAAGTGCCCTTTGGTCTCAAGATGCGCTGACGAAGTCACACTGCTCGCCATCTCCTCTCGTCTGCGTGTAGAACTGTCCGATATCGCACTAGAGTTTGCGTGGACGGCCAAGGTCGTTTCTAGCTGCACGCGTATTGAGAGCAGTAAAAGACATGCCGGCCATGCCCTCAACATTCTCCGTGGATACTCGTGTGAGTTACAGCGCAACTTGCTGAATGACAGATTCAATAGATAGGACAGCCATTCAGATCCATTCCTTCCAATGCAGTCCTGTCATTACGCAGCTTCATTGACTGGTCCCAATGACCAAGATGAGAGAGAGACTGCATCCACTGCTTTTTCTAGTCGCAAAAGGTCTTGATCTACTTGGTTCAGGCCTTTTTAAATAGCTAGACTCGGATCGAAACGAAGGCCTAGGTAGTCAAGCCGTGCTAGGCTCCTAAAGGAGGACGTGCTGCGACTTCACCGACGCTATGAAGGGGATGCGTAAACCTTGGCCACGACCTAGCCTCAAGATGCATGGATTAGCAATCTTGAAGAAGCACATTGAAAAAGCCAGGACACGCTTTGACAGCCAAAAAAGTATCTACTTTCGCGTTGATTAGTGACGCCTCGGACCTTCGGCTATTACTGAGTACTGCTTTTCGTCCACGGGCTGCCGTACGGAACTACTTATCTTAGACAAGTGTCTTCTGCACGCGATATGCTACACTGCAATCCTGACCATTCCGTAGAAACTCTCGAGTGAGAGACATCCATGGAATCGGAGCAATTCGATACGTAGTGCATCTTTGTCAGGGTCCGGTAAGCAAGTCTTGAAAGAACTCACTTTGGATCGCCGTACCCTTTGGTAACCGTGACGAGGAGCTATGATTATGACAAGAGAGTCCAGTATCAGTTGAAAACCGATTGCCGTAAATGACAAATTTGCACATCTCTATGGAACGTCCTACTGCCGAGGTGTTGGCCCTGCCCCGACTGACATAAGACTTCTTGTCGCGCCTCAAACCCGTAGCTCACTGGTACATGTACTGTATAGAGGTACAGTATCGCTTTCTGATAATGTCTAGGGGTACTAAAGCCCCGATATAGGGGTAGAAAGAGCGGAGGACGTGGCGTAAATCGAGCACTCGTCCACTAGCATGCGACGCGAAAAATTAGCGTGTTTCATATTTCTACTCACCTCTCTTCTTCATCTTCGACTGGCGGTCCTTGTGGTACTTATAAGCAGCAGTGCGCAGTAGCGCAGTCCCCTCGTTTCCTTCAAAGCTTTACTAAATCCACCCATCTCGTCATTATAACGCGCGTACCAAAGTTGCAACGCGTGTTCGAGCCACACGCAATTTATGCATGAACACGCACACGCCGAAACTGGCTAGACATCCTTCTTTGTTGAATCAAAAGCCTCCATACACCCATATGTATACCGCACGACTCACAGCACGAAAGGGATTCACCATTGTACCTTGCTGGCTGCAGCAGCGAGGTAGAGCATAACAATTCCACAAAGAGAAAAAACTAACGATTATTGAGAGTTTTATTTCCACTCAGGTGTGCTAGTATCGACATCTGATTAGCCGAAATGGGGAGCTCGACCCAGCCGCGAGACTCTGCCTCCAAGCTGGAACTCTGCTCCAAAGTAATTGCCGTCTCTCAGTCACCTTGAAGGGTGCATCTATTTCTACGTAGCGTCCTATCTTTAAAAAAGTTGTCCGTACTATCGTCGTCCTACAGCCATGCGCCGTTCGCGTTCCACGCCAAGTACAGCGTCAATGTGCTTGCGTCAAAGGAAAGTGCTTCTTGTCGAAAGCATTCTGCAGCGCGCTCACTCTCGCACTAAACGAATTTACGTAAAACACGCTTACGCCGCGCACTCCAACTCCACGTTCCAAATGTCGCGAGAATCAATAGCACCAAGAGTCCCTCTATATTGTATTTTCGCTGACTATACTGACTTAAGATATTGAAGTCACCACGTCACTATTTTTTGCGACTCGGATGTCCAATGTGGTGACTCAGGCGACTCAGATTGTTGCACAATAATTTAGGCATGACTAGACACCAAAGGAGTCGCCACAGTAGTGACTCAGTGATGACTCATGGTGACTCCTTGTCTCACTGCTAATTGGCATCTGGAGCAACGCTTACACGACAATCCGATAATGTAACGAGTATGACATGATCCTCACTGATACGTAGTGCGCACCTGCTCAAGCGATGCTATCTTTACCATGTCCACTTTGGCCACAGATGTATGATGCAATTAAAGTTATTCCTGACTCAACTCCAATCTTGTTACTGATAAATATCTTGACCAACAGAACCGATTGGTCAGATTTTATATACTTATAGCTTTATCTCTTAGCTGCAGTTAAGAATGAGAGAAAAAGAGCTTAAATAAAGTATCACAAACTATCATCGAATAAATCTGTTGAAAGTGTATTTTTTATGAAGCTAAAAGCAATCTAAGCCTAATTGAAAGATTGTGAGCCATCTAAGCCCGAAAATTTTGGTCCGAGTCCGCGAAACTGTAAAATAACTGGTCTGGAAGAATATTGTCGATTTGAATTGATTTGGCTCTTGTGCGTCAATGCATTGGACATCTTTTGCGATGGCGATATCATCATAACTTTTGAGTGGCTCTTTGTAAGGTGTTGTGATAAAAGTGTTTTAATGTTTGTGTTGTAGACGGTGGATCCACGAAAAAATGCTGCTTTAAAAGATATTAATTTCGTGGAATCTTAATTACGCGCGGCGATGGCAGTCCGCGAGGGTCGACATATATATTGTCTTTGTTTGAGACTGTCGTATAATGCGTGCCACCGATTCAAGACAATTCCAATTTCAGAGTGCAATACTCTTTGGTTACTATCTATATGCTGCTCAAGATCATCTTTTTTCAATTGAATTGGCATTTCGTGAGTTGATCAACCGTCAATCTTCATAAGATTTTTTGCTATTTAACTTTTAGTTTCTTGGTAGGTACCACCTATTGAAAAGAACATAACCACGAAAATTTTGCTTTTCGCTTATAATATTACGCTGTTAGGTATGGTGAAGCTGTGATGGACACATGTTTAAAATTTCACATTCAATACAGCTCAATATGCCGGAAAAAGTCAATACAATCGCTGAACCGGATGGCTATCATCAAGAATTTTGAATTTAAAAAGGCGGCCAGCCTATACTATTATTAATTGGTATCTTAGGCCGGAGCATGGCAATATATTTGACAGCTTTAGATTGTTATTGGCGAAACCGCGTTGCAAACGAATCCAGTTTGGGAAAATGTACGTACATTTTCCAAAGCTCCATCTGAAGCAAATTATATTACTCTGCCAAACATGGTCCAACCAACAAATTGTATTGGATAACTAGGTGGATCCTGGTGGCGCCATTGCTGCTGGTTCACCAATTCATGTCGCGCATTGTCTGGCCCCAAGATCGAAGTATCTCTGATTACTTTAAAAAATATTTTACGCAGAAGATTACGCGTCAAGTACAATGTCCATTCAGTACTGCCGGCGCTATTGTTCCTACATCGATTGCTAGTATTAGCAAAATTGTACATTTTGGAAGCGCTTGCCCAGTACTTTGAAAGTCAACTAGTGCGACAACAACAGCCGCTTTGGCAAGTCGCTTTGCTTCACCCGTATATGCGGTCACGCTTATGATTACAGGCAATGTAAATGATACTTCAGCATTTGAATCTGCAAACTCTTCACCTTAAATACTTTTTTAACTTCTAGTGCCAACGTACTAATTACCAGTTCAGAGGAAAAATCGCATTTGTTTACTGTTGCTCCAGGCGCATTCTCCACCTGAAGTATTGCTAGTTCAAAGTGTTCGATCATGCAACTTGATGTTATACTTCTATCGGCAAATCAACCTCGTTTTGTAATCCATCCTCGTCAATTTTGGCCACAAAGTCAGTGTTTGCCGCATCCAAATATTACAGATTACAGACAAAAGCATTCTTATCTGTAGCTTTTCCATAGTAATTTGCTTGTGCAAGAAATGTCGCAATCGGGTGTTGATGGTGACATTAATGATGGTACCTTGGTCGGTTTGCTATCCTAGCATTTCTAGAAGTCACTATATCAGTTTATTGCTGTAGAAATCGCTCGTGGTCTTTCAAGTACAAATGATGACAGTAAGAATTACATCGTGCCTGATTCGTTTAATTGTAAGTACGCTTCAAAAAAATATTCTATCACGTGTTGCGTCAAGTTGTTGCAAGCGTCAATGCGGCTATGGATACCTCATCACATACGATACCCTAATGCTGATATATCAGCTGATAGGACTTTAATCATTTAGTATTGATCTTGGGAGACTTTATTCCGACAATTGTACAAAACATAGAGTATATGTTTGCTGCAGCAATCGGACGTTGGAGCAATAATGATGAAAAAGCAAAATAATAGAAGGCGGCTACAGAAGCCATCTGCAAAATATTTGTTTGAAACTATCCGAGAACGATTTGTAAGAGCTGTCGAGCAGCAGAGACGCAATAACTCATTTTACGACGTTCCTCCTAAACTTCTAAGGAAGCATTGTATAAATTAAGATATCAATGCAAAGCTAAATTAAGTGGTCAATTTGTTTGATAGCTCGTTTAAATGTTGTTGCCCTTCATTAAAGTTTGCCAACTTTGTATCTCATATCGCAGGATTCTAAATGCTACATAAAGCAGAATGCACATCGTTGATTGATCAATCCTGAAATGACATTGTTCAAATTGTCTTTAACTTTTAATTCTACCTAGTTATTGAAATTAACGATATATTCTAGACTAAGCAATTTACTTTATCTGCAATAGTACCTGGCTATTATGAAAATACTGAATCGGGTCGTGATCCATAATGTAATGTCTGTAACTGGTTTTATAGTTTTTATGGTTTGCATACTTCTATGTTGTATATCACTACCAGCTAAGATTACGCTAGAGGACTTGATAACTATAGCAATCGATGCTGGAGAGCCAATACCTAAGCAGATAGGCTGCAGATGACGCGGCGATTTCTTAAGCCAAATGAACACGACTTGAAACATCATGATGATTTAATTCCGAACTGACTCTGCTTTGGCATCAAAATCAAACAGTCGCTAATAGTAGCTTCAAAATGTGCGTTATTAGAAAATGTAGCATTCGTTTCATTGCTAAAGTGTGACCCTACAACCCTGAGACAATGTATTAGCCAACTTCATGTATCATAACTACATTAGAAGCTCCAATATCAATATTACACGAATTGGGTGTAAGAGAAGCATATCATATGAAGTGTATGGCGTATTTGTGCTGACTCGCAATTTGGTAAAAGTGTCTGAAAGTGGTGTTCAAAATAACCCAGCACGGTTAACACAAAAAACGTCCGCTGATGAATGGAGAGGATAGCATGTTTAACAAATTCAAGCCAACAATTTATTTGCTCATGAACATTGTTACATACTCGAGACCATACACCTACTGTATAGGCATACACAGGGTCATTATCGTGCTAGAATAGGGTCCATGTGGATAGATTTATGATTCACACAGTGTGTGACAGCGACAACTATTAAACTCTTTTTCGATTGGACAACTACCAAATAAAAGCTAGAAATACATTCGTCCGTAGTGGTCGTCTTGACAATTTAGTTGGCAATCTCAATTAGGCTGAGTACATTTACATGATTCGTCGCCTTTGAATCAAAGCTAGTGATGCTTTTGGCACCAAGTTGTCACACAAGGTTGTGTAGTATCAGGAGTACCACTTACGATACATTAATTTCGCATCGCAGCGATGCCAAACCGTATAGATCTCCTTCGTTAATCTCGTAAACTAACTATTTTTTAAATCGTCATGTCATCTCTTTGTCCGTCTTCGCTTTGGCTAGATTTTCATTAAGTTTTGCCTTAAGCTCCTATAATGTTCTAGTATAAGGTGCTATCTTTACAATTTCTTCTTTAGCATATTCTTCAGCTCGAAACGCTCACTCAGATCCTTCAAGAAAGACTCATTTGTGTTTGATTATGGAGTTCATCCTGAATAATGCCAATTATATCGATTCAAGGGTCGTACCTATTGATATCATCCGAAAAACATACACTATCCAAATTGTGTGCAAAGCAACTAGTGTTTCCCTAAGAAGGGCATGAGCAATCGAAAAGTGCCGGTAACTATGATGCGCAAGGGCGAACGTGGCTTTAAAAGTGCCAGCTTGATTCCAATGACATGAACACTTTCACTATCGTCAAGTAGTCTTTTTTAGCCCTTAACTTCAGTTTTTTTTTACCATACACCGCGCTATCTCTGGCCGCCGGCTTAAAAAACTTTACTTACTTTGACGTTTAAGGTCGCTGAAATACCAGTGGCGCTTGTGTATCTCAGCGACTGAATCATTGACTTGTGATGATATTTCTTCTTCTAAATTTACCACGACGACGTTAATTCTTTGATCAAAAGTAATTAAATCCTTTCTACATCGTCTTTGTCGTGAGCAAACTAAAATTGATCTCCTTTCGGTCAAATCAAAGTGCGCATTGTGTGACGATGGTTTTTTATGTATGGTCTGTATATTTAACGCTTAACTTAGTTTTTTGATGCCACACTCAAGTGCGCGCGTGAAGTAATCGAATCGTCATGTGAGTGTTGCTCTTGCAGATAATTTCGGTCGAGGGTTGCTCTTTGCCGACTTTGAGTGAGTCACCACAGAGTCATGACTAATCCACCGCTAAGGTGCCTTTTCATTTCGATGTATATTTCTTTCTAAGACTAACACCACTTCAGCAATAATCGAATTATTCATCGTATGAAAAATATGTATTGTATAATCGAGGACATACATGACATTGCAAATAAGTAAAAAGTGCTAAAAGTGGTGACTTGGTTGACTCATGTAGACTTTAACGACTGTAATTTTGCAGTTGGCTGCCATCGAGTGTAACACAGTCGCAAAGGAAGCTGATTGAAGTCAATTGTCGGACGAGGCTGAGGTGCGTGCGAGGTGAAGTCTAAGAAGAGGAGGAGTAATTGTTGCCTAGACTAAATTGAAAAGTGATATTTGATGAAGAGCTCTTACGACTAATTTTCCTGCTACAGCCTAGATGGTGGCTTTCAGCCATCTACTACTATTATCCTAAAAGCTGTCACTCTTCTTTATTCCATCTAGCTTTTTACACATCCTAGATTTCTTTAAGCCAATAAGGTCTATCGGCTCCTAATGATTATGGGACATCTGTAACTGTTTTCTGGTCGAAAACTGTATAATCACCTTTACCCATGGATAGTATCAATGCATTTTATATTCAGGGGTAGCCTGTCGATACAGAATCATAGTTCTCACAGACGACGCGACTTTTCAGATCTTCGTCTTCTCGAATATACAGTCGTGGTGCCTCATCTTCGCCAGCAATACAAAGTACCATCCTGCGATGAGCACTTTGGCACATTATCTCCGCTTTTCAGCCTCTTGATGATGTACTGTAGGATTTTATTCCACGCATACATCGTCTTTGTAAATTGAGCAACTGTGGTCTTGTTCGTCCTGATTGTCACCACGATCTTGCGGCTTTTAGCCTCTTCTAGAAGCTCTTGCAAGCTCACTTGGGCTGCTTTACTTTCGAATTTCGAATTGTGTGATAGTGAATCAGCCACGATGGTAGTTTCACCGGTAATGCACTTGAACAAAGACTGAAGTTCAGCAAGCTCATTGAATCTTCGAGCTACACTGCGATTTTTAGTCTTCTGCGTCAGGACCATCTCGATACTTTTGTGATCCGTTTCGACCGTAAATGGTCGATCGAGAAGATACACATGCCACACATAGCGCATGCATAATTTCAATTAGCTTTTGCTCACAAACAGGATGGTTCAACTCAGCTAGTGACCAGAAAAAGCAATTGGATGCTTTTGCTCTCCCTCCTTTTGAAATAGACTCCCCTATCGCAAAGTTTGAGGCGTCCATTCGTATAGATATGACTTTAAAAAGTTTAGAATACTTAAAACAGGTGGAAGCGTCAAACGACGCTTAAGCTCTAAGAAGCAGATAGGTGATCGTATGAAAGCTCAATCGCTTCTCGAGGACGATTTTCTTAATGTTGTCGTGGAATTGTCCTGCACATTGCACGAAGTCCTTGCAAAACCTTGAGACATAGACTGTGCTTATGAAGCACTCCATTTGTTTCATTGTCTTGAAAACAGGCCATTCCGCGATGATGATTTTGCATTTGTCGGGGTCTATTCGAACGCTTTTTCGTCCGACAAAGGCTCCTAGGCATGAGAGCTCATCCGAGTAGAATCGGCACTTTGACAACTTGATGTAAAATTGCTGGTCTTCCCACCGTTTGAGTACACGGTGTAAAGCCGTTGCATGGTCTGCGACATCTACACTTTGTATGAACACGTAGAAGTTGTCAAAGTCAATTCTTATTCCATCCCTTAAATCTTGAGAGACTATCTTCAAAAGCCGGTTAAACGTCCTCGGTTTCCGCTCGGTCCCATTTGAGCGATGCAATTCCTTAAAGATCATCTGGGGTAAAAAAGCAGTAAATGGGAACTCCGATACACGCAATTATACCAATACTAACCCCAAAGTAGGTCCATGCACAAAAACCGATGACTCCCGGACATGGCGTCAAAGGTGTCTTCCTTATGCGACATTAATATCGCCAGAAAAATCGTCGCTAAATTTAGCTGACGATGATCGTGCACAATTGGCCAACATACAGACTTCTTGACACAAAAACGTTGGTGCCAAAAAGGCAGACGTGCTTGGTAGAATAATGTCTGCTTGAACCATCTTTTTGGTCCCTTCTTTGATTGTTCTGCGCTGTTTAGGACTCTGGCGCCATTGTTTGACGAATATCGAGGCTTAAACATACATTTCGTGCTCAATTTCTTCCCGTACTGGAAGTGTCTCGCTTGGAAGCTCCGTGCGAAAGAATGTGTTCGCATACTTGCGTAGCGTTTCAAAAGCCGGATTCTCCTTGAGCAATTCCCATCCTTGATTTTTGAAGTGCTCAGCTTTTTCAGATTGACGACAAAGACAGCTTCAATTCTTTGTCGTGATGTAAAATTCTCAAAAACTGGTAAAAAGAAACTAGCGCGTCATTCCTTGACGGCCATGGTGGCCTTGTTGCCGATAGTAATCAAAAATCTTGCGGCTCTGATTGATTTGAGCCTTTCTTTGTCCAGTAGTCTATCTGGACGGACGTTGACGATGCGGTTTTAGTCGAAAAAACACTTGATGCTTTGTGTTGATGCGAGAAGACATGCCCCCTGTAGTGCAATTGATATCTGGACTTTGCTCACGAAGCCACATCATGCCAATGATAACATCTTTAATCTCAGTAACAGGCATGACTTGGAACGTTCCCGATGTAATAGAAAAACCAGGTATCTACAAGTTCATGTGCACCATCCGTCAAGGGCGGTGAACAATCGGGTCGTAACCAGGGGCGACTTGCATCATCTCACCCTTGATTACTTCGAGCTCAAGTCGCTTCACCAAGTCTTCGGATACGCCGGTACAGGTCTCTCTTGACCAACGCCTTTGAAAGCTTGAGCTCCAGCTTCGAGGATAGCATATAGTACACCTCTAATAAAACGATTCGGTACATTGCGGCGATATGCCACAATTTTTACATGTCGCCGATTTAGTCTAGCTGTCGTTTTTTGTCCTTCCTCAAAACGCTTACATTATAAGACTTTAACGATCGGTGGGGCGTCCAGCCCACCCGGTACCTACACACTCAATTAAGCGTCGATATAAACGAGTTCTTTGGGACATTTTTTTCTTTACTCATGCACCCACGTTGGTTTAAAGAAATAAAAACCTCAAATATATGTAATGTAATGTATTACGTTATCGCGTTGCCAAGTTATGCACGTGCTAGGCTCAATCTGGCTAGTCCACGGCATAGAGTGGTGTCCGCATACGTCGGGTCTCGTTCGGCGGGCAGTGCAGCCAGCACCGAGGTCGTGAGGGTCTTCCATTATTTTGTTTAGCTCTGACTTGGTAAGAGCCCAGGTGGCGCCCTGGTGCTGGAGACCGTCGCGTCGAGGGTGAGACTCGTTAGAGACCTGCAGATGCCCGAGAGCACCTGCCCGAAGCGCGCGAGCATTTAGCCCCCGCGCTTGAAAGGAGGGCGTCACCCCAACCTTTTCCGTAAACTCAAATATATGTTTTTTGTCAAAAAAGTCTCGACTCCTGAAAAACCTACAAAACAGTATGTATCGAAAGAATAAACTTCAGAAATCTTGCAACATATAAAATTAATTTCTCTTATGCACTGGGATAAAATGACGAAACTGTTGATCTGCTAAATTTACACACTCCGCTGATTCATTTTTGTTTACGATAGAGTGATGGGCTCGCGTTGAGCAGAATCATTGCAAGCATTACCAATGGGCTGCACGACCAGCAAACCTCCTTTATTTCCTTCCAATCAAGTCATTCTTTCGTCAGACGCTAAAGCTGACGACGAACGTAGCAATGACGAAACCGATCAAAGCAAAGCACTTAGTGACGCGGATGGCATCAAAGAAGATGTGACATCAAGAAAGGATCAAAGTGACCAAAAGTGGCCAGGAACAAAGGGGAGTCCCTTAAAATTGCTGATGCAGCAGCCAGATTCAAGTGACAAGCAGAGAGAAGAGAAGTTAGCACCTTTCATGTCGCGTGACGTTGTCTATTCAATGCGTAGCAACTCTGACCAACTTGCCACTCGGAATGGTGTTGATGGTGTCGATCACTTTACTGGAGCAAGGTGGAAAAGGGATGAAGGGCAGGACGTGGCGCAAATGGTTTCTCGACCGGCTCGCGTGTTGATGACTGATCCTCTGGAACAGCCGCAAGTTGATAGATTACGAGATGGGGAACCATCTCCACAAATGAGAGCTTGTGAAGCCCCACTTCTGGCCAATTATCGAGATTTACAAACCGTTGCTATTTCTGATTATCGCGAATCACCATCTGTTTCTGTTGAAAGCAGAATTTTAATGCGTGGTCTGGGTCCAGGTAACCACAACGAAGACCGACAACAGTCTTTACCTCCATTACCTGACAAAAATACTGATATTGACCATGCAATAATGTCGAGCAAAAGTGGCAAATGTGTTGAAGATGATTTTGGTGTGGATAAAGAGGTGGAGGAGTGGGGTCTTGAGGCCTGCATTGAGTTCCCGACGACGCCGGATGATCGATCATTTGGTCTCCAAGCGAAGTTTCGACCAACACTCCATGTATCCGACAACATTGAGAAGGAAATGTGCGATAGCAAAAGTGAAGGCAGTGACGAAGATGACGGGGAAGAATGTAGTGAGACCCTTCACGACTGGCTTGCCAGCCCTCGAGATGTACCGGCGACACCATCAGTAGCCAGTTCTAGCGTGAGTCCGACAAAATCTGAAGCAGCATTGGGCTCGGCTCGTGAATCCTTTCAAGCCAATATATTGGCTCACCCTCTGGGTGCTCACCGACATTCACGCCATTTGTATGGACTTACTATTCTTCCTTCTGACTTGACTTTGCACTTGAACGGCAACAGTCCCACTAGTCCACATTCACACAGACAATCGCCAACTTCTTGCTTGGGCACAGGTACTGTCTCACCAACAAAACGTGGTCTTTTCATGATTGGCACTCCGTCGCCAGAGAAACAGTCTTTGTATCGTTCTGGCATTGTCAAGAACTTTGCACCACCACTTGTTCCACGTGTGATGGCAAGCGAGCGGTCTCCAAGTCGAGCAAAATTGTCGCCCAGTCCTTCTCCTACTGTAGCTGTCATTCGAGACACTAGTGTGGTCAAGAAGAAAAAAGCCGAGCTGCCGCACCACAATTTGCCTCACCCAGTGCCGAAATTTGGCGATTGGCTCAATTCGCGCACGATGATTAACAATTACATCATTCTCGAGTCTCTTGGCGTTGGTGGGTACGCGGAAGTAAAGCTTTGTAAGGAAAAACAATCGGGGAAACTCTTTGCAATGAAATTTATTAATCGAGATGTCATGAAAAAAGATAAATTGGGAAAGCAGAGCAAATTTGACGATATTAAGCGTGAAATTGCGATCATGAAGAAATTAAATCACCCACATGTACTACGGCTGTACGAAGTGCTGGACGACCCAAAGATGAACAAGTTGTTTCTTGTACTGGAATATATGCAGCACGGCGACATGCTGTCGTTCCAGAAAAAGAAACATCCGCAGAAAATGCTCGCAAACTTGCGCGATCGAGACTTGCATTGTATTTTGCTCCAGGTCATTCTTGGCCTCGCATACCTACACGAACAGAAAATTGTCCATGGCGACATTAAGCCGCAAAATCTTTTGGTTGGAGACAGAGATGTCGTAAAAATTGCAGATTTTGGGATTTCCCAGTCCCTTTACGGGAGCAAACAAAAGCTCATGGACGTTGCGGGCACGCCTGCGTTCATGTCTCCAGAAATGTGCTCTGGGCAAGAGTATTCCGGTCAACTTGCTGACGTCTGGGCCCTTGGAGCCACGGTCTTTATGCTTAAGTTTGGACACCCGCCCTTTGTTGCAAAGAGTGCCATGGTGATGTTTGAGCGGATCCAGAACGATCCTCTAGTCTTTCCAGGACCGATCGATCCCGTGCTAGCCCATTTACTGCATGGCATGCTTACGAAAGTTCCGTCTAAACGTCTGACACTACTTGACGTCATGATTCATCCGTGGGTCACGAAGAATGAAAAGCTTAGCTTGGCGCTTGATGCCAATTATCACCCTTCGCGTCCGATGACAGTGTCGTCAGACGAGATAGAGCACGCAGTCGGCGCTAATCACATTGGAATCATTCTAAATATCCACAAACAGATGTTCCAGCAGCTGGAACACGCTCGCGCAAGCTTAGCAGAGAAGAAAACAGCGGGCGCCTTGGATTGGCACGCTGGCCACTCTCCAAAAGCCGTCAATGCAAAGAACGTCACGAGAATGAATCGAGTATTTGCCGCCTCTTCTGATGAGAAAAGTGGATGTGTAGTAGCAGAAGAGCGGAACGTTCTTTCCAGTGAAGAGACCGCGTACCGGTCGCAGCTGTTTTCGCGAAAGAAAGCGAGCAAGAAGAACGCACTGGAATTGACTCATACCGGTGGCAATTATTCCGGAGTGGGAAGTCTTGCTGACCCTTCTTATCACAGTCGAAATGACAGTATCGACGACGATGACGTTGTGTCTGATGAGGACGAGCTCGCTGTATCCCAGTCGCCTCAATTACTGGACGAGCTATTGCTCACGACGCTGTCAATGCCGCCTCTAGCGAATAACCCGCCGCCTCTATTCGTCACCCGGAACGACAGGGGTACTAAAGGTGCGATCTCTTCAGCGTTGAGCACTCAAAAAGTAGTCGACTCACGCGGAAGCAGCGATGGCCATCGCTTTTACGGCGACAGTCCCGCCCTCGCTGTGAGCTATGGTGTCTCGTCATTGGAAGGCCGGCGGCACACACAAGAGGATCGGTGGGTAGTCTTTCCTTCGCTTGCTACCGTTGTTGGCGGGTGCGACAGGAACCCTCCTCTGTGGGCAACACAGACCGCGTACGTTGGGCTCTACGATGGCCATGGCGGAGAGGAATGTGCAACTATTTTGCACGAGCAGCTCCACACTTGGATGTTCAAGGCACACGATGAGCCTTTGCAAAGTGCCAAAGCCTTCCAGGACTGCTTTAAGGCACTCGATGTCTCCGTATGCGATTATTTAGTACAGAAAGACGACCTTAGTGGGTCGACTGCGACTGCGCTCGTACTGTGTCCAGCAGCAAACGGCAACATTCGGTTGACGATTGCTCATGTAGGAGACTGTCGTCTAGTGCTAGGGAAATGCGACGGTAGTACGGTAGAGCTTACGCAAGACCATCGTCTCACCGTGGACGCTGAACGCGAGCGGATTGTTCAGCTAGGGGGTCGTGTAGTGAACAATCGAGTAAACGGTGTCATGGCTATTACGCGCGCATTTGGGGACGTTGAATTCAAGGGCCTGTTGACGTCACGCCAAGGAACTAGCACTGAAAATGTACCGTCCTTGTTGACGGCAATGCCTGATGTTATTGATCTGGAGTTGAACCGACGAGACGATGCCTTTCTTCTTTTGGCTTGTGATGGACTGTGGGATGTTTTGACTAGCGAAGAAGCTACAGCGATGTTTCGTGAACGACTTCATCTGCATGGAGATATCCAGCTAGCAGCCCAGGAACTGGCCCAGGAAGGGATCCGGCGGTACTCGAATGACAATATTACGGTGATTGCTATCGATCTGCAGTGTAATATAAGCGCCTGATGTCTATCACTCTACTACGCTCAAACATACAGCACAGAGTATACTATATAAAAGTAGTACATCTACTAACATTTTAGTAACGTAAACCATCGAATTGGTAGATAAGTAGCCAATTCTGCTTCAAACTAGTCGCCACTACCAATTCCATCTAAGAGAACAATCAATGCGCGACAATAGGAAATTGTACGACGATGACCACCTGCTTGCAGCAGTTCAGAGATGTAATGGAGGAGAGAAACTGTGGATGTCCCATGCGCTACAAAGAAACCACACTGTAGAAGTATGTTAACAAACGTCGGGAATTTGACATCGAAATAAAAAAGAAAACTGGACGAAACCATACTTTGATCTTGACTGTGAGGTTGATTTTGCGGTTTAAAAATGAATGCAGTGTGCGGGTTTTCCTAATTTCAGATTGCAAATAATGCCGAAAGCAAATGAAATTAATCAAGCCATGAAGAGAAGCTAAGATCGCTCCGTGTGCTCGGTGGAGGATGGCACAAGAAATTCATCGGTCGCCACAGTCAAATTCTAGTTGTTCGTGAGGTCAAGTACTCAAAACGAAGCACCTGAAGCCGTAACTAAACGTCTATTCTGGACAATGGCACGGTTGACTTTAAAGCAGACCAAGTATAAGTACAATCAGCACCGGTCAACAGGATTAGGCTATACCGGTAATTATTGGATAGAGGAGTGATGATCTTTGTGATGCGGTATACATCACGTGAGAATGTGAGAAAGTGAACGGAGAAAGGAGCGGAAGGAACGAATGACCGAGCGAGGCACAAGTCGTCGCATTACAAGACTAGTGGAAGCACAGGACAACGCTGATGAAGTCAACTCCGTCTTGTGCACTGGTCTCGGCTGACTCGTTTGACGAGAGGCTGCGTGACGTGTTTTCCCTCCGCGCAGCAATCCCAGTGGTGAGTACGCATGACTGAATTGCGTAACCCACGATATTAACGGTTTTTGCTTTACGTAGTTGAATGAATACCTTTCGTCAATTCAACTCGATGACGACGATCCTGGATTCGTGTTGAGCTGGGACATGACCAATCTGAACGCGTTTGTGGTGGCAGCGAATGCACAGAACCCAGCCCGTGCGCCTGATTGGTTGCAGACACGGCCCCCACAGATCACGGTCAACTCGTTCACAGATGATCTCGTTCATGAACTCTGCCAAGTGGGAGGTGGTCGCTGTGGGCGTGTGTTGCTGGCGCCAAATACACTAGAACAATTCGCTGCCGTTGTAGGGACGCTGTTCTCCCTCCAAGACGACAATCTTATGCAGGATGCTGCGCAAGTTGCTCTTCCAGTTGCCAACCATGTCGAGCGATATATCGCCACGTCGTTTAACCTCACGGATCCGAAAGCGCAGCGAGCAAAAGCGATGAATCTCGTACCGAATCGTCGAAACGGCCAGCCATTGCGTCGGATCTTTATTTGACGCTGTCGTGTGTGCGCCATTAATCAGCCAGTATATAAGCGATAAACCCATAAACAATGCATGTTGTGTGTCAAAAAAAGAGTGCATCACCGCTGTATTAATTACGTATGGTACGTGTATGATAATTTAGCATAGCACTTCCAGTTTTCAGTGTACCACTAAAAGCCAATGTTTATGAACCCCTTTTTGGAAGTCAGCTTTAACGCAACAATCGATATCCTGACAGAGGTTAGAGGTGGTTCATAAGAAATGTGTAGTATTTAGTCCAAAAGACCAGTCTTAAAGGTCAATTGAACGAGGATAAAGTTGAAGACGGCTTGTGATCGTAGAGGTAAATTCAAAAGTGAATTACGAAGACTTAGTTTGCACATCTAAGCTTGGATTCTTTTAGAAGCTTCTGATGTCATCCTCATGCTCTCATCCTGATGCTGTCATCATTTGACGTCATATACACGGTATCTTACCAAAATCCCTTTACATGCGGAAACATACACATTACACACAGCCACAGCATCACCTTCAACACTCTCCCTTGATGTGTGCGTGCGTGTTCGGCCACTTTACGCGGCAAGGCATAGATCAAAGACGAAGCTTTCATGCTTGACTCGCCTAAGTGCCTTCGTCAGCCCGTCCGCTATCATCTCATTCGTCGGCTTGTTCTCGAGTATTATGACACCTTCTTCCACTTTTTCACTTAAATAGTGGTACTTGATCTTAATGTGCTTGGTTCGCGCGTGAAATATTGGGTTCTTTGCTAACGCGATGCAGCCTTGATCGTCTTACTAGTCCATCGTAGGCCCTTCCAATGTACAATTCATATCATTTAAAAGCAGACGTAGCCATACTGCCCCTTGAGACGCGAGTATAAGGCCATATACTCCACCTCGGTGCTTGATGTCGCCACAGTACATTGTCGTTTTGACTTCTATGATACCACGCTGCCATTGATGAAGAAAGCATAGCCTGTTGTGGAGCGACGTGAGTCTAAGTCGCTCGCCCGTGATGCATCCGCATAGCCCTATAGCTCTCTTTTGTTCTTTCCGCTAAACACAATCCTGTAGTTTGCAGTCGTCTTCAAGTACTTCAGTTTACGCTTGGCCGCGAACCAATGTTGTATCCCATGGCGCTCGCAGAACTTGGCCAATTCGCCCACTACGTGGGCAATGTCTGGTCGCGTGCACGTTGCAACATACATCAGTGCGCCGACAAGCTTACGGTGTGGCAACTTTGGCACAAATACGATGTCATCTCAAAGCTTGATCAGCTTGTCGCTCTCGTTCGCTTCTTTGTGTACCTCCTTGCACTTGTTGACACCATTTTTTTGGCCAGCCGTTTGATGCACACGCACTGGTCGATGCGAATGGTCTTATTTACCGCGTCAGGCCGCACTTTAATCCCAAGACAGTACTCGAGCGGTCCCAACTCTTTGATGCAGAATTCGCTCTTGAGCGTGCTCTTGATAGCTTCAATGTGATCTTGCACCCACGCAAAGAGCATCGAGTCATCAACGTGGATAATAACAAAGCTAAATACACGCTCCGAGCGTCTCACGTGGACGCACAGGTCGGCCACTGTACGATAAAATCCTTGCTCTTGGAGGTGCGCATTAAGTCGATTGTTCTATTCGCGAGCAGCCTGCTTTGTGCCGTAAAGTGCCTTGCGCGAAAGACACTTTTGCGTGGATGCTGGACATCCTTGAAGCCGTCAGGCTGAATCATGTAGATCACCTTCTTGGCTTCGTCACACGGGAACGCTGTGTCGAATCGACGTTCTCAACCACCAGGTCCTATTCAGCCGCGAGCGCTAATGCTACATTAATTGACTCCTTACGCGCGACCGGCGCAAACGTCTCAAATTAGCTCACTCCAGGTCGCTGAGTGAAGCTTTTGGCCACACGCCGCACCTTGATTTTGACGATCTTGCCACTTGACTCACGCTCAATACGGAAGCCCCACTTGCACCCAATTGCCTTCTTGTCGCTCGGTAGATCCACAAGTGTCCACGTTTCGTGCTTCGCCAGTGATTGCATCTCACATTTCATCGCGCATGGCCATTCATTTTTGTGTTTGCTTTGCAAACATGATCAAGAGATAGCGCATTCTCGCGGTCATCTTCAGCGTTATAGCAGTACACCGCTTCGTACTCGGCTTCGTACTCAGCTTCGTAGTCGTCCAGGTTAGACTATCCGTACCGCATGTTTGCAAATTCTTGCTCGTAACGTGTTACCGCTTGCTATTTACGCACCGATTACACGTGTGACTTGATCTCGCCGTTGCGTCTGGGCATGCTTGATCCTTGTGTCTGCACAGCACCTCCCGGTCGTTCGGTCATCTCTCGTATGACGTGTGTTGGCGTCACACTCGGTTCCATCGGTGGAATTTGAGAACTCTTCCTTGCAGTGGTATTGCACGGCTCTTGATCGTGCTCCTCATTACCCGCTATGTCGATCACACTTGGCGCACATTGTTTGCGCGCTACGATCGTCGGCACATGTTCCACAAATGTCACGGTGCGCGAGATTACGATCGCACCCGCGCTTGCATCTAGCAGTCGATACGCTTTTCCTGCTTCGAATAGCGAAGCATCGGACAGCGCACGCCTGAGTTGTCGAGCTTCCCTCGCGTCGCCTTGGCCGCATGTGCATAGCACTGGCTGCCAAACACGCGCATATGATAGATGCGTGGCTTACGCTTGAACACGAGCTCAAACGGGCTCGCGTCTGGACTCGATGAGTTTGGTACCACATTACGGAGGTCCACGGCGGTCATCATAGCTTCACACCAGTAGACCTTGCTCATCTGGCCTCGCTCAGCATGCAGCGAGTCATCTCGGACAGAGAGCGATTCATGCGCTCTGCCATGCCGTTTTGTTCCAGATTGTGTGGCACTGTGATTTTTTTTGATTCCATTTTTCTTGCAAACTCTTCAACTTCGCGTTGCGATATTCACCGCCATTGTCACTACGCAGTATCTTTACGTCAATGCCGCACTTAAGCTTGATGTCGCGATAGTATTTCATAATGCCTCCGGCACATCGTCTTCTTGTGCTGCGGATAAATCGTCGCAAAGCGACTCCCCATGGCAATGAAACTCACAATGTAGCGGTATCTCGACTTTGACTCCGACGAAGGCGGTCCCAGCACGTCCGAGCGCACAAACTTGTCTGCACGAATGTTTTCTCGTGCGGGAGAGTCCACTTCGGTGCTTTAAAGCATTTTTCGTACTTGATTGGCTGGCGCGCACACATCGCATACAACACTCGTGTCGGCGCAGTCGCCATCGATGCGGCCGCTATTTATCAGTTTGTTGACTGCCAAAGAGCCACGTGCCCGAGTCGGCGGTGCCACAGTTTGACTTCATTTTGGACTGTATGGCACTCGGCGTTTGGCTCGACGTCCAGCATCATTAGCATGCCTTGCCGCGATCCAGTCGCGACATTCCGCCCGTTTCGACTCCAACGCAGCCGTTGTGGGAGATCTCAGCCTTCATCGCGCGCGCTGCTGTCGCAGTCAAAGAAAACAAGTTCTTCGTCAAATCTTGTACGCGTAGCGCATTCTCAAGCCGCATCCTGTGCCATTTCAGACTCGCAGCATCACTGTCCCTTGTCCACGCACCATCAAGTGCGCGCTGCTTTTCGCGCTCGATACAATTCGTGCCGTCGTTGCTTCCACGTTGTCTGTGAAAGCTTTGAGCTCCTTGCACATATGTGCTGTGGCACCACTGTCCATGACCCGGCAGTCGTCTTCACTTCCTTCGCTGGCGCTGAACGCCACGTTCGAGTGATCTTCATTTCGGCTACCGTTCCCACGGTTGTCATTAGCCTTTGCCCGGCCGTCGTGTGTGTAGTGCCCACGCTTTTTACACTTAAAGCACTGAACCCCCGCTCCTTTCTTGCGCTAACTGCCACTCTTCTTTCCAAACAGGTGCTTTTCATGATGCTTGCTTACGTGCAGCACCGTTCCATTTTCGGTGCGGCATGATTCCTTCTTGCGCACTTCCTCAACAATGAGCTTGCTTACAAGATCGCACAAATTGAACGGGGTCACACTCATGCGAAATGCCCGCACCAGGCTCTCGTACGACTCAGGCAGGCTGCGCAGCGTTGCCGCACATACGTCCTCTTCAGTTGATTCGCAATTCGCGCTTCTCATCTGCAGCACCCAGTTGCTGCAACTCCATTACTTGTGCGCTCGTGTCCGTCGTCGTGAACTTAAACGATGCGAACTATTTCTTAAGCCATAGTCGGCCCGCCATGCCTTGCGTTCGGTGGATCCTATCCAGAGCTTCCCAATTTTCCAGTACTGGTGGCATACATAACATGTACCAGCTGAGAGTACACCAGGGTAAGAACGATCACCGCGTGCGCTTGCTGCTCTTTCGCCGGCGAGACACTGGTTTTATTGAGCACCGCTTCCCACAGTCCCCTGGACATGAGGTACATCTTCATTTAAACGCCGATAGCGCGTAGTTCGACCCGTCAAACGGCTCCATCTTGGGTATCGCGTCCGTACTTGGGCCCGTAACCTCTTAATAGTCAATTTGACGCAGAGGATTAATTTGAAGACGGCTTGTGATCGAAGAGGTAAAATCAAAAGTGAAATACTAAGACTTAGTTCGCACTACTGCTACATTTAAGCTTAGAACCTTCTAGAGACTTCTGACTTCTCGTCTGACGTCATCATATGGCGTCATCCTAATGCTGTCATCATTTGACGTCATATACAGTTACCCTACCATTATTCTACCGATATACCTTTACATGCAGAAACATACACATTACACACAGCCACAGCATCATCTCCAACAACCAGTAAGCGAAACGGTAAAGATTACCAGTAGCCATACCCAGAATGCAGCGTGGGGCAGAGACTCCATGGAAGTTTACATGAAGTCTCAGCCTGCAAGCGTACACAGTATTATTGTATTGTATTGCGTTATCGCGTTGCCAAGTTATGCACGTGCTAGGCTCTATGGCTAGTCCACGGCATAGAGTGGTGTCCGCATACGTCGGGTCTCGTTCGGCGGGCAGTGCAGCCAGCACCGAGGTCGTGAGGGTCTTCCCTTATCTTGTTTAGCTCTGACTTGGTAAGAGCCCAGGTGGCGCTCTGGTCGTGGAGACCGTCGCGTCGAGGGTGAGACTCGTTAGAGACCTGCAGATGTCCGAGAGCATCTGCCCGAAGCGCGCGAGCATTTAGCCCCCGCGCTTGGAAGGAGGGCGTCACCCCAAGCGTACACAGTTTTAAAAAATAAACGAACCCACTTTCCTACCTATAAAGCAATATGTTAGCGCCAAGCGTGTAATACTACCGGCGTAATACACAATGATTTGCGTGGTGCCTTTATAAACGCGAACATTGATGCTTCCTGCACGATTCCTCTGTGCAAATTTATGTATGTTCCCGTAGACACTTTTGCCATCGCTTCCTGCAGACTCTCTACAGGTGGCCATGATCAAACATGACCTTAATCACTCCATTTTAGCTAGCTCATTGCCTCCACTAGTAACGGCGGCAGGACACATTTATAAGCAGGAACCCTCACACAATCTTTCGCGAGAATATCACCGATAAATATCACCTAACCCGTACTTGATCATCCTTGTGCCATCACAATAATTTGGCGGACAGGTGCATTTAAAGCGGCAAAGAAATCGGAAAATGTTAGACCTGTCGTCACTACTGTCCGCACGACAGGACGTCTCCGCAGTACGTGTTTTAAATGAAGAAGCTTTTTGCCAGGGTAGCTACCGCGACGGGAGTGTACTTAAGTTTCGCGGCGTAATCCGTGATGTGCAAGACCCAGAGCTGGTAATGGTGGGAGGCACCGCGACGCCTGCACCGACTGACGGTGAGGCGATTCGTCAAGAGCTAGTGGAGCGGGTCCCTTTAACCGTCACTCTCTTTCCCCACGCGAGTGACTGGGTAACGCACGCTTACAATAACGTTTCAGTGGTTGACAAACCAGTGCGGAACGAATGTGAGAATGAATGTCATTCCGCGTACAAGGGTACCAAGCGCTCTAGCGCAGATGTGGTTAATCAAGTGACGGATATTATCGATCAAGAGCATCTGAAAATGATTGCAAAGAAATTTAAAGTGGTGGAGCATCATGAGAAGGTTGAAGAAGCATTGGTCGTGCCTCAAACATTCACCATATACGTCTACGAGGGTCAGTACAAGGATCTTCCACTGGACGAGTTCAAGGTGAATGAAGCCTTTGAATTCGTAGGAATCTTAGATCTTATGGTAGCAAGCACAGACAACGTAAACAACGACAGCGAGAGCGTGCCAAGTGCCGAACAACTTGAAAAGTTGCAGATCTCAGAATTTGTAGACAAGATGCACAAGAGACGATCAGGAGTCGTGCTGCATTGCTGCCAAGTCAGTGCCTTACAGAGCATTCACCACGTGCGACCTCATCAATCGCCCGGGTTTTATCAGCGAATTAATGCAAGCAACGACTCGCAGATCAAATTCTGCTTGAAAGAATGGAAAGAACTTGGCCATCATTCGGAAATCCTTGTCATACGCGCTCAGCTTGTACAATACCTAGCGCAAACAATGCACGGAGATACTCTCGCGGCCGAGTATTTGCTATTGGTGTTACTTTCGCACGTGTATTCACGTGCAGATCCATCAACACCTCTTGGCAATTTGTCGCTAAATTTGTCACTTGACAAAATATCCACTGATACCCAGAAGACTCTTTTTACAAATGACATTTACGAGATGTTGACATTGCTTATGCCGATGGTAGCACGGATAGATTTGTCATTAAAGACATTAAATTCGACCAGATTTATGCCGCATAAAGACTATGAGCGAGAAATGCTGCTCAGTGGTACGTTACAAGCGACAAATGGCACGACGATGCTGGTGAATGAGACGGTGCTCTCCACAGGGCAGCTAAATGAACAGGGGGTCAAAAATATGGCTGCTTTACAGTCACTTGTTGACAAGATGTTGTTGCCATACGACTTTTGCTTTTACACTATGGACTTCCCTCAAGATGTGGCAATTGTTATTGTGTCAGAGGGCAAAAGCGTGTTGCCTGCAGCTGTAGTGTTACCCCTTGTTGCTACTGATAAAAGCTGCTCTCAAGAGCAGCCATCGAATGAGTTGTTTGAGTGTTTTCGTCTATTCTTATGCGTACTACGCTCGTTAATGGTCTCGATTGGCAATGAGGAAGCAGAAATGGCCGAAAAACATTACGTCGAGTGTCGCAAGTCTGAGCAAAATGTGGTGGTAAGCGCTGAACGATGGTCACATGACACTTTGGTGCATCTTAATAATTTGAAATCGTTTGTTGCCTCATAGATTGAAGACCTTCACCGTTGGTTGCGACTCGTTCGTCTAGTAGCACTAAGTCGTGGAGAAGAGCAAATCTCAAAGGTAACATGGGACACGATGTTGGCGTTGGAAGCCCAAAGACTCTTGCGTCTTCGCAGTGACAAACGTTCTGTAAGAAGCTAATCAAAACAAAGCTGGTCAACTTCTGGTTTTGAAGACTAAATTTCTGACTTTATCTAGTGCTTAGTGGAAGTGACCTACCATAACTGTTAAGCGTTCGATGGCGTCCATCTCTGGATGATCAAGACCAGAAAGTCTTTCTCTATCAATTGCGACAATATGAGGTCAAAGAGTTTGAAAAGATATGAGCGTACGGCGTACCATGTGCAATGAGCAGCTCAAGTTTTCTGACGCGAACACGCATGTACTGCAAATCATCTCGAGGATTCAAGTCGCGCACGACGCCACGGGCCTTTGTAGTAAGCTCCTTCATGTACAGTGCATACCGTTCGGCTTCGGCCACTTGCATCTGTGGATGGCGTCGAAGCACATTACCACGATGGTCTGCTATCACGTAGCCCTCCACACCCTTGTGATTTTTGACGCGCTCAAGTGTTTCCTCCACCTCGGACATGTTTTGTAAGATCCTCCGCGCCTTTTCAAACCTACATTTTTTTAATTACCTTTTAGCCTTAATTCCTTGATCACTAATGTGCGACAAAGACTGAATAATCTGATGCAATACTTATTCAATTTTTGATCAGCGACTAGATTCGAGACCATCATCAAGAAGGGACATCATTTTAGTGTGCAAAGTGGTGTAAATACCGATCGGGCGTGTTGTGTTTCTTTTGACTGAAAACAACTTCCCGGCTGCTCATGATTCCCCCCATTGAGATTGTAATTTGTACAATATGGAAGGAATGAGTAATAGCTAACACTCTTTGAGCTTGATACGTAAAGTCGGTTTGGTCATCTCGATGAGCAAGTCAGCTAGCCCCAAACACGTTCCTTCGGTTCCTAAAAACGCCTCTTCACAAAGCTGTTCTCTCTGTGCCTATAGCTGATCTACAACAAAGTCTGCGCCTGAAACAAAACATATCCTTGCACAAAGGCTAGTCTTGCCACAGAGGGTATGCCTGCGCCATTTGCGTCGAGCCAATGATAGGTGTCTCGTTGTAAAGCCGTATGGACAAAAATTGCTTCGAAAACTTTCCACACCGCCACGTTAAGTATCCGTTCCTATGCTTCCTTTTTCGAGCAATAATAATGGAGCATCGCGAATGCTCTGATGACTCAATTTCTTGGTCTTCGCCCGCTGAGGCTACAAAAAAAACTTTAAGTATACGACATTGCTGTGCGTCAATATCTCTCGGAGATAAAGCAGAAATATACTGAGCTTGTGGTAAGGCCAAAAAGGCTTACCTCGTCGACATGGTATGTCCATAGCGATTCGCAAGGCTAGAGATTCGACTCGGGACCTCCTCGTTGGAGACGTGGGTAAAAGTGAAAGGCGACAAATAACGGTACTTCTATCGAGCGGTCTCAATGACCTAGCCCACCAACGTAGCGAGTGGTGAGTGGTGCAACTCGCTACCGGCACAAGTCGCTCGCTCAATGGTCTGCTTCGCGGACCGCGAAAGCTTTCAAAGAGTCTCTCATGGCGCATATAGCCAAAATTCAATAGCATTGTCCCAGAGCAGTCTTGCGATGGTCAATTACATGCCCAAAGTAACGCATCCAATTTCGCTTGTCAACAGCATAAGAAATCGGTAGATAAAAATGCTTTTACCGCCAAAGCTAATCTGGATAATCATGTTAAGATTAGCTGAGCCTCAATCGTGCTGCTACCTAGAATTAGAAAGAATACGTCTAATGTACAATGCGCTGATTTGGCAGGACAAAGTTAGCCCATATTTGACCTCAAACACAATGTCAAGCCATGCATTTGTAGCTTAAACTGCAAGCAAGAATTTCAAATGACTTTCAATATCTCTTAAGAACTACGGACTTTCATAGCGCTTGTTGTTTCTGAACTTAGAGTGTAACGACCGCTTGACAACTTGTGGAATGACTCCCACGACTTTTGTGTAGCGGGATGACAATGCCACTTTACAAGACGCTTTTGAAATTCGTAGAAATGCCTCCGCTTCACTACGCACTCCACAGGGTGCTGCCACTGACCTTGTTGGTCAATAGACACTAAGGGAGATCACTCCAGCCTGGGCTCACGTCTTATTCTTGGAGGACCAGCAGTTTCTCCGTGATCCATCTTCGCACGCTCGCGGTTCTTCTTACGGTCTGGCCACGGCTTTTTTGGGCAACCACACACTACAAATAGGGTGGAATTGTTTAGCCCTGTGGTTAGTGAGCTTGACGGTCGGACCAACCACAGCGTGTATCGTCACGAAGTAGTCAAATTGTTGCGATCCTCATCGTGCAAGAGTTTTGTGCATATAGTGTGCACACGCCTTCACGACCCTTAACGCAGTGACAAAAGTGGCTGACCGATCAGAGCGCACACTTTTGTGGCACTCCATTCTATGACAAATATGGTGGTACCAACAAGTTCGAGCAAGGGAACGGCGTTTTATTGACACCTCAGAACTCAAAGACTTGAGCACTATAACGCGCTCCTAGACGCCTCTTAAAAGTTGTTGGGCCCGTCAACATCGTCTTGAAAAAGCAGATCATGTACACAGTATCACCCGCGAAAGTTCTCGTGAAACGAACATTTGTGTAGATCAATATATTACACTTAAAAAAACAGCCTTGCTTATTCCAGCTATACTACATGACATTAGCATCATCTCACGTTTCAGTGTTGCCACTTAGTTACGGTAAGCGAAAGACAAGTTTGACTTTTATGAATATCCACGAATTTGTCGGTAGCGATATTCTCATTCTAAGGCTAGCCGTGAGCTGACCCTCTGGCAGGTCGTACTGGTCATCACGTACGTGTAATCGGAGGGATCCCCATATGTGGTGAAAGTTAAGGGAATGGTTTCAACTCGACTAAAATGACTATGGTTTGAATTTTCATATGATTTTGAAAGGACACCACATTTCAGGTCCTTTTCTCCCAATATAATAGATCGGGTTGAAAGTTGCAATATCATTGTGTGGTTAATTCAATGTCTGCCCACTCATAGTAATGCCTTGTGCCGATAAGCCATGCGATGTTGGCATATGCGCCTGCAATGAAGGCATCGTGAAATTTGACTTTTGTTATATATGACAAATAGATCTCAGTGCTTTCTACGCGAAAGCGCGTCGGCAAGCACATTGAGCTTGCCAAATCTGCATCCAGCAAAAAAGTATAATCTTCATACGACAACTATATTGTAATTTATGGAACAAGTGATTTGTTGGTATTGTCGTCAACAAGAGTGTGTGGTCTGAGCAGACCGCAAAGCCTATTGCTCAAAAGATGCACCCGAAACTTCAGTTGTCCGAACTATATGGCAAGTATTTTTTTGTCGTAAAAGGGTGCTTGCATCCAGCAGTCTTGAATTGTCCGGACTAGAGCAAGAAAAGCACTTTTCCCGTCTTCATCAAGCTGCACTAGCGCGCAACGTATGACTTACCTGAAAATGTCAAAAACGGCACTAAATAGTTTTGTTTTGTCCAGCAAATTTTAAACAGATGAATCTGTTTGTGCTTCAAAAGCGTTTCGGTACCGCCTTTTTCAACAACACTCGATGTCTTGTTTTTAATAACGTCAGGACAGAAGCTGTGGGAGACCCGCGTGGCAAGTTGTGCAATTGAGCAAGTAGTAAGCTAGGCCCAGATTATGGCGCAGCAAAGAAACAATTGTTGGTGCTGAAACAAAGTTTAACTATCACCTGTGAATACGAAAAAAAATGTATTTGGTCATCCAAATTGCAGTTCAAAGCAGACTGATTTCCATCTGATAGTGCTGGTGTGGCTGAGCGCCAAGCTACATCGGCTCTCGATGAAAGTTCGGCTATTGTAATGGAGCCCTGACATTTCTTACTTACATTACGAATAGCTGCTTCTTGTGGTAGGTAATCTTGATCAGTGCTGCAATGGCTCATGACAGACCCATTAGCGGGCATCTCGGCTGGATTAAACCGTATAGCTCAATAAACACCCGTCTGAATTATTCAAGTAAGCCTGAACACATGTGCGCATGTACTAACTGCGTTAATGAAAGAAAACGTGCCATAAAAGGGTGCAGCAATGTGATTTCAATGCGCTAGTAGGAATTCGTAAGTACTGTTTTTGTAATAGGCTTGCCAGAAAAAAATTGGCAATTAATGCTTGTACTGCTTTTTTGTCGATCGATAAAGCAAAATACCTGTCATATACCATATATGCCGGACATGGACGATGGTGACGAAATAGCAACACTGCTCCTCAATCGTGTCTTTAGACAGCATGGTAAATTGTTTCGGATTGAGCGTGCTCCTTAGAATAAAAGTGTTTCATAGTTGCGTGACTTGCAGACCAATATTAAGATAAAGCGTGTAATTTTTCGTCAAAGACGTGTTGCGTAGTGTATATGTGGACGCACCAAACCTAAACCCGTAATTTGGTGAAAGAGCATAGTACAAATTTAGGAAACCCATTCACTCAAAGCGTTGTTTAGCTGCTGCTGAATGGGCTGCAAGACTGATAAGCTCAACAAGGATTGGTAAGCTCGAAAAATAGAATCAATGCGCGCGCAGCTCGATGCGACTACGCTTAGAAGCCTCTCAGACTTGCAATATCCAGTGCATGACCTGGCTACGACAGTCGAGGTCGTCGCAACAAGTGAAGATGAGCTAAGCTTCAAACTTGGCATTGTAGAAAAAATCTATGAATCGTTATTAGGTTCGACTTTCGTAGGTAATCGGTTTTTCTGACTGTGCGTATGTCCAATCTTTAACTGTCAAAAACCTACCTAGCTCGCTTAACTGTTTATGACACTAGAGCTCTTTGATTTTTTGATGATATTTCTGATGAGGTGAATAACTACAAATGCTGTCAGAAATTGTGAATTCTACTCGATTCAGTATGTAGCATATTGGTCATTTGGCCAGAAACTGCTGTTCTGTCACATCCCCAGTACTAAGCTAAGCTATCTTAATGATGCACTATGCCACCAGCTCGTATAGCTTATCGAATTTATTTGCTTATACCTCATGAGACTGAAAAGCCTAAATCAAGCACACTGCAATTCATTTTCATCCAAAATCTCATAGAAAAACTCCGCAATTTGGTTTTCCTTTTTCGGTTTCTCATTAGATTTTTGATCAGCCAAGCTTTCGCGTTTTAATCAGGCTATATTTTGTACGGCGACTAGATCGGATAGCGGTGACCTGACTTGGGACCAAAACTGACGCCAATTAGCTTCGACGGCTTGCACCGTCTGGCACGCTAAGCAAAGTCAAGTTTATTTGGCGCGAACGTTGACGACACCAGCTGCTGTATGATGTGGCAGCACTATTGTATGGTAGTTCATTGAATGCATTTAATATATATGACGCAAAATGAGATATTTTGGTAGACGAAGCACATTAAATAACCTGTGAGAGTTTATCGTTCTTTAGCGCTATGGGGTAAGCCACATTAAGGTAAAATTAACATGTTTCTTTGTCAAGCCACTACCTAAGCAATATAAGTCAAGTCTGTTACATTTATAGTTTATCCTATTGAATTTGTTATTAATTACCTAAGCATGCCTTCACTTGGACTTTTGCATCCAATACTACATTTCAAGTTGCTATAAGCAGCCAACATTTTTCGTTTGCCTACTTCGCCCCACTTGCCGCTCGAGCCTTGTGAAACACCGGCCTCTGACGAAGCTTCCTCCGCGACTGTATTATAGTAAAACCTATTGTATTAAAATTAATTGTTGATGGCAAGGGTGCTCGGGGTCACATAGTAAGAGGCGAGTCGTCCTATGACTATCAAAACGAGCCATAAAGTGGGAGGTACAAAGTTCCAACGAAGAGTTTTTATGGCATAAATTTAAAGTTAAGTGCTTATTTAACCTGGTTTAAAAAGCCAAGCTTTAGCGTGTTACAATCTCTGGTGCTCCTTCAGTTGGTCTATGGCTTAGTGCGCTTGTCTTTAGGTGCATAATTGACCCGCTGCTAAAAACAAAAAGAATAGCTTCCACGTAACTGCCCACTTGACTTTGCCCGATCGACATTCATTACCACTGAGCTGTTTGTTGTACGGGGGATTGACCTCTCGTGAGCCTACAAACTCGTTATAAAATCCACTCATTTCTTTACAAGCCGTTACAAGGAGCTAGACAAACTTCGAAAGAGCTTGTGGCTATCAACGATAAAGCAGCTGAAGTTTGTCCTGTTTTATCTGAAGCAAAATGCCGAATTGCAAGGCCCAGGCGCCAGAATTATGGTAAACTGCATCTCTGAAAGCCTAAAGCGCTGTACTCAGCGACCCAAGAAGTTGTGGAAGCTTCATTAGAGCGCTATTTCTTTTATTCAGAAAATACAGACTGCAAAGGAAATCTAATTAAATTCAAGCAGAAATAATCTTGGTGTTTTGTTAAAGAATGGCTAGTTGTACAAAGAGTATTGAGTATTGCGGCAAGTGTGGCCAACCGGAGAGGCCGTACCGCGAGTGCCCATATCCAATCGTTGACAGAGCAGAATTAGTGCTCTCGATGGCAAAAAAACTTTACAGCCAACGTCGCGCTCGGTCCCACAAACGCCGTCATCGCAAGATGCGGCAAGTGCGAATGGCCAATGGCAAGCTGATTCAATCACTTAAGCTAAGTTAACTCTTTTTAAAGCGACAGAACTAGGCACACTGGCTACGTAGTCGGTTGCATTTGACCTTGCATTTAGGCTTGATATATATTTTGTTACTAAGTGAGATATAGCGGTTTTAGCACTACTGCTGCATAGCAATGTCAAGCTCAAATAAAAGCTTGGATGTAAGCCCAAATACAACAGACTAACGATCGCTTCGAATTTTTCGTCACGTCAGAGATTAGTAGAAGAAAACGGATCATTCTGTTTGTGAAGGAAGGTTTGGTGAAGATATTAAGCTATGAATCTTTTAAACGGAGCAGTACTACGTCAATAAGTGCCACTTGATGATTACAGCGTCGTCCGACTTTTCAATGCTTTCCTCAAGAATTTTAAGCATGTCCGTGCCTAATTCGTGATGCCTTTGAACCCGACAACGTGTGCAACAAGACGTGAACACTGCTCAAAATCATAATTGCGTACCCGCTTCAAGCCTAAGAATTTTGGGTCGGATCTTGAAAGCTGAAGTTTAACTTAAAATAAGGAAAAAACGTACACAAATACGTCTCAAAGTTCCAGGACTTGCTGTCTCAAGCTGAATTGCACATCTGTAAATTCAGAGAAGTCTTTGTTCCTTAATAAATAACGGAAAGGAACCGCGAACAGGATCAAACAAGAAAGTCCGAGAATACTCTTCGTAAGGCCATTGATATTTTTCCCAACTTCGAGTTTGCCCTAGATCAAGTCGTGCATCGGCATCGTGAGAAAAAGTCAATACCTCAGAAATGAGAAAGTTTCTATAGAGGAAGACCTTCTTGAAAGCACTACATACGCCGAATTGTTCTTTGACGATTCGCATCCTTCTTTTTTGAAGCGCCCAGGTTTTTCGATTAATGCGGGTCAACGACAACGACGGCTTTAATGCCTTATGGTGGCGTAACATTCTCAGACACTTGTGAGGAGGAATTACCTGCGTCATTTCTCGACGACCATGGTAGCCTTGTTGCCGTTATTAATTAAAACACATTGTTTGGTTCTAATATATGTGGGTCTTACCTTGCCATGTAGCCCACCTGACCGAAAATTAGTTCTGCGGGCTAAGTTAAATTGCCGCGCGTTTTTCCATGACGTTGCGAGGTGCTATTCCAATTGCTATCGGGAAATTACTCACAAAGCCACACCATGCCGATGAAATCACCCTTATCCACAGGAACAGGTATGACTCGGGTATTAAGAGAAACCAGATAGCTGTAGATACATGTGCACGATTCGTCGGGTACGGTGAATCGTGGTCGTTACCAAAATACAACTTAGACTATCTCTCCCTTGGGCACACCGAGCTTGATTGTGGGTCGACAGCGCCACAAATAGTTTATGTTACCAATAAAGTCCAGTCTTTGGTGGCAGACACAACTTTTTACACGGAGCTTTTTAGCGAGATGCCTCAATTATGAGGAGGAAATGAGCACAAAACTTCGTTAAAGTTTGACACAAAGCCAATACTTGTCAGACAAAGGCGCTAGAGTCCCAAACAGAGATGGAATGGACCAAACAGATGGTTCAAGCAGGCATTATATGACCAAATACGTCCGTTTTTTCGGCAGCAAGGCTTTGCGTCAAGAAGCCTGTAAGCTGGTGCAATATGAATACCTATCGTCGGCTAATTTTAGCGACAATTTTTACGGAGATACCGAGGACACTTAAAAAATGTACCTTGGGCGCTATGTCAGGAAGGCATTGATTCTCGTGCATATAGGTGAGATTGTATGATTCGATAACTCGACAGCTTATTGACTCCGCATGCTTTATTTGAGTATCGCAACGCTCTCATGGGACTTAGCGCAAGTTTGTTAGATTTTGCAGAAAGTCTTTCGAAATTCAAGTGATGAGATGAGAATTCACTTTGACGAGAATTGCATGTTCACGCAAAGTGAAGATGTCACAAACCTTGTAACGGCTTTAGACCGTGTACTCAAACGAAGTGAAGAAAAGCGACTTTACATCATGTCGTCAAAGAGCCAGTTTTGCGTGGAATAAATCTATTGCCTCGAAGACTTCGTCGTAAAGAAAGGCGCCCGAATGGACCTTTACGAGGTTAAAAACCTTTTAAAACTGTCTGTGTCCATACAAATAAGAAAATGAAGGGCTTTCTAGGCACTGCGTTTAATATATTAAGGATATGCGAAGGCTTTGCGCAATATGCAAAACCACTTGACGACAGTATAAGGTGAAATCGTTCTCGAGAAGCAATCAAACTCTCGGACGATCAACTCTGCTGTTCCACCAATCTCATCCGTCGCTTGACGTTTCACCTACCGGACGTTTTTAACCATTTGGCTTTCGAATAAAGACCTCGAGTTTTGAAATCGGGGAAGTCTTGTTCCAAGGAAAAGGAAATCAGAGCATCATATTGCTTTTGCCGGTCAATCCGCTTTTCCAGTCGAGCTGAATTACCCTATTTGTCAGAAATAGCTACTTACAATCATTATGTATGGCGTGTATGTCTTCTCGATCGACCACTAAAGCTCGAGACAAATCACAAAAGTATTGAGATGATCCTGACGCTGATGACTACATCCCGCAAAGGGGCTTAACGATGTAATGAGCTTGCTGAAAGTCAGCCTTAATATGAGTGAAGTCCCGGTGGCTGAAGCATTGTTCCTCAATTCGAAATTCATAAGTAAAGCTGCTCAAGTTAGCTTGCAAAGGGGCTTAACGATGTAATGAGCTTGCTGAAAGTCAGCCTTAATATGAGTGAAGTCCCGGTGGCTGAAGCATTGTTCCTCAATTCGAAATTCATAAGTAAAGCTGCTCAAGTTAGCTTGCACAAGCTTTTGAGAGCGGTTAAGAATTGCGAGATCGTGACGAAAGTCAGGACGGTGCCTTATCTGCAAAAAAATGCATGCGGAAATTGAAAAATGCAGTGAATCATCAAGAAGATGAAAGAAAATGATGTGACAAAGGCCTCATGGAAGGACTGAAGATTGTATTATTAAACAGGCGACAATGAGACTTCACGAATGTTTGTTGCAGACGACGAGAATTAAAAAAGCGGTGTCTTCCGCAATTCTGTCTCGGCAGACCACCCAGGGTTTTACAATTTATCTGGCCATGCGTCAAAATTACTTTTGGCCGAAAAGGAGAACATACGGCGCTATGTCAAACCTGCAAACTGTGTCAACACAACAAGGTTTGGCAGATTATTTACCAAATCAACTTCAGCGTCTGATTGTCTCAAGATGCAAATAGGTCGACTTTCATTGAACTTTACCGGAGACCGAAAATTGGTTTTAATGCCTGCAACGCTCAACAAAAGGGATATGTTCATTGCAACGAAAACAACGAACGAATAATACCACAAATGTTCAAGTAATTCTATATGAAGGATTATGGCTCGTCAAAACGCATTGCGTCCGACCGAGACAACAAGTTCACATTTGGCTTAAAGCAAGCAATCGTGTTTTGCTGTGGGAATGCAACGATATTTGGCTTCGATCTCTAGGCCACAAGCGGATGGACGAGCAGAAAAACTAAACAATTTAAAGGAAACTTCCTTAGATGTATCGTTATTCTAGCGCATAATGATTACATTGACTATTCCAATTTGGCTGAGATAGCCTACAACCGACGCATACACTTTGCAACCGGATGATGTGATACAGATTCATAAATTAACTAAAAATTAATACAAAAGATTTGCTTCGTCAAGATACATCCCTCAAGGGTGCACAAGATCGGATCAGCGAAGCGCAAGAACGCATGAATCGACTTGTTTAAGACTTTCAGACGGTGATATCGAACGGTAAAAATCTAGAGGTTTTGCTCGGTCAAAGTAAATCGCGCCAATATATATATAGGCCCAGTCCCGATCGCTAAAAAAAGTCATGAGATTTATATAAATTAGGACTACTAAAGGGGTTAAGCTGCATTCATTGTCCATCGCTTCATTGCTAAAGCCGTATCTCAAGGACCTCCGAGCGTTGGTAGCAGGTGAACAAAGTCGTGCTGGCCGACGGCTCCAGGGACAGCCGTCATTATAAGCGTAAGTCAAAAACCTGCAATAAAATAATTAGTGGCGTGGTGAAACCTAGAAGGAAGCCACTTGGGAGCTCGTGAGGAATCAAAATCAGATTTTTGGACTCATTGACCCCTTTTCGTGATTACAAACTACATATGTATTGGCGCAATCCATTAAAATATGTGAACAGATGTTTTTATGCCAAAAATTAAGGCTCACAAGTTTATTTCGTTGGGAATCCAAAGATTTTATTTGTGAAAGATTATCCAGGATGCGTAAAAAGCTAGATGGAGTATTGAAGAGTGATAGCCTTTACGATGTTGCAGTAGATGGCTGAGAGCCATAAGCAAGACAAGAATACGTTGGAGCTCCGTTTAGTACCACTTATCAGTGTTTGCGCCTTCTCCACCCCGCTCGCCGGCTAATCTCTATTTAACAACTGGCTTTCAGAGAAACTTCCTCTGCGACATACCGCAATCTTGTGCCTCGATGATCACGTAATTCTTCTTTATTGAAGTTAAGAGTTTTTGAGCTGTGCAGTTGGAGTTCGCCTCCTCGGCTGTTTTTCGAGTTGAGCGTCGTCTTCACATAATTCCTTGATTTTAGTGCATCGCTCACGACAAATAATACTTGTCGGTATAATGTAATCACCAACACGCTTAGTGTCAAACAGGCGTAAAGGTAATAATCGATTTAGACCGCGCCCAACGATCAGCATTTCAGATTGACGATTGTGTATAATCGCACTGGTGAGTAAACAATCTCCAATTCGTTTGCAAGGGTTAAAGTCGCAGACGTCTGGAAAAGATTAATCTGCAGGAGTCAATATTAATGAAGCCACCTCAGACCGCGTCGTGGGTTGACATATCATAGTTGTCCGATGAGCAAAAAAGTGATTGCCTTCGACTAAGCTTGTGAGATGATCATTATAAAACACAAATCTGCTGAGGTTCACTAGTGCGTACATGTAATACCATTGACTATTGCAGCATATATACCAGTCAATTTCCATCTTTTGATTGAGCCATGCCTTACCTGCTATTGTGTCAAAGCAACACTAACTGATATATTGAGCCGGTATCGTCACACCCCCTCCTGGGTATCGCACACACACCCAGGTATTAGCCACAATTTTTCTTGAATAAGCGCCACACCCATCGTAGAACCACACCCGTCGCAAAATTGGATTCACATACCATACATCACACCTAAATCCTCTCTACACATACGTCATCATGCCATTGGCCTCAGCCCCGCGTAGACTTACATAATTCTTGATGAAGCACTGAAATTAATGCGAAACTTCTCACTAAGGGAAGGTTATTTAACAAAAAGGAAAGGACTAAGAATGTGTGTCGATACGGCTCCCTATGACTAAAGGCAATCATTAGATAGATAGGCTAAGTTGTGGCAGAAAAGTAAGGCCTCTTTCTTGCTCTCGTCGTGCATCGCCACCTGCAGTGTGCATTGCTCATGGCTACATGCTCAACACATGAGAAAAGTTTTGAATGGATAAATTTACGACCACACGGGTTGCAAGCCCTGGAAAGTATCTTCGCATTGTCAGTGAATAAGTGCATGACGCTGCTTAAGGAGGAGTTGCAGCATACAAGATTGGCGAAGAGCAGGTTTCATCAAAGAATACTATGTGAAGGCAGACGTAAAGACGTTAAAGACCGGGCGGAGGTGAAGGTCAAGCAATTTTGATCTGGAGAAGGTGGGCGATATTATCTATGCATAATTTCACGCCGAGTGAATAATGTATACCTACTATCGGTATAACGTGTGCTATAATTTGTGCTTTTGCTAGTGTTATTAAAAAATGTTCATTTTTGCGACGGGTGTGGTTTTACGAATCATTCAAGAGAATTTATGGCGTATACTTGGGGAGGGGTGGCGATACCTAGGAGGGGTGTGTTGATACCGGCTCCCTTGATCAATCACTAGCACACACGCGTTGGCGAAAAATTGCCGTCATAAAATAAAACGAGAATGCTGTTTTAAACAATTAATATAAAACTTTTGCTGGTCACATTTTTGTAGTAATTTCACGTGTAAAGCAGTACATGCATGCGAACTGGAAAGAGATGCCGAAAATTTAACTTTTGCAGTTCATCGTGCGAGTGTACAAAATTTAAGACACAAGATGGTGAGCCTATATCAGCCAATATATTTTTTGTGACAGGTACAATCTATAGTGTAGTGAATTCACACTCAACTTCCCAGACTACTTTGCTTAGGAGACACGAATGGTGCTATCGTTAGAATTTTCTCCTGATCAGATAAACAACGCTAGATAGGAACGATAGGACACTAAATCGACCCTCAATACAATCCCGTCACTATCCAAAATACCTATTGTTAAGAGTACGAGATCTAGGTTGAGAGCTAAAATTTAATACACTCTCTCACCCACTAAAAGTGAGGTTTAATTACTATTTGTTTCTAGGGTTTGAGTAATTGTCAATTACTCAAACCCTAGAAACTTGTGGTCAATTAGTAATTGACCACCGGAAAAGCCTTTATAGTTTTAGAGCTACCGCCGACCCTCGATTTATATCACAATGTTCGCCCCATCACACTCTTAGCTCAAACAGCTTAAATGAATGAAGGGAGCAATGTCGATCTCCGTAAGATAGCCATTCGTCAAATGCAGTGCCTACGGAGAAGGAGCTCAAGCTGTCTGTCCAGCTGTTGAGCTTGCAATGTCGCACCAGCTCGACGAATTTGTGGCTGCGATCACCAGGGAGCCTCAACGGCTACTTGGCTTCCAGCGACTTGGCCTCGAGCATTTTTATACGCATTCTCGAAAGTCTATCAGTACGTTTTGGATAGTTTCCATTATCAACCTGTCCCCAACCCCTCCCGAGACATCATAAGGATTCTGTACATCGTGCACATGTACCAGCAACATCGCCGAATGACTAGGTCGAAACGTAATTTGCCCAAAGCGTGAAGAAATCTGCTGTTGCAATTATTTTGTATTAATGTTGATTTGCGGGTCGATGACCGATGCTTCTTTTCAACAATGGGCAGCAACAATACGAATTCGCAGCTTAGAAACCAAGTTGACGCTCGTGGCACGGATGCGGGAATTATACTTTGTTGTTGTGGACTCACTTCCGCTTGAGTTGCCCTCAAAAATTGATCATTTATTTCAATGTATATGAACATCGGATTTAATGACTAGCGCACCATCTGAATTTCATGTACAAAATGAGTTCGCAGAGCTTACGAAGTTAGAAGGTCGCTTAGGTGTTACGTACGTCAGCCACTTCCAAAGGGTAGTAAGCGAGGGCAGTCCGTTTCAAGAACAGACATTCGAGCAGTGCGACATTGTCAACAACTCACGGCACCGACGGAAGGCAACTATCCCGTATGAGAAAAGCCAAGTGACTTTAGCAGCTACACTCGATTATATTTTCGGAAAAGGTTGGGGTGACGCCCTCCTTCCAAGCGCGGGGGCTTAATGCTCGCGCGCTTCGGGCAGGTGCTCTCGGGCATCTGCAGGTCTCTAACGAGTCTCACCCTCGACGCGACGGTCTCCAGCACCAGGCCAAACCCCCTTCCACGCCCTTAATCGCGCCAACCGCATCCGGATTGGCTCCTTTAATGTGAATTCTCTAGGTTCGAAGCGCAAGAAGCACGTAACGCTCCCCGAAGATCTCCGGCGCTACCGCGTCGATATCCTTGGCCTCCGCGAAACCAAGATCTACGATAGAGGTGAGCACCGCATTGATGACTTCCTTCTAACCCTGAAAAAAAAAAACGAAGCCAAGACCGAAGTCACCGAAATCCGCCGCCACTGCAACCCGTCGGGCGCCACTCGACACGCCCGATCCCGAGAAGAAACCTGGCACCACACTAAGAAGCTCGGAACACTCCTCGGCGATATTCAAGATCTATCCCGACGCAAGTCCCTGGCCACCCTCGCGCTCCACCGCCTCTGGTCCGTCTGGCTCCGTCACGTTCATCTCACCCAAGACACGCATTCGATTGTACAACACCTACGTTCTACCGATTCTGCTGTACAACTGGGCTCTTACCAAGTCAGAGCTCCACGGCCTCGAGAGTTTCCATCGCCGCCAGCTTCGCTACGCTCTTGGCTATCGCTACCCCCGACCCATTTCGAATGCAAGACCTTACGACCTCTGTGATGAGCGGCCGCTGAGACTACGACTGACACAAGCTCGCTGGCGCCTGTTTGGCCATGTACTTCGCCGCTATCCCGACATTCCAGCTGACCTCCAGATGCGTGCCTACTTCTTCTCCACCGCAGCAAAATGGCGCGGACGTCCCCGCACCACGCTCCCCTCGACACTCGACCACAATCTTGTTTCCCGTGGCTCCGGCTTTCGACTCCGGACAGCACAAGACCTCGAAGTGGTACGTACCCTTGCACAAGACCGGTAGAAATGGAAGACCCTCACGACCTCGGTGCTGGCTGCACTGCCCGCCGAACGAGACTCGACGTATGCGGACACCACTCTATGCCGTGGACTAGCCAGACTGAGCCTAACACGTGCATACCTTGGCAACGCGATAACGTAATACATTACATTACAAGCATACAATTTGACGTCGTCCACACAAGTGGTGTTTGCTTGGGTAAATTGCAATTTTATTGCACATATTACATTGTAACACGACCATAAAAGATCAATATGCTTGCTTTGATTGGAAAGTGCTTTGAATCATAAACATTGAACATTGCCGCCAAAGTTTAATTGTGTTTGCTATTGAACGAACGACGACCACGAAATTGTATTTCTAGGTACGGCTATGACCTCATGCTTCACTTTGTGGTAATATGCGTGGCCCGATTTTAGTGTTACAGTTTTCAAGTCCTTGCATACTAGAACGTATAAAGGATCAAAGATGCGCGTAAGCAATGGTTTTCTATTCTGATTTAATATGTAGTAGCACATTTAAAAGCCCCGTAGCATGCCTTATATAGACCTAATTCATCGTTCAAGGTATAATGTTCACGTAATAAACAGTGTGCTTGTAAGTAAAACGGCAATTGTTTCACCTTTTACTCGTTCAGGACGCGCCTCTTCAGTCTCTATTGTTGTATTGACGAGGCCAGGACGAAGCACATTGCGAGGCTTGTGTTGGGATGGGAAACACGAAGTTTGCCGTGGCTGCTGATACAAATACGGGCAGTTAGTAGTACCCGTGCCAACACCTTTTTTGCACAAGCGCCGGTCTGGCGTCCCACTTGCACAAATTAAAATAATTGCAAATTAGTATCACGTTGTATGATGCGAAAGCGTACTTCCTGTGCAATAGTATTGTGTGAGGAGGCGGCACAGTTAATGTGGGACATGACGAAGGTACGTCGATTTGGTCAATCAAAGGGCGTGAATCCTTGCTACATCACATCAGCCAATGCAGTCTGAGAAACTGCATCGACGCCTACAGCGTCAGAAAGAATGAAGCGATGTGGATAAACAAGGACGGGTCGTAGACACATCCTACCAGAAAGCATCTGGTGCAGCATAAGTCTTTTTTGCAGCCATCTCTTAGTTATTTCAATAGCTGGACAGGATCTATCGTTTTAGTAATCGTTCTGATACTGTGCATGAAGAGAGAGCCGTGTGAGGTGTTTGAGCTATCCAACCAGACGGGTACACGTAGCGTTAATAAACGCAACACTTGTCGCGACGCTATTGAGAAAACTCCCTTTTTGCATTGTTGCGAATCGGAAAGTACGGTCGTTGTAAAAAGAATGCAGTTGATGGTCTGACCTTTATGTCGTGGCAAAAAGGAGTGTATGTATAGCTAGCAGGGAGCAAAAGTATAGATCATTGTGCTCTTTTCAACAGGAGATGAGGAGAGCTACCGATCTAAACAGTATTCCTTTCGACCCGCGTGGCTTTACGAGAAGCCGGTAGCAAAAGCATACATCGCTTTGTAGCGATGCAGATTCTTCCAAAGAACAAATCATCAATTGGGAATTTAATGCCAAACAATTTCTTTGCATTTGTATCGAAGTCACGAAATTAAAATTTGTGAAAATTATAGTCTCGTAACATATGGTGGGGATGTTCTTATTTTTGATTGATTGGCTTAGCCGCTTGCACATCAGCAAAGGTAGGAAAAAAGCACCCTTTCGATGTACTGTTGTCACTGCAGACAGCACCATGCGTGGAAACGAAGCTTAAGTCATGCCTTCTTTTCTTCGCGACGAGCAGCATTGAATGCACACCCGAAATTTGCATGTGATATGTAGAGGCACCAGTTCCGTATTTAATCAATAGACTCACACAATGGGGACCGAAAAAATGTCTAATCGTATTCGCCCAGAAATTATCAGAAAATCGTCGCAGATCTCCGGTTCATCTGCCTGATCCGACCCTTCAATGTTTCGAGCAATAGTTATTACAGATACAATTATATATTAGGTTCGTCGATTGGAAAACCTCAGCTGCAAGCCCTCATTCCCTTGTAAAGTTTCGGTCATCCATGTCGATTGATGACGAGAAGCAAAAAAGCAAAAAAAGAAAAGACGCGAATTGATTATAGTACAATCAAAATCTGGTCGAGAGACTAATAAAAACATCTAATTACTACTCTACGAAAACCAAGGTGGGGAATCCTCAAGAGGACATTTGAGCCCAGTCTTGCCCCGCCCATCTCAATCTTTGGGTTTCCATGACCGGCTCGCAGGGTTTTCTACCCGTCCCCAAGTTTGTCCATTCGGATCAGACAGCCTTGAAAAGGTCAAGGCGCGTGAACGATCACTCTGCGTTTCGCTGCCTTGGACTGACCCGTTGAGCAACGCAGGAATGCTCCAGACAACCCGAGCTCTCTTCTTTCTCGCTCTCGTTGGCCGTGGCAGCGCCTTCAATTGGCAATTTTGGAAAACGGACACACCAGCGCCGTCGTCGGCCCCGACAAACGACGACGTGATCTTGTCTCCCGACGCGCTCAATGACATGATGGGGTCCGATTACATGGATCGAGTCCGAGCCATGATTTACTCGGACGAAAGCTCAGCGTCCACGTCTGGCTCGACCAGCACTGGCTCGTCCCGTCCGGCATCCAAGCCGCCGTCGTCGACCCACACTTCGGCATCTGCGCATCAATTCCAAGGGGACAATGCGTTGGTGCTCCCAACGTCGTGGGACGTCGCAATGCCGTCGATGGACCAATTGGCGACCCCGTCGACGGCCGTGAATGCCGCGCGATCCACGTATCGCAATTGGGTCGGACCGTACGTGCCAGCGAATGACCCAGCGTGCTACCGGGAGGCGCATTTCATGCAACGGTGTCCTACGAACTTTGATCGCAACGACTTGACCCACACGTGTTGGACCGAATGTCCCTTGGAGTATCCTGTCGAGTGTGGCATTCAGTGCATCCAGCAAGACAATGCGTGTGCCATTGAACACAGTGCAAAAGCCACGGCCGTGGCCATGGCCTTGTTGAGTTCGGCGTCCTTTGGGGTGTTTGGCGAGCTCGCCAAGATTAGCAAGACCTTGAGCTGGGCCGTCATTTGTGCCGATTTTCTACTGATTTTCGTCCGTGCAGTGATCCGTTTCGTGCGTAATCAAAAGGTCATTGACCCCCACACGACGACGGAGAAACTCTTGCTGTTGCTCTACCAAACCAACTATGTCGTCGCGGATCTACCGGCGACCATTCTCATTTGCTCGGGCAGGATACCTCCCCACAGCCTCAAGCTCACGCGTCTCATCTTGCCTACGGCGCAGTTTATTTTACTCTTGGTCATTAGCTTTGACGACGAGATTATCGAAAGTTGGGGAAAATTTAAAGCGTTTATGAAGCACGTGAATTTTACGCAAGCAGCGGATCAACTTACAGAGGGTGAGATCATGGATTTGGAATCGGGCATGAAAGAGAACTCGACTTGTGGCGACGATCTCAAGACGTTGACGACGCTGGTGTGGACGACCGTGGAAGAGTACCGACAGAATGATCCGTCCATCACTAACGCGGAGCTCCGTTTGAAATTGAGTGAATCGAACCTCATTTTGTACGACATTCCAACAGTGACCAACAATTGCATGACGACGATCGCGGCCGAGTCGTCCGAGGCTGCTGCGTACAAGACCCGCGACATCATTCGCAAGACGTACGGGGTCATGATCAACGATCTCATCAAGACTGGGACAAGCGACAATGGCATTGACATGGTCACGAAACACTCGACGTATACGTGGACGCGCAATGCGCTCTTCTTTGCTTCGCTGGGGTGGGACCCCACGGATCTAGCAACGCTCTTTTCGGAATTTTTGCAGACCATTTGTGGTCCCACGCAATTTATAGGCGAGATTGACGACGGCAATGAGTACGCAACGCTCGGTATGAGCGCAGTTCACGCGGCGTTTAAACACAGTTCGCTCGAGTGGACTAAGAAAGGGGACGGCGTTGTGATTATCAACTTTAAGAATCGAGACACGCAGAACGTGTCGGTGAATATCATGTCTGGAGGAGACAAGATCGACGAGGTCTTTCTGGAAAATGGGACGGACGTGCAGTGGAGGTCAAACATTACCGTGCTTGGTGGCAAGACGTTGTATTTGGATCGTTGGCATCCAGGGATCTTTGGTCTCCCGTCTACAAATGGCGGGTCGCTAGTTTTGTGGGTGCCCATTTCACGCCAGGGCGGCCATTTGGACCTCAACGTCCAGATGGATGCGACTTAATTCAGTACTTTGTGCCGTCAGGTCGCCTTAATTACTAATAAACTATAGTATACTTTAAATGGATGCGCGTTATGACTACTCTTGCTTAGCTTTCATAATACTTTAATGTACTATCGGCATGAATCTTAGTATTGTACTTAAATGGACAGCTACGGTAGTCCTCGTCCATATTGGTGTGTCTTACAACAACTTGTTGCCCGTAGGTAAAGGAATAGTAACAGCCAAAAAGTTGCATATCATACGGATAGTACTTTCAGTGTAGCCATATAAAAATTGTTATATTCGCCCTCCGGGACAATAGTGGTCTATACTAACAACACTTCTATCAACCGAAAGCATGAGGCTTGGCCACAATGTAGTACGTCGTGCCAAAGTGGAAGCGGTGCAGAGTTTCGACCTCCAGCCCAGCCTGATCCAACAGGGCCATGATGTCTCGATTCCAGTGGCATCCCCACTTTTGAGCATGAAGGTCTGCAAACTTGTCCAAGATACCCGAGAGCCACAAATAGCTGCTCTGACCATGTTCCAGTAGCAAGATGCGGCCACCCTTCTTACACACACGTTGCATCTCTTGCAAACTGCGCACGGGGTCGTCCATACTGCAGAGACCAAAAGTATCCACCACTGTGTCGAATTGATCGTCTTTGAACGACAGAGTGCCTGTGCTCATGACTTGGAGCTCGCAATGGGCCAGTCGCTGCTGCTGCGTTTTCGATACTTGGCTTAGCATCCCATGGCTGAAATCGGTCAATATGACCCGCGATGAGGCACTGTAATAGGGGAGGTTGCGACCTGTACCAGCTGCCACTTCAAGTACGTGGCCACGAGCGTTTTGCAGTAGAAACCGCCGCATGAGCGAATTGCCCGTGAGTCGCTCGTCCCAGTCCACATCCTTGTCATATTTCCCAGCATTCGCGTCAAAAACTTGCAAGCGTCTCGCATCGGTAAGTTCGGGTGTACTTGTACTCTTATTGCGTTTCTTGGGGTCGTAGAATGTCACATATGTAGCGAACGTCACCCCCACGTAAAGTGCCACGCCGCTTATTAGTACGCCTGGGCGGCGCCATACTGAGGCCATTGTGTTGACAGGCAAACACCATTTGATTAAGTAAAGCACACTAAATATTCATGGAATTTACAAAATAATAAGCGAAGAATTGAGCGCAATTATAAAGTGACAAATTGTGAAAATTTATGTGGATAGGCAGACTATCAAGATTGCTTATAATGGTAAAATTCAGTCTCTTATTTTATTATTCTAGAGCTAGCATAGGCATGAGTCAAGGAAGCTAAGCAATTTTTGTCTGTAAGTTTTGAGAATGCGTATCCCGGAGATCAATATCGACAAGTGCAATCTGAGCTCAAAAGAAATTGCATATTGATAAGATTGGAGGCAGCGAATGGTCTTGAGGCGAGATGTCCTACGCGCTAATCAGCACCATCCATTCGGCTTTCTCGCATCAATCGGTGCGGAGGAAGAGAAAGTCACGCTATCGGTAGCTCAGCCTGTTTGTAGACTGCGTCGTTAACAACAATAAACCTCATGTAATGAGCATCTCCTTTATGCAAGAGTAGTGGTTAGAAAACGTAATCCAGGATGCAATTTAGGGTCAATTATTAACTCAGAGTATACGTGCTTCCAATCATGAGAAAGATTTGAGCTACATGCTCAAACTTAGCGCGGGATGCTAGCAGCTATTCGACCCATTTGAGGAGCGGATTGACGAGGCAGGCAGACTTTCTGGCTTTGCTTATTTTTTTTTTTTTACCTTTCTTTGACTGCATCCTATGGGTCTCGAGTCGAGCAACTATACATTCGAACTACAGGGAACTATGGGTCAGAGCTCATTCGAAATACGGTTAACGGACGTTTGAAAAACTGTTGATAGGCAACTCAGGACTTGGCTTGAGTTACCTGAGACTGAAGCACCTTTTTAAAAATAATCTCGATTGACGGACATTCCCGGACTGACATACCGTGCATTTTCTTGTCCTTCACGAGGCCAAATTTTTTAAAGCCAAGATATGAGTTTATAAATGACTCGTCGTTGATGTAAAGACTTTACCCACAGGATTCAATTTAACGAAACTTAAGACTTGATTTCAAACCGCCACAAGATTAGTCGCGCTCTCGCGCTGTGGTTTTGCTTTGATGAAGAGTAGATTGCCGTTGGGTGATTATGTGTCATGGAGCGTTGCGGATTATCCCAAAGCCGTCAGATATGGGATCACAGGTCTGTGTCATATGTGTCGGCATGTGCGAAGATACGATTAAGTGCCTTATTTGTAATAAACTTTTTACTCGAAGTGACGCTTATCCGTGCAACTTGGAAGAATTCCATTTTGGCGTTCTCATATGTCAAGTCTTCGGCATCAGGCGCTCATGCTTACATGAAAGAGCCGATGAAATCGACGCAGTTGCTGCGTCCGGTCTACATTGCAATGGTACGTTAAGAAGTTGCTGCGGTATTCATGTTGAACCCGCTCGTCTTGTGTTTTACTTACAGGGCAAAAATCTTTACCATTGTGCGCCTGTGTCTCATGAACTAGTCCCTTTATTGCGTCATATGTGTCACATAGCGGCCAGCAAAAGGAATATCGGTGGAAGCGACCTGCTAGCCAATTTGAAGTTAAGGCAAAGCTCGAGCTCACGACTGCAAGAAATGACTAAAGGTCAACCAGCTTAATCCTTCATGTCACTGGTGACATGTGGAGCCTCTTACTTAATATTTGCAAATAGATTCTTCTGCGTGCCATGTTTGTTGACGGCTCTACCAAAAATTTAATTTTACAAGGGCTTCGGTGAAGAAGTTGACAGATTTGGTACCGTTGAATCCCATCAAATACCGCGACAAAAACTTTTTCTTGCGTATGTGCTCGACGGTCTTCGCAGCAGCAAAGACTTTTTCGCCAACGCGCTCTGTATGCATTTGTTTTGAATCAAGGTGTAACGCGGCTTGCCCAATGTCAGCCAGTCATTGACTGATTGCAGAGAACTGTCGACAGCTTGCATCGGTATCTGGACGACTGAGCAGTCGACAACGTTTTGCATTATAGAAATATGAAGGATGGGCAAAAAGTACTCCCGCATCAAGCTTTACAAATATTCGGTCGAGCAGTTCACAAAAAATTAAGCATGGCCCCTCAAATTACATTTTGAAGGTTAAACAAGAGTTTTATCGCCACGTAGCAATGACCACGCTGGCACGGCACGCGTAGAGCTTTTAAAGCACATAGCAGTTGGATGAAAGATGTGCGTGCTTCGAGAATGAGTGATTAAGCCCACGCCTTTTACAACATAGTGACTGAGCTTACGCTCTTGTTTGACAAAAAAGTGTTCGCAGGCATAGTTGCCCCACACACCTAATGTCACAAGACCACTTCGCGACACCTAATCAATCGCACAACTTGCAGTCTTTTCTGGAAGAACTTTCCTTTTTTACCAAAGACAGAAACATTTTCTTGATTATCGAAGCCTCAAACGCAGTCGGGTCTCTACCACGACCACAAAGAGTTAAGTTTGAAGTCTGTGTGCGAAGACCGCTTATTAAATCAATTAAGATACTCTTTGCAGTCTCGCGAATGTTTTTTATTATGCAACACTTTAATCTTAATCGAAAACAGGCGAAAGAAATTGAGCTTGTCTCTAGAATGCTTTCATATACTTCCGATTAATATAAAATCTCGCCACAAGAACTATATCGCGCCTGATTAGAATATTGTGTGATGCAACAATTGCCCTTATCTCGAAACTAAGTAAAAGAAGTTGATGAGACTTTAAGAGCCGCCCCAAGGGAAATCATGTGCTCAGAAAAAAAACAGCTCTCTCTACTCGTATACAGCCTTCGGCCTTGAGAAGACCGGTGCATCTCTTTCACTTTTAGCTAAATGAATGGCATCGACATCCAAGAGCTTGCCTCAGAAAAGAATGGTATTCAATGTCATGGCTAGCATCGCCGTCTTTCGCGCTGTCGCTATGACCGAAGTCTTCTACCAGATCCTGCTAAGGCCCAGCGACATATGAATAACAGTAGTAATTTTTTAGCAGAATGTCGAAAGGAATGTTTTTGATACCACAAGGCTTCAAAAAGTCGCCTGTCGCGCTCAACCGCATAACATTTATGCGCTGTACCCGCTCTTCGACTTTATGCAAATCTATTATGACAACACCTTCGAGCACGGTCAGTCTGAGAATAGCCCGGTCAATATAGTACAAATTAAGTTTTTAAAGAGGCTATTTAAGTCAAGCGCAAGAGACGTATCACACCTTTTACAAAAAATACATAGTTCGTTCGCTGAGAACCCGATGCTTGCCTATTATAAGAGAAAGCGTGCATATATACAAAGACGGAGAAGGTGACTAACAGCTGTGCATAGAAAGCACCAGAGCTTTCGACTTTTGACTAGAGTTAGCATGCAAAGTTTGGTGCATCGATCGAGCTCTTGTCGTCCCTTCTAAAAAAGTATCATGGTATGACAGCGTGTTAACCACCAAATGGCATTCGATGCCGTAAAGAAAATGTTAATAGAAGTGTAAATCGTGGCAGAAGTATCAAAGGAAATTAGATGCCTCAAGTACTGTTTACGCTTTGTAAGATGCAAGCAACTTAGCCAACGGCCACGCTTTTAAGTAATACGACGATGAAGATGGACAGCTCTCCGTAACTATCGGTCACGACAGAAGCACATCCAAGGAATGATTTTGGAAAGATCCTTGTCATGCTTTACACTCCGATTGCATTTAAAGCCTTCATTTTTGGCAAGTTGACGTTCGTCATCCACGCAGATCGTGTCAGTGTGCGGCGACGAGGAGACCTCATTACTCATAGTAAAAGGCTTGGTGGTTTTACTTCTTCGCGGATCCCAATTTGTGATAAACTTTTTGTTAACCGGAGAAAGCAACATTATAGGCGATGATTGTAAGTAGTATGCAGACTAATTTCGATTAAGAAAACTATGCACTTTGTGTTTAATCAAAAGTGAGCTTGACGAGCGTGCCTCCCTTGTGGAATAGAGTTATAGCAGCGCATCAAGTTGCCACAGCTCGATTCGCCCATGTTAGAGCTTTTAATGCCACTGAGAAGGAGTTGCACAGAAATATGCACAATATTTTAAAATGGTGTCAAAAATCTGTCTTCTTCCGTAGACAGACTCAAGGCAAATTGTGTCACTGCTACATACACTTAAGTAGTTTGGTTTGATGTACCGCAGCATTCCGAAGAAAAATCATGACTTAAATGATCTAGTGGGACTACAAATCTGTGAAAATAGGTCGGCTTAGATGGCGGTTTACTTACGCTTTGGTATACTATTTTCCTCATCATCCTTTTTTGCTGGCTTTTGCGATAGCTACATTCACTTCTTTATAGTAAGCTGATTCGTTATGATAAAAGAGCCGCCCATGTTGTTAAACAGAAGAGACAGCGAAGTACGCACAAGCTTTCAAATATATTCTGATTAACTTCCGACTGCTTGACCGTCATGACTTGAATTTCCAAAGCAGTATTTGCGAAAAAAAGGGATGTGTCATTATACTGCACAACTTAAAGACTTCAAACTGGGCGCTCTTAATTATGCTTTTAAGGTGATTGTGCCAAGTCGTGTCTCGGGATTTTACCGCATGGTATTAGTTTGCCATGAGAGACGTCAGAATAAATAAAGCCTAAAGGCTTTTGGCTGCTAAAATTAGCTATAAGCGGTCGTTTGTTTAAGCGCAGATCATAAGATCATCTATAAAGATATCGTAAGCTGGAATTTCTTTTGGCAGCTTGTCATTTTGAGATTTGCGACTCCGGCGTGTCGGGAGATTTTGCTCGCCGGTAAACGATTGCTGTCGGTCTGCTGATGATTAAAAAAAAACGTTAGCAAGTCATGTCCATTTTCAGTGGCTAATGATACGATCATAATTTCTTTTTGCCTAAAAATCTCGGCCTTGGGCATAGGTCCTGGCTAGAAGTGTAACTTAAAATAGCACAAAGTATTTTGTCGTGGACAGGTATGGCGAGAAAACAACTAGTCTCAGATAGATTGGAGGAGAAACACCATAGATGGTAGTAGCTCAAATGTGTGTAGTAGGGCTTGGTAAGTCTCAATCCTATCCCGTGTGTGCGTTCCTCATTGGAAAAAAGCCTGGGTTGACACACGCTTAAGAGAAACTCGGGACGTTCCAAAGGAATAAATATCTTCTCAAAGAAAGACGTGACGGCATATCCAAATCTTCCCTAGCAAGTATTCAAGCTTGCGACTGGCATCGGCTACCATAGACGTCAAAATAGCGTTTTTGAGTGGCACCAGCAGCGATTGTAACGTTCTCCAAGCTCTTCTACAAGAAGCTGCAAGAAATAGATCTTTAAGCGGGTAGCATAAGCTCGCTTAACGTTTTCATGGCAAATAGCAGGTAGATAGAGGAGATCCACCGAGGCCGTTTAACCTAGCTTTGCAAGGTCAAAACAGAGATACGATACCAAATCGATGCCAAGATTTCCGAGAACAACCTCGTAGCTGGCGAAGAGTCATTGTTCACAAAAAGTATTGTTCAACTAAGCGTCGTGTCGTGAATACGCTTTGATAGCAGGCAGTGCCAATGGTGTCAGAATAACCAGATCTAGAAAAACACGAAGCTGCTAAGTTCTTGGCTGAGTTGGCAAACGAAAAGAAGTGGGATTTTGTGCTCAAAAACACAAAACTCCCTCTTGAGTATGGAACAAAGGTGACTTGTACCAGCTTTTACATCCTAGACCTGGATAATCTGAAGGCATTCAAAGGCAAATATATGCTAAACTAAAAAAATACCTAGATGTAGTGTCTTGTGGCCTACCATAAAAATTCTCGCCATTTAGAAGAGTTAGATATAGGATTATACACTTGTCAAACATGAAGCACTGCGCTACTAAACGGTAGATACTGCCATGAGAGCAACTCAAGCCAACTTCCCCTTGAAGGTAATGAACTGCATGTTGAGGAAGTCGAAATCTGCACTCTATTTTGACTTTTTGGGTACGAAAACCGCTAGTACGCCCATAGTCATTGTGTGTTACATGAGCTCTTAATTGTTCTGGCGCCATAATATCTTCTGACATTACGGCCTCTCCCTTCGACATATTCTGACAATATATCCGTCCATAAACGATTCTGTTCAGGTCTTTAACCTCGCGTTACAAAGCCTTTAGCAGAGCTACACAATGTCATCTCGCGCGCACGTACGCGCTTTATATATATACAGACGAAGTCGTAGCTGTAAAATGATCTAGAGCATGGTCTCGACGCAATAATACACCATTCAAAAAAACTTGCTTTTCTACCTTTTACTTTATGTAAAAGTTGTACAATGAGGAAAAAGAGTCCTGGTCACTTTTTCGAGAAGTGAAGCGAGTTTGTCGCAAAGCGTTCTGACGCATTATTTGTATCAAAAATGAAATGCTCAGAGCTTAGCAGATGGTCTGTAAATTGAGCAGAGCATACTTCGTCTCAGGTAGCTATTTGACATATAATTGAAGTAGCTCAAGTCTTCCTATGTACAAACGCAATTACTCGATCTTGGCCGGCGATATACAATTCGATAAAAAAAAGCCTCCCAGTATATGTCGACATTTTTGTTGGAGCATCCCACATGCTTTCAATACAATTAATGCAGCCACCATTCCAGCAATAGCGCTGATTCGTGCCGCAAAACGCCGTTAGGGATGTACAATGTACAGGACATTCGACTGAATCGACGTTTATCATCACTTTATTGTGTGAGAGAGCGACATTACCATTGACCGTGGTTAATTTTGCAAGAGACAGACTCTGGAAAAATAAATATCGCCTCCGAGGATTTTCAAAAACTCTTGCGATCTTTAAACGTCTTTTGACCCAGCGGTCTTGGCCCCACAAGACGTACGCACAGGTATACTTTCAAGTTTTTTTTTATAGTCGTGCAGAGTACAGGAAGTATAAATGGCAGAAATGAATTTTCTCCTTGTAAGCAGAGCTCGAGCACATGCGCACCAAAAGCTTCACTTCGGTGCTTGAAATCGAAGAGACGGAGAATAGTATTACTCCAAAGTGATATATTGAAAATCATGTGAGGACCTAAAAAAGTCTCGAGGTCTTTAAGATTGTAATGCTCTATTTATAAATATTGAATGCATCTAGACTAATGATACTGTCCGCCAACTTCAAGATTTTATTAGTTTCGATGGAATGGGATTGAACATTTTTTTAAACAACAAAGTTTTAGTAGTTTCTAGAACGGATAAGTTTGCTTCATCTCGACCCAGAATTCCCTTCTGTTTACGATGAATGAATGTAAGTGCATATCTTGCTCTACTAAACATGCTCAGCTGATTTTCAAGAAAATGAATAGTCTTCTTTGTGAGGATCAAATATGAAAAAAATTCCAAATAATAATCGGAAGCTTGAACTCTTACGAGCAATAGCAAACCTCTTAGATGGCATACCTCATTGGTGTTAAAGAATGTGAATTCAATCGATGCATGGACCAGAGTGCAGACTCAAGAAGGCTCGTTGGTCCACGGATGTGGCGCATCAGAACACATACTACACAGTGCGGCTGTGAACACACTGTTTGATCTAGCCGTCTGAGAGATGCCTGGGGACGGTGTGCTGTCAACATTAGCAAGTGAATGTCTAAATCCTGATATAATTTTGCCCTTTATTGAATCCGGTTGCCTTTAAAAAAGCTCTCATAGCCGCTTGAGCGCAATACGTTTTTTAACTGCTCAAATTTGCAAGTTTGGTGCGAAATAAGAAAAGCATTTATTCGATCAATACATAAATGAGCATGGCTTTAATATAGACACATGATTCGAAATTTTAAAGCGGACTTTCTTTAATATTGTGTAATGGATATTAGGTATTGCACAGCAGTCATTTATCTGATTTATCTGCGATTTATTTCCGTACACGTGTTGCAATATGCAACAAACAGATTCCATCACCTTCTCAGTTACTTTCTCATGCGCTTTAAGTTTGCAAATTTGTTATCATTTCCTTGGCAATGTAGTGGACCATAGCATAAGGCCAAACATATATGCTAAAAGGATGGCATTAAACATAGAAACCATTGACGGATGGTGGCTCCCTTTGAAAGATAGGTACTTCATCGGTATTTTTGTATTAATATGCATAGTATGGCTCTTAAAAAAGCGAAATTCTGACATAATCGCGGTAGCTAACTTTGGTAGGGTCAAAGCACGTAATCGTTTTATTTTTCAGTCAATCACCTACTGTAACTTATCATCGTTCAGAAATATGTCAAATAAAGTTTACGCAATAACGTTCGTGATTGTATCATCATTAGTACGCAGATAACTTACGTCACTTCATGTCGATTCAATAGATCCTGATCGAGCCGTCGATCAACACGACAATGACCTGAATACGATACACCTTTGTCAGACATACATGATCCAGATAGTAGCTTTACGGCCGAGATCTAACCTTCCCTCCTGCAGATACTGATGACGTCATATGTACAGAGAAGGGTCAAGTATGTAAAAAGTAGACAAAATGTTGAAAGCAAGCATTCGAAATGAATGAATCGCGAAGGCATGAGGCCTGCCGAGGAATCAACTACGCACCTCATACGTTCCCTTTAGAACGCGTACAAGTTTAGCGGAATGTTGGAACTTCAAACCTCGACTCTCTCGTTGGCTTGCCTGAAGTTAGTGGCCTCACACAGACATAGTGCCCCCTAGATCAGTCAGTGAATTAAAAGAAATACAAGACACCAAATTTTCTCAGCACACAAAAGTATGAAAGAACTTCTCAGCTCTCTAAATTGAGACAAGCTCACTTTCAGAAAGAAAGAAATAAAAGGGTATTTATGTAGGGAGCCGCCAACTTCCACCCAGTTTTCGCTAACTTCCACTCAGTCTACGATTATATAAAATCCCCACCCCAATACACAACGGAGATTGGCTACAGATGCCCAAAAAGAAACCTAAGAACTGTACCTCCAACGCAAATGTGAAAGGTTGCGCATCGCATCGTCATCTCTTACTCTCTGTCTGTATCGACCCCTATCGCGGTCAATTTTGATGCCCTGGGTTCTGGTGCTGACTGGGAGTAATTTACGTGGCCACCTGAGGTTACTGCGCAGCAGCTAGAGGAGCTGGAAGCATTGACGGAAGTGAACCACGGGTAATGTCGGTTGTGTCAAGGCACACGCTAACACTGTCTGGAGGTATTTTGGCATTGACGTATGCCTGCATTAGAACACATGCTCTTAATAGTCCTCAACTAAATGAGGTTTCCTCTCTCAAAGTGACTACAGCAGATTGTGCATTCAAATTGATATGGGCAAAAAGTAGATTCGAGCAAAGCTGCCTTTTGTCACGATAGAGGTCTTTATAGCCAATAACCGTTGTATATTGGGGTCAGGAGTTCTATATAATCGCAGACTGGGTGGAAGTTAGCGGCTCCCTTTATGTATTATCGTTTACCTCTTATCAAACATTAAACCACGTTTTCAAGCTCAGAAGCTATATCAGGTTTTGGCGCTAAGCAAAAACTTACAGCAGCCTCATTACGCGAGAAGTGAACCGACAGGACTCATTCTCTACTCAGCGAGGGCAGTCGATATCGTCCGCGTTCCGTTCCTCCAGCGCTTGAGTTACCTTTGTCAGACGCCGATTGTAACAAACATCAAAGTAAAGAGGATTCATGGCCCTATATAATGCTTGCATAGATTTCTCAACCTTTCTCTTCAATAAAGAGAGCGAGCATTAATATCACGTGCAATGCATTATATGGCGAAGCCGCTACCGAAGTAGCTTGTGAAGTGAAAAAGACTTTTTCACTTCAAGCCCCGTAAAGCGTATGATCTCTCACTTCGGCAAGACTATTCTGAATCCATAAACACTTCTAAACGTGATGACCCGCGTCTTTGGAAAAACTGTGCTTCCTGTTGCAAGAGCCGAAAGCGTTGGAGCACAAGCAGAGCTCAGTTCGAGATTTTCGTGGAGCCGTGCTCGCAAAGTGCTGCTATTCGATACCATAGGCTGCTCGGAGGCACTTCACTAAAAGTCCACGATAAATCTTCAGCCTAACAATTCCGTACCGAATTGTTCCTGATCAGCTCTCGTGCAACGAGGCTACCGTACCTATTTGCTGTAAAAGCCATGAGTTCGGGTATTTGATCATTGCTCAATACTCAGAAACGATACCGATCGCAGATCGCTATATATCGGACTGCAATAATATATACTAGTCTTAATGCCAGTAACTAATGTAACCCTCATGCTTTAAAGTGTAATATAAGCTTTTTAAGGTAGGACTTTCTAATAAGTGCTAAATTTAATCCTTGTTCTGCTTTCTGCTAATACTTGCGTACTTACTGGTGCTTCATTAGAGCTTGTCACCAACTAGTGTGACCATAAAATAAGTTTGAGTAGTTCTGCTCCACCGACCGTATCAAAAGCTTGGTATTCTTGAGTCCATAATAGAGTAGATAAGCTTTATCTTCGGCTGACGACTTCGTCGCTCATAGACAAACGTCGCCAGTTCATGTGCAAAGAGGTACTTTTGGTGCAAGATCGCTCGGCTCCAAGCTTGTTCTGGACTGTTCTACCAGCGACTTATGGTCTGCAACATACTTTACAAAATATCTTGGCGGTGGCGTCGTGCACGAATGGTCTGCACGTGGTACTATTGCTTGCTTTTACAATTAATCACAAGCGCAAGGAGAACGAGGTCCAAGCGTCATGCAGCGCTTTAGCCTCTTTGAACGCTGATGTCGCCCACGACCCGCGTCTGGCAGGCGCAGATGAAAGCACGACGCCGGTGGCATTAAATGTCCGATCGTCAAGGTAAACTCTATGTGTCTGAAGTGCGCTGTTTTCCAGGTCTTGTAGGACGAGTGTTCGCACTTCAAAGCTACCGTAGCTAATGTTAAACGAGTTTGCTTCTAGGGCGTTTGCACTCAAAGACGGCGAGACCGCGCCTAAGATAATGGCTACGCTAAAACCAAAGGCTGAGTTCGCGCCAATGCGACTCAGACAGCAAGTTTAAAGTGACTCACCCGTTAAAGATTTGCTCGACCAAAGAAAATTTCAGGATAATGTCCTATTTCGTTGCAGTGAGAAACGCGTGCGTATCATTTGCCTTTGTTTTATTGCCTCGCCCTTGGACGAAGCGAATCAACAGTGGCACCATAAACACTCCGATAAAGATTTACCTGGTCCCATACGTAATTTGACGAAAAATAAGCCTTAAGTTTCTTAAATATGTCCAAACGAGATATTCGGCTAAACTTCAACCTCAAAATGTGTCAGACAAATTGGCCTTAGAAAGTCCCCTACCAAACAAAGGAAAGTTTCGGAAAACGACTCGACTTGCGATACCCTCATTTACGATGCCATACTATTTTAAACTCAGACATGAAATGTATGTCAAAGACAGAAACGAGTTGTGCGGACTAGTTATTGAATGACCAACTCTGCTGGCGATAAAATTTGCGATTGGTTACTGATGCTATTTGCCGTCCTTTGTTTCACATTATCTTAACACAGTGGGTCGACGGGAAACAGATAGATCTTCCAGAAGGATATTTACCGGGCTACGCAGATTATCGCGATGGTCAACTCACCCATTGAGTTCGAGGCTCTTCAAAGAACACTTACGAAAGACCTTAACTTGATAATCAGCAATATTGTAGATCATTTCAATAAAACCTTATCCCCATAACAAATTGAAATTGGCGCATTAGAACAAGTCACGCAGGTTCTAGAAATAGCTTTTGGTACTCTTACGGCGATTGTAATCACCCTTTGTTTATAGCACTTATCCCAAGATGGTGTACGTCTACAATCAGAAACTCAGCTGCAGTGGACAAATAGGCTTACGTTCGTGAGCATAGCGTGAAAATTGCTGTATAGGTCGAAGACGACCTATTAAAATATATCGTAGCAACGCCGAAAGCTAAGCCAAGCATTTGAACAAACAAAAAAGCAGTTTCAAACATTAAAGTAGGAGAACTTCTTAAAAGTTTGTGTCTAATGATGACGAGCAGTTTATAACATCATTCATTTTTATTTCTGGAAAATCATGATATTCGGTATACCCCATCGATTTTGTCGACCCAACCAATATTTAAATCACTGGTATTACGGTCCACAAAACTCCGATCTTTGCGCAAGTCCTCAATACTCTTCAAGAATTCATCAAAGCTCATAACCTTGATCATTAGGTGAGTTCCATAGCTTAATCTACGGTGAGTGAAATCCAAAACCCTTACCAGACAGATAAGAATTGAGTGCTCAGAGGGTCAAGGGCTTTCTTCAGTTGTTCGGCTTCAAAAATCCCTTTTGTTGGAGGGAATTGGATCACTTGCTGCCGTGCTGAAGCGACAAATCGGCCGCTAAGACTAGCTCTCAAACCAATCTCAAGCACATACACATAATCGTGCAGGAGCAACGGCTGCTTATGATAAAGGCTCAAGGCAGGCTTGCTTTGTTGTTTTCGGACCGCCAAGGGAACTGCAGGCTCTTCCACGTGTAATATATGGCGCCTGCTTAATTTTTAATGTCCTGATGCGGACATATTAAAAGAACTCAAAGAAACTTGTGTATCGACACCGGCTATATGACTCGAAGGCAGTTGGGGTAATGAGCCAGAAATAGAGGGTGCTCCGTCTGTAAACCGCGGTCTTTTGGCTGCAAGCTGAGTTATAATAAATTCGACCTTTACCCGCGCTAAAAACTCGAGGTTTTAGCGCCTACTTAGTTGAGAAGCGATACCACAAGCCGTTAAAACTTCTCTTGTTGGAAATCGTGGCGAACGATCCGACTGTGAATCCATGGGTGTCTGACCTATTTAAGGACGGGCCGCAAAAGTCCGAGCATATTGATAGCGCTAAGCCAATTATTTGCAATTCAGTATACGTGTAGCATAGAATCACCGTTGAATATGCTTCAAGCAGCGATGACTGAACCATCTACTAGCTTCTTCGCTATTGATTTAATATATGATAGGTTGATGAAAGGTGGAGATGACGTCAAGTCTTCATGGCCCTTATGAGTTGGGCTAATATAGACACACCGTTGCGCGTATTCTATATGTCTCCAGAGAACCAGAGCTCATCTTGAGGTTTCCGATGGCAGCTGCTACATCGTTGTTTTAAAAAAATGATGTTGCGGACCATAGGTTGCAAGATGACAGGTCGCTGTCAGTAAACACCGAGACCCCGGCCGCATTAAAGGCACCGCTTTACTCGAATGCCACTTCACTGCAGTCGCATCTTAATGACACAACTTTCGACAGTTGGAACTCATGCCCCGAGGTGTGGGCGTCTAACTTTTGAGGTAAACACGCGCAATTCAATAATAAATGTAATAATTTGTTTATCGAAGCAAAAGTTGTATACGCGTTGTGATGTTTCGACTTAAAGTGAAGACCGCAAATAAATCGAGGCATGCAGCTGCCACGAGTTTGCATTGAGACCGAGTAAAATGCGAATGGAGGAAAGTCTCGGCATCGCCAATCTGCCAAATGAGCTGCCGCAGTGGTTTCCGAGCACGCATATAACGTTTACCTTCTTACATTACTGAAATACTATAAATGATTACCGGTGTAGGAGAAGATCTGTACAAGCTTCCGGTTCTTTATTGTATTGCTGCCACAAAATTGGAACTATTGGCTCTCACTAAAATTCCTGCATAAGTTCATACCGCTCTCCACCATGGCGTCGGACCTCGTTGCGTACGTCTTCAAGCTGCTACCGGGCACGGCGTTGCAGGATTTAACAGTGGAGATAAAAAAGAAGCAATATGGTGCGGTCGTAACAGCTGTGTATCCAAAGCTGCAGCAGTTGCTGGCGTTAAAGACTGAGACAGACGTTGAGGGTGCCTTTGCGCTGTTATTTGACGTGGTCCTTCAAATCCCCAGCGCGCAGGACGAGGCCCTTAAGATTTTAAAGGTCATTAAGAATGATGACAAGTCCAGCGCCATCCTCCGCCTCCGCTTAGCTTCCTTGCTGGTCAATAAGGCCAAGACGCTGCCTAAGGTTCAACTGCAGGCGCTCCTGGACGTTCTGACCCTCGCCCAGAGCTCAAACAATATAGAGCTGGTCGTTCCGTATTTAATGCAGGTTGAGACGGTATTGGATACGCACAAACTCTGTGTGGAAGACCGCCGGGTGCTCTTCTTGACTGTAGCCGACGTGCTGGAACAGGCCGGCGATAAACTCAAGGTGCTGGCCGTGATAGAGAAGTATCTGTCCACATACAAGCAGGGAAATGAAGTCAAGCAACAAGTAGTGCGTGCCGTTCAGATTGTAATGCAAAACCCTGTGGCCAGCTTTCTATCGCACGTGGACCTGGCAGCCAGTCCAGTGGTACAAGACGCACTTCAGGGTGACAAGATTTGGGACTTGCTGGACATTGTATCCACCAAGACGCTTAAGGAGTTTGCTGCTTATCAGAAGACTGCTGGAGCGGTGTTTGAGGAGCTTAATGTGGTAGAAACCGAGCTCGCTGACACCATGCGGCTTTTTACGCTCTGCACGTTGCCCACTGGCTTCAAGGAGATCCCGTATGCTGACGTTGCTGCAGCATTGGACGTAGACGAACACGATGTGGAGCAGTGGGTCGTGCGCGCGATTACGGCTGGCGTCGTGAGTGCCAAGATCGACCAGCTTGCTTGCACGGTGACCATTTCGCGGTCACTGCAGCGTCGCTTTGGCGTCGACCAGTGGGAGGAAATTAACGCGAAATTGCAATTGTACAAGAAGAATGTTGGTCAGTTACTACATATGGTCAGGAATGCGCAACGGGCTCAAGAGCAGCAGTGAGTGCACGACGCACAGTAGCGTTGATGGCCATGCACGTCGCGAGGCTTACGCGCCATTAACGAGCGAACGGGAGCGTGTAAAGGGCTACCTCGTTGGCACGCGGGGCGTCATTTAGTCGCTTAGACAGATTGGACATGATGGAATGATGATGGACGGCGAGCGGGGCAACAGCGAAAAACCTAAACTAGATAGAACGCGTGAGTGAATGTCAGGTCGTTTAAGAAACACTGGACCTTTCTGATTGGTAGAATTTTACCTCCTTTGTGGCACAATGCAATTCATCTCTGTAAGTTTTCCAAGCACTAGACTTAGGGGCTCAAAAAATTTGTAACTTACGTTTTCGTTACAAGGCTTGACATATTAAAGCGTGAGCGTTGTTTTTTTTCATCGCCTTTTTTTGCGTCAAGTGATCAAGAGATTTAAGTGTAATTAGTCTGCAATCAGTAAATTGGACCATATCGCACATTAACATACTAGGTGTTATCAGAGACTAATTGTGTATCTTACGAAGATGACTATTGTGACCGTCCATTGTCTCGTATATACTGCAACTTGTAAAAAGAGAACCAATAATAAAACTTTTTCGGAAAAGGTTGGGGTGACGCCCTCCTTCCAAGCGCGGGGGCTATATGCTCGCGCGCTTCGGGTAGGTGCTCTCGGGCATCTGCAGGTCTCTAACGGGTCTCACCCTCGACGCGACGGTCTCCAGCACCAGGGCGCCACCTGGGCTCTTACCAAGTCAGAACTACACAAAATCATGGAAGACCCTCACGACCTCGGTGCTGGCTGCACTGCCCGCCGAACGAGACCCGACGTATGCGGACACCACTCTATGCCGTGGACTAGCCATAGAGCCTAGCACGTGCATAACTGGCAACGCGATAACGTAATACAATACAATACAATAATAATAAAACTTGCTATATTAGCAATTACCAGCAGAATTATATACTACGACCACATCGATCTAAATTCTAAAGTAACTGCAAAATTTCTAACTCTCATAAGCTTAAATTAAAGCTTTCCCTTGGATTTTACATCTATTCTGCTTTTGTTTTTGTTTCATTCACACAACTCTTTCGAAATTTTGCCACATCCTTGTCACGCTTCATGGTCGCTCCTACAAACGCTGTTATAAGCTGCGAATTGAAAATTTGGTAAACCAACGTCTGATTGTAGAAGAAATTTGCGTTCCCAGAAGCTGGAAAGAGCCAAAGAAACCACATGACGGGCAACATGCATGTAGCAACGCCTAGACCAAGCACGTAAAAGAACCGTTTTTTGATCGCTGTACATTGAAACAGAAAGAGAGTATTGTGAGCAAGTAATTGCTGCAACGACGGGGTTGTCAGGCATACTCATGATTGTTTTCGGGTGCAAAGACAGCATCGTGAGGAAAAAGCCAAAGTCCCCCAAAGAAGGGTATGCCTGGAATAGAGAAAAGATGCCAATTAACACACAAGCGTAGGCTTGAGGACGGTGTCTACAGATACAGCATTTGTAATGACCCATGAGCGAACTAAACAAATACGATGAAAGATCACAAATAAATAATAACCGTACGACAAGCGAAGATATATCGGGACAATATAGATGGCGGGGTGCAGATGCAAGATGAAGAGAAAGTAGGGGATAAATCGGTCGAAAACTTCCGTAAAAAAGTACCAGAAAATTCCAATATTCGGAGTCAAGTCCGAATACACGGCAACCCATACGTATGTTTCCTACATTTTAAATGACGAAACTACGTTCAGGTACAAATAATGCGTTAAAATAACCAAAGCGTACCTTGAGGAAACCCCAGCCGTCACATAAATTCCACGATAAGCTCAAAAGTAAGCTCAGCCAGATACTTAATATTACGAGACATCTGAGAGCTATTGAGACCATAGACACCTCTTTAACCGTGCACAGTATCAACACAATGGGCACCATCAAGATGAATGGATACACTGATAGGTACGTGCTTACCGCCACACACATCATGGATGCAGCAACGGCTCCTAAAATTATCCGCCGTACACAGACAGTAGCGATGAACACCAATAATCTGTAATTTAACCTGAAAATATTTACCTTCCGAGGCAAAAACCAAGCTATAAAGCACCGCCAAGTGTGTGAACCCCACAGTGGACATAGCTACACTTGATGCCAGCGAGTATGGGTTCATGAGTGCAACAAATGCCACCGTAATGGGTAAGATATCGGGTTCTAGCAGTGGCGAGACGGGCACGCGAGTAAGCCAGATCTCCTGATTTCCGACGTAGAACCGTCTTCCTTCCTCCAGCTTTAAATTCCTTTCACAAAGGCGAGCAAAGCCCATGGCGAGCAGTATGTCCACAGCAATAAATACTATACATGCTACAAAATATTGGAGATATGCTGGAGACACTAGAAACACGGGATACAGCAGTGCAAAAAGCAGTGGGGGCTGATGATACACGTCTCCAGTGTAGGGCGATCCCGTTGTTTGAAAGAGAAAGACACCCTCTCGTAGACGGTGGAATGAAGAGATGGACGTAGTTAGTTCGGGTCGAGTTGAAAGGGTTGTGTGAAGAGACGGCAGGGCATACAGGAAGATGCGCACACACGCTCCCAGCACCAACACAGCAAGTAGACGAAGGCGCGACATATGAAATTAAATATATAAATTACGATTAATCAGTTTATCGTATTTAGGTATAGGGTTAAATTTTACTTTTGAGTGCGCAAATACCGATATGGTGTTGATTTTAAATCACGACTCTACGTAAGGAATATAAGCTGAACACGCCAATCTGGTGTTTGTGAATATTTGTTAAGCTGGCATCCACCGGAATGTGTATATTCTCTTTATACTAAAGGGAAATGATACCGGGCAAGCACTTTTCGCTAACGGGCAGGCACTGATGTTTATATGAATTAAATTGATTGGCATTTCTTCTCTGTGATTGGATGGAGGGTTAATTCTCAGTCGTGATATCAATTCTCGTATGCCACACCAATGAGCATTCAAAACAATGTTCTTGACGTCGTCTGTTGTCGGATCGTTGTTGTAGTAGTACGTGTGTTTGACTGACACAATAAACCCCTCATCTCCGAGCTCCTTGTTTATAGTTTTGCGTGCGTCATCGTGAGAGTTGAAGACACGCTGGCCAAGAGTTTGCAGGGTGTACATGGTGATGTTACTGCGGAAGAATACGTCAAAGTTGCGTCGCGGTTTTAACGCCGAAAAGTAAAGATGTATAAACATTAGTGATCGTGCAATATATCCTTTGACATAATGAGCGGACGACGTAAGTTGTCGACACAACTTTGTCACAAAATTCTAGCCAAGGAGAACCCTAAGGCTTAATTTGGCTATGCAAACCACAATACTAACGGCCCTTTCTTCCTATGCGCCCACGGCACAAAATGCTTTGATCGTGTGCTGGCGAAACTCACAATATCTTCAACCAGAATTTGAATGCTTCGGCTATCTACACTTCCCTGCTTGCAAGCAAGAAATGTGTGCATATCATAAACTATTCATTAGTTGCAGTATTTGGCGGCCTCGATACTAAGCGGTCATTCCCCGAACAAGTCAAAGAAATGGTTCATGATAGGCTTACGCGTAAAACCACATTTCAATATCTAAAGTGCATACAAATATTTGAAAAAGTTATAGCTACAGACAAGATCGCTTTCCAAGAATGCCGTGAATAAGCAAATTTCTCGGCTCCCGTCTACACGGATTGACGTGTTGCCAAACAAAACAACCGCGTATTGGGAAAGGATAACTAGACTTCTGGTCCTTTATGTTTTAAAGGGCGCCACCATTGTCGATTCCAAAGCCATACGCAGTACTGGCCAATGTCGCCTCCGAAGGCCGAGGCCCTTTTTTAGAGCGAGATTACCCGCTACACAGATCCTAAGTCATCGGAATGTGAGCTCAATATACACCAACAATTTGCCTTTTAAAGCTGGACAGCTATGCGATAAGGGGGCATCAAGCTACGGACTGTTAACTGTACTTACAAGTGTTAAAACTATGGAAATCCGCTCAAATTTTGATAGACGCTGGCGCGTCGTAAGAACTTGCGTTGCTAACGATTGCAGTCAGTCAGAATAGATCGAGTGATGCTCTGATGATAACCACAGCAATAAGTGACTTACAAATTAAGTAGCCAATGATACTGCTAGGCGTTCATAAATCAAATTGATCCTGACCATAGAAATGAGAGTTTTGAAATCAAGAGTCATTTAAATCCCCGCCATGGACAATTTTGACATGACCCTGTACTTGCCGTGGCTTAAAAAAGTATAAAAGTTAATTGGGCTCAAGGATAAAGAGCATGGGTCCTCGCTGCATGAATATTTAACAACAGAATTTTGTTAGGTTACGACACTATCCCAATTACACATAGCCTTTTTTAGAAGGAAGTGAGGCCAAGTAGAAATACGAAACAAATATGGCACGTATCAAACAGTGACGTTTTTATTGCCTTGCTTAGTAAGAGTTTTGATCTTTGATAGCAGCATCGGCTTCCGCAAACGCCAAAAATTGCGCTTTATAGCCGGCAACATAGCTCCACAGGTAGTAATACATAGCAAGTAACGAAAGTTTCCAGGTGGATAGCATAGATTCTGAGGACATAGTTGATAGCACTTTCCCAGAAGTGAGTTCTGAGCGTGTGTGCAAATGTTTTGCAACCAAGGTATGAAAGGTCTATAGGAACAATTGATGATACAAAGCCCCATGCTTGCCGCATAAAGTTGGTGACATAGCGCAGCCAAATGGAATGAGATAAATGCAAAACTAATCGCGGGTGTTGCAAACGATTTTGTTGCTGACAAAGAGAGTTTGTCCACAGAAAATATGCGACAACATAATTGATCGTAGTATCATGGCGGTGCACTTCAATTGTAGGTATGTCAGAGTAGTCTAGCCTTGGATGGCTATAAGCTGCTAAACGCTTGGTTAAATTAATCGTCAAACATAATCAACAATTTTACTCCTTAAGATGAAGAGGCTAATTCTCTTCCTGATGAGTACGTTTTGGATCAGTCTTAAAATCAGCATGCGTTGCGCCTTCGTCCAGCGAACCTCTACGAGCTTAACGATTCGGCATAAAAAATCCTATACTATAAGAATACTACAGTTTGATGTTCAGAGACCCATTATTAATTCGAGAAGTAAATACAACATCATGATACAAAATTTTGTATCTCAAGAATGACCAAAGCTACAAGAGTTGTATGAGCTCATCAATGCCCTATCCTTCGATAAAGCAAAGAATGGTGTAATGCAGGAATCTGTATCTCCGCACTCGACATTGTTATTCTAAACTCAAGAATTGTGATGGAAGTGGCAACTTATCGATGCTTGAAAAAGGTGAACGGTATTGCAACGCCGTTGTATCAGTACAAAACTCATTCCAAAATACATATTGGTGCTTAACAACATGTTCATATAGTAGAATTTTAGTGATCTGTACTGATCACTAAATCGGATGATTGGCTACTATCAATTCTGAATTAACGCTAACTTTTGTGGCGATCTGTCCAGCCGTAAAGCTTGTGTGCTTAAAAAATGTCGAGCTTGTTTTTAGTGCCCTCAAGAGTCTGGGGTCGCTCTGAAAAAGTTACAAACTGACCGTTTAGAGAGAAAAACACGTAAATTTGGATTGTACAGAAGTAGCTATTTCTCATGATAAAGACATAGCGGCTTTCCACGACAATTTTGAAGCCAAGTACAGCGTCGGTTCGGTGTGAACTCGTGAAAAAACGCTGAGACGCTTTCTAAAGCGCAAATACCGGGACACGCTCATCCCGCGATATAACCGTACGAGGCGTGAACAAGACTAGCGAGGGCATCACACGGTCATCCCTAGGCATCAGATAATGTGCCAATGGAAAATTAGTAACCAAAATCAGATTACGAGGCATAATTGTATAAAAAACAAAGACCTTGCCGGATCTGATAAAAAACGCTTACTAATACAATTCAGTCTTTCAGGGGTAGCGTGCGAGGTAATTGTGTAAGCACATGATGCTTTCATAACCGGTCATTTCGGCCAGGATAGTCTTCTTTTGCTTTTGTAACCCCAGTGAGAACCTATATCCGACAAATTACCAAAAGTCGCTGCTTTTGACATCATTCGGCGATGCGGCGAAGTTCCTATCAAGTCTCACAGAGCGTAAATGTTATTTAGAAGTGAATTCTACTCGCGCTATAAACTTGAGAAATTAGCTCCTGGTTTGGAATTATGCCAAAGCCAATACATTATCTAGGTAAGATCAATATACAAATTAATTGCCTTTAAGCCTATCTCTCAGAAAAAAATTATGGTTGAAACACCGTGGGGCTCGCTCGATCTTAAAGTAGGTTCTTCAAATCGATTGTGGTGATAGCGAAGCTAGATGAAGATGCTAAAGAGTACATCGAGCACTCTTGCAAGCACTTCTCTCCAATATGGCGGTGAAGGAGTCTAAAGGAACCTTATCCGCTGTCAAAACAGTTCTATCTTTCGGAGTGACACTCAAAGGTGTCGGACTTGGTGTCAGACCTATCGGCCATGCGTAAGACTCCACACAGCAAAATCGAAAAATTCATACCAAAGGTCCAAAATAACAACGTGACGCGTTCTAGGCATTTTACATGGCCAAAGACCCAGTCTAGAATGCTTTAATAGGTGAAGTAACCATTTCTGAAAACCAGGAAAAATATATTTAAGTATTACACGACTATTTACTGTGAAGGGGGTCATTGACTTAATACACTAGCGCAACCATCGATAGACTTAGTGACTTACTGATGAAAGTTATCGACTTGCAAGATTTCTATTTACTCGTTGCACGACAGTTCCGCTGAAAGATAGTAGACCTTTTAAAAGATGATGGTAGTTCAATGTAGGCCATGCCGCCGATCAGTAAGGCCACTATCACATAACACTTTCCAAAGAAAGTTAGCTAGAGAAAAATGTTTCAGTACGCCACTACAACACTTAAGCGCGTCCTTGTAGTACCACATAAAAAACACGAGCCACAGTAAGATGCATTGGGACAAGCTGCACAAGATCGAAGACACCTCGGAAGTGTGCAACAGACTGCAACTTAAAATCTGCATGCTTAATTATGTATTGCTGTATGTTTTTCTCCAAGTAACGTGACTTGCTACCGCAATTACAGAAAAAGATATTCTGTTTCACATTTGACTTCATTTTGCATACCAATATATCCCGACTAAGCGTCTGTTGCGCACTAAAAGTAACATTCCTTGAAGGCCTCCAAAATGGGAAATCCAAATTGAACAAGAAACCTCGGCATTATTTAGCGGTCTGTTATACCCCACTCTAGCTCGACTGTATTACTACTACCCGTATGTCTTAGCTCGAGGTTCGTACACACCTTCGCCTTCGACAAAATTTATCGAGATTAATGTAGTAAGCACCTAATAACTTAAAAAAATGCCATGTCTACCGTGTCTATTCTATACAGCGTGCTGTGTGACCTCGTCACAAAAGCTATTTAAGCTATATTATCATTACCAATGGAGTAGCTTTTAAATACCTATCTGCGTCGTTCGTGGTACAATTCAATGTTGCAGCCGCAGTCGTGTTCGTGATACATGTCTGCCTAGTGGCCGACCCCTAGCTAGATAATAAATTATTACTTGCCGCATACACAACTTATTTTTTTTATTCACCCGAAATTTATTTTTTAAAGATGCGAAGAGCTATATCTAATTAAGTTCAGGCTACTTGCTCGCCTTAATTGTTACTATGTTTCATGGGACAAATCAGGTGCTTTTCGTTTAAGATGAAGGCTCTATTTATACAATGACAGGTCACACAAAACTTTGCACAAAAAGGCATTAAAGGATATGAAAACGCTTAAAGAATTGATGCTCACTATTTCAGATCGTAAAGTATTACGCTGTGAAGTCAATTGCAGTTCAAAGACACTTTGACAAAGAGAGTAATTATGGATCACTTGTTCTTGTCAAGCGATAAAATTCGCTACTGTAAATTTAGCGTCAATGTAACTCCTCTTTGGTGACTTTAAAAGCTGATTAAAATGCATTGCGGTATTGAAACAGGCTAAGTTTCAGTCATGTTTAGGAAGATTTTAAAATGTGAAGGTCATTCGAACGTAAAGACTCATCTAGGTAACTAACCTATACATCTTCTTTCACTTAAACCTACATTACGCTTGATAAAAATAAAATTAGTATTAACCATCACGCTTTGACTCTTATACGAAAGTCGATTCAGACATATGGATGACAAGTTTAATGCGAATAGGGCAACCATCGTTTAGCATTGATCAATCCAAATTTCTAAAAAAATGAATTAAGTACTCTGCGTCTGTGAGCTTTCAGCACAACTTGTCACTAGGATAATTTGAGGTCGCTCGCCTCGAGTGGTCTTCGCTTTGACATAATTGCGGTGGAAATTTCGACTTTAAGCACGACTATGGGATCACTGCTTCATACAACACTGTGCGGTCAAGACACCGCAACTTGTTTGCAAAACGCTCGTTGCTTCGAGTTCTAAAACATATCAACGTCTAGTCTATTCTTGTTGGAGCCGAGTCATCGACTCAGACCAATTTTTCAAAGTGGGATTCCCGCACCAGTTATTGGCACCCAACAAATGCATTTGCTTGCTATGCACATTAGTCTAAAATGTTGATGTCCTTAGGATGAGACAATTTTAAATGAGCATGCAGTGCATGAGCTTCACCGTCTTATCGACTGCCATAATTTAAGGCGCAAAATGAGAAAATGCGTCGAGAAGTCGCCTATCTAAAAAAGGAAACTTCGGTCAGCCGCGTAAACGCGTAGCCTCATAGGTACGCAGCTTTATAGATTATATCCAGTATGGCTAGGGCTATGAGCACCGTCGTCTAAACCGGTGACTTGTTCTCACCTTGCAAGCAAGGTCGAGCACAAGGCATTGCTTCGAAAAAGTGCTGGAGACTTAGGGTGTTGATGATCGAAATACTCTTTTACAACCGCAAAAGGTCTAAATAATGATGATCATATTGTTCCCGATTTATCCTTTGAGGTGTAGGCTTCCATATTAAACACAACTTTATTAACTACTAATAAAAAGGTTAAAGCACATTTTTAACTCGTGCGAGCACAAATGTATCTCTTGTTCAGCTAGTCATATTTAGTAGATGCAAAATCGATTAGTAATCGCAAAAGAATTGATTTCTTAATGATAACCAAGGAAGCAATAGATGTTTTGGACCTCTCCTACTTTTAATTTGAAACCATCGGCTTTTGGGAAGCTAGTGGAACTCTAAGGCGCCTTTGTTTGTTTATATAACAAAGAAAAATGTTGTACAACCAATACAAAAAAATAGTACACACGTATATACATAGAAGACGCTTAAGCCTGACGATGCGTCAAGCGCATTTTCGAGTGCAAACCCGAACATATATTGCATATTAGTCCTGAATGCGAGGCCTAGTCCCATATTTTTATAAGATGGCATGCTATCGGCATCATAAATGTAATATTTTAACCAAGATGCAGCGTGTTAGGCAAGCAAGATTATATATGTCCTTTTCATAAGCCTTGTCGTTTGCTTTGATTTTCAGGTATAACGGTCCAAAAAGGACCATCTTGATTAGGTTGTATTACGCTCTTTTTGCCAATTTCTTTTGGCATACAAAATACATTGTCGACTTCTTTGGACTGTAAACATTCTGCTAGTATTAGCAGAACCGTTCAATCTTCTGTAAGATCGCACAGATGCTCACAAACTTGACCACTCTTTTCTACACGTTGTGAGGACCAAAAAACATTTATTTCTGGCTCAAATGACCTCTTATTAGAGCATCTTTAGCCTTGAAAGTAAATCGTACCTCAAATATTTGTCGTTCAAAGAAATGCATCAGATTAGATACTTTAGATCCAACCATTTGTGTAGCAGATTGTCTGTCAACTCGTAGAAATGCAAATGCGGTCGCTGGCTCGCTGAATGATGTAAAAAAAGCAACTTTTGGTAATTTGTCTGATACTACAGGTTCTGACATATTTGACCGCTCAGCTGAACATGTGGGATCACAAAAGCAAAAAAAACACTATTCCTGGCCGAAATGACCGGTTATTAAAGCATCATGTGCCTACACAATTATATCGCACGCTCCCCCTAAAAGACTGAATTGAATAAGTAAGCCTTTTTTTCAGACTCGGCAAGGTCTTTGTTTCTTATGCAATTTTGCCTCGTAATCTGACTTTGGCTATTGTTTTACCCATTAGCACATTATCTGATGCCTGGGGATGACCGTGTGATGCCCTCGCTAGTTTCGTTCACGCCCCGTACGGTTATATCGCGGGATGACTGTGTCCCGGAGTTGGTGCTTAAGAAAACACCTCAGCTTTTTTTACAAGATCCACACCGAATCGCCGTTGCACTTGGCTTCAAAATTGTCGTGGAAAGCTGCCTCGTCTTTAACATGAGAAACAGCTTCTTCTGAACAATCAGAATTAATTTGTTTGAGACTTTTCTTTTGACGGTCAGCATGTGGCTTCTTCAGAGCGACCTTAGCCTCTTGAGTGCCCTAAAAATAAGCTTGACTTTTATCAGCTCACGAGCTTTACGGCTGAACAGATCGCCACATAACTTAGCTTTCATTAAGACTTGATAGTAGCCAATCAACAAATTAAGTGATTAGTAAGGATCTCTAGAATTATTTTATATGGACATGTTGTTAAGCACCAAGATCTTCCTTGGATTGGGTTTTGTACAGGTTCCACGGCACTGTAATACCGCTCACCTATTCCAAGCATCGATAAGTTGCCACTTCCATTACAATTTTTGAGTTTAGAATAACGGTATCGAGTGCGGGGATATAGATTTCTGCGTTACACCATTCTTTGCTTTATCAAAGTATAAGGCATTAATGAGCTTATACAACTCTTGTAGCTTTAATTATTCTTGAAATACAAAATTTCGTATCATAATGTCGTACCTTACTTTTAAATTGATGATGGGTCTCTGAACATCGAACTGCAGTATTTTTTTAGTATAGGATATGCCGAATCGTTAAGCTCCTATAGGTTCGCTGAGCGAAGGCGCAACGCACGCTAATTTCAAGACTGATCCAGAACATATTTATCAAAAAGAGAATTAGCCCCTCATCGTTGATCGTTTGGCGATTGAAAAAAAGCCATACAAGGCTAGAATACTCTGACATAACTACAATTGAAGTGGACCGCCGTGACACAACGATCAATTATGTTGCCGAATTTTCTGTAGATAAAGTCTCTTTGTCACCAACAAAACTGTTTGCGACACTTGCGATTTATTTTGCACTTTATCTCATTCCCTTCAGCTGCGCTATGTCACCAGCCCTATGTGGCTAGCCTGTGGCTTTGTATTATCAATTGTTCTTACAGACCTATGATACCATGTTTGCAAAACATTTGCATCCACACTCAGAACTCACTTCTGAAAAGTGCTATTCACTATGTCCTCAGGATCTATGCTATCCACCTGGAAACTTTCGTTACTTGCTATGTGTTACTACCTGTGGAGCTATGTTGGCAGCTATGAAGCGCAATTTTTGGCGTCTGCGGCAGCCAATGCTGCTAGCAAAGATCAAATTCCTACTTAGTAAGGCAAAAAATGTCACTGTTCAATACCTTCCATATTTGTTTCCTGATTATACTTGGTCTCACTTTTTCTAAAAAAGTTTATCTGCACATCCAGGAAGCTGAATTGGACGTACCTGATGCCGTAGCACGAATCAGCGCTTCAAACGGAGCAGTACACGTAAGTTACGCTTAAAATGCGTGTTAGAAAACGACGTTAATGCAGGCAATGGAAAGCAAATAGGCGTAGGCACAAAGTGCGGAATGCTAATCAAGCAGCTGGTCCCCTGTTAAAATAAAGTAGGAAATGCGGTCGAAACATCCTGGCAGCTGTTGCGAAAACCAGTAACAAATACAACAGTATTAAAGTTTTAGACAGATAGTTGGTGATAGGCTTCGGTGACTCCTCTGTATATGTCTGTAGAACCTTATGACTTGTCCCTCAAGCCAAATGATTTGTCATAGGGATGGTGACGTAAGCCAACAAAATCCTGTTGTTAAAGATTTATGCAGCGAGGACTCATGCTCTTTATTCTTGAGCCCAATTACCTTTTATGCTTTTTTTAGCCACGGCAAGTACAGGATCAAGTCTTACTTGTCCATGGCGAGGATACAAATGACTCTGTGCTGTCAAAACTCTCATTTATACGGTCAGATTGTTTTTGATTCTAGGACGTCTAAAGTTATCATTATCTAGTCAAATTGCAGGTCACATATTGCTGTGCTTATCACCAGAGCATCACTCAATCTGTTCTGGATGACCGCAATCGTTAAGCAACACAAGTTCTTGCGACAAAGTAAGCTCTTCGATGTTATCTCGCGAATAAAGCAAGGAATTTAGTGGTGCATGAATCGAAGTTCCGGCACTCGTCATCAACTTTCTACGACCAGTGTACAAACGAAAAGCAACAACTATCCCATGCTCTTTATAGGCTGATATGTGCAACAATTCGTCATTTCAGGGTAGAATGTGGTGCCTGTCAGCATTTCCAAGCGTATATCGTACAGTGTACATAATTTGGCAGACAAATTCCATCAATTCCGAATAAATGCGAAGAATTTGTTCCTTATGACGGTTGGTCTGCATAGCGGTATCCTACGGAGTGAGTTAAATGCCACAAGGATTATCAAGCGTCCCGGCGATGTTGAAACGCTTAATTACTTGATGGATTTGGCCATTACTAGTTCTCAACCAGGCATATGACAACATCTTGGTCCATAGCAGTGAATGAGAGGATTAATTAGCTTAAGAGTCCAATAAATTAACTCAAGGCAATATGTAAAGATCATGAGAAACTATAGCCCTACGCAAATCATAATCGGACAAAATTGTCCGATTCGGACAATTTTGTCGATGCAGTGATGAGTAATAGATGTTGTGCTTGCTGCAAAAGATTTAGGAGACTTTCGGAAAGTTATAGCTTGATCTATGCTATTTATTAAATGAACTTGCAAAAAATGTTACGCCCAGTCAACTTCTGCACGGGTATAGTGCTTGCTATGCGGTTCCTGCTAAGCCTCTGTTCGATGTAAAGGACATTGATTGTTGCTGGGCAAGTAAGCACTAGGATGTTTTTGATTGCATCGAGAAAAGCTTCAATCTGGCCAAGGTCAATATTGCGGACGAGTAAAAGCCACTTAATCTCATTTGCGATGCTTTAACCTGTGCCATCGGCTATACGTCATTGCAACCCTATGCTATAAACAGTGTCATTTAGTCTAGACTGCCAAATAAAATTACTTCGTTATTGACGAGGTATTACTTTTTATGATGTACGCAAATGAATTATTATGTCTTCTGGGTTTATTTCGTTGCGGACTACGGTCTATTGAAACAACCCTTTTCCAAAGGATGTTGAAAGATTACGGCCTCATACCTTCGAAGTATGGCACCACGGATCAAGACTTGTCATTCTTAGCGTAATTTGCCTTTCGTGTTGAATTTAGCCCGAGCAAAGTCAAAATGCTTGCTGACATCATGTTATATGTTGGCCCAGATCGGAAGGATCGAAAGCCCTATGGACAAATTCAATTAGTATACAAAACGAGAGCCAAGTTAAGTAGTCGACACCTTAGTAGCGACCGCAGTTGCAATTTTATGAATAGGCAAAACTTCTGCCCCACTATAGGGTAATTCCGACGTAGTCGTTTTCCGAACAATATGACTTGAAGCACTGTAAGCCTTAAGTGATCTAATAAACAGCCATTTGGCCTAAAAAATTTTTTTATTTACAACGTATTGGCGGCCTCACATGCTCTAGTGGCTGGTCAAGTGTGAACCTGTGCGAGCTGCCAGAAGACTGCTGAAGATTCATAATCTCGACGATGTCTCTGGCTCACATGAAATTATGGCAATAGCATTTGTGTGCCGCCCAAGCGCGATTGTACATTTGGCATTTGATTCAGCCAGTTAAGCTGAGAAGCGGAGATCAAGGCTTTTATAAATACGACATTTTGAAGCCATGTTTTGCGAATGATCTATGAGGAGTAGCCGCTCCTGTACGACTGCATTTACGTGCTTGAGATCACTTACGGATCAACTTTGAAGGCTGCAAATGCAGCCACCTTTTTAGGAGTATAAAAGGCGGCGAGTCTCTTGCTTCACACGCAAAGGTGGTTTGGTCTATCCCGAAACCTTTGCGAGGATTTAAGTAAAAAATTTTCCTTTGTTGGCTACGATTTGACCCCACGTGCTACTAAATGGGACAGATTCACATAGTATCACGCAGAGAAGGCGTACACGAAGATATGTTTACCATCTTAGGCCTTAAGGGATCGAAGCGTGCAGATTTAACTGGAATTCTACAAATTCAAAACTTTCTGATTTTTTTTTCAAACGAGGCAGTCATACTTTTGAGCTCATCCACTTGAGTGACCAATTTCTCGGGTTACGCTCGCGTGTACCCCGCTAAAAAAATCGGATTCTTTTCGTCGCGTCTCTCATTCTTCTCGCTTACTTAGTTATTCTTCACGTCACTTGATCTCTAAACATACTACTAAACTCTATTGGGAAGCTAGACCAAGGCTAGCTCACTTGCAACTTGGCCACGACCTCCAAGTGGCCGCCTTCCGAGGCGTGGGGGATCCACAAAAGCAGCGAGCCACCGCCTGACCCTGGCAAGCCCAGAAATCCAGGGCGCCATCGATCAAAGTACAGCGTCTTGCCCGCCAACGCAGCGACGGTCGATGTCCATCGCACTCTTGCTCCGACTTGGATCAAAATCTCATCAATCTTGTCCCCACCCGACCGGATATTCACCGACACGTTCTTCGTGTCGTAACTTTCAAAATGCACAATCACTGCGCCGTCGCCCTTGCGGGTCCAGCTCAACGAGCTATTCTTAAACGCCCGTTCGATTGTCGTGAGCCCCAGTGTCTTGGGGTCCGTGCCATCGTCGATTTCGCCCATGAAATGCGTGGGCCCACACACCTTTTGCTGGTACGCGGCAATGGTGCCCATGATCCCAATCATATCGAGCCCCGTGACCGCGAGCGAAATGAGGACTTTGCTAAACGCAATGTACATGAACTCGTTGGCGTCTTCCGTCGATCCGTTCTTGCTCGTGCCCGTGGCAATGAGCTCATTGATCATGCCACTAAACGCCGTGCGAATCCGCTCCCGCGTCACGTACGCCATGGTCTCGTCCGATTCTTCAACGAGCTGTTCCATGCAATTGTTCGTGGCAATGGCAATCTCGCTCTTCATCAAGGGCGTGTCCTGTAGCTTTAAGCGCAAGTCCGCTTCGGCAATCCCTGGATACTCGGCGCGTAATTGCGCCACGGTGTTCCACGTCCGGTCCGTCATGACGCGAAGATCGTAGCCACACGTGGATTTCGACTTCATGGCGTCGCTGAGGGTACTAATATCCGTTTCATTGATCCGATTCGCGGCTTCGGTAAAGTTGGCGCCAATCAAGAACGCGCGAAAGCGGCTCCAGCTCGAGAACAAGTCTTCCTTGTACGCAATGATGTTCAAGAGAATCCAATTGACGGTCGAGAGGATCCGTCCCGAGATTTCCAACGGCCGTGGCAGTGGGAGGCCCATGCATAGATAATACGCCATGGGTAAATCCGTCACGACATTGTTTGATTGGTACAAAACATTCAGAATCTTGTCCATCGACGCGTGGGGGTCGGTCGTCTGGATATTCCGGACGTACCGGATAATCGACCGCGTGGTCCCAATCATCATGTTTAAACAATCCAAGGACCGCATGACTTTCTTGGCCACGAACCACAATTCCTTGGCCCCGCCCAGCAATGCAATGGATAAGACTGTGTTCCCAATGGCCCCGCCCTTGTTGAGCATCTCCATGCCACAGCCGTCGTTCTGGCGAATGCATTCAAAGCCACATTCGACGGGGTACGCAATGGGACACTCGGCCCAGCACGTGTTGGTCGCGTCGTGGCGATCAAAGTTGGCGGGACACGTGGCCATGATGTGGGCCTCCCGGTAGCACGCGGCGTCGGGCGCAATGGGCCGCGGCCCGACCCAATTGCGGTAGACGGACACGACGTCGCTCGTGGCCGTCAAGGCCGTCCCGAGCCGGGCCTTGAACGGGAATCCCGCGACGTGGACGGGAGCGAGGGACGTGGGACGGGCATCGATCCATTGCGCGGCGTTGACGGGTTCGGGACGCGTCGCGGCCGCGAGGACGAGCGGGACGACGACGGCCAAGACGACGAGTCCGAAGCTCGACAAGCCCATGCACGATTGTCAAGGCGGTGGTGGCAAATAGAATTGTGACCAGATCTCGGATGCGAGGATTGGGGCTGGTCACCGTACTTCTAAAAAGCGCAATGATTGAGTCAAAATGGGCGGCGGCGTCCACCGCGGGTGCGTTTGCCGTACGCTACGATGTGAGGCGGACGACGAGGCGCCCGTTTGCTCGGGTTGGTGCGTGTCGACGAAGGATGTGGTCGGGGATGTGGGCTTGCTACCCACAGCCACGAGCGGGTGGGACCCATTTACCTTTGGTTGATCTCGTATCCACACAATAGAGGAGATTAAAATTGGGCACCTTATTGTGGTACACTTTTTGTGCCGGTGCAGCTGAAATTGAAGATGACAAAAACCAGGCCACGTGGCCTTTTCTTGTGCCAACGCTTCACTTACTTGAAGTCTGGACCATGACTGTGGTACAAGGCACAAATAAGGGCTGGAGAGGAATGGTATACAATATATTATCGAGGACGAGCTTGCCGAGTCACTTGGAGCAAACATGGCAAGTGTGCATTTGAAAGAGAGGCTAGCACGAGGATGCGGTGAGCAGCACTACGTCTTGCTGAGGCTCTTGGACCGAGCGCAAGGGGCTCCCGTTGGTTTTTTTTTGCCACCACATACGGGTTGGGTAGAACTTCAATGCCAGTCTGGGCATGTCTTGGTACATAAACCAGGCATGTATTCTGAATTGGAGATTAGTGCTCTTATTGGTGACATATTTTAGTCGTTAAAAGTGTCTATTCAACAAGGTATACTGGCTCACTGTGGTACCATACATGTTGCAGGTACATCCTCTTTTTCACCAATTGAAAAGGTACAGCGACGGAAGTGGACTCCCCTTCGGATCGTACCCCTTTTTTTTTAAAGCTCGCGGCATACCCACGGTTTGGCACTCACCAAGTACCTGGAGCTGTCTCATGCACTCAAATGAGATGCATGCCGGCTTAACGGGTTACGGCAGGCTTATTTGTCAATCGGCTCGCTCTAATTATTGTCTCTTTCAACAAGTAGCGCTGCCTGTGCATTTGGCATGTACCACTCACCGCCTTATCACATCGAAAATATCGGTTTAGCATTATTACTACAAATATTTCCGTAAAGCGATGGCAAAAAATAAATTCTTGAGTTTTGTACAAAAGTAAAGTATTGTCTTTGCCAAAAAGAGTGCGTTATTGGTCTAATCATCCCGTTTGGAATAAACTGGAAAATGATTTGGCCGTCAAACCGACAAATAATTAAAAATGAGCAGAAAATTTCGCGCGAGCAATAGGTTTCATCGCTCCTGTTTCGCGGTCGTAATGTTCTGGATGATGTCTTCATGATACTGCGTGTAGGAGCACTACAGCTCAAGATCTACAACGACCGTTTTTTGCCAGGTCTGAATATTTTTACTAGACAAATGACACATGCTTATCACTTCAAGCAGTGCCGGTTCTAATAGTACCTCCATTTGAAGTGTTAATGCGATATTCTAGGTTTGATTTTTCCGAACGATACTATCACCCTGAGCAATCTTTCTTGTACCATGGGGCACCCTCTTCTCCTTTTCATTAAACACGCTCAACGGCAAATCACGGTACACACGCACAATGAAGTTATAACACGCTCAAGTCTTAATGTACTGCATTACCGTACTGCACATTACAGTCGTACTGTAATCGATGGTCAGGACATTAAATTCCTCTTGTCAAATGCTAGACTCGCCACAGTTTAGCTGAAAAGCAGACTTCACTTAAAAGACCTAATGTTGAAAGGTCTAGTCGTCCATTAACGGGACCTCGAGGCCGTTTTCAAGTGGCTGCAGCATCAAATCGACAATTTGTGTGACCTGCTTTGTCAATTCACACGTGACTTCTTCTCGCGTCTGCCCGACACGACCAGCAAGTTCAACGTAATACTTTAATTTGGGCTCTGTGCCGCTTGTACGCAACGTGGCAACACAGCCATTCGCAAACGTATACGTAATCATCTCAGTTGAGGGGCTGACAGGAAGGACCGCACGTTTATCGGGTTGCGAACTATCGAATCCCGTCGTAAGGTCCCGGATGTTGGTAATTTGAAAGTCGCCGCAACTTGGCCAATACTCTCCATTATTGCGTAAGCGTGTAAAAATGGCACGGACTTTAGCAGGATCGTAGCATTTCACATAGTGATTGTACGTCACAAAGTGTCCGTAGCGTTCGTACAGCGCGCAAAGATGTTGATTTACTGTCAACTGCTTGGTTTCCAGCTGTATTGCCATTTCAGCAAACACAGCAGCGGCAACAACGCCGTCTTTGTCCTTGACAAGGTCGCCAATGCAAAACCCAATGGCTTCTTCGAATGCAAACAACACTGTCTTGCCACGTTCACGCAACTCGGCCGTTTTGTTGCCCATCCACTTGAATCCGGTCAGCGTCTCTACAAATTTCAGACCCTCTGCATTCGCAACAGCGCGCAACATTTTCGATGATACGGTCGAGGCAATAAAGTACAATTGGGTACGGTCACACTCTGGAAAAAGACGTAAATGTTGCTCCAGTGCCCAACAGCCCAAAAGCACGCCAATCTCATTGCCTGAAAAGATACGCCAGCCAGTTGAAGCACTTGGGTCACGCTCGGCTACTGCCAAGCGATCGGCATCGGGATCATTGGCTAAAATCAGGGTGGCTCCATTGGCTTCAGCCGTGTCGATGGCAAGTTGCAGCGCCCCTTTGCCTTCTTCAGGATTTGGAAATGCTACCGTTGGGAACTCGGGATCGGGTAATAGCTGCGTTTGCACAGGAATGTATGGCTTAAGGCCAAACGCAGCAAAGCAACGACTTGTGAACGCATGGCCGACACCATGCATGGCTGTGTAAGCAATCTTTAGCTTTGTCGCGGCGTTGGCGAGTGGGTAGCGACATAGAGTAGCGCGAGCCTTTTCAATGTAGCTCTTTACCAGTTCGTCTGTAGGATCACACAAAAGTTGCGGGAATGTTGCTTGAAGCGTTTCAAGTGGCTTGTCGTATACGCTCCAAGGTTCAAGATTGGCCATGATTGCAAGAGCAATACTTTCATCATGCGGTGGGATGATCTGGCTGCCATTGTGCCAATAGACTTTGTAGCCATTATCGCTTTTAGGATTGTGAGACGCAGTGACCATGACCCCAGCCGCACAGCCTTTTTGCTCAATGCAATAGGGAACTAATGGCGTGGCCACGAAGGTATTGTAGAGGTAGACTCTAAAGCCTTGGTGCAGACAGACGGAAGCTGTGAGAGTGGCAAATCGCTGCGAATTGAGGGAACCTTGCTGGCGGTGGTCATAACCCAGTGCGATGCCCATTTTCTTGCCTTTGTCACCAAAATGCCGACTTAAGTAGTTGCAGATTCCCTGTGAAGCCTGAATGACTACGAGATCGTTCATGGCAGCGGGTCCTGGACCCATGACAGCGCGCAAGCCGGCGGTACCGAAAGCCACGCGACCTTTGAAGAGCTCGCGGAGGCGGGAAACGTCTTTGAGGGCTATGAGCTGCTGTACTTGCGATCTGGTGGCAGCGTTCACGTCCCAGTCCACCCACTGCTGAGCTTTGGCCACCCACTCGTCGTCCGTCATTGTAGGTCGTATGATACTTCAAATAGGAAGGACGTAAAATGCAATCTTGTCACTAACTTACGTCTTGTCATTTATCTGAATTGACAAAAAAAAATGAAAAGAGATGATAAAAACCTCTACAAAACAATATTTTGGTAGCATACAGAAGATCTAATAGTACAAAAGGAAAGAACAGAAAGTCTTATAACATGGCCCTACGGATATACTCATCAGCGCAAAGCTTCACTTACGGATATTGTAAGCGCCATTAAAAAATCTGAACTTGTTTGCAAAAGAAACATGGTACTACAGCTGGCCCGTAACCGCCTTCGTCAGCCAATCAAGGCCTTCATAGATTCCGTCTCCCGTGGTTGCGACACAAGGCTGTACATGTGTAGGGTTCGTAGTCACTTCAGCCAATTCCATTCTATCTCTAAGTGCTTCAGCTGTTAAAGCACCAGGCTGGTCCTGCTTGTTAGCGTACACAAGCAATTTCGTGTTCGCAAGCTCTTCGGCCTCAAAGATCAAATGCAGCGCCTGCTTGGCTTCATCAATCCGCTCGAGATCCGCTGCATCAACGACAAAGATAATGGCGTCGTTGTTGCTAATGTAGTGTTGCCACAGCGCCCGGATCTTTGCCTGACCCCCAATGTCCCAGGCTGTAAATTGAATGTTTCCATATTGAAAAGTCTCGACGTTGAAGCCAATAGTAGGGATGGTATTCACCAGCTCGCCTAGCTTGATCTTGTACAGTAACGTCGTCTTGCCAGCGGCATCGAGGCCAATAATCATGATGCGACTCTCGCGGTTTCCAAAGTAGGAGGCTAAGCTTCCATAGAGCGTTGTAAGAGAGTAGGAAAAGAGGTTGCCCATAGTGAGATTACGCACGAGTGCGCGCTTTCGAGAAAGTTAAAAAATGATAATCGAAGGGGGGGAAACGAAGAGTGCTGGTCGTTGAAGTTAGATGCCACCCAATCACAGAGCTTAAATTGAGGAACGTTCAATTCAAACAAGCTGTGTTTTTTACTTAATTTACGCAAAGCATACATTCTTACATTCCTTCACTCTTTAGCAAGTGGCTAATGGCAGTCACTAATTCACTCTGTGCAATATCAACACTTGGATCAGCAATTTTTTCCATCAAAAGGCAATCCAGATGCTGACGAATTGACTTGATCAGCACACCAATACGAGCCACAGCATGCAAATGAATCCATCCATCGAGCGTCAGCAAATTCTTTTCGTGAATTACGTCCAAGTTGCCGCCAAACAGCAAGAGTGCGTACGGATTGACCATCGTACATTCACGGACGAAAATCTTGGACGTTTGTACTAATTCCGTGTACAATAGCCACGGTGAATCGTAATTGGTTTGACTAAAGTTGCACGACGATGGGTGCAAGAACACACGCTCGCGCTGATGAGCGTCCACACTTGATCGTACAAAGTATCGAATCTGTTTCGCGTTATGATCCTCTTCAACCACACCGTGCGCAGCTTGAAAATACTTTTGTTCTGGGTACACAACTTGTACGACGTTTGCGTACAGACCCGCACAAAGTGCAGCTTTGATAAGACGAGGAACATCGGCGTTCGCATTGAGAAAATCCGCATTAGATGCTTCATAGAATCCAATGTTGTCCAATTGCTGCAAGTACTGCGCCTTTAATTCCACAATCGACTCCATCGTGTCGTACGAAAGGCCGACGTCGCGACAAAAGCCACGCTTCAGCTTCTGTCCACGTAGGGGCACGTACCGCTCGACCAGTTTCCACAACAACAAGTGATCACTCTTCAAGCTTTCTCCAAGTTCCTTTTTCAAAGCATTCTGCTTTGCACTAATCTCAGGATCGGACGTACTCTTTAAAAAAGGGTTTCGGCTTGAAATACAAGCAGCAATGGTGGCGACAGGTTCAATACACCGGAGAATTGATCCATACACAAGGAACTTGCCAATCCGAGCATTCAGTGGCAACATTGCTAAATGGTTACCCAACGGTGTCAGCACAACTTGATCATCCTTTGTAGCTTGGTTCTTGGCAGTACTTATCACCATTCGAAACGCTGCAATGTCAACCAGTTCTTGAATCGCAGCGTCGATTGCATCATCCTTAGGTGGCTCGATTGCCTTGGAAAGAAAGCCTTTGATTGAGCCAAGTTCGAGCTTCTTGATTTGTAAGCAAAGCTGTTCCAGCGACACGCGATGGATTTCGGCAGCCAACTGAGCTTCCATCGAAGCAAACCGCTTACTTGAAAATAATCGATAGCACGTGCCAGCTTGCACACGACCAGCTCGTCCTTTGCGCTGATCACAGGCAGCGCGAGATGCCCAGCAGTCCAGCAACTGCGAACGTCGAGCACGGTTATCATACACCATTTCTTTCACTTTTCCCGAGTCGATAACAGCTGTGATATCATTAATCGTGATTGAAGTTTCAGCGATATTTGTACTTACAATCACCTTTGTCTTGCCCAGCGGAGCAGATTTGAACACCATCGCCTGCTCAGTTCCTGATAGGGAACCGTGTAGAGGCAAAACCCAGACCTTTGACGAAAACCCATTGTTTCCATGTGCGAGCATCTCAATGACTCGCTTGATTTCCGCCGTTCCTGGCATAAAAATGAGGATCGCACCTTGACCTTCTTCACTTTGGGGCTTTTGTGAAACAAGATGACGCACTAGATGGACAATCAAATCGTAATCAATCTTGGCATCATTGATACGCGCGATAATTTCTTCAGACGTCATGTCGGACAACAATCGATGCTTCCCTCCATCTTCTCCAGCGTCTTGCTTCTTGTGTTTCTTGTCTTCTAGCATTTGCTTTGGCACTTTGTAATGTGTCTGATCAAGAATATCTTCTAAAAAGTAAATTTCAACTGGATATGTCAAGCCAGGAATCTCCAGCACAGGACACGGCGAGGTTGTCGCTGATGTAAAATACTGGACAAATAGCTCTGAGTTCATTGTAGCACTCATTAGAATCACGCGCAGTTCGGATCGATGAGGCAACAGATCGCGGAGAATAGAGAGCAGGAAATCCGTATCCACGTTGCGTTCATGAACTTCATCAACAATAATGTGCGAGACGCCTGTGAGCTGTCTATCATTCAGTAATCTTCGTAGGAGAACACCAGTCGTACAGAATAAAAGTCGCGTGTTGACTGATTTTTTTGCGTCCATACGAATCTGGTATCCAACCACGTCTGCAATATCTTCGCATCGTTCTTGTGCCACACGAGTGGCGACACCAATCGCAGCGATTCGACGTGGTTGTGTACAGATAATGTTGCACTCACCACCGACCCCTCGATCAATGTAGTCATCGAGAATAAATTGTGGTATCTGCGTCGTCTTACCACAACCAGTAGCTCCACAAATGAGCACCACTTGATTCTCTTTCACACACTTGATAACTTGACCCTCTTCTATGCTAGCAGGAAGCTTCGCACGAGCAGCAAGCATCTGCTGATAAGTCTGCTGACTCGCTTTTGATTTCTTCGCTTCCGAGAGTTGTTTACTTAATCGACGCGTGGCTTCCACATTCACATGTCTTGGAAGAGATTGCCGCATCGTCTTCGTGCTTTTACCACCATGTACGCGTTTACTACTTTGCGACTTTAATTCAACCGGTTCAACTTGCGAAGATTTTGCTACGGGTTCCTTCTCAACCACTGGGGCTTCTATCAGTCGAATTTTGGCCGGACTACTCGATAGCCGCTTCTGATCGTGCATGTACGTATCAATTGCAACGTAAATGTCGTACAACATTGGCTCTCCCATGGATCGGACACAACTTTTGAGTGCTTCACCACATGCAGCAAGCAAATGTGGCTGGTGTTGACTCTCTGTTGAGGTCAAAGCAACAAGTGGCAATTCGAATGGGTACATCGATATATTCGACAAGAAAACGTACAGTCGAAGTGCTTCCGTCACTTCAAATTCAAGCAATTGAGCGGTCGATTCATCATCAAGCGACGTAATGCGTAGCTTTTTGTCGTATATTGTTTCGAGCGCAAAAATCTCGTCTTGACGCTGATCTAGCAGCGTCTCACTCGCTTCAATTGCGCCGTCCGTCTCGTCCAAGCCAAAGTACTTTTTCACATGCGGAAAAAGCTTTTGTAAAAGAATAAACAGCGTCAACATAGACGGAGTCTTGTATTCTTCTTCGCGCAAGTCCGCGTGTTCCTGAATCCATGTCCTCGCCACTTCCACTGCATCGCAACGATCGTAGCCAAACTTCATCAATCGCTGCACTAAAACACTCGTACGTGGTTCGACTGACGTGGTCAGCACCACATCGAGTTGCGTACCCTCTGGATTAAACTTTTTCGGCAACTCGCCTTCAGGAACGTTCAGGCACAGCCAGTCAAAGACAGCAATCATGCGTTCATCCTCATTCTTCCCTCTGTCCAAGGTCAACTCATACGAGATTTGCAATGCATTTTGAATGTACTTTGAAGAAAATCCAATCGCTTTCAATCTCTGCGTCACCTTTTCTCGAAACTTCTCGTCCTTTACTTTCCTCTCATCATCAGATTCATTTATTGCAACTTGTTCGTTCTTGCTCATGGTCGGCAAACTGCCCACTTTTTTCAATATACTTTCAATCAATTCTCGACACTGTGCACTCATCATGACTTGCTTTGGCAAATTTGCTCTCTCTCGGTTCTCTCTCGATCGTTTCTTCTTGTTCCTCTCTTGAATCCGAGCAAGCTTTGCGGTTTCAAACTCTTTATGGGACGCAAATTGCCGATCCATTGTCAATGTCATTGACCCTTTGATTCCTTTTCCAGTCAAAGCTTCTTCGTTGCCAACTCCATTCCACAACTCCAGGTCTAACGTCTCCCCCTTCGTCTCTTTCTCCTCCACTTTTGCCTGTTTCTCTTCTCTTTTCATTGGTATTTGTTCTAGCTTAGTACTTCTCTTCCCCGTCGATCCTTCTTGAGAGCCCAACGCCAGCCACAGGTCTCGATACGGATCTGGCAACTTCCTTTCGTGTGGACGCAACGGTTCGACGTGTTTTAGAGCCAATAACGCAGCGCAGTGCTTCGCATCGTCTTGTGTATCGAGTTCTTGTTCAGTACAAAAGCTCAAATCTTTGCTGCTATCTTTTTCGTCTGGTAAAATGCAACGCATCCGAAATTTGGCCGCGTCCTTGCTCTTGGCACGCGTATAGAAAGCGTTGCGACGCTTCTTGGACTGACAAAACTCTTGCAGTAGCTGCATGGGCGTACGCTGCCACTCTTTACATAGCACGCCTTGGCGCACGGCATCTCCTTTCGACACACTGACGGTGCCGGCGCCACGCTGGCGGTGGCCGAGCTGACGCGGACGACCCATGATACTGAGAGGTAATAAATACACACTTTATTATTCGATGGAATTATAGAGGGAAGACATTCACTTTCAGCACGATTTTTGTATATATGCGGTAATATCTTATACAAACGTCGTGGCACCCTTTGCATTCATCGAAATCAATTAATTTACTGCTTTAGTAAAAATTTAGTCGACTTTATATTATTCGAAACAAAAATGTATTAAATAAAGGGAGCCGCTATCCAGTCGCTAACCAGCCCCCCTCCTGGATGCATAAAAATTTCTATGATTGGCTGGAGCCAACACCATTAGATTTTAATGTTCTGTAGGATTTGATACATTCGCAATGAAAAAAACTTGCACGTATGGAATTGATAACAATCGCGACAGAAGGATCATCGTTCTGAGAAGCAACATTACATAATATGACATGAACGAGCAATCAATCAAATACAAGGAGACCAAGCAGAGACTTTTTTTGGATACTAAGATTGATATGGCTTCAAATGTATTCATTATCTCGGATAATCCAATGCCCATAGCGTTTTTACTTCTGAATACCGCGTCACCTGAGCGATTTGTGTTCTAGAAGCACAAGAACAAACTTTGAGAGAACCAGTCATTTCGGCGATTTTTTAGCTCCGCAAGTGCTCGCACTTTCTTGTCTGCAAGCAAAAAAAGCGTGAGCTTCATAGATGTCTTCTCGGATCAAGAAATTTGGTGACCTCCATCGTCGTGAGGCACTTCGTGAACTAGTCACGTTGAATGTGCTCATAGACTGCTTAAGGGTAGGGGCCTCGTGCTTAACTAGTGAAGTTTAGGCCGCAAGATGCGACTCAAATGGACAACCGAGGAGTACAACTACAGACAGAATTGCTGATAAGCTTAAATTATCTCGCTACAGCCGGAGTAGCAATGTCCATAGACCCAATGCAAACAAGTCCAGTCCCAAATGACTTTGATGTTGACGACCAAAGCAGCCGAGTCAGGGCACATGAGCCATGTCTGACGCAGATTTAGCCGAAGAGATGTTGATATGAGCCGATTTTGAGCGAGAAAAAAGCTGATTATTATTAAGAGCGGAGCGTCCTACTATAAAAATATTTCAGTCTATATGCAAGGTGTGCGATTAAAGCCGTATGCCTTGTTACGCTTGACAATTTTTAAAAAGCATCGTGATTTAGTGCCTGTACATGCAAGTGTACGAAAGTATCAAGCAATTGTAATCGACTAGCTGATGCTCTAAGAGAGAAAGATGGACGGCTCATGACGTTCCTTATTTTGAATATACTTGGCAGTAATTTATATGAATGTCGACTACTTACTGCCAATTGTCGATTTGAGATGACTGATCTGGGCATGCGATGACTAAAATTATACAAAACTCAAATTAATTGGCAGGCAAGGTCATGCTCAATCTTGCGCAACGGGGATCTGATATGAGTCATGTGTCCATCTCTGTTGTGCGTACGACCCCTTAAAAAGAATTTCTAGAATAGTATACACCCCAAAATATAAGAGGCTTTAAAGTACCCGCATTCTACGAAGGCAGACACGTTGTTGACTTCAGTATCCACTGAAGCAGATAACCACGTTTCGTTGGCAGTACTGTCGATCAAAAGGCTAGCGGTGCACTTCAGAGGAATTTGCATCAAATCACAGGTGGACCAGCAGCTACAAGTGACAAAGCTCTGTAAGCAATGTAACACGCATCGGCGAGACAATGTGTACAAGTGGATGGTAATAGTTAAGCCACAATCACTATCACGGTTCCAAAGATGGGCACTACAGCTCCAAAGAAGAGGGTGGATGCAATACATAATTAAAATTTGGGTTTCGAGATTGATACAATGGTTAGCAAAGAAAACAATATGTGGAAACGATGCCATTTCACCTGGTCATCGGTCACGCACGGGTAAGAAAACGTTCTTGTAGCTGACAAAGTGGTGGTTCCACGAAAAAGACAAAATAGGAGTCGACCACCTTTTTTCTCTACATCGCGGTAAAAGTAGTATAGATTAACGCCTGGCAAAATCTATCGGCCGTCTTCCGCGGCAATTTTGGCTTGAGGGGCTCCAAACGCTATCGCAAAAAATGTCAGGGGGTGTGATCGTTTGTTGCTTTACGCATAGATGTCAAATCCGAGAGCATGGTAGCAGAAGCTCCAAATTTCTCCAGCATTTTCTCAAGTCGTTTGCCTTTTTGAAATTACAACTGAGTGGATCAGAGCAACGAATGCGAAGAGTAAATGACCTTAATATCCTTTGTTCATTCAAATTGGCGGTTCAGCCTTAATTTTGTGATGCGATACTATGTCATTTGCAAGTCTGATCAATTGTTTTTAAGTATGCTAGACGCTCATAAAGCACCAAATGTCTTCTTTGTCGACCAATAGTAAGTGCACTTTGTGAGAGCTTTAGCGTCTTTGTGTGATGTGAAGCCATCTGCAGGCATTTCGCTCCCAATGACTGCTTATACTGCTCAAACAGACTAAACCATTTATGGCTCAGCATTTCGTACACTTTGCCTCAGAGCACAAGTTACCTCTTGAGAAGCCATTAACTTATGCTATCGCAAGCTCCGAAAACTTTCAATAGATGTTCTTGGTCAGATTAGATCTAAATAATTCTACAATGATATTAAAAAATAAGATTTTGCTCGCTATTATTATGTAGAAAACCAACTCGAGAGCGCACTGGCAGTAGAAGTCGTCTCTTACCGCCATGCTGTTATTGGCATACGTAACGGTATCCAAAGCATAGTATGTATTCAATTGCCTTGCTGACTTTTAAGAGCATTATTGAAATTAAACGAATTGTGCAGATTCACTAAAAAGCCTTTTTTTGGGTAAAAGTTGTTATCGTTTAGCTCTTTAAAAAAATCACACAGGCAAGATTGGTGTGAACGAGTCAACTGTGTGTCGTCGCTCATTTCAATCATTTCCGGAAGAGTATATAAAGTTGGAGCTCCTTACTAACAAGCAAGTTTTGCAGAACTTGACTCAATGATCTGGAGCACATGGTGTTTCTGAGTTGTAATGCAATTAAGTTACGCACTATCAAGCTCTACAAGCAGTATACTGGTGAACACATTGTCGAACCTCAGCATCAAGTGAAATGCGACAAGCCTATTAGTATTCTTAGTGTATGTTATAAGATGCATTAAAGGTACATACGACGTGACCGATACCTGAGTTGCCCGTCACAACCATATTAATCATTTCTAATTAGCTTTGCAAGAAGGCTTTATCTTGCTCATCAACCTCGCAAAATATTAAAAAAAGTAAGCATCCTTTTACACAAGCCTTTTGTACTATTCTACGAGCAGAGGAAAATCAGCCATATAGAATTTTAAACAAACTGGTCGGCTTCGTCTTTGTCCACTTACCGCTTATTCTATTGGACGAAACAGTCAACGTCTATGAGCCAAGTAGCGACTAATACTTATTTGTCTAAAAACCTGCCTCCGAAACCACCAGCAGCACGTAAACAGGGATGCCATTTGCCTTCCTGTCTAAGTTATGACCCAGGATCGCAAATCTTCTCCGTTACGTCAACCAAGTTAATCGACTTCTTTGAATAGGCCAATAGTTTTGAGTACTTGTGCCACTTCCTTTTCTTAGCGTCTCCGTCAGCCCGCTCCACAACCGTCAGTTTTCTTCGCCGGAATTAAACTACAAATCTTTGACATTCCATGCGATCGTCACAAAGTTCTTATCCTCGAACGCCTTTTTGAACGCATAGACCAACTCGATTTTGAAACTTTCCGAACTTTTTGAAATTGGATTCGGTAAACTTAATGGTACCGATCGGCTGTGCGTTAGGCCCACTCAGCTATCACATACCCAATAAGGTGCATATAAGCAAGGCAGTCACATTTTTGGAAAGTGATTACTCTTTCACTTAAGCGACTTATCTCCGGCTGCCAAAACTTAGGGGCACTTAGACACGTACCTCTTTATTCCGAGTCGAACAACTAACAATTCTCGCCAATATAATCGTGGCTTGATTGATCAGTAGATGTCTAGATCGGTTATCTCACAATGATTTACCCCAGCATGCTCCTGTTGTTGGCCGACAAAGTAGTTGTTGCAAAAACTTGGAGCTTGCTGTTGGCACATGCTGTCGAGAAATAGAGGTGCCAATCTTGGGCAATGCAAAGTCGCTAAGCAATCTAGCCAACTCAGGTTAGCAATTGAGACTTGCTTATCGCTGTCACAATCCTCTATCATCAACACTTCGACAAACGTCGTTAAGTTGTTGATCAGGGGCAACATCACAAATCAATCTTATAGATTTAATAAACGTCGGTAACTAATCTATACTTGACCATAAAGTGCAGACATACATTGCCAAGCTGTATGTGCGCCAAACATGGGCTCATGCCCGCTATTCGTAGTTGTTTATAGATAATTTGCCTCACACATCATAAGAAATACAATTTTGTACAGGTTCAGGCAACGTGCAGAGTACATATAGCTTTAAACTCCAATAATTTTGCTCCTAACGCTGCTCCTCTTGCTTCTTAAACCGGATCTTATCTCTCGTTCAAAAAGCACATGTCTACGCACTGATCTTTTTTTCGATTTTGAAGAGATTCTCGGCAAGGGCAACTAATATCGCAGGCAAAAAGTTCTTTGCAAGTTTTACAAGGCGCAGAATTTCAAACTTGAAGCTAACTCTTACGATCTTTTCGAGTCGTAGACGCAGTTGCGTTCCCAGCATATAAAAGGCGTCGAACCTTAGCCGGTAAAACTACCTTACAGGGCAATAATTGCAGAACAAAATCTTAAGTAGTAATTCATTTTCAAATTTGTGCACAAGAACATTGAGCATATAGTACGAGCAAACTTGTAGCTTTGAATTGGCAAGTGATGGAAGCTGACAGGGAGGGCAGAATAGCTACAGGAGGCGGAACAGTCCAAAACAATATTAGTGGTCCCGATTACGTCGACACTCTACTTTGATATGTAAATTTTTGGATGGCATTGTATGTGTTCTTGTGCTAAGTATAGTCATACGATGCGCGTAGACGGAGAAAGACTGTATAGAGAAGCAATATTTAAATGTATTTTTTGGAGCTATCACAATATTTTCAACACAGTCAAATTTTACATCGTCGTCGAATACAACAGGAAGATAACAATTGCTTCGACAATGTGAATGGTAATTCAGTTAACAATTTTTACCTAATCCACAATGCCGGCGATTACAAGATTGCCAGCGTTCTGTAAGCGCTTCAAAGTTGCGCACGCAACGGAACGGCTAATTTTGACAAGGGTTTCACGACAAAGCAATTTAGCGTCTCTTGTAAAAGCTTTAACGATATTTAGGGATAAGATAAATGCCGAAAGCTGATTTGAATTGAAATTCACGAACACATATGTAGCCAAAAAAGGTGCGTATTGACATAATCCGTTTTAAGATCGGACTGGCTGTGACAAGCTCATAAGCAGAAGACTTGTCATCTGTGTAAGCATGTATTAGACCGGACAATTAAATTGGTAGTACGCAGTCAGAATTCAAAATTATTTGCGAAGTGGGAGAGGTAAGAAACGAAGGCCTTGTGAACAAATTGACAGACCACACGCAACCGTTACATTTTAGAAACAAAGCAAAACTACAAACCACGCACCCTATTTTTGCACTGGCACACTTAATGTGCCCCACAGATGCTGACGCGGGCGCATGCTGACTGAAGGAATGCAATCAATTTGATGGTAGTGACGGCTTACGTTCCACTTACACACCTCTTTTTCTGCAAGCGCTTGACGTCGATCTCATCATCCATCTTCTTTCAATTCCTTCGCAAGTGAGGGGAGGACTCACACTGTACAGACCATATGATTACATGTGAAAAATTATTCAAATGTCTACTTTGTACCGCTCGAAACATTTTGATTCTCACTCTGGTGATTTTTTTAATCAAGTCATCTTTTGCAACATTTCAAAGCCTTCAAATATCGGACAGAGCTCAAATTTTTTTAATAACAACACGTATTTGGTAATATAAATTTGAATAAGGGTGGAAAGTTGCCAACCCAGTGAGTGCCAAGTGACTTGATATGCCATAAGATCTTCGATACTCCTTCGGCAACTTCGTTTAAATTATCACTATATTGCCACATCCTCTTCGACTTCTGAAGGCAATACGAGAAAAGCTAAAAACTTGTAGACTTTTGCTGGTTCACGCAAAAATCGAGACTCCTGGGCGTACCGAATGGATTTAGTACGTTCACATTTTGATTAGTTTCTTTGCTGCGGCTCACATGAAGGTGGCATTTTGTTCTTTCACTTCTTGTATTTTTTAGATATCTTCGATTCATTCTATCAATACAAATACCGCCCAGTATTGGAGCTTGGCTTTACGCAATGGCTCTGGCTCTTACGAAGAAGCGGCAGCAGTTTTTTTTTAAGCCGTGACAATAAGCAAATTAACCATTAGTTTGAAAGGCCTTGTCTTCTGCTTACATACGAGAATATTTTCCGATTGCAATCGCTCGTTGAGGCCGGCATCCTGCTCCTAAATCAGCTTAGTCCTGGCGTGTGGGTTTCGGTTGCTTAGATCTCTACACATCAAACACTTCGTTTCCAAGACTCATGGCAGTGCCCTCACAAAAATTGTCTTCCGTCCAATTCTCTTTGCGTGGAATAATTTACGATACGTTAACGTTCAAAGGGAGTTCTTTCGCATTGGCACGAGCAGCCTTCCGTTGGGCCCTGTAAATTCAAGCATCAGACCGAAAGCCAACGTGAGCATCTGCCTTGCGTGGCTTTGGTTAACAGATGCTCACGCACCTAAAATTTGTTTACTCGGCTCGAGCCTCGAGCACGCCTTGGGTAAAGGATTTGCATTTGTCTAATAACAGCTTAGTAGAGATTTCCAAAAGATTTGAGTACTGTCGCTTATTGAACTCCTCTGCGTCCGATCTAAGCCCGTACACGAAAAGTTATCTCACTATAGAACCAAAGGGTATTGTAGACGAACGACGATTATCAAGGCTTGCTTTGAGATGGGGGTACCTTTTTTCAACAATACCATTTTCTCCATTAGTAAAAACTTGGATATAGTCAGAAGCTGGGGCACAATCATCCTTGTTGTAAGTCTTCATAAAGCTTTGCATTGTTGACAGATAGAGCTGTCTACTGGTCTAGCCAAGGCCGATAATTCTTATGCCTCAAAACGTAGAGCCACCTACGCTCACGACCGATCTGCTGCACGGAGTCATCAGCCGCTTAGTTCTTTGAATCACTTCAAAAGCTTGAGCAATTACAACGGAGAATCATGAAAGCCCATATTGCCTTGATTTAAGCCAACAATAATCGATATAACAATGTTTGCATCGAATTTTAGAATATTCAGTCGACGATCATTACATTGCCGAAGCTACGTCTAAGCATGGCACAATCAATGCACCTACGAAATACGAGTAAATTCTACAAGCTTAAGTTGATCAAGCCCCATATTAGTCAAACATTTTTATCTATGCATTCATACAATGTAACTCCCGTAGCACTGCTCTTTACATCAAAGTGACCAATGCAGGCATGTCCTCATGTAAAAAGCGTTTGCCAGATGGATGGTTTGACCCAATTGTAATCGTTGCGGTGAACAGCCTGTGATTGACAAACAAGCCATTTGTTAGAAACACTTCAATCTCAAGCAAAAAAAAATCTTTTACCGCTTCGGCTTGCGATAGTAGTTTCTGCAGCACAGCACGATGGCGCTCAGATAGAAAAGGTGGCTCTGACGTAGAAGTCGCATCTGATGCGCGCGTTTTCTGCTCTTGGATCTTCTTTTGTGCACGCTCCACATCGAATAAAGACTCAAAATACTTGAGCTGCGTATACAAAGCGCTGTCAGGGTACTCGAAAGTGACTATTGCTCTGCAACCAGGGGCTGAACATATATTTCCATTTCCACGAAGTGATTGCTTTTGTGTCCGAGTCTTGCAAGTAACGTCGGAGCAAACTGTCCAAGCCTCGTAATACCTTTTTGTCGCTTGCCGCGTCGCAATGTGAAGACGGTTGGAAAGTACCGCTTCGAGATCATCGCCTACGTTTCCGTAAATTCCCTCCTTGTCAAAGCCCCAAAAATCCGCCTTGCACACTGTACAATGCAATCCGCTCGATACGGAGTTTACATTTTCAGAAGCAGTGAACACGCCAGGAAAAGTGCTAGCCATCTTACACTGGTCGCAAGAAATTACCAAAGGAACGCAGTCCTTAAATCGATCCGCGTCACTCTGCAGTACGCTTGGGATCGCGTCGCCACCGTCGTTTTCTTCGCCGAACTGAGTTGCTGAATGTGAAAACTTGGCCGTGTCGAGGCCCAAACAGTGAGCTAGCTGCGGGCTTGACGTTCCTTCAATGTGAGCACACAAACGGTTCACTGGTGGATGAATTTGTGATTCAAGATACCACTCAACGTCAATATTGAGCTTTCCGTTAGCACGATTCACCTCGTCAGGGTGGTAAGCATGGCGTCCACTGCCAGGTTCTTCCTCTTTACAGAGCACATATGGAATATGGGTACCTGCACCAACCGGCTTGCCCATAGCACGCAAAGCAAGCGCGACTTGAACATGGTATTGCTTCGCACGATCTGGATACTGCTCAGGTTGTTTATTCAGACTCTTTGTGATGACGTACTGTTCAATTGGCTCCTTTCCTGATCGCATGCGTTCGGCAACTTGCTCCAAATGTTCATGAATACTCTCCACCACCTCGTCACGCGATTTCCCAGACAAGATAAAGTCGAGAATCTCATTCCCTATAGCCTTTGAGATAACACACCAATCACGTCGCACCATATCAAGCCCTTTCACTTCTTTTTCAAAGGTAGGCTCACCACCAAGTTCTTCCTTCAGCACCAACGCAGCGTATTTTTTCTTATTCAACAGCAGAATACGCTTAAAGATGTAGTCTACCTCAAGCTCTAGCAGCTTAAAATGCTTGTTGCATTGGGACTGAATTTCGCGACCGATGCGCTTAGCCTCCGCAAGGTTTTCTGTACGGGAATCAACCATAATAGAATCTGTATCACCGTAAACCACATCGTAACCACACTCTTGTTCAGCTACTTCCTTTGCACGCTGCAATGTTTGTCGCCCGGTCGATGTAATCAGAGCAGCGATGGACTTTGCATAAAATCGCGAGAAGCGAAATCCCAAACATCCGTACATTGAGTTTGCCGTCAGTTTAATGGCCTTCTGACGGATATCGAGCAAACCAGCCTTCTCAATATTACCCGCTTTCTGCTCAATCTTCAATTGCTGCTTTACTTGCTTACGCGACTCAAGCAAACGTTTAATCACAGCGGGTAAAATGCCAGGCTCACTTGCGCTACTTGGTAAAGGTGGAATCTCCGAGTCATTAATCGAGTTATCAAATTTTTGATCCATGTCCTCGCAGTCCATTACGCTTTCATTTTCGGGTGAAAGCATAAGCTTTCTTTTCTTTTTTTTGTTTAATGACGAAGGCGCACTCGATACGTCCTCATTCAGCTGCCGCTCCACTGTGGTGAAGCAAATATTATATTCCTGAAGTCAAATACAAAGTAGCGTTAGTTTTCACAAAGAAATTCAGAGCACAGCCTGCATACATACTCGAATGATAGAAGGGTATAAACTCATGAAATCCAGCAGCACCACGAAATTGTCGTAAAGACCTTTTTTAGGAGCAAACACCATACCACCTGCATACGACGCCTCTCGCCTTTTGCTCGACTTGTCCGCTTCGGTTCTAGTCTTAAACTTCTCTGGAACAATAAATTTGTTCTTTGACCGGCTAAACTCATGAAGCAGTAGATACTCAATCCGCTCTGCGCGCTTGTTTGCCTCCAGCGTGCGCGTCCACAAGTACCCGCATAGGTTGGCAAGTTGCTTTGAAAGTGGTAAAATTTCCAATTTGTGCATCAAATGTAGCACAAACATAGCATCGTCAAGCGTATGGCGAAGGAACTTCACAAAGTTGTCAGGACCACCAAGAAGAATTTGAGGAACCTCAGTCATTTCAACGTCCAGTCGCTGTTTGTGTAAAAGCCGCTCCACCAAGTATGAGAGCGTGTAATTGTTCTGTGAAGGCAGCAACTCTTTTGACGACACATAGGTATCACAGAAAAGTCGGCCATTCACCATATCATCCATTCTGTACTCATTCCATCCTTCCCCTACATTCATTGGGTTGAGACGACCACGACGAAGCCGGGTGAGCTTTGACCACATTCCACCCAGCTTGAAATTGTCAATTCGCGAAATCAGCAATTCCAAGGCGTACTTGTGCAAATTGTGGCCGACAATAACGTCCGGATCTTCTTTTTGCACACGCGTGAGAAAATAGCTGAGCATTACACGCTCATTGATCTCCACACGAAGACGCTCACTGTTGATTCCCAACGCATTGTTTTTCATTTTCATGCCAAAGCGGTCGTCTTTTTGAACTGCTTCAGCGTACGCCTGAGGAAAACCATTATTTCCATCCAATGGACGAATGGCAGTAAAGTGCGAAAGTGTATGCTGCACCCCCTTTGAACCTATACCGGCGCCATCTGCGCTGATATCACTCTCAGTGATCGCTGAAAGCGCAACCACCTCGTGCTTGCCAGTGTTAGGATTGCAAACACTCTTGATACTAAGACTCATGATTGTCAAGGAAGGGGGTGCCATACCGCTGGCAATAGGACTCACATTTTTGGGGTCAAAAGTTTCGAATTCCATTTTGCAAAAGCTGACAGCCTCAGTGCATTTACGGACACCTTTGATCTCTACCCATCCCGGTCCCAAAAGCCGACGAGTAAGCAAAAAATTCTCAAGGGGTCTAGTAAAGGCTCCACAAATGCGTTCAAAAGTCTTCCCACCACGAGAACAAGAATCTGCCGAGGGAAAGGGGTAACGAGCAGGGTACTTTACCTTCAAATATAAGTTCTTGCCTCGTGGAATATTCGCCTCCTCGAAAGCGTAATTGCGCTCCACAAGTTTTGTTTTGAAAGCTTCCTGGTCACGTTTATTAGTAATGCAAGAGGGAATTAAAACGTTGTAAATCTCTTCGTGCATAGCCATCCACGCATCCTGCTGGTCCGTCTTACTCAGCTCAACCAGTGGAGTGCCTTTTGGAACAAGATACATGTATCGTTGCAAATTGTTTACAACCACGCAGCAACTCCTGCATGTGGAAGATTGATTTGAGCCTTCAGGGCTTGAAACCTTCATCTTACCGATAAGGTAAACTTTGCCTGGGCGCTCGCGCACTTCAACAGCATCCATCCAGTACATTTGAATCGAGTCTGCAGCGCTAAGCACAGTCTCAGGCTCCGCATTGTCAGCCGCCGAGGCTTCCGTCATTGTGACGTTTGATTCATCACTAGCAACCTGCCACCATTCGGGAACTTCATTGGAAGGCACCGAGCTCATGGCATTATCTCCAGACTGCTTCAGCGTCGCCGGAGCAGCCAGAGCTCTCGCTGTGGGCCCTGAAGTCTGCAGGCGTTGTTCACGCGCTTTCCGAAGCATCATCTCTCGCTTACTCATGACCGGCTTAGCAGGTTCAGACGTCTTTTCTTTCTTAGAAGAGCTTTCATCGTTTTCTTCAGTGTCCACCATCGCACGATCCTTCTCATCAGCGCTCACTCCCTCCATTGGTTCGTCTACATCCTCCGGCTCATATGCGCTATCACCATAATCAGCCGTATCCTGCTCCTCTTCTCTAACACAATTAATTCTTTTGCTAGATGAACTTACGGCTGGTAGGGGCTTCCTAGCAGTAAACCCGGACGTTTCGCTACTGAACATGGAGGACCCCGTAGAGAAGGACACTGGTCTCGCATACGCCGACCTCGACTCTGTAGGGTTACTTGTCAAATCGTCCAGCATACTATCAAGATCAATATCCTTGGTGGCATTAGTCCTCTTAATACCACCGGGAGCAGCGCTATTGTTCTTGGTCTTGCCACTTGACGTAGAAAAAAACATGTTGGTAATCTTTTGTCCCTCTCCACCGCCAAGCTTAGCGCGCTGCATCCTCTTTGCCCGTCGTATGTACGAAGAAGAGAGCGCGCCAGCACTGCGTTTCTTTCCCGCGACTGAGTCGTCATCGTCCTTGGCATCTACGCTATCATCCTCCGGGTCGGATTCAAAAAACTGCTCTTCACCATCGTCATAGTAGCCCATTTCTCCATCATCATTTGCTACAAAGGGAAGACTTTGACGGCGCTGGCGCACAAGCTCCTCGTACTCCTGTTCAGTCACGGCTTTGTAAATGCTTTCCTCCTGAGGCTTGTACTGCGCCAAGCGACTGGAGCTACTGCTAACGATCTCTTCCAGCGCGTCACCATCACGCATGCGTTTGATTTCCTCCAACGCTTGCTTGCGGCTCGAGCTGCTGCGACTAGAACCTGCGCCTGCACGTCGTGAGCTCATGGTAGTCTTCACTATGCGCTTGTGAATCCGATGCGGAATGCGCGCGCCAAAAAAGGAAAGCTTTCAGTTCTACTCTGTGTACTAATTACCTATATAATTTGATCATAATGCCATCACCCGACGAAGCGTGAAGGTGTACATTGTATAGAGGTAAGATTTAGTATGACATCACACAAGATATATTTGTTTGAACCAATTAAAAGAGTTGGCGGGATGACAACCAGGATCATATTTGTGCACTGCCACTGAAAATCACTAAAAAAATTGAGGTTCTACCCGATTACTCGTGAAACTTCTGTCTGTGAGCATGTGCAGGCCTAGCGGTTGTTTTGCTCAATCAGTCTAAAAGCTCAAGCATGTCTGATTTCCACGCGAAGACGTGGAAGTCGCTCTAAGCTGTTTAGCTCAATCCTTGTTAGCAATTTTTACGCTATACGTGTATAGTATACGTGATGGTTATTAGAATTTGCAGTCGCAATGAGAAAATACTTTGAAGTGCTCTTTATACTCACATATGGTGGTATCATTGCATCACTTTACTACGTACTTCACTATACATTTCTAAAACCACGTGTTTACATGTCGACGTGAAGTGGAAAGTTATGGCGTCCGTAATGGCAACGAAGCGCTTGCGCAAGGAGTATCTAGCGATGCAGCGCAAGCCTGTCGAGTACATCCAAGCAGTGCCTCTTGAAAATAATATTCTCGAGTGGCACTACGTCATTACTGGTACAAAGGGCACGCCCTACGAAGGTGGGTACTACCACGGCAAGCTCAAGTTCCCGCCCGAATACCCAATGAAGCCTCCGTCTGTCATGATGATCACGCCGAACGGTCGTTTCAAGACGAATCAGCGCTTGTGTCTTAGCATGTCAGACTTTCACCCAGAGACGTGGAATCCCATGTGGTCTGTCAGTTCCATCCTCACGGGCCTCTACTCGTTCATGGTACGGCGATTACTGCACTATACTTGCGAACGAATATGCAACTCACGGGGTTCATTCTTTAGCTAGAACAGCAGGCAACTTTGGGAAGTCTTAATACTACCGACAGTCAGAAGCGCAAGTATGCCGCGGTGTCGTTAGAGACGAATTGCACGAACGCGACGTTCCGAAAGCTGTTTCCAGACCTCGTTGCGTTGCAGGAGGAGCAGAAAAAAGCGCAAGAATTGTTGCGGCAATTGGCACCAGACAATGGATCAGCAACGTCTATTACTAAAAATGCGGCGTCGGAGAAGGCAGGGGCAATAGATGATTGGTCCGCGGCCGTGTACTTGATTGGAAGCGTGCTTATTGTCGCCACTCTCTCGGCATACTGGTTGTCTTAAGAATTTTATATAAAGTTGTGTTGACGAGCTGTTGTCTAGATTGTGTGATGGTTTAAGTTTATTTTAGGTCGACCTGCACCGAATTGCCTTGATCGTGCGATGTTGACAATGAAGATAGGATAGGATTTTCTGGTAAAGAGCACGGCGGTGGTGTGAAGGAAAGTGGCGCCGTAATCTTTGATGGCCACGTCGTTTCAAGCGTATAAAAGATTTGTTCAGAAGTCGCACGCATCGCAAGGGCGTTCTTGACAAACCAAAGAGTCTTTTCCTCCATTTCTCGGTCAAGTGTTCCCACAGGACTTTGCACGCTGGGCACATCGCTCGTGCGTCGGCTTTTCTTACTTGCAACTTGTATTATTACTTCATCACAGGTTGCTTTGACTTCTTCGCACTGGTGAACTTCAATGATGTGTTGGCTGACGTTCCAGAGGTCGTAAAGGTTTCGTTGACCAAGCAGATGCACAAGAGTGCAACCAGCAAACTGCACGCCATCTCCAAACAGGCCACGTAACGATAAAGAAGCATATTTCTGATATGAAAATTCCGTTGCACATGAACGTGGACGACTGCAGCTGAGAAATTCAATGGCGCACCATACATGGTAAAAACTTGAAGGGTTCGGCATTTTTTCTGGTTGTGAATCTGGCTGAGCTTCCCATTCACGCGCAATCCCCGACTCTTTTAGCATGTGCTCAATGCGTTCAAGTGCACAATGAAAGAAATTTGTTTGTCGCTCATCTGAAGATTTTGAAGTATCGGACGGAGGCATTGGTCTTGTCGGAATCGCTTCGGCTTTCTGCGCAGCGTGGAAAGAGTAAGCAACGCACTTGTTTAAGGGTAAGAAGTTCTTTCACTCACCAAAACACTTGTAAGCACATAGAGAAACACAAGCGCGTTGCCAATTTCTCGAAAACAATGAAATATATGAGCCTCGAGTTCATCGGAGTCCAGAAGGTGGCTAAATTTGCCCTCAAAGTATCCATAGCACCCTACACACGTGAACAGTCACAGCTACATTAAGAGTAATCAATTACAATCGAATGATTCACAAACCAACCTTCCGTCCGGTACATAAAGCGAGGAAGGCGAAATGGCGGGATAGCCATGCCCAACGCCGGTACGCACAGTGCCAACACGTCTTCTATCTGTACCACAATTGTTTAGAATGTTTGTCCTTCCAGTGCGTACATTAATTAGTCTCGCAAACCTTCGCTGCGGCAAAATGAATGCAGTCATTTGCAACATCGATCAGCTCTCGATGCGATAACAGTTCACAAATCGCTTCAGCGTGAGCTTCTCTGTGCAATTCGTAGCAAAAATAAGTGAACTGCTCCCAGTTGCACGACCTGTCATTCTTACCCGAAGAACACACGATGGCTTCTAGCAATTGTTCGTTCCAGCAAAAAATATGTAGCTTTTTTGGCCGCTAGATCGTCAATCTTGCCTTGGAAAATGCTTTTGTTTAGCGAGCGGGTTCTTTTAGCTTTTCTTAATCGTTCTTCATGGGCAAACTGGTTACCAATTGGCGTCGTTAAAGCTTCGTGTAGCTCCATTCGAATAAAGCGTCTTTCGTCAAAATTTAGGCAGAAATACTGGCATAGATCAGTGACGACCGATTGTGAAATCTGCTCGTGTATTCGAGACCGAGTGGGATTCCCAGCGTTAGCTTTGGTTTGCAACCAACAGCCCATAGTTTCGTCGTTTGTTGCTTCGAATAAGTCGATGAACTCATCCAACCGAAGAAGCGCCAATGAAGTGTGAGTCAACTTCAACATATTTAACAGACCAAGCATAGCTACATACGACGTAATATCGCTAGCTTCAAACTTTGTAAACCAGTTTTCCAAGTCTTTCAACACCAGAGCATTAACGCGTTGGCTGAGCTGAAATGCAAGGTTGTAGCTACGCCCGAAGAGGCTTATGTGTCTTTGGGTAAGAAATGATCGGTACTTTCCATCATCATTTTCAGCATCCTCCTCCATAACAAGAGCTGAAGTCAATGTAGAAACCGAACAATCTTGGAGGCAATAGGTCTTGCACTTCAGGCTGCCACATTGAAGATAATGTCGACGCGTAATTCGTGCCGCTAGGGTCTTGTAATGAAGATACACTCGTTCAGCAAGAGTAAACGCGAAATGGTCGAAACAAAGCTTCCCTTCAGCTTCGATTTCATCGTAAAGGTGCTGCTGCTGAAGTTGATATAGCGACCGGTTTCCAGCATCGTTGTATGCATCCAATATAGCGAGCACCGGTTCCTTAAATGATGAAGTACTATCCAGACAACGTTCGATTAACAGCCAGGGAAGTGAAATTTCAGCTGGAATTTGAGCAGACTTGACCCACTCGACACAAAGCTCTCGAAACCAGAGATCAGAAAAGTCACTTAACTCGGTAAGTGTAGCATTCAAATCCAGCAAAACGGGAAAAGCACCAGCTTTGCGATAAAAGTCTAGCAGAGTTTTCGCATCTGAGCTAGTCACAAGTCAAGCAAAGCAAAATCAATTCAAAGGAAAAAAATCGTTTGCTAGACTCACTTCAAAGCAGTACCTGTCAAAATCTTTTCTAGAGGAAAATCGTACGGATGAAGTCGACGATTTGGTGTTCAAGCAACCCAGTGAGCGCTTTGCTACTATGGAATCGATTGTGGTTCGAAGCATCCAAATCTGGCACAAAGTGACACTTGCTCTTCTGTCAGGTATTTGCGGGAGCTTGCGTTCCTTGCGTTTCTTTTTATAATCACTCGAAAGAAGCTCGCTATCCATCCAGTCACCGCACTATCAGCCGGATCAGCATCACGCCATAATAACTAGATCGATTAAGCCATCACACCATTTCAACTAGAAATAAAAACGTACCATTATACGAATGTCATGAAGAAGCTTTGTACACGCTAATTTGCGCTTGTCAGCGCGATGAAGTATCGGGAGCAGCGTGTGTTGCACAAATACTTGAACTTTCTGATACACGTCCCGGTGTACGCATCGTGTGAGTTGAGGACGATTCTCACGCAAGATCTGTACCACCGATTTCACATAATAAATGATCTCTGCCATCGCTTGCCATTCGTCGTCAGCATAATTGCGCTTCGTCACGCGCTCGTATTCCAGAAAAGGACTTTCCGTGTGGCCATCCGTTTTGCCAAGCATATCATTGGATTTAGGATTCTGCCAGAAAACGTTATTAAATATCCTGCTTGTAGCTCAATCATGAGCGACGTAACTTACTTGATACTTCCACGCCAGGAAAAGTAAGAAGCTACACTTCCACTTGCTTAATAGGGATATTCCTTCCTTCAGCACTTCGTACAGCACCTCACTTTTATCTCCAGTGCATAGCGGATCAGCTTCCTTTAAATATACATGTGCAACGCAGTGCATCTGTTGTCAGTTATTCCTAGCACACAGTATTTCTTGCCAAGACAAACTAGACCATATTAAACGCGTGCACCAGTCGTGGAAGATAAGACTCACACGTAGCTCTACAATCCCGAGATGCAGACACCACGTCGAACATTACATCACGATTCTTTAAAGAGGTCACACGATCATCTGACTCAAGCTTGATGCCATCTTGTGATTGTAAAACCTTCATGGGTTTGATACTAATTTCGTAAAGCATCGGGACGACCGGAAAGCGAGATACGAGTTTGTCAGCCTAAAAAACGTCCGAAGGAGCACATATTAATGGTGTGACTTCAACTAGCCCATTTAAAGCTTTGCGTACCGCTTCGGTTACTCTCTTGTCGACTCCTGGCAAAGTCTTTTTCCATGCATCCGATTCTTCAAGGATCGCCATCAGATAGAACAATAATCGAATGTACTTGAATTTGGAGCTTGGTGTCATGCACTCGTCGTTTTCAATGTGGCTGACACAATGCCTTAGTAACAAGTATACGACTTGTTCATACCTAGTAGTTGCAAAACAATGTTATCAAATCACAACTGTGCAGTGAGATTCGAGCCGATTTCTACAAACCGCTTGATATTTGTCAAATTATGCCGCAGGGAATCCCAAATCGAATTTTTTGCTGGATAGGAACTTCCCACGAAATCCTGCAGACGTAAAATGTCTTTGTCGACAGCGCTTACATCGGAAAGATCATTGGTGACATTTGATATTACTCTGCACGTGTAAACGTCAACAGTTTAGTTGCATAACGGCCGAAATTCTACCATGAAATGCACTGACCTTTTAAAGACCGTGAAATCATTTCTTAAACTGCTCTTTGTATCATGCAGCTGACTTAGCTGCACAATGACGTCCAATATATCCAAAAGCGCATCCATCATTATATCTGGAATCACCTGCGTCACGTTCTCGTGCATCGTTGTTCGCTGGATATTGTCACTCAGCAGCAATACCGATTGCGAGCAATATTCACTTACGCGCTTCATCTTTTCCACTTGTGGCTGAAGAACTACGACATCAACATTCGCTTAAATTGAGCTTTTCTACATAAATCACGATTGTCGATACTTGAGAATCCTAACACTCTTCGTACCACTGAGAATGGCATGATAGTATTGCTTTGTCCTCTTCGAGTCTGTCTCGTCCGCTGTTACAGCAGGTGGAAAAGCTCTAGCACAGCTTCTGTAGCAATAGATGACGTTGATTAGAGTATGCCCTTCCTTGCACTTAGTCTGCAGCTGGCGCACGATCTTCATTTCTTCGGTAAAGAGAAAGCTACCCGCCAACTCGTGCGAGTACTCGTCCATGGCTGGAAGTGGCGACATGAAAAATGTTATAGCATCTGCACAGCAACTGCCGCCACTCTTTTGTGGGCAATACGAGGACGCGAACGCCCGCAGCGCACTGAGCGATGGACTCTCTTCCATGAAGCGGTGCAACCTTCAAAGATAAGCTTGTGTAGAATACGCTAGATTTTGAAACACAAATTAACTTGTCACATTAAAGGCACATTAAATTTTCGACGAAAAAAACGAAGACATGGCGATGAGAAGACTATTGTTGGCGAGCTTGAGGCGCTCAAGTGCGTCAATAGAGGCACGTCCAATACTTGAAGCACAGGTGCGTGCACTCTCAAGTGATACACGGGACAAGGAGTTTGTGGCATTGAACCCAAGCGGCAAGCCCCACAATACGAATACAACGGGTGATTCAGCTCGTAATGCTCTAAACGATTTCGACGACATTGGAGACGAAGACGCGGAGGAAACTTTGGAGATAGGACCGTCAGGAGTTGAGTATGGTGGTCCCACGCTCGGTGGAAAGCTCATGGAACCAACGAGGTTTGGAGACTGGGAGCGTAAGGGTCGTTGCTCTGACTTTTAAACCATATAATAGGGCGGGCGCTCGGAATCACTATAATACTTTTTTCGCAGAAATTGCATTACTGAAAGAAGGTATTGTGTAGCTAGCTCAAGTGCCTCAAGCATGGGTGCATTGAAGAACCAAACAGTATGCATATCTGTAAAATCAATATTTTTTATGAGTAGCTTTAGAACTTAGTGCGCATGCTGTGTTGTCATTAAGTGATTAGAGTATGAGTACTGTAAAAAAGATGCAGTAATTAAAATAGGAAATGCCCACGTCTGATGGTTCTCACACACTATCCTCTTCCAACCCATTTACTGGGGGGCACTGTCGGCAATCTTATTAGCCACAGCCTTGGAAACGTCCCTGCCAATTTCTCTGGCCACGCCACTAATGTCCGAGATGACGGCGCCACTGCTGTTGACAGCCTCTTTCATGGCACGGTCAATACGCGACTCCTGCGACGTGAGGAAGGGTGCGAGGAAGTGCATATAGAGAAACGAAGCCCCCAGAGTAGATGGCATAAACAGCCACAGCAAAAACCCCAGCTTAAAAGCGTAATAAAAGGGGATCCAGTAGAGCAGGAAGTCGGCAAAGACCTCGACAAGAGTAAAGCAGGCGTAGACAACCCAATACGTAAGCCACTGCACATCGTCTTTCTTGTCATCCGACTCGACAGCCTTGAACGAGCAGTACGCAGGGTACACAAAGCCCACAAGGTTACAGATGAGCCCCGCGCCAAAACCCACGAGTAGTAGCAGGAGCAGCAGCGCCGCGGCGCCCGCCACTAGGTACAATTTCTCCACGCCTGTGGCGTCCTGAGCCTGCTGAAGTACCGGAAACTTCTCCAGATCTTTAGCCCATTTGTCCATATACACTTGGACCTTTTCCATATCTCCTCGTTTTCTGTGAGTCAAGCTTTATTCGGGAATGACGATCAGTGGCTGATATGTTGGTCACATTATGGTGAGCATAGTCTATCGTGCGTGACTCCTTATTTCCGATGTGCAAATCTTCGAAACTTCGACTATTTAGAAGCCAATCTAGAATAATCAGGGTAAATTTGGCTTCATGTGTATACTTACCATAGTACCCTAAAGTAAGGTTATTTGGACGACAGTCAAGAAACTTACGGCATTAAGATGCCACATCATCCTAATTATCAGCACATTTGGTTTGAGCGGTATCGTACTAAAAACAAAGGATGATGGTATTGATTTGTCCTGTGAGCGTACGAATCTCCCCATCGTGATCGTGCGCTTAATCATGCAGCAAGAAATTAATGCACAACGGTGAATCAATAACATATTCGTATCAAATTATAATCTTTCAAGTCGATATATCATTGTGCAGATAGCAATGTAAGTAAAAAACTGTAGCTAACCTTGAAAGTTATGTGGCATTTAATGTCCAATTAGCAAAATTCGTAGGCAAGATATTTATGCAAGGCAACCGAAAAAAAATAGGTTTTATAGATTCCACCATCGGCATATGAAAGTATGGAAGGCAATCATACCGCTACGCAGCGCAAAAGACATCTGTAGTCTTACATTATTCTCAAATCAGTTGGCTGTACCGGAAGTGACAAGTAAGCTGGATAGCGCTCTACACGAAGTCTGGGTGGAGCTGTGGATCGAATGCTTGCCCGGCGGTGAGTAAATTGCGCAATAATATACAAATGTATGAGTACTTCACCCAACTTGACTATACTAAAAGGTGAAATATTTTTAGCTTCCTTTCAGAGTTTAAGTTTCCAGAGCACCCTCTGCTAGAAATATACGATACAAATGTGAAAAAAGGCAAAAACATTTAATGCGGAGTCAAATTAAAGAGGCTGATGAGCAAGAAGATCGCTCAATTACTTATCATTCGACCGACAAAGGCTATAGCATGGAGCACGACGCTCCGGAAACTACTCTTTACGTGACTTAAGAACCATTGCTCCGGCGCGATTTTGCAACGGCTATGCGCACGCGTATAGATTCGCATCAAATTCAGCTTGAGGATTTTTAATGGCATCGTGAGATGTTAAACAACATGAAAGGCTTGCACATGACCCTTGAGTATTTTCTAGCACTGCACCCATGGTACAATTGAAAAATTAGACTTTTGATTGCGTGGACATGACAACAAGATCTCTTATGAGAACAAGGCTAAGCGCAAAATTGGCGCTTTAGAAAGGTGCTTACAATTTCCAAACCTCATATGAAACTCGACATTTTGAGAAATGTTATACGATCGAATCAAGAAGATGGGTACTTTGACACCCTTCTGGGAAGGTTAATTGTATGCGTCAACACAGGGCAATAGATTGCTCGATAAGAATATGTTTCATTCAACTTATGAATACTGGACTTGGACTTCTTCATATCCTGCAGTCAGATATCTAAAAAAGGGTTAAAAAGTTGTTTCCGGAAAAGTTCCAGTACTGGTCTTTTAGCCTGGAAGCAAAATAGATTTCTAAACGCCCTCTTTACGTATTTCGAAACCGCTAGAACTAATATTATTAGAGCTCTTCATGCCACTTATAGAGAGGTGTGGATCCTGTAGATGCGTAAGCCGCATTGTTAAGAGCAAATTCAACCCTTGCCAACTTAACAACCCACAAGTGTAATTCCTCAGCACACACACTAATCAGTGTGTCCTCTAGCACATCACTAGCCTTTTCGCTTGACAATTTGTCTGAAGATTATCTGCTTTGACACCAGCTAGCGGGTTTTTAATAATTGGCTTAATGCAAACCGCAATAGAAAAGTAAGTGTAATAACGTATCCAAAGTGAACGAACAAAGCCCAGTTATACTGGCTACCATAAGCTACAAACTTAGAATAAACGTCATCAAAATACGTGCGACGTCGCCCTTTTTTGCACCGATTTTTGAGGCCGAAACATAGCGCAGCATCGACTTTGAGACAAAAAATTCAATTTGTACGGCTCGCTAACTTAAAACTTGTCATTACCTTTAATAAGTCAATTCCAGTCTAGTCACGTTGCGGAAAAAGTAATTGCATGTTTTTCTTTTTCCACTATGGAAACGTAAGCGCATAGTCGCGCAACGGGGTCACATCTGGCTACGTTGCGTTCGACGAAACTCAGCGACAAGGCGAGTCTCCATCCGACACCGTCGTATTCGATAGGTCATGAATTAGATTTACTGTATCTTTTATAGTCTAGAGAGTTTGATTGACCGGAGCAGATTTGAAAAAGACTAGCTTGCAACAGCGGCGTGCGAAACACGATGTTACGTGTTGCCTTTAATTTTCGGCAAGCCAGATACAAAGTCGAGCTTTAAAATCATTCAACGGTTGATCAACACTGGCAGGCTTAGTGAAAAAATGAGCAGATGAGCCGTGAGTTTGACGGCAGGCCACAAAGGTCATCACATACTCGGCCACTTACTCGTACATATGGGCCTCTGAATGTATTGGAAACAGAAAAAGGATTAACTCGTTGCTTATTTTAGAATTGTGTGCCTTCAGCAGTAAATTGCACTTTGAAATTAGAACAACAACGTACTATTTTTTTAATCCAATCTATTGTCAAGCATGCCGTCCTCTGACTTATTACGATGCAACTGCGATTGCCGTCGAAGACAAGCCACTCGACCTTGAAACTTTGCCTTCCAAAAAATGACTTTAAGGGCTGTAAGCTGGCGTCAGTTTCGTATGCTGGAAGCAGTGGTATTTCACCAGAGTTTTTAAATCTACTAATTTAGACCAACACATAGCGGGCAAGCACCGCAGTCGTGCCAGGAAATCGGCAAACACAATATAAATATCCACGGATAATGACGATTATCTTGCCAAATATTGGAAAAAATGTACAAGCAAGATTGCGCCTTTGCACTAAAACTTGGCCGATCGAGATGTGATTGAAGCTGAGAGCACAGGATGCGCAATTATGGGAGAAAATTGCTTCGGATCAAACCTCAGTGTTGCTGGCATAACATTTACCTGCATTTTGGAAAGCAGATGTCTAATCTGGTTCCACCAAGCACAACGATCTGGGGCTGGGTAATGACACGACAGTATATTGTTCTGCTATTCGGTCAGTATTCACATACAACCAGCTTCTCAGGCTCATTGTGCGCTTTCTTTGCGGGCATAACTCTTCAGCGCTCAACCCAAGACCTCTTCTTTACAATGGGGAGTTGGCCTTAATCCCATTCCGACATCATCCAGAGTTTGCAGCTGCACATGCTTCGCAAAGTGCTAAATTTGGCTGAAGATAACCTCTCGCTTGGGAGTTCTCAGTCGTTTGCTCGCTCGATTGAGCTGCGGCTCCTGCAAAAAAATACTTTTATATCCTGTATTTACCCGTAACCACCATCCCAGATCATTCGAATTTCTGCCGGCATTTTTGTTGGGAAGCACTTCGGTGTCTATTTACCCTTTGTGCTTATTTCTTAGCTTGCCCACTTTTGGACGAAGTTGCCTTCACAGTCAAGTTTAACAAGTTATGCCTATACTGAATTGTCTGGATGTTGTTTACAATTACCGTGGCAGTACACAAGCTGGTACAGCGCGGCCTCGAGGTTTAATCAGATCTTGGTATTGTTATCTTTTGGCAATCTTCAAATTCTGTGACACCTCTGTGGCGGCAACGATTAAGTCTCAATTTCTCAGGTAATACCTACAGTGCGAGTTGTTGTTCAACTTAATAATAAAACCGGTTGGCTCTAGGCTAAAACGCTAATTGCCCGGTTGTGCTGACCCAGACTTCGAGGCTCTTTGACGCATTCAGGTCTCTTCACCTGTGAACTAGCTGAACTTAATGTAGCTCGAATTCGCAATTTGTCTATCCAAAACCAGATTTCACTATCACTAAATTTTTCTTTGAATGTTGAAGGAGGCCCTTTACAGTTCATCTGGATTCAGAAACTAAATAGAGAAGCATGTGCTTCTTTCTAAGCGCTATTGCGCGAGTTGATCAATGTCCGATAGAGGTGAGCACCGCATTGATGACTTCCTTCTTCTAACCCTACAAGCAAAGACCGAGTTACACGGCATCGGATTCGCAATCTCTTCGCGACTCCGATCATTCCTCCAACGCTACTACTCATACTCTATAGACTGCAACACTACGCACCATAGTCTATTTACCAGCTTCAGCATCTCCAAGAAAATCAGTGTTCGTGTCAATACTATTCAAAGCAGCCCCCTTTTTCCTCTGTTTCTTCGAGCTTACATTTAAACCTTTGGAAAGGCTCAATAGCTGTTTTATTAAAGTTGTTCTCAAGCAAGCTTATATGATATTTATTGCTTCGATTTTTAGTTGAGCCCACGCCTTTGGCTAAGTCTCGGGACGGCTACAGTCGCTTTATTATTCACCACCCTGTGCGGAATATTGTCGTCTACTACTTGTTGATGCACCACAACAATCGATCGACTTCCAAGTTCGGATAGAGGCAGTAGTGGCACTTCACATTATTAAGACTATCGGCTTATAGCAACACGTAATTCCAGACACCAGCGCTGGGACCTGCCGAACATGAAGGAAATGTTTTTTTCTCCGCATACAGCATACAATCATACCAGAAGCTCCTATATGAAGTAAAACACAGTACAACAGGTCTCACACTCCCAGTTACTATTTTTGACGACACGGAATTAACGACGACCGCATTTCCGTCGATGACAGCTTAGCTTGTTTGCCTTAACGAACTTTGCGCACTACTGACTGTATTCTTACGACATTCCGAGCTTGAATTGAAACTTTTCCTTACAGCTCACCCGTTGGTAAGAAATATCCGAGCATATATCAAGTAAAAAGTTTTTTAGCCGAGTAAATCACGGCGTATCTTTGTTATTGCAGTGCATAATTAAAAATGTCGAGGTTGTCATGTTCAAAGAAATCACGACCAGTCTTGACCCCGTCATCGGTTTGGCAAGCTTTTTTTTGTTAGACATAGTGCAATCTGGTAAGCCTAAGCAACGACCTGGCTACTAATTTATGCTCTTGTTAATCTTACTTAAGGTAACACGATCGATGTATACAATAGCGTTTTGATGTGGCTCTTGACGAACAAAGTATTGCGTGCACACCAGAATTATATCGTATAGCTCTCAATAAAGCCTGCTGGGCAAGTGTCATATCGTATATGTTTTTAGGCTGAGCTGCTCAACAAATTGGACAAATAAGCATTCATAAATACTACCAAAGAAACGCAATCAAGCGGAAACAGGGCGTGACTACGTAGAAGCTCAAGCCTTTTAGTGAAAGTAGATATGTCTTCATCTCTGTGTCCCAAGTTATTTAATCATTTGCCGCATTCTAATGTCCACATCTTCTTGCAAATTCTTAGTGCAATGCGCATAGGCCTCTATGGTCGAAGGACAGCAGGCAAAACAAGCGCTTGCTAACCAAGATATGTAATGCTCAAGAAGAAGGCCTGTACTCAATAAATACTTTTTTTTAGATTTCGGAAGAAAAGAACGGCGAATTTATCTACTTTTTTATCAGTTGATGCTCAACCGTTTTAATTGACTCATGCCGCGAATGTTGCAAAAGCTTTTAGTCAATCTCCTGAAATTTGCACTTGGTCAAGATCAAATTAGTCGGGGTTTATATCAATTGAAGCATGACAGTAATGTGACACGACAATTTGATCAGGATGAATTTCCTGATACAAATTCATTTACGCTAGCTAACTGTAGAGTGCCGAGCTTGGCCAAAGCAAAGTGATTTTGCGCATTTAAAAGTGTCGTAGTTCGGCACTTCTTTTCGGACAAAAATTAATGTTGATACATTTCGACCCTTTATTTTCTTATTTAATATATGATCTATATCTTTTGCTCTCTAACGTAAATGTGAATATTATCTTTCCACCTATGAGCAGCGCGTCGTACTCCGCATGGGCCAAATTTGACGTGGAGAAGGAGCTTTTGCATGTGGATGAAGTGGAACAGCATGAAAGGCAGCAAATGCTTCAGCGTAAGCAATTACAGGCAAAGGAAAACGTCGAAATATCTGCCTCGAAAGCAGCGCAGCAATCGGCCGATGTTCTCGCGGCGCAAGCTGCTGTGGCCGCTCTCAAGGCCAAGAAACGAGTACGTAAAGGACAGGATGCGAGCGACACGGAAGTTATTGGAGCAGAAAAGTTGCAAAGTCAGGCTATGCTCTGCGCTCAAAAGGCTAGTTTACTTCAAGAGATTCTCAAGCACCGACGAGATGGAGACAAAGCTCTAGATGACAAGAAAGAGGCCAGAATGTTCTATGAAAAGGCTTTGACTGCTGTGCAAAGACTCGAAGAATTGGCACCCATGTTGCTTGAGCAGGAACAAGCAATGAAGAAGGAATCGACAGAGATAGTGGCCCAGGAGAAGAGTCAAGAGTGCAGTTTGAGTGGCAAGCAATGTCTTTCGGACGGCAAGAAACATTGCCATCAAGGAAAAGAAACGACTCAAACACGGGATGAGACGTTACCGAAAGCAACCGATCTGCTTGCCATTATTAAAATGTTCTACGAGGACGTATACATGGGCATTGGGACTTGTGAGCTCCATGCTGGACGTCTGGCCGTCGCAACTGAGGCGTTTAAAGAGGTCTTGATACGAGATGATGGTCATTTAGTAGCGTGGCTTCAAAGAGGGGAAAGTTTCGAGCGAATGAATGCGCCATTATTGGCTATGCTGCATTATAACCGGATCATAAACTTGGTACTTTGATAATGACGCGAGTAATGTCACGGTGGTAATGTCTTCTTCCTGTTTTGTGCGACAGAACTCAGAGCACGAAAAGGGAACCGAGGCGTTAGAGCGAATTAAAGCGACGTTGCTAAGTAAAGGTGATGCTGCTAATGGTAAGTTGTCGAGTTGGTAGAAGTGAACGGCATGAAGTGACAGTTTGTTGGTAGATAAACTTGCGATTGAGAGCATGGTGACAGCATGCATGGAAGGTTTGACGCTTGAACAAGTGCTTGAACGGATCCAGTGGGTGTTTGAAGAGGCCAATGTGTTGGCTATTGAGAATTTCTACGACTATTCGACAACAAAATATCAAGTGGTGCTTGGATGCTTACAAGAGCTGCAAAGGCAACCCACTTTTACCTCAATGACTATTGAGGCAAGTTCTCTAATTCAAAAGGTAAACCTTACGTATGCACACTGGTCGCCTTGCTTGATTTCTAAGGTCTCGAGTGTACAGATTGCAATTTCGTGCCACATGAACATTGCCAGTGGTTGTCTTGAGATGCAGCGGAACTATACGAACGGTTTACGTCATTGTGAAAAGGCCCTTGAGCTTGACAGCAAGTATGCAATGAGCCACTTTCGCATGGGCCAACTCTATCACGCGCTGCACAAGTACGACAAGGCTCTGCAAAGCTTTGAAGCAGCAAATGCGTTGGTTCCGGATGCCAATAACAATCTTGCTAGAAAACATCGCATGCAAATGAAGACGAGAATCGTCAAAGAGATTGACAAATGCAAGTTTGATCGCAATCAGTACGATCTCGACTATCTCCGATCGTTACCATTGGACTAGATATGCCAATTTATTGTTCAATTTGAATCAAAGAATCCTCGAAAAAATCAAGTTGCATTGGCACTGTCCTCTAAAGTTACTGACGAATGGGTCACAAGTTTTGAGAAATTCGTCTCTAAGTCGGAGCCAGAGAAATCGCTGTACGCAGGTTCTCGCAAACTATCGCGACTCGTTGAGTACGATTGACGCAGTGCTCGTGCAGACAATTTATGGTGCAACTTCTTGGCTTCTTGTCGCGCTTGAAAAAGCGCCTCGTCGTCTTTCAGAAGGGCATTGATCGCACTTGCTGTTTTACGAACGCCTGCGCCAATATCTAGATTCTGGCTGAATTCATACTGTCCGAATTCGTGCTGATTGTATTCCGTGACAACATTAGACAGAAATGAAGCCCGTGCAGGGGATCGAGTGTCCCTAAGAACTTCTGGAGACCCATTTAATAGCAAATAATGCAGTAAATTCAACGCCTAATGGACAGCATTCATACGAGCCAATGAGTGTTTTTGATGTAAAGCCTGATTCGTACCTTTTTCATCAAGTTCGGATAAAGTTGATAATCAATGAGAATCTCCCAAATTCTCGCTTGGATACACGGACAGTCGACAATGTTATAAGTTCGTGCAGCCAAATCATTCATAACGAAGGTCGGCAGCATAGTCTCTTGCTGATTCCTTCCTCTAAAAGCTGCTAGGACTTTATTTTCCACAGGGAGATATTCATCCAGTAGAACCTCTGCTGGCGTTTTAGGCTCGCCTTCCAGCGCAGACTTGACAATCTCCACGACTTCATCTACCACAGCTTTGACTCGGTTCATGACGATTTTGTGGCCTCTCACGAGAGAGCAATGCTTTTAGTTCTATTAATGGCCATCAGATTTATTAATAAAATAGCAGGCTTAATGGTAAGGCGCAAAAAACAGTTAAGCAAGCTTGAATGAGCTCATTTGTTGCCATCGGATTTTTACAATACGAGTCAACTAGACAAGAAGGTCCTGGTAGTTGCTAATAATTATCCTTCTATATATCCTATAACTTCGGAAAAGGTTGGGGTGACGCCCTCCTTCCAAGCGCGGGGGCTAAGTGCTCGCCCGCTTCGGGCAGGTGCCCTCGGGCATCTGCAGGTCTCTAACGAGTCTCACCCTCGACGCGACGGTCTCCAGCACCAGGGCGTCACCTGGGCTCTTACCAAGTCAGAGTTAACTAAAATAATGGAAGACCCTCACGACCTCGGTGCTGGCTGCACTGCCCGCCGAACGAGACCCGACGTATGCGGACACCACTCTATGCCGTGGACTAGCCAGACTGAGCCTAGCACGTGCATAACCTGGCAACGCGATAACGTAATGCAATACAATACAGTATCCTATAAGTTGTCATTCAAGTTCTTTGATAATGTCGGATATGGTCGTCGCTTTAGTGTAAACCTTGCTATTAACTCACGTGGGTAGCACTTCCTGTGTCATGTTTTAGCACTATGTTACCGGAATTGTTCTATAATGTATAAAAGTACCGTCGGTTGAATCTATGTATGTATGTATGTATGTATGTATGTATGTATGTATGTATGTATGTATGTATGTATGTATGTATGTATGTATGTATGTATGTATGTATGTATGTATGTATGTATGTATGTATGTATGTATGTATGTATGTATGTATGTATGTATGTATGTATGTATGTATGTATGTATGTATGTATGTATGTATGTATGTATGTATGTATGTATGTATGTATGTATGTATGTATGTATGTATGTATGTATGTATGTATGTATGTATGTATGTATGTATGTATGTATGTATGTATGTATGTATGTATGTATGTATGTATGTATGTATGTATGTATGTATGTATGTATGTATGTATGTATGTATGTATGTATGTATGTATGTATGTATGTATGTATGTATGTATGTATGTATGTATGTATGTATGTATGTATGTATGTATGTATGTATGTATGTATGTATGTATGTATGTATGTATGTATGTATGTATGTATGTATGTATGTATGTATGTATGTATGTATGTATGTATGTATGTATGTATGTATGTATGTATGTATGTATGTATGTATGTATGTATGTATGTATGTATGTATGTATGTATGTATGTATGTATGTATGTATGTATGTATGTATGTATGTATGTATGTATGTATGTATGTATGTATGTATGTATGTATGTATGTATGTATGTATGTATGTATGTATGTATGTATGTATGTATGTATGTATGTATGTATGTATGTATGTATGTATGTATGTATGTATGTATGTATGTATGTATGTATGTATGTATGTATGTATGTATGTATGTATGTATGCGCTTAAGCATAGCTCGATGCAAGTCTTGTGAATTTACTAAAATCCCATTTGAGTGGTGCGCGTTCAGCTGTACCTACAACAAAAAACATAGCGAAAAAGTTTTGCTTTGAAATTAAGATCAAATCGTAGACGACCAAAAAATCGAGTTTTCAAAAAGGGTACAGTGCAACTTTAGCATATCCAATGTCAACGATTGTGAAGACTGGACGTGGCATTCACGTAACAGGGGTCTCCAATGGATGAAATCACTCGATCAAATGCCTGCCTTGCTCCGGGATGCATCCCTTAATGACTTCAGTAGCAATTACACTCATATTTCTATATTATTACACCAAGACTGTGCTTAGATCGCCACCAACATGGATCGTAGTGGTCGAAAACCTTTCAACTTTATTCGTACTCGACACTCGATGTACCTATTGTGCCACTTTTCTTTAAACTACTTCACGCCACACGGCGTCTCTTCATCTGTCTCTTAGCATCAGCAATTTTCTCTACCACTCCATCATTAAGTGACTGCTACTGTTCAATGCTTTTTAAGGCCTCCTGGTGGAATGTACAACGCACTTGTTGCATTGCGTCGTGTGTTGCGAAGCATTGTAACCCAAGTTTACGTAGATCAGACGCCAAAAATCATTAATTAGTCTTCGTGTTTATGTCGTCCACACCAGTAACCTGGTTCGGCCGAATCGTAATCGATTGGTTATCACAGTTTCGCGTCAGTCATGGCATCGACGTCTTCGTTCGAGCTCCGCAAGGCGCTGTCTAAATACGCGCTGCCCAATGACAATGAGCTGCATCATTTGCGTGCAGCTGACCCCACGACGTCCTACCGTTCATCGTACTTCCGCCTCCAGATCGACGAGCTATTGACCGCTGCCGGGCGTAAACCCAGCGCCGCGGTATCCTCGGGCCTACAGACTCTGTTGTTTCAAGTAAAGGAGATTTTACACAACACGCAGGAACAGCAAGTCACACAGGACGCATTGCAGGCCCGCGGACTATTAGTACGCAATTATGTCAAACGCAAAGAGATTGTGTTGCCATTCCAGCGTCCTGTACGTTTGGACATTGTGGGCAGCTACATCCTGCAGACCATGGCCTATACTGGCAAAAAGAACTCCGAGTACGGCACACTTAGTATTGACTTGACCGTAGAAATGCCACAGAGCTGCTTCCTACCCAAAGACTTTGGAAATTTCCGCTATTTCGACAAGCGGAACTTGTACTTGGGCGTCTTAGCCTCGGAGTTGCAAACGCATGAAACAATCTTCTCACAAGTAAAGCTGCAAGCCTGGCATGGTGATTTCGAAAAGTCAGTAGTGATGTTGTCGGTCCATTCTGACTATTTGCGCCAACATGGTCTGAAGGGTACCAACGTTGTGGTACGCGTGATCCCAGTCGTGACGACAGAGCTGTTTAAGCTGGCGAAATTGGTTCCATCGAGGAATAACGTCAAGCACGAACCCAATATGACAGAAGACGAGATGAAACAGTGCAGTACGCCCATGTATAATAATTCCATTTTGGAGGACATGACATTGCGACAACATACGAGAGACCTTCACAGGGCCTTGAAAGAAGCGCCTCAATTGGCCGAGGCGTGTATCTTGGCCAAAGTATGGCTACGACAGCGAGGGTTTCACACTGCCATCGACTCTGTCAATGGCTTTTTGCTCTCCATGGTGCTGTTGTATCTGTATCAGAAAAAGCGACTGAATGCACAGACGCCATCCGACCAGATGTTTAAAGTATTAATGCAATTTTTAGCAGTCCACGATCTCGAGAAAGAACCATTGCAATTCCCACCAGCGGAAGATGGCGTAGTGTTAACGACTGAGGGCATGCAGACCTTCCGTCGCTCTTTTCAATTGGTCTTTCTGGACGCATCCGGTCGCTTGAATCTCTTTAGTCGAGTATCCACAAGTGCGTGGAAGGAGGTCCAAAACGCTGCGATTGAGTCGGTCACACTCGTGCAACATTGCACAATCGATGCGTTTTGGTCGCTATTTATCCAAAAAGATTCGTTCTGGACCCGTTATGATCAGTACTTTTGGCTCCCAGCTCCTAGTGGAGTGGATGAAGCAGATAATGACACGTATACAATGGACGAGAAGCGTCGTATCCACGATATGGGGCTCGAGCGTTTTTGGCTGCAAAAGGTAGAAGCTGTGCTTTCCACTGCCTTAACGGATCGAGTAAGTCTCATTCGACCAATGACGGAAGACGATGTCGAGTGGAACCTGCAAGACAATGCATTGCCAATGCCGCGTAAAGTTGCCATTGGACTGCGGATTAATCCCGATAATGCCACCCGGATTGTGGACAAAGGACCGTCTGTCGACGATAAGGAAGCCAGCACTCTGTTTCGTAGCTTTTGGCGTGGCAAATCGGAATTGCGTCGGTTTAAAGACGGTGCGATCGTTGAAGCGGTCGTTTGGGAAGGATTTGATACTGACAATCGACATCGTGTCCTCGATGCCATTGTCAAGTACATTTTGCCAGCGCACTGTCCCCAAATCTTATCGTCGCACATTAAGACGTCAACTACTGCTTTGTACTCGACACTGGACGTCGAAGCTGTTTCCGGAGAAAAAACGAAAAGATCGAAGACGTCATTTGAATCTACAATGAATGCCGTATCGAAGCTCTGGGTCATTTTTAATAAGTTTGCAAAGACATTGCGCGATTTAAATACGTTGCCTCTTAAGGTGTCGGACGTGCTTCCAGTCCACCCGGCATTTCGGTACACGAGTCTTACTCCAGTACAGCCACACCCACTTGCTTACTCAAAGGGTGAAGTGATCGAGGCTGCACCTTTGGCGCACGTCAACACGGTTCTGGAACCTCTTGTGCTGCATCTCAAGTTTGAACGCTCTTCAGCTTGGCCGAATGAACTCAAGGCTTTGATGCACGCTAAAGCTGGATTTTACGTGCACATAGGACACGAACTTCAGTCACGTCAGATTCGTTGTGAAGTGGCCAAAGATTGTGTCGATGTCTTTATGAGTGGCTTTGTTTTTCGCGTCGTAATTCGTTGTGAGAAAGAGCTGAGTGTTGCTACTGGTGCTACGGGAGTGAAGAAGCTGGCGATCGTGCACTCTCCAGAATACGTGACAGTCAAACGAGAAGCCGACTATTTGTCCAAACATGCAAGAGTCATTCATGCGCTCCACACAAAGCACACTTCTTACGGTCCTACCGTTCGGCTTGCGCAACGATGGCTAGCTGACAAGATGCTGAGCAACGCGTTGCCGATTGAAGCACTCGAACTCCTTGTGGCTAATGTGTTTTTAACAGCTGTCCCCCCTTCGATTCCTCACTCGATTTTGTCAAGTTTCCTTCGGTTTTTGAAACAAATTGCGAAATTTGACTGGCCAAATGTCCCGTTTACCGTGGATTTTAGTGCTTCATGGGACGATGAGAAGCGCCGGGAGGTCTTCAAACGCTTTGAAGCATCAAGAACAAGTCCAAGTACTCACCCTGCTATGTTTATCGCTGCGGATTATGAAGAAATGGATTCTCTATCGAGCTGGACGCGGTTTACTCTCGATAAAGTGGTAGTTCAGCGATTAAGTGTACTAGCCCAACAATCGTACAATGTCTTAGTGGGTTGGCTATCGTCGGGTGCGTCGTCTTCTGGTTGGAAGAAAGCGTTTGCATCGTCTAGAAAAGAATTTGATGCAATGCTTCAATTGGCGACGGAAAACCTTCCAACCAAGCGCATTCGTGTCGATGGCGATAAAAAGCACCCGTTTGTCGCGTCCGTGTACAAGAATATGGACATGACTGCTGTTCCAGTCATGGTTGGATTGGATCCAGTGCACGAATTGCTACAGAATTTGCAGCGGACGTATGGTCACTTGGCCTTTTTCTTTGTAAATGCTGTCGATGGAACGGAGATCCTGATTACTTGGAAGCCACAAGCATTTCTTCCAGTCAACTTTCGTGCCATCACAGCAAAGTATCAAATGGCTCTGCCGACTTTAAAAGGCAAGGAGGAGGAGGCACGTCGATGCTTGGCTGTACCAAACATTTTTGAAATTTTGTCGGATATGCAAAGCATGAGCCATGGCATAGTTAAGAGTGTTGCTCTACAGCCTTTCGAAAATTTGTCAAAACAATGATCAATAGAGATTTATTTTATCAATTTCAGGTTGTTTACCCAATACCAACCCACCATTTTTTTAACGCAATACGTTACTGTTTAGGTGCTGGACAGACCGCAAGCCCTATTTGATGCCGGTTAATCTGCTATCGTTTGATGGCAGCTTTTAAGCATATAAGCCCAGTTTTATGTAGAACCTGTTAGTGCACCTATAACCTTCAAGTCTTTGCTATATCCATGTATTCAGTTGATGAAGTTGAGTCGGGGAGATCTTGGCATGTAAGGTTGGGCAAAGTCTCTAAGAGCTATTAGCGTTTGCTCTACCAGTACGTGCTCACACATAGTCAACCTCGTAAAAGAATACAGATCCGAGACATGCAACTTTTACCCCCACTACCTATCACTATATATAAGTTTCATGTACACAAGGACAGTCGATCTTGCTAGATCTTTTGAACAACTCTCTGCCTCTCTGCTCGCGTCCATTCGCGGGTATGGCCGACATACAATGGACACCATTGCGCTACCTCGCATATGGCGTCGGTCATGTTCTGAACGACATGTGTGCGTCCACGTGGTTTTCGTATCTGCTCGTGTTCCTATTGCAGGCCGTGGAAATGTCCCCAGTCGACTCGGCCATTGTCATGTTCTGTGGTCAGATCGCCGATGGTCTCGCGACCCCATTGGTTGGAGTCTTCTCAGACAAGTCGTCGGGCCTTCCGTGGCTAGGCTGGGGTTGTCGCAAGACGTGGCTCGCTAGTGGCTCATTGCTCGTCATCCTCTGCTTCTTTTTCGTCTTTGGAACGTGTGCTCCACGGTGGTTCTCGGACCCCAGTCGAACGGTCATGCTCGTGTATTATAGTGTAGCTGCCAGCCTCTTTAATGTGGGGTGGGCCACAGTGCAAGTATCCCATATGGCAATGGTGCCCGAGTTATCAGAGAACGATAACGTGCGTTGTCTTCTTAACAGTACTCGGTACGCTTTCACAATAGTGTCAAACGTGGTGGTCTTTTGTGCTTTTTTAGTCCTTTTACGAGTCGTTGAACCACTTGGGGTCCCCGATGTGCAAAAGTTTACCCTTTTGGCGTACATTTCAGTACTTATTGGAGGAATATGTACTGTGGTTTTCTTGGTGGGAACGCCGGAAAAAACAAAGGTGAATGCGGACGAAACCGTGGCACGCAGAATGTTGGCTGAAAGTTTCGTACTGGCAGACCTTAAAGGACGGGGACCCACCACCTGTTATTGTGAAGAAAGTTTCCAGATATCGAAGGCAGATATTGTCGTCCCATCCCAACACATGACGTGGACTAGCTGGTTTCAAGTGGGGATGTTCTACGAAGTTGGCTTGATCTACATGTGCACGAGACTTGTCGTGAATATCACGCAGGTTTTTATTTCATTTTACCTCATTGATACACTTGAGATGTCAACTACGTCCATTGCGATCGTACCGCTTTTGGTCTATTTGTCTGGTTTTATGGCTACCTTTCTTCTCCGTTTTTTGAACGAAACGCTTGGACGTACAGGGTCATATGCCATGGGCGCTGGATTGATTATTGCAGCACTCACATTCTCGTACTTTTTAGTTCCGAAGACGGCAGCGTGGATCCACCTCTTCTCGGTCGTTTTGGGCATGGGAAATTCAATCATAATGGTCACGTCGGTGTGTCTGACAGGTGATTTGGTCGGAAACCATGTTGAATCTGGAGCTTTTGTATACGGATCAATGAGCTTCACGGATAAAATTTCAAACGGCGTGGCCATTTTTTTTATCCAAAACACACGTCAGCAGCTACAAGACTTTCCAAAAGAGGATGGAGAGTTCTTGCGGCAGGTTTATTGCATTCTTCCTTCCCTTGCTGCACTGGTTGGACTCTGCGCTGTCATTTACATGTCATACTGCAGTGGATCGAGCAATAGAAGGCGACGTAAAGCAAAGAGCGCGTCCAATAGTACAACAGACGAAGCTGATCGTTTACTTGAGCATAACCAGCCCAAAGTGAATAGCTACGATACGATGCAATCTTGAAATACCGGTTTTCGCATTGTTGCAGGCGGCGGGCACAGCTTCTCGTCTTGTAAGATTGTGATGCGCTAATAGAGATGATTTATACCATGACATTTGTTCGGCATACGAAATTTGCCTCGCTGACAATAATTTAAGCCTCTCTATGTGGCAACAAATTTTGCCTCGCTGACAATAATTTAAGCCTCTCTATGTATTTTGCCTCGCTGACAATAATTTAAGCCTCTCTATGTGTGCTAAGTTAATCGATTTAAGGTATTAGCACCTTTCTGTACTGTTCTGTCTTGTGCATCGCACACATGTTTATTCAAATAATGCACCGATCTCTTCCTAATTGGTTTCGCACTGCTAACACACGTGGCACAAATATGCGGCAGGTTTTGACGTGAATTGTATGGAGTTTTAGGACTTGACGATAAGATAATATCATAAAAGCGAATCTTTTCAAGAGCAGCACAGAATAGTTTTCCCAAAAGAGCTTTTTTACAATATTGACATAAGTGCAAATATAATGTTATTTTGCGATCACCAAAAACACCGATGGCGCTACGTGAGTAGGCACATGTATCACGACATACGCGAAAGAAAAATAACCAGGGCAATCGACATAATGAAGGGGGATGCACTTCGGTATCAAAGTAATATTTGACTGTGGCCCGCTGAAAGCGTAAATATTTCGTAAATTTATTAGATGCATCACCTGAATAGTCATCGCTATAATCGCCCCTATTTAATGCAGTCAGTATCCCTAAGCAGTAATATTGATCGATGATTGGCTGGACCGAACACCATTAAATTTGATGTTCTGTAGGATATAGAACATTCACAATGCTTTACAAACTTTCATCTTACTATTATTAGAGACGCTAACCTTAATGCAGTACCCCTAAGCTATAACAACGAAAGGGGGGCCTATCATCATTCTTCCATTTCTTCATTTCTGACCAACTAGAATCCATCGTTGATACCACATACGCGTCGTTGGAATAGGCTCGCTCTGCAGTATACCTGCAATCGTACGTGCAAAGAACAAGGGAAATTGGACAATGAAGACAAAGCTACATGCCTTTAATGATCATGTGTAAAGATTGCAACTTCCAAGCAGCAGTAACAGCGTACGCGGAAGTTGCGGAAAAGGCTATCAGTATTTCGCAAAATGCGAGGACAAGGAGACTTGGTTCACTAGATGGTGCCGTGAATCCGCAAGGCTGAGCTCATGAATTCGTTGAGCGGCAACAAGTTCTGAACTATTGTCCGTTGGTATTGGCTTCTATGCTTTTGTCGCGTGAATTAACGATAGTAATGTCACAATAACACCTCATGGTGTATACAACATTCGTGACGCGGAACGTAGGCATTTGTTACGTAGTAGAACACCGCTGGCTGCTCTTCTTGATGGTCTTGAATCAGCAAATCTTTGTGCGCTATATCGTATGCAGTTTGACGCCGAACGGCGAATTACGCAACTATGTATTTCCGTCAGCAAAAGAAATGCGCTGAGAATTAAGTGCTGGTAAAAGCTGGTTGTTGGAATTTACTTACAAAAGAAATCGTTTTGGTTTGCACGTGCGCAGACGCAAAAGAGCCACAGCTAAGCTAATGTCCGCTCTCTTGAAGTTCTGAGATGATGTACGGCCAGTTGTTGGAATTTACTTACAAAAGAAACCGTTTTGGTTTGCACGTGGTGCGATTTAGCTCGTCAAGCCAACCTATTACCTTTTCTTATATGTTTATGGCTGGAGTTAGAGCCGAGGACTATATTTGGGCAACAAGGCTTTTTAAACAGACATTCATGGACTTCTTAGTGTCTTCATTGACTTTAGTAATCAACAGCGAATAAGCTCCAATAAATGCTTTTGGTGATTTATTTCCTGAAGCTAATGACCTTTTTTGTCGCTAGCACGTCAGCAAAAAATATCCTTGCCAGGCAGCGCAGAACGTTTGAATCAATGGAGGCATTGCAGAAGCTCTTGGACCAATGTAAAGCCTTAGTAATATCGCCAACGACGACATATTCTAGCGTCAACTTACCGTGATGCAAGAGGCCTATCCGCGTCAAGTGATGACGTACCTTGCTGAGACCTGGCTTTCGTACAATGTAGAACTTGTCTATGCTTTTCTGCATGGCAAACTGCTTCTAAGTAATTCAACAGCTTCACGAGTGGAGAGCGCACAATCTGCGTTTTAAAGCGAATTTAAGTATCAAACGGCGATTTGTTGACTGTAGATACAGCTGCCGGCTGGCTTGCGATGGCCAACTAGCTGTCATCAGACTACACTCCGCACGAGAGCGCGCAATCGCTGATATGTAGTTTGGCCAACGCTTTGCCGGGGCAATGGGGAAGGTTTAGTTAGCAGTGTTGAAATCAGCCTTTAGCCAATACAGAGCTAGGGATGATGAGAAAGACTGCCGGTATATTTGTCTCAAACTTTGGTCATCCATACATATATGAACTTAAATCAAGAGCTGTCGCAACACCAGTACCCGTGACGATTTTAATTCGCATTATTGGCTCATGTAACCTTCTCTGGAGATGACAGTCGTACCACCACCACCACTAGAGCCCTCGAAACGCCTAAAAGGATTTTAAACAATATGACGGGGGCTCCATACATCACAAAAGGGTGATCCTTGAGCACCTAGGTCGTGGACGTTCCTAAGGATTGACTCAGCGCAATTTATCGCAGTTTGAGGTGGTTGAGGCATCCCTTCGAGCCACAGACGATGCGGAAACCTAGGATAGACGGAACACAACAGAAGACGGTGTAATGACCTGTGATATCAAGGACCAGCGCCGATGAGGCTCGCATAGCCAATGCAAAGATCAACTTTGATGCTCCGGGTACTGGCGATGATTAAGGACACTCTGCGTGGTCTCATAGTGCTTGATTTAGTTTACGCCAATCTATATATTGTAAATATGCTTCTTAGAACAATGATTTTCTGGCACGATCGTTGTCAAATTATCAGCTTCCGTACGTGCAATGTTGCAAGTTTTTTTGCATTTCATATGTTCTAAAATTTACAAAACATTTTATTTTAATCGTATTCGCTCCAGCCAACCATATAGCGTATGGGTACTGCATTAGGAAGGGGAGGATGGTAAATGGAAAAGGGGAGCTGGTTAGCGGCTACTTAGAGCCAAACGTGTCTGTAATTTTGTCAGAAAATGTTGTACTTTAATAGCAAAAGGGCCTTCAAATCTTCGCAGATGACCAAGCATCACTTTCTACTCATAGTAACTTCTGCTCTGAGCCAACCCGGGCGCGACTGATGACGGGAATAAATTATTTTTCGACCGAATTTTCATCAACTTAGTCTAATAATTCTTGCTCTCATTTTTTCTTGCGATTACAATTTATGTATTTAATTAGGAGCGCGAGATGAGGGCCTTTAAAAGTGTACTGAACGTAAGCGCCGATCTGCGATGATTTGTAGCGATCGCTCGAGCTAACGTTCAGATTAATGTAGCCAGTATGCATATACAGCTCCATAAGTGTGGTGGCGATGGCCTCGTCGTAAAGGCCAAAAATACTGCTTTTAACGGCTAGGTCACGACATCCTTAATCATTGTGTACACTGGTAGTTTCAATTATGAATTCGGTGTGATGATCATCGGTAAAAAAAAATCCTTACTTTGGCTGTATCAGCTATAAGGCGAAAAGTAGAATGTATACGTTAAGCATTATCGAATTCCACGCTACTTCGTGACATCTCCAACGAATTATACCCGTGCCGCTTTTGTGTGAGACGACTCTATCAAAGACTCTAGACGTTGGAATACCAACTCAGACAGCAATCAATCACTCGAAATTGCTTCTTGTGCGGAGATCTGTCACACCTCAAAGGTGTCGCCTTCAACCTCACCAGTACTTCTTTTTGGCTTACGTGCGCGAATTTTGCGCTTGCTGCAGGTCTGAAGAGCAATATTTATTAAGATAAAATAGCAGATCTCCAAGCACACTGCTGTCCAAGTGCTATACTTTCTTGCAACAAACATGCCAAATCTCTACAGTTATTAGCAGTTGTCAGCTTCTTCTCGCGAAAATGGTAGTCTACCTCTGCACATCGTGCAGACCTTGTAGACGCACACAATAACTTTGAGCCAATGTTGTGCTGACTTTACACCACTCGTCCTGCTGGACTATCACATGTTGGGCTCTGCTTGCGCCGTGGTGTACTTTCTTCAGCGACTAGGACACAGCAGTCTTTGGATTAAAGTTAGTGTTGCTTTTGATGAAGCTGACTACACCACGTGCGATAGATCAAAAATTCCCCAATCTACCGACAGCTGATGACAATCGGTCTATCGATACTAGCAAAATAATAAATACATATTTTGCCGATCTCCTGCCGCATGCGCCAAGCGAGGAATACAATTTGAAGAGCTCTCGTGGCACGCGAAGCCGCGGACCTAATTGCTCGGCGCCATTCATGCGTTTTTCGGAATTCGTTTGCTAAGAGTAGGCGGACTTCTTACAAAGCGGCGACTTGCGTTGCTACGTGGTCGTAAGCCCATTGCTAAGTGCATTGGTAATTTCGGCTGCTAGTGCCCTGCTTCGAGTCTGACCTTCTAGCAACCGCTGCGCGTTCCTGATAAGAATTTTAGATTGTGACCAGTAACAATCGCTTATACTTCTTTCTGAAGCATCTTCGTTAACGAGTTTCAAAAGGAGCCTATCATCGAGCGAGAGCTTCGACATGGTGCACTATCAAATTCCCACAGGACCTTGTAATATTGCGTTATCAGGCAAAGTTTACTGACTCGCGAGCAATGTGCGCTCATTGCCTCCATCGCTAAAATGCAAATAATGACATTAAAATACCCTCTCATTTTTTTTCATAAAAAGCAAACAACGGCTTTGAAGTGGACCACTCTGTTTTGGGTTAAGTAAGTTACCTTAGTTTTCGTTGATGCACTAGTGATGGCAACCCCGCCACCAGCTGCACTGCTTCTTCCAGAGATAAAGGTCGTTTCCATTGAGAATGCACGACACCTCGAAAAACGCTTTGCATTTATCTGGAGCTCAGCCCACGCGCTTCTTCCGTCCAGCCCCATGCTGGCCAACCATATGATGTACGATAGTTCCGAACCTACACTTGGTCGCAGCAATGTGGACTCATTCTATATTGCAGTGCGTCGATGATGCAATTAGCTCGATCCAACCATGCACAACTACCCCAGTCAGTTCTCGACTACATCTGTGAGAAGTGTGGCGGTCTCTTGGTGCCCAGCGTGTCGGCAGATGTGCGTGTGGTGTCGCAATCCCGCCAGTCTCCTGCTAATCGACGGCTGGCTCGACGGCAACGTCGCGCTCAATTGCAAAATGGCAGATATGGTCCACGCCTTGTGAAAGAGACCCTGTCGACCGTCTTGGTAGGTCACTATACGCTTTGAATAATATACTTGTTGTTAATGTTATTTTTCTTCAGAGGGTGACGTGCCATCGGTGTCAACATGTCACTGACCGACCGGGGGCATCGAAAGTACACAAGCCAAAGAGCAAGAAACGAGTGCGAGAAGAGCAAGACACCAATGAAGCTTCAACTGTGACATTGAAGAAGGCAAAGCTTGACGAACACAACGTTGCGAATGAGACCAAAGAGGCTTTTCAACGAAACGAGCTCAAGACGGTTTCTACAAGTGTATTTGCGCTGCCTCCAAGTCCACCGCGAAAGCTGTTGGACGGTCCAAAGCGCAAGAAAAAGAAAAAAAACACTCAACCAGATGCAGCTGTGGTTGCCGTGAAAAGCAGTCTGAGCTCATTTTTGCAAGGATTGACCCCGCAAGTGAAAAAAAAATTATAACGAAAATCGAGCTAAATCAATCAGTTGAAGCTAGATTTACATTCGAGATGATGACAACGATACCGAAGCGGTGAGTAAGTCCAGCTTCTTGAGCTGAGAGCGGAAATCGTCGGTACTGCTTTGCATGCTCCAAGACTGCATTGACGACGGATACCGCGCACTTGTGGATTTGGAGTAGCTCATTCGGGTCAGAACGTCACGGTTGTCGGTTTTATCGTCTTCAATCGTTGCCAGCTTAGGCGACCGACATTGCTGCAGGGCTAATCCCGTTGCTTCTAATTCGTTGATCATCTTTGTATCAAAAGATTTGTCCTTCGTCGTCGTTAAACCTTCGCTGGATTTATCATTTCGCGCCCTATCTTGTTCTGGTGTCGACTGTTCAGGAACCCTCTGCTCGCAACTCGTGAGTATTTGAGACATACAACCTTCAGCTTTCTGCTCCTTGCTCTCGTTTTGCAAAATCTGATTCCGCTCGGTCGCTTTGAAAATTTTCCCTAAAATACTAAAAAGCTTTTCACGTGGTGGGTCTTTTAGCTCTTCCAGAATCTAGACACCAGATTACAAACACCCATAATTAGCTCGTAGCAGGCTAATTTTATGTAAATCGTCCACAAACCCGTCGAGTATCTTGTATGGGCATTTGGACCATCAGTAGCGTATAATTTTGGACAAGTCCGTCGTAGAATTGGAAATATCCGTCGACAGTGACCCAATTGCCATCCCAAAACAAGGCCTGCAGACTCTTATTTTTTGGTAAAACCTGCCCTAAAACCCGAGTCAATGCGTCGCCACACTCGTTGCCAGTGACATCGAGCATTGTTAAGTATGCAAAAGGCTTGTCTAGTGCCTGAATTGCTGCCGTGATAATGTGAGTACCAAAGACATAGGAGCCCTCGCTTTTTAGACAGAGTTCCTTCAGACGCAAAGGTTTTGATGCTGATGGATTGCCGGAAAAAGCAGCCGACACTTTTTCCGTATCTTTTGTTCCCAGCCAGCTTTCCAGCTGATTATTGTCGCACTCTAAGGGACCACCTAGCAAGAGAGCCAAGGCATTTGCCCCTGCCTGTTCCATAATACTAGGTTCAGAGGATGCCACACCATCACTATAACACTTTTCAGTTTGCCGTTGACGTTTGCAATGTACTTGACGCTTAATAAAGCCATTGCCTTCAAGACTCAATGAGTCTAAAGTCTTACACTCTCGAATTGCATGGAGCAGGAGCAAGGCCTACAGTCGCAAAATAGGTCAATCACTATAGACGCATTCATTTCGTGAGCTTGAAAATTAAAAACCCACCGATTTATCGTGAAGACGAGTGTGGTCGAGTCGTAAAGATAGTCGAGTGGACCACGGCGAGTCGTCTAACAGTTGCGCAAGGATCTCAGCTCGTCGACCACTGAGATCATTTTCGCTCAAATCCACCATACAAGCATTGCTTCGATTGCTATTTGCAAACATGGGACCCAAAATATTACCCAAAAAGTGTTTGCGAAGACCATCCGCGCGTTGGCCTGTCCCTCCATATCTTCGCACAGCAGCTGTTTGGGCTACCACGGCAGCTTCCGAAAGGGCCAAAAGCGTCCCTTCTCGCTGTAGCTGTGATGGCAAGAGTTTGTGGTAGTAACGATAGCGTTTCATGCCACGTAAGAAAAGGGTAGCCAGACTTTGAGATGTCCCCAAAATCGTGCCAAGATCTTCACTAGCTTGTGTACGCATTTGATTGTACGACAAATCAAGCTGTTGAAGCGAAGACTCGTGCAATAATGTATTGTGCTTTAAGGCGTCCACAAAGGTATTGATGTCCAGCTGCGTACGCGACACATCGAGACGTTGGAGACAACTCGTTCCAGTGATCCAAATAGCAAGAGCTTTTGTCCCTTCCAGCCCAAGATAATTGTTTGCAATATTCAGCTCCAATAACGATGCAGCAAAAGCGGAGCTTGTTGTTAACGCATCGAGTACTCGGCAGCACGAAACTGTGGTCAACCCGCACCTTTCAAGCTGTAGATACTCTAGACCATTAGGTAAGAGTTGCAGAATAGTGGCTAGCTCAGTAGCCATACTAAGGGTAAAGCGATTAAAGGAGAAATCCAGACGCTGAAGTCTCACTTTTGTCCCGTCGTTCCCCGTTTGCCGCATTGTCGACTCTAGCACAATTTGCTGAAGTATTCGCAATGATCGCACACTTAACTGCACATTTGTAAGAGTAAAGCCGACGATAGTGCATAGTGGCGACAGCAATGTTTGAAACAGAGTCGTCAAGCTTGCTTGTCCCAAGGCGAGGTCACAAATGATGATGTCGCTAAAACATTGTAAGCACTCGAGCGTTCGTGCAAGCGCCTGGATCTCTTTTGACTGATAGTTTGACACCAAACGAGGAAAACATCGATTGAGAACAGAGCACGCAAATGCGTAAAGGGGAGTCGCAGAGCCATGCAAAAAGTGATCGGTAATGTCGACTCCAGCTGGAAATCCGAGACAATACTGAAAGTCCATGCATTTAGATGTCGTGGCACATTCTTCGAGACGAGCTGGTATACTGTCACGAAAGCGAATGCCGAGATCATCACAAAAAGCATGATAAGTCATTGCCATGGCAGCAAACTCCGGCTTTTGACTTGCCACTCCACTTGTCGCTTGCTCGGTTTGGTTTTGTACATGATCGCTTTCGTCCGAAAAGCACTCGTGCCAGTGGCACTCTGGTGGCAGATTGATCGGAGGCATTTGTTGTAGTGGCAAAGTAAGTCGAAGTGCGTGCAATTGTCGCTGCAAGAGTCGTACAAATTGTTCTGTGTGTACACCTGGATCAAAATGCAGCATCACCGGAGTCTTGCTCTTTCCTTTTGGTAGAAAAACGAGCTGAAGGGAGACAGTTGATGGAGAAGAGTCTGTGCGAAGTGCAACGAGGTTTTGAACGCGCATGAGCTGGTACTCTTGGCGCAGGATCAAGGCCTTACTAAACGTTTTCTTGTGCTTTAGAACCCACAAGCGAAGGGCCGAGACCACGAAAAGTCTCGGACGAAATTTCGATCCGCATTTATGCAGCATCACCCACTTCGTCAGTACCGGAGTATCACTTCGATCATAAAAGAGGTGTTGAATTCTCAAGGTGTCTTGTGCACTGAGCTCAATATAACTGAGACGATTAATTGGCCAGGACGTCCTATCAACCGTGAAAGCTTCTTCATCATCGAGGACGGAGGCTTCCATGGCACTTTTCTTTGCAGGAAAAATAACAACGTGAGAGCTTTTATTTTGATATTTATAGCCTGTTGGGTCGACGTCATAACTCGAGGCACAATATCAAGCCAAGTTTAAGTAAATTAAAAAGCAGTGGGTACATTCCGATATGCCCATTCTTCTCTCATCTCGCAAGACTGGCTACCGATGCCAGCAACAGCAGCGAAGCGAGCGGCTCGTTGTTGATATGAAAAGCACGTTTTCGAGAACGTGGCGACTTTTCATACCTGAAAGTTTTCATCGGCTTCGTGGACGTTTCAAGGCGGAAACGGGTTGATGTTGGCTGTCCGGACACAATGCCATTTAATCTGCATCGCTTTGGTGGCACGAAAAGTTGGTTCTTTTTAAGAGACGTGCGTAGTCGCTGAGGATGACTTTCAATTGCAACATCTTTGAAAAACCAGGCAGGAAAGGACTCGAGGTTGCGGCCATACGTGCGCTTTAACGTTTTCAGCCGCTGACGAAGCACCTGTTTGGACTTTCTTGTGCTTTTCATTCGCTGTGCTAATTGCCCCCAAATGATGTTTCGACTTTTGCGCGAATATGCCAGCGCCAACTGGACAAGTTGCCGATCTTCTCTATCCGTAAAGTCTGACATTGTTGTGTAGCTTTAGAAGCAATGCTTTGATACAATGTGACCGCAAGTGGTCCGTCAGTATCCATCACGTAGGATAAAATCAGGAAAAGCTCGCCAACTGCGACGTATTCAAAGTATCTTGTCAGTTAAAGCCACGTCTCTGATGATAACATTGGAATTGTTAGGGCCTGCAAATCATGGTGAAATTCCTCTTCATGCAATTTGATTATTTTTTACAGCACGACGATTAGTAATGAGCGTCCTCGATACTTAACTTTACAATCAATGTAAGGATTTGCATGGGATATCTTTCGGGGGCGTGACATATAAATAACGACGATCGATTTTTTTTTTAAATTAAACCGTGGCTCGGTATCGTTGAAGAAAAATCGGTGTGGCACTGCTGCTGCAAACATATAAATACAAAGCTGCCGATACAGCAAGTACAACGCAGCTAAAAATTTAGGCTTGACCTGAAATCAACTTAAGCTATCGCTGATAGCCACTTTTTGCGATGAGATCGACATCGTGGTCAGTTTTGGCAAGAGACTCACCACCCATTACTTTGTCGATATAGTGATAGATGAGGTAGACTTCGCTGATGATTATGACGAAACCATGCCTTTAGTAACATTTTAGTATTTAAAACAGTTACCGGATCGACAATTGTTTGCTACCGAGAATACTCAGCAACTGCTAGTCGATCAAGACCACTATCATTTTTAAGCTAATTTTTACATGTACGCCAGCACCTTACCCTACTTAACTGATCGGCTCTTTGAATTAAGATTGAAACAATTATTCATTGGTCAAACCCGAAAACTGAGCGGATACCTACATTAAATTAAGCTAAAATATATCAATGGGTACCATATGACCTCAATACTATAATGTAGACAAATACTCATAGCAAACTAATGTCGACTCCACCAAGGCGACCAGCAGCATATCCTCCAGCACGGTTCTGTGCGTTACTCAGGTCAAAGTCACCGCTTGTGCCCAGGGCTTCACTCTCCATGCAGTCATCTTCTGCCAGCTCATCACGCAGCCAGCGCTCGACCACCTTGTGCATTGGAATCGTCAATCCAAGAGTGCATTGCTCGATCGGGCCAAAGAACCCCATCGTACCCCGTCGTATATACAACACATGGGACGCCCAGACGTCCGTACCATCAAAGATGTGGGTGGCTAGCACTACTGTGGCCTGTCGCAAGGCTGTCTCTTCTTTCAAAAAGGCCAGAACGTTCTCACGTGAGACAACGTCGAGCATACCTAACACTTCATCTAATACGATGAGCTGAGACGGTCTCAAAAGTGCCAAGAAGAGCTGCACTCGGCGACGCTGACCGTCGGAAAGGCGATGGAGACGCCACTTGGGATCAATCCGCAGCACCTTAAGTAGTTGTTGACGTCGCTGGGGGTATTCACTCTGTAATTTCGTCATCATTTCCTCGACAGCCATGTCAGCTGAGTAAGCCATAGCATGGGAAGCAAAAGCCACAGCTCGCTGACCCCAATCGGCACTCACGAACGTCCTTAAACAATTAAGTGTTGTGTCACGAAAGCTATCCCGACCAAAGATCAACGCTGTATCGTTAGCCGTCAAGTGTTTGCCAGCCAAGATACGGAGCAACGTGCTTTTACCAGCTCCATTGCCTCCCACGACCAAGACGCGCTGACCAGGCTGTAGTGTCAGATGGACGTCACGTAGAACGCGATCATCGTCTTGTACGGCGTAAGTGGTGGTTGGATCGTGCTGCAAGCGGTTAATGAGCTGCCCGCCAATAGTTACCTTGGCAAACGCAAAATTAAGGTGACGTAGCTCAACGGTCGGGCCAGCAGAGCAAGTCTCTTGGCTGGACTTCATGTGCATAGTAAATGGCTGCCGATATGTCGAAGTATCATAATAGTACTGTAATTCGAAAAGTTTACAAGTAATATATTTTGAGAGCGCGCATTGACAGTTATTAGTGGCCTTGATGATATACAACTTACGGCCGGATTATCCAGTAATATATCTATTACACAATCTTGAATCGGATTGATATTTATACCTTACGTATAATATAGAATTTGGGTAAATATTTCGGTGATGGACCCAACAAGAATCCAATGCTTAGTCGCTGGCAACTCGTCGAAGCATTACAAAATCACCAGCCGCCGCTATTAGACCTCAGACATTAAGTATGATGTCCCAGACAAAATGGCATCATTTCTGCATTTGGCACGCGACACGACAAGCACCAGAAGGCACCAGATGGCAACGAACATGCACTTACATCAATGAATACTCCTAGATCGTAAAGAGGCTACATTGGCAAGAACGAAAGAGATAGCTCTGAGCAGGAGTAAGGACAAAAAACTTAAAGACGAAAGAAGAAGCAAAGGCATTGTACAAAAGTATCATGTGCGAATGATTAAACGTGAGCTCAAAATTAGCATCGTAAAGTTTTCGTGAAACAGCATTGAAAAAGCGCGGAACCGAGAGGTTTCTGCTTTACACGCGCCATACATGACTGTACTAAAAAAGAGTTCTTCCAGTATTTTTGTCAAGCCAAATGAAGAAGCCTTTGATATACGCGACTTCAAGTATGACTTTCAGACTTCGCGTTGTAAACTTAATCAATCATAATGTCTCTCGCATACATTCGTTAAGCTGAAAAAAAGTTACCATTGAGAACTCCGCAGTTTTTTAACTTGCTACGTAGTCATCAGAACACGAGTGGAGAGCAACATTGTCGCTTTCATGCTGAAAGTATTAGCATGCTTCCGAGATTCATCGCTATATTCATTGTTTATTGGTCTCGTCATAGCTCGTTATACTATTCTCGCCCTGATTGACAAAGGCCGAACGGTGCCTTGCGTATCATAAACACGCAGCTGCCGATTTGTCACCCAAAATATCTATATTGAGTTAACATCCTGAGGAATCCCCAGTGATACATGCAAATAGACTGTGTTGATGAGACTTTGTACACTAAAAACTTCTGTTTGGCTTCGGTGCAATTATCAGTTAAAACGACGACGTCCTAGCTATTGGAGGAGAATTCTCTACATAATCAATTTTAATTAATTGGTCTTGGGAGAATTTCAATTCTCCCAAGAGCAGCAAGTTTAGTCATCACCAGTACATTGAAGCTCTACTCATCGGCCATGTATACGTACACTCCTTACGGTTCATAGCTCGTCTTTTTGCTGGCAATTGTTGTAATCGCTTCCCTCCAAAACACTTTTCAGTTTTAGCTCAGTCATGTATTCTAGCTCTGACATCAAGTACATATATGCGTGTTTGGACCCTAAAATCTTCCTCCAAATTTATACGGATTTCAGCAAAATTTGGTGAATTTGTGCAACACAGTCGCCGAGAAAGCTTATTAATTGTCGTTTGCTTTAGGACGAGTGGGTTAAGTCGACGGTGGTGAGGAGTGTTAATTGCTTAAAGCAAATTGAGAAGTGATAATGATTGGAGAGCTCTTACGAGTTATTTATCTTGCTACAGCTTAACTGGTGGCTTTCGACCATCTACTGCTTCTTACACATCCTAGATTATTACCAGCTATTAAGAACTTTTGATTCCCAATGATTATAAGACAGCTTTTCATTTGCTCTGAAAATATGCAATTGCCTATTTTTTTAATTAGTACTGATGCATGTAATGTAATGTAATGTATTACGTTATCGCGTTGCCAAGGTATGCACGTGCTAGGCTCAGTCTGGCTAGTCCACGGCATAGAGTGGTGTCCGCATACGTCGAGTCTCGTTCGGCGGGCAGTGCATCCAGCACCGAGGTCGTATGGGTCTTCCATTTCTTTCGGTCTTGTGCAAGGGTACGTACCACTTCGAGGTCTTGTGCTGTCCGGAGTCGAAAGCCGGAGCCACGGGAAACAAGGTTGTGGTCGAGTGTCGAGGGGAGCGTGGTGCGGGAACGTCCGCGCCATTTTGCTGCGGTGGAGAAGAAGTAGGCACGCATCTGGAGGTTAGCTGGAATGTCGGGATAGCGGCGAAGTACATGGCCAAACAGGCGCCAGCGAGCTTGTGTCAGTCGTAGTCTCAGCGGCCGCTCATCACAGAGGTCGTAGAGTCTTGCATTCGAAATGGGTCGGGGGTAGCGATAGCCAAGAGCGTAGCGAAGCTGGCGGCGATGGAAACTCTCGAGGCCGTGAAGCTCTGACTTGGTAAGAGCCCAGTTGTACAGCAGAATCGGTAGAACGTAGGTGTTGTACAATCGAATGCGTGTCTTGGGTGAGATGAACGTGGGGCGGAGCCAGACGGACCAGAGGCGGTGGAGCGCGAGGGTGGCCAGGGACTTGCGTCGGGATAGATCTTTAATATCGCCGAGGAGTGTTCCGAGCTTCTTAGTGTGGTGCCAGGTTTCTTCTCGGGATCGGGCGTGTCGAGTGGCGCCCGACGGGTTGCAGTGGCGGCGGATTTCGGTGACTTCGGTCTTGGCTTCGTTTTTTTTTTTTCAGGGTTAGAAGGAAGTCATTAATGCGGTGCTCACCTCTATCGTAGATCTTGGTTTCGCGGAGGCCAAGGATATCGACGCGGTAGCGCCGGAGATCTTCGGGGAGTGTTACGTGCTTCTTGCGCTTCGAACCTAGAGAATTCACATTAAAGGAGCCAATCCGGATGCGGTTGGCGCGATTAAGGGCGTGGAAGGGGGTTTGGCCTGGTGCTGGAGACCGTCGCGTCGAGGGTGATACTCGTTAGAGACCTGCAGATGCCCGAGAGCACCTGCCCGAAGCGCGCGAGCATTAAGCCCCCGCGCTTGGAAGGAGGGCGTCACCCCAACCTTTTCCGAAAATCCTGATGCATATGTATTTTAAATAATACTCAATTTTATGGCGTAATAGTCGTAACCGGCAAACCTGCCGGTGATGACGGTTACACCGCATGACCTCCCTGCCAGAAGAAATTGGGCTCATCAGTTTGATTTCCCAATAAAGACCGATGCGTCCGAAAGTCTGCTTTGGATTCTCCAGAAATTCCCAAGTGGCTCACTCCTTGGTTTCACCAAGCCACCAAATCTTGTACTGTATGTTTCCCTTGTACTTACGCAATTACGGCCTCAACGACATGACATTTTTTCACAGTTTGCCAACGCTTGGAGTCCTTACAAACGGCTTCAACAATGAAGTGTGGAACACAAGATGCCGCTATAACCACTTTGATAATCCTAACGCATAGAGATCTCGCATTCACGATCGGTAATGGGTCAATATATCTTGGCACGAGCTTCTTTGATTGAGCGAGACCTTTGTGACGGACATTCAACTTCTTGCCGTCCGAAAGCACCATTTCTCCAACTCAAAAGTCTTGGACAAGTCTATTCATGTCTTAATAATACTTCAGGCGCTCTTGTGCTTCCCTCATCTGGTCCTGTGCGACTTTGTGTAACCTTTCTTGACGTCGTAGGGATTCTTGGACTGACTTTTCAACTTGAAAAACTTTACATTTGTTGCCACATCTTCTGGCATGCTAGGAACATATCTTACAGTCGCTACAATCGATGAAATTTCAATTGTAGATTGTACGCGGCGATTATAGGCTATCTCAGGCAAATGCAAAAGGTCATCGCAATCATTCTGATCTGAATTGACGACACTTTGAAAGCATTATCCAATATCTAACCAGTTCATTCTGCTTGTCCGTCTGCTTGTGGCCTAAAAGCCGAAGCCAAATTGTGTCGCGTTCCCACAGCAGACGCGATTGATTGCCATGACTCAAATGTCGAACTTCGTGTCTCGGTCGGAAACAATTGTCTTTGGTATACCATGATTTTTTGTATATTTCTGCGCGAAGACTTTGCGATTCCTGCAGTGACATTCGTTGTCTTCATAGCGATGAACATGGCCCATTTTAATTAGGGATCAACAATAATCATGACGGCATTATACCCACCTTTGGTCTTCGGTAAAGACACGATTAAGTCAATTAAAGTATCGACCCAACTACCTTTTGGAGCATCCAGAGACTTGAGTAATTCTGACGGTTGGGTTTGTCGAGCCTTGTAGCGCTGACACCTTGCGCAAAGGTTGACATAGCTTTAAATGGCCAGTGGGTCCAACAGGACGAGGAAGTGACCATCCAGAGTGTTACGAAAGGAAAAAATTCAACTTTCGATCAAGCGATTGAATAGCTTGGCTTACCATCACTGTCTGCACCTCAAGAATTAAACTGCGACCTCCGTAAACACAAACTTCCTTTTTTCTGAAAGAGGCTACTCGATGATGAAAGCCGTTTTTTTCTCGAAATGCTCACATTTTTCTTTCTTGGACGCAATAAAGCGTTAGTACATGCGGAAAGCATTTTTCAATACCCTTCACGTGCTCCTTCATATGTCAACAGGACAAAAACACGCCTATGAAGTCGAGCTCCAAGTGAATGCTCAAATTTCGGCACGCTCTTTCATACCCGTGCCTTACACACCTGACCGTGCGTGATCAAGTCCATCTGGTTGCTCATCACCTCCTTGATCCATAAGAAACTATCTTTTATGGATCAAGGAGGTGATGAGCAATAAGGTGGACTATTTTCAATTTTTGATTCTCAATTAGGCGAAATATCAAGCTCTAACGACTCACACCCCACCAACAAGCTACCGCCGGGTAGCATACTTTCGCTAGAAGTAAATGGAAATGCGGTACGAAATTTTATTTCTGGGTATTACAAGCGACATTATTATTGACAAAAAAAGATGGATAGCTAAGAAAATGAATGATCGTGAAGTCACGGCAGGCGAATTTAGAGTAAAGGCACTATTAGCGGTGTCTGAGTTGCCCGACCTTAAAGAACTTGATGCAAATGAGCTGGTAGAGGAAGAATTCTAAGTATTAACGTCTTTTTTTTCTAACAAATATGTCTTGGTTCACTCATATGAGTAAACTACGTTGGGTTCTGGTTCTGAGGCCTTGCAGATCTCAGTGAAATGGTATATGCTGCATTAGAAAATGTGCGGATGTGGTGTCTAGAGACCCACCGTCAACACTGCCACCAGATGGAGAGTTTTGCACAAGTTACTGTGTCACCCGAAAATAGATACTGCCACGAGAGCAGACATGCCTCCATCGCCAAATTTCAAAGACTGACATCGTGCGAGGTTTAAATGTCCGTATTTGTCAACGACAATCTGTATCTGGAAATCAAGCGGAGAGTAGCGTCTGAACAAGGTAAAAAAAGTGGTACACACAAATGCCTATTACAATGGAGGGTATTTTGCTTAGCAACATGTCCGATGCACTTTGTAAAGAGCATATTAGATCCGAACGTTAAATGTTGATATGCCCCTCACTGCGATTTATTCGCCTAGCGCCAGACTGAGGGAAACGTTAGTGACGCCACAAGGATTGTTTATTGAACCGTCTATATTTAGTCGTCCAGTCACACTACTGTTTCAACCATTGCGGGCTCCCGCTTAAACATTACTTGATAGCGAGTTTGTCCACCACTGCCTCGAGATATACTAGTCGATTTTATATATATATTGGTAAACTTTGAGCGAGTTACCTGCGCTCTAAGCCCTTCGTCGGCATACATTCTTGAGGAAGGCAATGAAGATGCCCCACATTCCTAAATTATAAAAATGTGGTTGCCGTTATTAGAAATTTCCTCTCGTGCTGCATACAAGCATAGCAAACTCATTGTATTTTATGCGTACTTCCGCGCAGGGAGAATGGAGAGCTGGCCTACATCGATACTTTGTTACTGAATGGGTCAGTAAAGCGTGCAAGTTGGACGTCAATGTATAGTCCTTAGTACAGCTTATCATTTAAGACAAAGATGCCAAAGGAGTGAACGAGCCCCTATTTTGTTCGGTGACGAAGAATGCAAGAACCTGTGAGACCTGCTTGATGAGGTCAAACCCACAGCTCACACGTTGACTCCTTTATATACCCTTCTAGTATCAGTGGACTGTTAAAGTTCATAAGCCTAGACTAAATTTTTGGCTTTTTGAAAATTAATTGGAGCAACGATAAACTGCCAGCAAAGCAAGATGGTTTCGTTGGTACCTGTTTTAGTCAGCATCAATGAGGATTAAGCACTAAGGCTATTTATGGTTACTACTATGACCTTTCGGATGAATTGCTGCTACTATAGGTCCGCATTTTACCGATGCACTTTGACAAACGTTGTCCAACGATCGAAAACCAGCTGGATGATATCTAGCCAAAGACAATTGGTCGAGCGAAAAGAGTCAACCGGAAAAGCAAAGATGCACTGCCCAGTATGTCCACCGAGGCGTCCATTTCGTGGGCGGATAAATTCCCTTCGTTCGAACGGAAGCAGTTCACGCCTTTTACACACATTAAGACACGAGCTGAGGCCATTGAATAAGTAATTCCACCAGCATATTAAGAAGGCCAAAAACAATTTTCGTCGGTCGAAATGACCGCGAATAGGAGCATCGTGGATCTCCATAGATATGCCGTACAAAATTTTGTCGTGTGGACCAACAATTCCGGCCAAATTTGTCGGATCCACTCCATATATACGTAGACCTCACGAGGATGTATCTGCAATGTCGGCACACCCAACCTTTTCTGTAGAACCTTTCGATCCCTAGAACTTTAAGATTCATGTATCCATAGCACCTTTTTCTAGGCTTTGTCCCCGCGACTGACCTTGCTGATTAAATGGGAACTGGTGGCCAATTGGCATTTAATAGTGCTATCGGCCACCACGGTGCTGAACATTAGACTGGAGTACGCGTCTTAAGCGAACGCCAGAGTCTAGAGCTCAAGCAACGTTTTGGCACATTCGGAGACCACACGCTAAGACGCACAACGATCTATCGTAATATTAGTATGATCAAGCTATTTTCATCTTCCATAATGTTCCGAGGTTCTACTAGGAATACAGCGGCTTGACAGCTGGAGCTGACCCGAGAACATTTTTGAGTGTACTCACTTGATCTACTACTATGAAAAAGCGCAAGGTAGAAGCTTGAAATGCCCTATCCGACATTTCTTGACCGCTTACGCCAGAATCATTTCCGTGGAGTGCACTGTAAAACATAAGCGCTCTCACGAGTGCCAATACTTTTGTGAGGTAGCGCGGTTATCCCACTTCTCAACACTAGTAGTAGCTGCCAGGACGGGTCTGGCACGACTGCTTAAGGACCGTTAAGATTGGAAATAGGAATTAGCAGGCGGTTCATTAGTTTTGCCATGCTCTTCCGGCCGCGCATTGGAATATAGTGAGAGCACAAAAATGTCACGTTCAAACTAGGAGCTGAATATGATTTTTGTGTTCTCACCCTAAGATAATTCACCTTCTAGGTCGAGAACGTGACTTTAGTATGCCCAAATCTATTCTTTTTACATATAAGCTAAGAGCTAAAAACACGAATTTTTGTGCTCTCACCATATCGAAGCGCGGAGATGAGTCATCTCCACTCACCTAGAAAATAAATTGCACTTTAAGCTCTCGAATGTAAATTACTTTCTCCGAGTTGGTTAAATTTTCACTTTGTAGTATTTTTTAATTTAGTTAGTTCTAGAATTGGTCGACCCATTAAGGTGACAATACCCAAGGATATTTTCGTACCGCCGTTGTCTTCACACTTTTCGCGACACCGAATGATATCCTTAAGCTGGATTTGGTGCGGTGCTAACAGCAAGCGCATTAGAGCCGTAATGCTGTGCTAAAACATAAGTTTTTTTAAAGCAATTTCACTTCGTGATTTCACGCGAGAAATTACCTCGAGAGAAGCCATAAAGCGTGCAAAGAATATGCACGCACCGCTCGGTGCATCGATCGGTTTTGTTATCCTTTTTTCGAACGCATCCTCTATCAATGGAGAGGTCAGACCTCTCACGGGGCGGCGACATAAAGGTGAACAAGTCATATAGCCCGCGATAATTGCTTAGAGTCAAGCAAGTCACACAGCTTGCGATAGTATGGTAGTCCACTAATCCTACTTTATTCATGCGCTGAACATTTTCGTCTTTGATTTCAAAGGTACCATAGGCTTAGTCTGACGTCAAGTCGTCCGCCATTTAAGATCTACTTTCGCGCAATTAGGTCATTTCGACAACGTCGTTGCTATTTTCTGATAAGTTTTTACCTTTTTTACTGAATCGTAAACACAAAGAACTATGGCCTTTTGGACGATGAAGTCGTCTTGATTAGAATGTAAAAGTCATCGCAGCCTTAGCGGGCGGAAAGCCAGTCGAGTGATCGCCAAGGCGCCTTCGGGTTTCTAACAATATCAAGGCAAAGGTATCTGCGGATTACAGAGAAAGGTAGAGCAATCATCGCTGTGCCGCAGTCGCTAACTTTTTCGAAGCCTTTTTTTGTCCGAGCGGGTCGTTGACAAGCAAACCACTTCTAGTGTGCGCCGAAGGGCAGGACTAATTTTTATGCCAGATGCTGCTTTTCGTTTAGGTGCAGCCTTGGACACAAAGGCCTGTTTTGACAGGCTCATTTGGACATTGATGCATTCTTATTTAGCCATACCGTCCGACGGTTCTCTACGCTGCAAGTGAGGCTTTTTTTATCCAACCAACTTTTGTATCTACGCTAATGAGGGCTGAATACCATTAATTCCTTTTCTATTGAATGTGATACAAGACTCAGTGAGAGAAGTTGACACGTGGTCGTTTTTTTAATCTCGAGATTAAAAAAGAAGGCTAACATAAAGGAGGCTCAGGCTTCTTGCTGATATCAATACCGAGCTGCATACTGCGTATTCAATTTTTTGCAGTAGCTCATAGCTGAATAGTTCAAGCCAGTTATCTGAGCTCCCTTCAGATTGTGGCATAGGCCGAGCTTGAGCCCAATGGGTGCTTGTAAAGCAACCAAGGATTTTTATCAGCTCTGCCACAAACACGTATTTGTTTAAAGTATATGAGTTCCGATGACCTCGACCCTTGCCGCATGTGGTTTATATGGGTCCCAAGCCGACAAAAAAATTCTACAGAGGGACTATAAATGAAGATGTCGTGAAAATTTGGCTGAGCAGAAGCCGAGAAACTGAGTTGTAAATTGATTGGACGTCTCAGGGGCATTTGAAAGCCTTTGTGGCATCACTACACTCTCCCATAGCATAGAGCTAGCTTAACGTTTCGGTAAGAAGGCTGCGATACTCTACACTCGTGGATATGTCAGCGCCTAGAATAAGCTCCATTTTTAATCGAGCATGTATCGGCCTCGGTTTTCTTTCTAAACGGCTGTACACAATACAGGGGTGAGAGCATGTCTCTATAACCTCCTTTTGGCCATAATAGTGCGGCTGGCGTTGATTGCCTTGCCTTGCCAATCGATTCAGGGCTCGTGTTTTTTTAACCACGGATCGAGTTATACTTGTCATGTCAAAAGCAAGAAAGACTCCGATGTGTCAAAGTTGTAGTTTTCATATTCGGTCGATTTCAGCCTTAACGTCCTTTGTAAACGTCTTATTAGCCGAACAGATTTAATGACTAACATCTCCTAGAAAATCGGTAAGAAAAAAACTATCTAATTGATAGTACAAAGTTTCCGTGGCGCGCCAAATTCTGCCATGATTCGAAATGACTTTTGATTATTCTGTGTACTTAAGTGCACATCAGCACTCCACGGTTGCCGAAATTTTCTTCGAAAACTGCAAGATCTTGCCAGCTTTGCTTATTAGACACACACATCATGACGACTTTTCACCATAATGTTTTTGGCTCTGAGGGCGGCTTCTTTCATAAACCATACAATTATTAAGCTGGACATAGATCAACCTTGTTAGCCCCCTTCGCGACAGACATAACTCACGTGCCCTTGCTCACCACAACTATATCAGCACTTGTTGCATCGCTCGTCAGTACCTAACTTTGTTGAGACTAAATTGACTCAGCGGACTTGCAGACACCATTACGCAAGATTTTGTAGTGCCCATCCTCGGTCGATGGATCAACTCCTTTAAAGCAGAGATTTGAATAGCTTCTTTCATCGTTGCTGCTTGTAGACTTCGAATTGAGTGCGAGTTATACCTAGCGTTTCTAAAGCCACCTTGATGTGTTCGAAGAGTAGTAAAGGCCATTGAAAACAATTTTTTTATATATAAATCAAATATTGGGTTCGTCTTTCTTGCAGAAAGAAGGCGTGACGCTCTCAAGTCTTTCTGTATCTGTTCCCCAACACTAAAAAACGTAGGAGAAGTGGTTCAATAACTAAGTGCCCAGCGGCTAGCCTGGTAGAGAGTGCGAAAGCCAAGCAAACCTGCTCTTCCATAGCCTAGATGAGAAGATTCTGGTCTAATATCCCCCTATAGTTGAAAGCCTCAGGCTATACTGGCTTGGACCGGTTAGAAGGCACTGCTGCTTGGACTTTCCGAAGGCTTGGTCCGAGCCCTCGAACACAGACTTTGTTCGTTGAGATAATGCATTTAGGCTGCTCAGCAGTATGGAGTGCTGCAATTGTACTCGCAAACAGAAGACATAAGTTTTCCGAGCGGCGCGATTTGCACATCGGACAGATTCAAGAAAGTGGTTTGATAGTTCTCAAGTCTGTGCGAAAGTTCGTTTCGACAATCCATCTGTGCAGGTGCACAGAGGCAATAAGGTGTGACAGGTCAAAAAGCACCTTGCACAGAGGAGCAATAAGATATGTAATTTCCCGATAAACGAGTGTTTATTTCCAAGGGGACAAGAATACAGTTTAAAGACTGATGTAATAAATCGAGTTTAGCATCTACACTTAATTTTTAATGAGCGACTTTTAGCTACGTATGTCAAATACCGGGAGGGTACCTGTAAGCTTTTTAAACCCAAAACTTGCGCATAGAAGTTATATTTATCGTTTAATTATTTCAAAAAATGGGAGGAAAGGGCTTATGTTGTGTAAAGCGTGAAAAGCATAATGAAGTAATAGATCTCTTGCGACAGTTGGAGGCCTTTAATCTGTATGGCCCTTTTAACATCAGCTAAATGAAGAAATAATAAAATGTTACGGTTTGCTGGACTGGCGGAATGTCGCTTGTTGCGCGTTAACCAATAAAGTTACAAGGTATAATTTTAAATACACAGTATATACTGTCAAACGTGTTCCTATCACCTTATATATTCACTGTCATACGTGTAGGCAAGAAGCGAGCACAAAATCAAGCTCTAAGGTCGCCGGGAGAAATCATAGAAGGTACAAATTGTACTTGCAATCTTGAATTTTGATCTGACGCACTATAATGAGCAATTGTGCCTTTGACACGTGCTGTTCTCTAATAGCTCTTCTAGCTCATTCTAGAGACGTCGTGTGAGTTCACCAATCTAGCGGTATTATGAGATGAATTATAGGCGTTTGGACTAGGATGTCGCTTGCTAATATCCTACGCTTGTCTTCTTACTACATTACCGGGTGCCTCCTATCTACTTGTACGGGTGTATTCGCAATCAAAAAGCCAAGAATAGAGGTAAACTCACCCAGTTCCAGTCATACTTTGTTCCTTGAAGCTGTGTTAGGGACATGATAAGCCAATCAGGCTATTTGATGAATAAAAACATAAGCCCTCAAGCGGTAAAGTCCGTTAAAAAGCGCTTACGAGCTGCGATCAAACAGCGTTCGTAGTGTAACCCTGCCAACGACCAGAGCCCCACAAATCGAGCCGGTGCATTCTGCTTGCGAACCAGCGGCTGGAGCTGTCTTTTCTATTTTGCAACGGCAGGTCCGGGTTGCTTATTCACCTGGCGATCCTGTACAGCCGTTTACCGTGCTTTGATGTGTGCAGGTATGCGCCTTTTTGAGGCATGAGTTTTCCAATCGTGAGTGATCTATCAGTTCCTAGCATGTAGGCTACTATGGCTCAATTCTTCAATGTTGAGAGATCCTACCAATCCATTCGAGGGTGCAGCGCGCACGTTGACGCCGACCATTATGGGAAGCAGAAATCATTGCCATTTTATCAATGGGGATTAAAAAGAAAGGCTAATAATACGAACAAATTCACAACAGCCGTTTCTATGTAACTAAAATAGCATCCTTGAACAAGTTCAACCTGGCTCGCATAAGAGTATCTTTTGCACCAATCCGCACTATGACGTCGCATTTTCAGCAAATCCAAAACCGTCTAAAGACTAGAGGGCTCTTGGAAACTGATGCATAGTTCTGTATTGGTTTCAGCAGGAGAGACGGGATTTCATTTTTCTATAACTTTCATTTGTTAACAAGCCTCGAAGTACGCACTCCTCCCAAGTTCCAAATTTCGAAATTTTATTATGGAGTTCGCTCGCCGCTTCTCCCACACAAGCGAAATGCTCCAGGCCCCGAATTACAAGGACACTCGGCGGCCCTCGGCTCCTCCTGAGAACACAAACAGTGGTCGAAGCTCCAAGGCAGCTCTAGAGCAAGAAAGTGCGAACCCTGCGAGCCCCGAACTTGGCCCGCAGTCTGCATTCTCATCGACCAATTACTTGGACGCGCAGCGCCGTCGTCGCAGTCATTCGGAGTGTCTGTTCCTTGCGAAGACTAATGGCACGCAGGACCTCCCGGGTCCTTGTGCCGAATACATTAGCAACGTGAAGCAAATTCTAGCGCGGAACGACGACCAGTTGATTCAACTCAAACGGCGCCGCAGTATGAACCTCAGCCACCCGTCACTGTTTAAGCAATCGTCGCGCGAGTGACTTGCTCTTGAAGCGAAGTGAGGCACGTCTCGACAAGAGGCTTGTTCACGTTATTTTTATAAGCAAGGAATCCCAACCGTTGTATTTTAAATGAGTAAATTTATTTTCGTGTGAGCTTTTGATTTACCATTTTATACCAGTGACTGTAAAAACTAGTTTAATTTACCATTGAATTTTGTTACAACATGGGAACAGCCACTTTCGTGGGATCTTCCCCCAATGCACAGATGGGAAGACGACATTGGTCACATTCATAAAGGTCCCACGTCTTAGAACATAGAGAGTGCTTGCCGCGGCGTTGCAGGCCTCGTACCACTTCACTCTTGACGTCCAAATCACTCTTTCGACGCTTGAGGTTGTCAAATCGGGAGATTCGTCGATCCTTTTCATCGAAAGATTGACTCTGTCGGGTGACAGAGACTGTGTCAAGGACTATCCATTGCACTGCAAGCCGCTGAGTCTCTAGAGGCAGTACAAGTTTCTTCTCGGCACTGTCGTAAATGAACATCGGATCCACTGGATACACGTCGTCGTGCCAGGACTCGTCGAGGGGATGGAAGCAGGGGCATGAATCCTTGTTTGATAAATAAGTGCCGTCTTGAGTAACGAGGGCTTCAGCTACTACCAATGACTTGAAACTCAAGACGTTCGCACCACAGCGACACGGCACTATCGTAAACGACTCGGAATCCTCACAGCGAGTGCTAGAGGATGCTACGAGATGCTCGAGGATTGCTTGCTTGGGATACTCGAAATACGGAGCACAATCGCGCGAAAAGCTCGTAACAATGTCGAAGCCCGACATATTTAACGTACGACGTAGAAAGAAGAACAACATGGTGACCAGAACGTTTTGCAAGGCCTTGGTGTCTTCTTCAGTTTTCCCCAAAGCGACAAAAGCGACACAACCCGCTTTATCTCGAAGACATCGCTGAAAAAGTGCGAAATACTGAGCCGTGTGCTCAACCTCGTCGTGCAGCTCAAATGAGAGGTGAGAGTTCAGTAGAAAGCAAGTACGGTGTTCCTCTTCGTGTACTTCTTCGATAAAGCATCGAGAGACGTTGTACGCACAAGAATTACTGGGTTCGTGCCAGCTCAAGTAGACAAAATGCACGAAATTGTGCTCGTGCGACGATTCAAAGACATCCATGGCCAACATGTCCTGGCAGATAGAATTTGGGCTGCTTCCAACGGCGTGTGTCACCACTTTAGTGTCGCAAGACATTGTGACTTTAGCCGCAAGGAAGAAATTCCAAAATAGACGAACGGGAAAGATCTCTTCCCTAGTCTCGACGTGATTTCGATAGGATGAAGCAATACAAGGGGCTTGGCAATCGAGAGCAGCACGTTGAGCTTTTGAATTCGATATCTCAGTATTTTGCAAGCAAAAGCTGATGAAAGCCTCATCGCTAGCTGGCATGGGTAACGCATTGACGTCGGTTATCAGCTTGTGCACTTGAGCTAAAATTCCCTCCAGCTTTGGGCGTCGAGAAGCTTCTCGAACCAAAATGTTGCTGCAGAGCTCCAGCAACTTTTGCACCACTTCTTCGTCGTCAGGACCCAAAGGGTTCAGCGCCGCAATGATCTTTTGCTCGTGGTCTTTACGTAAAACCTGATCTTCTTGAGTCACTACAAGATGTGCGTACAACCCTGCCCAGTCATCTACAAGCAAGCATCAGCAATAAATCAAGACCAAAAGAGTTTTCGAGACTCCTCTACCGTTCTGAAAAAGCAATTCTTGTGTCACTAACTCGTATAGCAAGCACCCCATTGACCAAATATCGCTCGCACGCGTGATTTTTACAGCTTTGTCGCTTCCGTTGATTTTCAAGACCTCAGGACTCTTGATCGCTTCAGTCCCTCTTGTTCGCGTCAATGTCACAAACTGTTCTATTTGCTTTTCAACAGCGACGGGGGATGGAATGCCCGATGAAGAAGACGAATACGACGATCTTTGTGCTGGTTTCTGGTTGGTATCAATAACTTTCGCCTCTCCAAAGTCTGCAAAACACAACGCTTCATCAAGACGATCACCCTTCACATCATTTTGTAGCACTCTGTAGCTCAGGTCCCATGCACTGATCCGAACAAGAATATTGTCACTCTGACACAAAAGTGTTATGCACGTTCAAAGTATAGAAAACGTTACTGAACGTTTATCGTACCTTAATGTCAAAATGACATACGCCCGCATCATGGATGTGACTTAAGCATCGACATGCTTCTTCAAACACACGTAGAATCGCAAGCAAACGAGATCGACAAGAAAGCTCGACTTCTGATCGCTTCATGGACGCTCCCCAATCGGCTAGTGAACACGGACAGTATTCCAAGACGATTTCAAAATGTTGGTCGTCGTGAACATTTCCAAAATCGACTAATTGAGTCACTGCGCGGTTTCCTCGAAGGTTGGAAAGGATAGAGACTTCACTGTACAGCCCGCTTATCGCGCAGAGCCCACCCGCTCTTCGTTGGTGCTCAATAACTTTGACAGCAACAAGTTCAAGTGGAAAGATTGCTGAGCGTTGGCGATAGACTGTCGAGAATGCACCTTTTGCAATGTATTCTCGTGTCGATCCAAAGTCGTTTGCAGAGTACAACTGGCTGTCAAAGCGATTTGGACACACTAGTCGGATTAGTATACGAATCGCTGCCAGTCGAGCAGGTGAAAGTGACGTGGGCATTGTTTCCATCTCCACCATCAAGGTATCAAGTCTCTTTCGATCTACCTTGACCAGTGCTAAATGTTGTTGCAGCCTCCATAACAACTCGTTTGGCTCCCTCGTGTCTGCGTGAGCCTGACCAGGAACATAGATACGTGGACATACTGCTTCATCGAGTTCATAATTCGGATCAAGAAGCACGTAAGTCAACACTAGCACAATCGCTAGAGCATGCACGCCTGGCTCGAGCAAGACGGCATTGATTTCATGCTGAACGCTGACAGATTGAGCATTACTTTGAGGCACTTTTATATCTTTTGACTGAGCACTGAGAGCGAGCGGTGGTAGCGATAGAGTTGCAGGATACTTTTCCTTGTGACCAAGCACTTCACCGTTTCGACGCTGAAGTTGCGCATTGTCGAACAATGCGACTGGTCGTGGCTGAAGCCGTTGAAAAACACGAGACAGCACGCGGGTATGGTCAAATGCAGCTTGAATTGCTGAGGTTTGCGACCTTTGGCTCGCTAACACGATCAAGCACTGAACATTGAGTTCAATCAATCGATTCCTCATGCAAAACTCGTCGTGCTTTTCCTTGATATGAATAGTATCGCACAAGTTCTCAATATGATGCCAGTGACTGGCAACGCAGTGTTCAAAGTCAATCGGCGAATTCACGTCTCGGGCGATATACAGTGTTTGTAAAACAAGGAGATAGGCCTCCATGTGGCAAAACTCCTTTCGTGAGTTTGTTGCTGAAACATTTAGAGATCGAAACAAAAGTGCTACTTGCAACATGCGCGACGTTCCGACCGTATTGATTGGACTCGGAAACACTAGCTCAAGTGTATAGTCCCAAAGAGTCTGTTCGTGCTGTTTATCTTCGTGGATTGCCATTCGAGGACCCATTAGTTGGATAAGCAGCTCTCCTTTCAGTTGTTCAATCCCTTCTGCATCCTCATGATTATTGACTTCCACACGCGGGATCGAGTGCCTTGCCTCCCAATTCAGTCGCACAGGCAACGCAATGTCGAGATTGATAAAAGCTCTCAAGAGCTCTAGCACGTGTACGTGAACATCCTTTCTACCGCTCACTTCAAGTGATCGAGGTGCCAGTAGGAAGCGAAAGAGCAATCGAAGAGCTGGGGAACAGATACCAAGTATACGCACGAGCAATGTTTGCAGGTCTACGTCACTCATTCGTCGTAAGACGACAGCAAGTACCTGACAAAGTTCGGATCCGTAATTAACATATAACTTTTGCTTTGCCACTGGTACCTCTTTTTGAGTCACAACGTCACTTAATTTTGTGACGGTCTCGAGTAAATCTTTCAAACAAAAAACTACCCATTCGTTCAAAAGTGTCTTTGGAATTCGCGTTAAAACCACGTTTATAATGTTGAAACATCCGTCATCAGAAGCAGCCTCGTTACCTGCGTAATCTCCAACTTTACCACCATTAGGAACACTGGCCAACAAATTTTCGTTGAATTCTCGAATCTTGGAGCGAAAGGAATAGATAAGCGCCAAGTACTTTTTGTTTCCGATAGCAAACTTCATTCCAAGTCGTCGCTTTCGTTCCAGACGATAAAGTGTCGATACACAAGTAATGGCTGTCCGTAGTTCACAACTCGAAGCTTCTCGCAATGGTGGATTTGTTGCTTCTGGATCTTCGTGTCCCAGGCGTATAATTTCATCAAAAAGAAACTGATGGAGACCTGTAAGACGGAGCATAAGAGCAACGTCACGATCCCAATTCACAAAAAAGCTTTTGTGATACAACAGGCGTAGAGAAACCTGCAACAAAAGCTCCAACATGATGCAATTTAGCGGCGCTTCGAGGCATTTACGACCAGACATCAAACGTTCTTCACAGGGTACACTTTCTTTTCTTGGCTCTTTATAACTAGTATCAAAAGTACTTTTGGCCGGTCCTGGGTCTTCCATCAACGCATCTGGAAGCAAAAAGGAACTTTCATGTAAATGCAAAGACTGAACGAGCAAAGGGCGGAGTCGAAAAAAAGCCAAAGTACTCGCTTCTGGAGCAGGCATCAAAGGTTTTGTTGGCAACACCGACAATTTCCGTGATTTCGTCGTGAGCTTCCGCGACAACCCAAACCACTTTAGATTGCGATCTCTTTTTCCTTCAATGGCATGGGAAGCATTGGTCAACGCATCGCGCGCCCAAAAGGAGCGAGAGGTTGATTTAGGTCGAACAATGAGCCCTGAAACGGCATCTTTATCGCTAATATGGTGTCGAAAAGTTCTCCATAAGAGTGACATGCCTTGGTTTCGTATAAATAATCGCAAAAATATGGGAGATGATGCTACAAGATCTCGAACGGTGTGAACTAACGCGGCAGGTATTTGTACTCGAGCACTCAGTATCTGACAAATTTGATGCACCAGGCGACAAACTACCGCGTCATCACTCCGTAAAACCATAGAAAAAATGTTCACTTGCATAGAAGAAGCAAATCGAGCAAAAGCTTGTTGCTTTTTGCTATCATTCAGTGCCTCCGTCTCGACAAAAAGTGCCGAGAAGGTCAGTAATTCCACTAAGACTGGCATGATTCGACCTACTAGTTTCATCTTCTGCGCCGACCATTGTCCAAGGTTGGCGAACGAATCGATTCGATTTCGAATCGTGGTGTCTCCAAAGCAGAGATGCATGTCATTTAATTCAGCCACAAACGAGCTGGAAAGTGGTTCATGTGGCGTAATCGTTTCACACGATGCGGCAACTGCACCAAGTACAGTTACTTCCTGGTCGGTTGAGCTTATATCAACCAAATTATGGAGTGAAGATTTTCGAGAGGAAATCGTAGTTACCGACAATTCCTTCAGCATCACTTGCTCTGGCGTTAAAAAGTTGTCACGGATAGTTCCAAACCTGACGACGGTAAAACATATCATCAGCTTGGAATCGATTGCGATAAAACTAGACAACGTACGATATCGATGGATGATAAGTGCGTTTGGGAGAGAAGGACGTGGCAAGTAGCAAAGCCGACGGCTTCAGCGTGCCATCTGCAATCGTAATCACAAATTTATGAACATCAAATTCAACTTGCCGAACGGCTATGACTGCAGAAGGCTCAGCACCGTTTCCAGCCACGGTCAAGACATAGAACCCACAAACTTCGGGTATTAATCCAACTGCATAGGCCGATGGAGGAATCATTGGCAGAGTCCAATCTTCCAATTTAAGATCCTCGATGAAATGAGGTTCGCAGCACAGTTCAAATACAATAGCTTGCACTTGAGAAAGAAATTCCTTCCAGCAATATTCGACACGGCAATACGCTTCGAAAGCCAAGCACAAGTTGTAGACTGGTGTCTCGTTCTCGGACAATTGCGTCAAATTACTTGCATCAACGTTTTGCTTGACGTCTTTGCCTTTCAACAATGGCAACACGCGTATTGATTGTCGAAACTTGATAAACACGGCAAGTGACGCGTCCTGTTTGGTTACCAAGAGGAACGTTCCAGGCGGTTGAGTGAACAGCGATGCCATTGCAGTCTTGCAATTCAGTGCCAATTGAGCCACAAAGCTCTGTTTCTTCTGGCCCGTTGCACTAGAACCTAGCGTCGCATCTTCGTCGCTGTTTTTTGATGGTAAAGGACGATAGGCCGCTGCATTTTGCTCGATTGACTCGACGGTCAACGTGATGATCACTGCGTGAATTGTTGTTGCCTCTTCTTCGCAAAGACTTTCTTGATGCAAGGAATGTGCCGATAGATCCGACGTATACGGTACTGTATAGAGCGCTGCGCTCATTACGCAGAAACCTTACCGGTTCACAAAGAAGTGCAATGGCTTAAGGGTCGAGCACGCACCTTGGACAGCAGTTTCGAGGACACTAGAAAACTTACAAAGTCGGACTCGGCGTTGAAGGACCATTATTCGGCGTTTTAGTTATTTCTTGTGTAACGCACACATTCTATTCCTTTTTATTCGAAATGCCATCGGAACAAAGTTGGCTGCCTAAGCCCATCTTTCCTGCGTGTTTGATCATTGTTGTTGTATTACGTTATCGCGTTGCCAAGTTATGCACGTGCTAGGCTCAGTCTGGATAGTCCACGGCATAGAGTGGTGTCCTCATACGTCGGGTCTCGTTCGGCGGGCAGTGCAGCCAGCACCGAGGTCGTGAGGGTCTTTCATTATTTTGTTTAGCTCTGACTTGGTAAGAGCCCAGGTGGCGCCTCGGTGCTGGAGACCGTCGCGTCGAGGGTGAGACTCGTTAGAGACCTGCAGATGCCCGAGAATACCTGCCCGAAGCGCGCGAGCATTTAGCCCCCGCGCTTGGAAGGAGGGCGTCACCCCAACCTTTTCCGTAGCTGTTCGATCATTATTGTAGGATATTTTCCTTTCTCATCGGATGTAATTTACGAGGCTCATGGTGAGAGCTAGTGCAAGATAAACACCCTATTCAGGTTTGCGTAGTGAGGTACTATCAAGGACAAGTGGTCTCAAGAAGTGATGTAGTACGGGCGGGGTTGTGTCGCTTTGACAACTCGACTTTTGCGACGACCTAGCCTTTCGATATTAAAGAGATTTTTTGCTCCCTACAATCCTAGAGAGGTATAATTAGTGCATATAAAAAGACCCATAGACTAGACTCATAGCCGAGAATAATAAATCGGAAATCTATGGATACACTTTAAAATTTTGCAAAGTTTCGTCATAGTACAAACAAGAACATATGATATTCAGTGACTTTCAATTTGTCCAATTAGTAGATCATGAATTTTGTATTGCCTGCTTTTTTGCAAGAGCTAGCCGCAGTGTTTACCAACGCAGATCGGGAAAAACACTATCAATTCAGCATACAGGAAATATATAGCAGAATGTGTTCACTACCTGAATGATGATTAGCGACAGTCACGTTGTACAAACCTTTTATGACTGAGACACAGGATTCATGTTTGCACTGTTAAATATCTACTTTTTATCTATAAGGATTTGATACGTAGCCATCAACCCCTCCAAATATATAAATCAATTGGCTCAAATGGTTTCTGATCGGCTGGACGGTTAATTTGTCATCGACGCTCCGAGTACACGACACGTCGACGTAAAGACCATTAAAAGGAAAACAACACGTCTTTGTCAGCAGCCACCCCAGACATCGAACTGCTGGCATGACCATGTCCAACTGGAAGCTCTTAACGATGTGCGCCACTTGCTCAAGTTTTGTTAAACTCGTCGTTGTCATTCTTGTAAGGAGATTACGCAAGTGTCTGTCCACTGACGATGAAGGTCTGCTTCGTAGACTCACGTCCGTACCAGCACGAGAGGTAAAGAAAATGTCTCGTGCTGCGAGCCTCATGTCGGTCAATTGTTTTTGTAGACTTGACTGCAATCGATATGAGCATTGCGTCATCAGCGACCTCGCTCTCGTAACACAACATTGCTCAATGGATGACAACAACCTCGTTGGCTCCATAACAATCACAAACCCATGTTGACGTGTCAGTCACCTATCACTCTCGACTACACTGTCCAACAGGAATTGTCGCGTGTCCTGCCGAAGCCTTGTCCAGTCCTGAGTCACTGTTCCTCTATCCATCCACTCGGATTTAAGACGCACTGCCGCATATTCAGACTGATCAAGACTATTGTCTTTATTCTGAAGAGCGGTTGCGAGTGCTACGGTGGATCTGGCAACGACACGGCTTGAGGCTTTGGTTGTAAGCTCCTGCTGCTGACTCACTCGCGTCCATTTTCTTGAGCAACGTGCGTATTTTGACCTGAAATTTTCGATAGCGAAGCTACAGTCTTAACGCATCTCCATCAGGCATGAGTACTGGACGTGATTGCGCCGGCATCTTAGCTGCACTTGGCAGGTAGGACACCTCTCTTGTTTTTTTCTATCGTTCGCAGCATCTCAAGTGAGTTAATAGTGGCAACGAAAGATTGTTCCATATGTACTTATTCTGATGATGGATGCATGTACAACGGGTGTGATATCTGGGAATTGGTATTCGACCGAGAATTTAAGCCAATCAGAAGCCATAGAAGCCAATCAATTAAATTATACTTAAGGGGTGGTGGCTGCGTTTCAAATCCCTATCTATAATCTAAACAAAGTTCAATTCACATTTTTAATGTATAGTGATTACGTATCTTGGAAAAGGTTGGGATGACGCCCTCCTTCCAAGCGCGGGGGCTAAATGCTCGCGCGCTTCGGGCAGGTGCTCTCGGGCATCTGCAGGTCTCTAACGAGTCTCACCCTCGACGCGACGGTCTCCAGCACCGGGCGCCACCTGGGCTCTTACCAAGTCAGAGATAAGCAAACTAATGGGAGACCCTCACGACCTTGGTGCTGGCTGCACTGCCCGCCGAACGAGACCCGACGTATGCGGACACCACTCTGTGCCGTGGACTAGCCAGACTGAGCCTAGCACGTGCATAACTTGGCAACGCGTTAACGTAATACACACAAGTGATTACGTAAAGTCTATTATTAACTCTTGAAGTCATTGCAATACTCGTACTTGCTTTATCCGTAAAGTGAATAGACTTCCTGCACTTGGTAACAATTGTAGTCAATTAGTACCTCGCTGCTCATTTGTATACTTATAGTCAATCTTCACTTGAACGTTTGTTGACGTACAATTTGGAGCATGCAATACAAATTTAATAAGCTGACAGTCTTACTTGGTCCCGAAGGGGTGCAAACTGCTGTCAGCTTTGGCCATCTTGCAAGAAGTGTTGGGTAAGGGCACTTGTAGGGTCATGGACCATCAACTGGTTCTGTATCCATAAATCCGAATTATGCTGATGAGAAGGAAGTCAGACCCGGGCTGCGAGTCATTTTCCAATGCTTCCTCTGCCGTTTAACCCGCCGTTTGCGGTCGCGGTGCTTTCTGCGCCAAGCTCGCCGGTTTGTCTAGGAGCCTTACTCCCATCACCATTTTGTCATTATGTATATCTTGTGGAAACGACAACGCCCAGTAGGCCTTAATCGGATGCGATATAGCTTCTAATCGGCATTCAGGGCTAGCATGGATCTCAATTTGCGAACGCTGATTATTAAGGTTCGACGCTACGCTGTCGCTAAGCATATGCTGATGTTTTGAGCGCATTGTCGTTACCTGCTTGGCGACAAGAACAAGCGTCATATCTCTAAATATTTCGGTCAATAAAGTTCCTCGACTTAAATAGTGTCGAACACCCTCTGGTCTTGAACCTGAAGTCGAGCTTAAAATATCGTGTGGTTACTTCGCCACGTATCAGAGATTGGGCTCCACCCGCTCTGCCACCACTGATAAGTCATATACCCGCCTTTGCTAGGTAGCTGAAGTGCTATTGATGTGCACACTGGATAGGGTTGGTCAACGTATCGGACAATGAAGTGCCGCATATCGACACTAATGGCTTCAAAGACAAGACTTTGAAACGCGGTATGGTGCTTTTACCACTTATAAATATTTATACGAATCAGCATTTGCTGCATGCTGGCGATGGCATGGTTTGCGCTTAGGCTGTTACGACATCTAAAGATGTCCCTGCACCAAATGGCCACTTTGTTTAAGGCTATGTCGATAAAAAAGCCTGCACTAGCAGCAAAGAGTGCTTTTTGCTGTGAGCGGTGAACATTCGAACGTTTACCCGTCGAGATTTGCTTTTGAAAGGAAGGCTTCGGACGATCCTTATACCCCCGCAAAAAAATTGCGCGCCCATTCTTTTACCTTGGTCGCTAGATCGCAAGCATCTCTTTTATAAGCCATGAAAATGACAAAGAGAGCAGTGGCAACACCTATAAGAACGCAGTCCTGGTTCGCTTCTCGCCAAGGCCGATTGGACTGCTCAAGGTAACGACAAGATCACCGCCTAACAGTACGCCTCAAATGGTGTAAGACTTGACGTCGAACAATGGCCCATGTGAAAGACCTCAGCTCGAAGAGCGGGTAAGCCCTTAATTTCCAAGAGAAGACACGATTTGAGATTCTCTTAGTGGTGAGGCCACTTAAAATAATATTGTGAGACTGAGGACGAAAACGCTTGGTGTATATCCTAAGTAAGTCCAGTGGCTGAAGTTACCATCGCAGGTTATGTGAATCGTTCACCTATTAGTAACGCCGCAAGGCACAATTTTGTCGAGGTCTACTTACTTTATCGACAAAGTCGAAAGAGAGCAATGCAGGCCATCGAGCCGATATGCGCGTCTATTTACTCCTTGTACTGCGAGGGGTCGAGAGGGTAGCCTTGCAAGAATCGAAAAAAAACTTTGTTTCGATGCAGTCAATGCTCTAATGTAGCCTTACAATGGCTATGCGTGTGTTTCTAGTGCCATGCTTCTAGACTGCGCTCGATGTTACAAAAAGCGTGACGACAAGGGAAGCATGGGAATATGTTGCTCTTACGATTTAATCAAAGAATTAGCTGTGTGACAGATCCGACCTTGGACGAAAGACTTCACGTTTTATGGCTAAGAGAGGTAAGGTAGAGACGACTCATCTCCGATATTAACGCCAAGCCAGGAGATGGGAACGTAATTATTGAGTGCGCGCGGAAAGATACTCCCACCTTTTTTCAACGTGTGACCGAAACATGAGGACTTACTTGTAAAGCATCGTTTTTAATTAAAATGACCTACAAGCAGACTCAACAAAGCTGTCGAAATTGTTTCGACCTGTTCGAGAAGCGAGTTAAACAATTCACCTAACAATGTGCTTCAATGGAAGTGACACTGGATTTGTGACTCAAGGAGCGTCGAACGAAACAGCTCACGCTTCATCTTTATGAGGAAAACAACGTCAAGCATCCGCGCGAATCATTTGTCTATGGGGTTGATTGCGGTGGTCAGGCAGCAGCTTTTTCAGAGAGACGACGAATCCGTGTGGTCCTTAAGGTAGATACGGAGTTGCGTGGCCACGTCTTACAGGCAACTCGACCATTGCACGCTTAGGCTTGTGGTCTCAACAGTGTGTCAATAGGGTTGCTTAATTTTAACCTCGGCCGACCACTTAACGCAAATAGATTCAGGTCAATTGTGCTCCTTGGTCCTACACTGAACATGATGATGGCTAGAGTACTCAGCCGTCGCGTAGCCACCGCTCATTTACTACTAGCAAGGCCGAGTGAGGAGAGCGACTTGAAAATAGATTCTGGGGCATCTCAAGCTTTACATGAAGTTCTAGCTCCTAAGAATTAGAATGCACCCTACACACATTGCTAGATGCGCTGATATCGTCTCTAGAAGGTCGACGAAGTACACCAACCCATGCCCTTACAGAATCTCAAAATGTCCAATAAATGATTCACTAGTATATTTGAAAATAGCAATTTCATTCTTTTCAGTAGTAGCATTCTAGTACTGAATAACATTATATTACATTCCATGCGGAATTCTTATTTTTTCCACTCGTATATTATTCGACGAATTTGGTGGGCTTTCTCGAAAAGACTCAGTCGCATCTGCCGATCATATTCGACCAACTTTTGCAAAGTCGGATAGTTAATATCGTGTCGAATTTCCTATCAAATGAAAGACCGGGGCGAAAATGGATTGCGAATCACCTCTACATTTAAATCGATACGTTGGGCCGTCTAAAGGGTTAGCGTAACTCGAAAGTGTTCCAGCCAGGTTTTTGGTGCCTAAAGCTTGTATGTCCATGGGCTGCTTTGTTTGGTGCAGACTCAGCCATCAATATTTATTGGCCCATTGATGTGACGCTATGATATACATCCTGCGTAAAGCGACTTTAAAACCCAGTCGACCCTTTTTCCTTGAAAATCTGACTATGTGTGGTCTGCTGTAGACATCAACTATCTTTAATCGCTTCAGCGTTCAATCAAACGCAGTTGTAGAGATTGGGTCTTCTCGAAAGGTAAAAAGCGAGCCATCTTTTTTAGATGGCCTTTGGTCAGTGCCTCCACTAAGTTCCAAAAACAAGAAAGTAGTCGTGGCTCATGAGCTTCCAACACTCCACCGGTGCGTGTCGGCAGCTTAGGAGAGCCGACGAGTTAGCCGCGGGTCTAACACCTCACGGGCCCTTACCTGCTTCGCCATTCAACTGTACATGTAAACCCATCTATATATTGTAACAACCGGTTAGGCTTTCATGAGTTCAAATGGTCTCACACGATGGTTTATGGTGGCCTTAAGAAGTGAAATGTACTATTAAGTCTCTGGCAATTGGAGCAACAACTCAGGCTAAATGTGCTGGATCAGTCTTTTGTCACAGTAGTATAAGTGCGATTGCTGACGAGGAGTCTTTATAAAGCTTTAGCAGTCTGCCTGCGGCAAACGATTGCGTATATTAATACAAGATATACCGGACTGATTCGCTTGCCAATAGGGCCCAGCTCATATTTTGGCATGCGCCAAAGCACGTCAAAAAGCACGTCAAATTTATTGGGCCTGTACACAACGTTGACGTCACATTCTGCGGAGAGCGACAAGACTTTCGTCATACTTTGTGACACATGAGCAAACTTATTAGTGTCCTCAAGAAAGTATGACCTCAAAGGGTCGAGGTCAAATAGATTATTCGAAATTTTACCGATACGTACTCTATAGCTGACTGAATTCTTATAGACCAATTACGGAATAATACGTTATCGAAATATGCCTTGGCAAAAGCCCAAAATGGTCGAAACAATTGAGCAACTGATTAGTAAAAGTTGCCAGGTGCGTTTGACAGCCCTTGTGGCCTTACGAATTACTCTCTAGCATAGCGCTAAGCATTCCAACCGCCGTGCATTTCCGCCTCTATCATTTGGAATCGATAGTAGCACCACGCAAAGTGCACCGGACATGTTGTTAAGCGGTATGTACTCTTATGGAATGGTCACTTTTCCAGAAACCACTGCATTGTTCAGTTTGTTTAGGCCACTCGCCTCGTTTGGTTTGCAAGCACAGAAAGAGGGTGGCAAGTGCGGCGATTGAGACTCCCACTAGAATTCAATTTTTCTTTTTTGGCGAAGAAGATATGAATAAAATGAAATACACTGCTCTCGTGTTTGTGGCTTTTGCGGGGTGATACAGTACTTCGTGCCAAACCTTTCTATATTGCTGGAACTTTGATGAAATGTATATGGATGCCACGTCAGCATCTTTTTGATGATTTTTGAGATCTGCAAGGTCTTTGAGCCACATCACAACGTTCGTTTTCTATTAAATTGACCTAAGACTTCTCTATCGAGGCAGCAGTATCTCACAATAACTTTAAGGGATAATTTCGCTGCAAATTATCCCTTAAAGTTATTACGCTCAGATATTTTCGGCTTTTAACTAAGCCAAAACCATAAAAAACCTTAATTGTTTCGAGTCCTTAAAATTAAAAAAACGCTGATGTCTCTGATAGTGCCTTTTATTGGAGCGCACCTACCGTGCCTAAGCGACTAGTTGAGCTGTCACTTATCCTTGATCGCTTGTGTCACTTAGTAGTTAATTTTGGATCGCGTCTTCATTCTCTTTCAGCAAAGCTATTTTGCCCGCACTTGATGGTCAAACTGTGATCCTATGCTAATTACTGTCTTGCTGTCAAATACTATGCACTCAAATTTTTTTGTTACCCATGGTATGCTGCTCACCGTGAGAGCAGTTTTACACACTGTGTCTTGCATAATTGTATCATGTGCTTACAGAGCTTTGTCACCCACACTAAATTACCCATCTGGAAGGCTATGTATCCATCACTAATGCGTTTTCTTTTGTTTCACTTATCGCCTGGTAAGGCTTGTCTTCCCTGTTTTGAGGGTTTCAAAGACGTCGTGAAATTATCATTGCTTGCAATGTTTTTTTGTAATTATTGCGGACGCATGATTATTCAGGCGTTCAAGTGAAAGAAGCTGTACGCTTGAATGGGGTGACAATGTGACTCCCCATAGCCCTGCTACGCGGGATGGCGCGGCTGCACCCATATCCAAATCCTGCTAATACGCTAAGGGGTTATATACTCAGAATTCAGTTTTCGTTTCCGTGTCAAGGCCAAGAAAAGTTCGCGTGCTTAGGAAATTTTTATCTCAATCCGACCCTTGGACTGTTTGCAGCCGTTTTAGCTGTCAATCGAGCCGTATATTACTTTTTTTGAGGCTGTTTCGTAGTGCACCAGTCATCATTGTTCGGTTTGACTGGAATCAATTGTTGGCGCATAATTTATCTGAACGCATTGGAGTCTTCCACGGTATTTTATTTTGCATTGTCTCGTAAACGTGCGTGTACAGAAACTCGCACCTGATATTTTCATTTTTGAGCGATGAACAGCCCTTTTGCTGCGCAACAACTACACGCCCATCTTGGCGTATACATTTTCCAGAATGTGACCTAGTTTTTTTTACTTGTTTGCTGTTTGAGCACAGTTTCAGCTGCTGCCGCAGACGGCAGCTCTTTATGGAATTCTGTAGACCGCCGCAAGGCCTTCACCGTCTTTGCACCTAGCTCCCCCAGAGTGCTGACACTACCGCCAAATCCGACTGCGGCCGGTACTTATTGCTGCCATCCACCTCTGGCTTAGTCTCTCTTTGCAAAAGACTTTGGGTTTTCGTGTCTTTTTTTATTGCAAACTTCGGCATATACAGACTAGCTGCGGATCGTAGTCTAACTCATTCCCTTTAATCAGCCAAGAAAAGCTTATAGTGAGGATTATCTCTTCACTGGCCGCGCTGGTCACGAGTTTGCCTTTAAGCTTATTTGGGAGGTTGTGGGAGTGTACTGAATGACTAATGGAAATGGTTCTTATTTCTAGCTCTGCTGCCCTTTTTGGGGTGCGTCACTTATCAACAACGCAGCCCGGAAAGGGCAGCAATGTCAGTCTTTTCAGACGGGCCTACCAAACGGCCGTTTAAAAGCTAGCGCTGCCCACATCTCCTAATTTGAGATGAGTTTAGAGGTTTTAAGACGAAAATTCAGCAAATACAAACCACGAGTTTGCTGCACTTGAAATGTTTCTTACTCTAGTTGCAACTAAAAATTGTACGAGCATATGTATCCCGGCCGCACATCTAACTGCTGAATGTAGGCAGGATGCTTTTTTGGGCTCGCTAGCTAAGTTGACCAGCCTGGGGTATATTCCAACCGCTTTGTTCACCTTTGTCATATTTGTCCGCACCCACATCGAGGGTGCGGAGCACTTGCAAAGAGCAAATATACGTTTAGTTGTGACTCTATTGCGTCTGCACGCGTCTAGAATGATAGAAAGGACGTATCTATGGCCGTAGATTCTCGTTTGTGTGCACGTCCGACGATGTCCTTTTCCGATTGTGTAACTTTCATCTTACGGTGGGTGGTGTCGGTATTACAATCCACAAGTTTTTGAAGCACGACAAATTTTAGTTCGTGGGGCTGACCCTCTTCTACATGTGTCTATCAGGTAATAAAAGGATTTGTGCAAAGAATTGCGAGGTCAGTCCTAATTACGCTGATACACGCTCGTGGATGCATTGTGTACTTTAACAGTGTCGGGTTTTCTAATAGAGCCTAGTAATGAGCCGCTATGGTAAACTATTTTGACTTGGAGGATTAACCATGTTTTTCACCACCGTCAGCTCAATTTGAACCGCGTAAAATCGCATTTGCTACGACCTCTACCGCACCGGTCGTCAAACACATATGATGCCAATATGACCGGTAATTACGAACAAATCAATTCTTTGGATGTTCCAGTCCAGCCGGTTGCTGAAAATGGATGACTCCTGATATAAATGGACGATTTAGCACCTACGTCTAAGCCCTTTACGTTCATAACAAACATGCTGATTACGTCGTCGATGTGCTTCAGTGAAAGCTCGTACAGCAGTCGCAACACAGTGTGATCGATCGCAAAGATTTACACTATCTTGTTTTTTGTTCCCGGTTTCGCCCAGCGGCTACGAGGACCTTCAAGACACGAATTTTGATTTGAATCCGTCTCCGTATGTTGATCTAGCACGATGAAGACAAAAATGGAATGTCCACCATCTTAGGCATCACTGCTTTGTCAAAATTTCTATCACATAAAGAGGATGCGCCTGCTTTATAAAGTGCACACTCATTGGCTCTCGAAGCAAAACAAGCTTCAGTGACAGAACGCGGATGAATCTATCAAGAACAAAAATTCAGTCAGCATGAGAACGGTTTGACGGCAATTAAGACGCAGCCAGCATACTTCCGACAATTTAGTCAGCTCGAGTCCATACATACTAGCCAGTTGCTCAAAGGACATACGTTTCCGATTTCTCTCAGCGGCTACGAGGACCTTCAAGATGAGGAAAGAGATTCGACCCTGCCTCCTTAGCACGATGAGGACAAAAATGAAATGACTACCGTCTTAGGTGTCACTTCTTTGTCAAACTTTTTACCACACGAAGAGGATGCGCTTGCTCTATAAAGTGCACACTCATTGGCTCTCAAAGAAAAGCAAATTTCGGTGACAAAACGCGAATGAATCTATCAAGTAGGAAAATTACAGCTGACTCCACACGAAGACGTTTTGACAGCAATTTAAACGGAGCCAGCATAATTCCGACGCCTTCATTGGCTCTAGCCCAGCCAATTGCTCAAAGGACATGCAGTCTACCGGACTATAAGCGCGGAGACAATCAAAAGCGACGGGTTGACAAACTCAGAGAATCGTAAACGGTCGTGCTACAAGATAGACTCTATAAGTGTGGCTCACTTTTTGCGACCATGTTTCAGAGTAAAAATTCACATGCTGAGGCTATACACAGCGCCATTAACGACTTGTGTCTGATGGTCTTCGCCTCGAGCATATATGCGATCCAGTCAAAGTTCGAGTGCTTATTGGGCCCCTATTGCCGCCAAACCGTCTCGCCACTCCGCGTTTTTTCTTTAAAGCAACCCAAACCTACGTTACTTGGCGCGGATGGACACAATGGAGACTTTCTTTGCGACAGTCGCGCGCTTTTGTTCGTCCTAGCAATTTGACAGAGATTTTATGCCACAACATATAATGAACAGACCCTCCGATTTGGCAAATCCTCAACGCAAGAGAGTCTTGGAGTCGTACTAACCGGAATTGGGTTGACCTCAGCCAAATTTAATACTTACCAGCGGCTTCTCTCTAAACCCTAACTGACCGCATTGTCATGGTACAAAGTTTGATATTGAAGACTCACTGCAAACCACTAAACCCAATCTTTACCTGGCCGAATCAGGAGCGGGTTGCTTCTGATTTACGTCCCATTTTTGGTAAAAGACATGAATTTAAACTTATATAATTTTCAGACTTTGCCTCCAAAAGGCACTAAGACCACAAAATATCCTTCCACAAAGGATTCTTACGCAATCGTTGTTTATACCTTAAGTCCACGCTTGGCGCACCAGCAGCGTTATTACATGTTTTATACGCACGCGATGATCCTTTAAGAAGTGGTAGAAAAATTGCGCTTTCTGTACATTTTGCCTCTAACTTTGGACAAAGAGCCAGACGGTGTGCATTGTTATGGGTGACTTAAATACCGCTACGGACAATCACATTCACTAAGCCTCTCCATCCAGTCACATCTCAGAACTAGTCGGGAAGAGCTGCGAGATTGATGGATGCTTTAGGCTTAATGGACGCATGGCGATTTAAGTGTACTGGTTCGCACAACCACACAAATGCCACGCGTTAAAATTGACTTTAATATTGCTTCTTGACGTTATACCTATCGCAAAGCCACCATGCTACTGGTAGCCATGTATACGACCAAAAATAGCATACTGATGATCGAAGACCAACTAGATTTCGATTACAAGCATATTTCCTTTCCAAGATGAAACGTGTAGAATGAAGATGTTCCTTTTGCCTCTTACGTGATTTAGATATTGATACAAATCCTATGCTGTCCGCAGGGGGACTTGTCGCTCAAAGTTGATGTCTTAAAAAATCAAAACTTGGATTTCCTCCAAGTGAACGCAAACGGGCCGACTGTATCTAATTGCGCTGAAGATGGTTCGAGCTTTGGCATATCGATGAAAGAGAGATGACCACAAATGTGGCAGTGCCCTCGACGTTTACAATTTGGTTTATATTGACTGCAACAAGGCAGCATTGCGATTTGTGCAAATTATCCCTCTTTGGAACAAAATGTACTCCACTTTCGGCAAGGCTAAGTCTCAAATTGCTGAGGTCAATAGGTGTGCTATTGACTTTATGCAAGCATTTAGGTAACCGCCTACAAGTTTTTTTGGATCGCCATGTGAACTTTGCTTTTGAAGCGCTGCTTGAAAGATTTTGCCCACCCTGCTTGGCGATCACACAATATAAACGGTTTTAGACTCAATCTAACAGCTCCACAATATGGACTCCTGAACGGCCCTTATCGGCCAGTAAAAATCAACTTTTTCGATCACGCTTGGACTTTTTCTTAAGAAATTAAAGCGTTAAAATGTCTAAATGCGATTTTATGAAACTACTAATGTACACAAGCCCCTACGTTTTTACTCGACAAGCTTAACAAAAATGGATGTACTCAAACAAATAGAATCTGGCGCTCTGAAATTGACATGCGTCCGTATTAACGTTTGACCAAGGCAACAACAAATAGATAGATGAGGCAAAGTGGAAAATTGCATTAATTCAAGCAAGGATCGACATCTGCTTCTACGCCGAAGTAACTTACAGCAACTATGCAACGACAATGGATGTGGATCATACGATTTTTACCGTAGATACGAATTCCACTACTTTTACTACAATAGTGCCGACTACAGAAATGTACTTCTAACGAGGTTCCGAAACTTTACAAAAGTTCTATCCGTTGCCTAAATTCCCGATGGACATCCAGTAAAGCTCTGTAGAAAAGACATCTTGCGAGTCTTAAACCCCTCGTGTCCGCTGGCTATACTACCAATCAGTTCTCAGCAAAATCTTTTTGTCATTTTCTACAATTTTAGGGCTTCTTAACTATCGCTATGGCCTTGAGGCACCACCCTCAGGTTGCACTCAATAACCTCTCTTAAAGCACAAAGAATAACATGCAGTACGAGTCTGCTCTCTGACATCCTAGGCACTGAACTTAAGCTTCGAATATAGATAAGATTCTTATCCAACTTTTGGTCATCATACATTAAGCTTGCGAGCCATTTTCGCAACACGCCACTCTCCCCGCTCTAGACGCTCTCACACATTCTCCATCAAAGTCTTTTGCACCTCAAATCCATGTCACGACCGATCAAACAAGCTGCAAAATCATCTGACAAGTCCAAGTACTCATTCTTGGTTCTCACTACTCTGTGTACATGGATCTGCATGCCGATCACTAGTCCAAGTATTAATTTGTTGGTTCAAGTGCAAAAGTAAACGACGAACGTGTAGCCTGCTCAAGAACCTTTAGCTGGATTTAGATCATAGGCTTTAACGCGCATCAGCGGCTTTCCGTCATATAGTTCGGAATCTACAAGCTCCATCTACACCTCCTAATTACGCTTCTACTACCTCGCACCATGCGGCAAAAGACTAACCGCCTCCATCTGCATATTTGATGCGAAAGACTTAAGCGTGCACACTAAGATCGCAGTTTAGCTTCTATTGCTTGATCTCAAGTTCAAGTTTTGCCTTTGACGATTCGACCTTACCCGCCAACGTAAGTTCCTGTGAGTTGCGCACCAAACAAGCTTGTCAAGATTTGACACGCTATCTACACAAGTGCGGATTAATAATTGACCTACGGTGTCAGATTTTAGCGCTTCAGCTCCCAATCTAGTGATTGGTTATATATCCGAACTGGCACACAATTTCCACGACACGACTTGAGAACCATGCGTTACTAGCTCATACATCTATCAAGTATCGAAAGCATCAAGAACATAAGCATAAAGTTTACTAGTATTACAAGCTATCTGTCATCATTCAAATGCGTCTACACTATGCATTATTTTTGTTTCAATTGCTGCGAGACCGTCTGCACCGCACACTGGCCCAAATCGTTAGTCTTTCCACCAACTAGCGTTAATTTCGTTTTCAAGCGCTTCCTTATTGAGCACCGGTGAGCTCATACTCTGCGGCAAACTCGTCTGTATGTGTAAGTATCATAAATGCCATAACCAACGCTACCATACTAGCTTTTATGTCACATCGTAATGTTTATTCTATTATATTCTTTTTCAAGATGCACAGTCCCTCCTGGCGACCAGTACTTCTGGGCTATGAAAAGACGACTTCTATCAAAGACATTTAAAGCCCTAAAGTGAGGCCAGGTTTCACTACGTCGACCCCTCTTGGAGCTGGCACGGATCATTTTCTTTTGCTTACGGCAGTAAATGTAGCAAATCCTTCTATGATCGGCAACGTTAAAGCTTATCGTGACCGAAGTCAGCAGGCTCACGGAAGTTCTCTTTAGTTGTATTGGACAATAAGCTACTTATTAACAGTATTTTGGATGAGCGAGATTGTACTTATCTGCTTTTTAAAGAATAAATTAGACGTTTATCAACATAGTCACCCGGACTTTTTTCGGGGAGTAGCGATTAAAGGACAAAGGCCATTAAATTCTTTTTACGATCATATATATGCAAGAAGCTTACGCTGTCCTTACTTGTTTGCTAAAACAATTAGGGCTGGAGAAACCGACGTTTCTCGAAAGAAACACTGCTTTTGACTGCTCTTCCATGCGCTCCAGGAGACAAAATACACTAATTTTCGAGCGTGTTCCTAGCTTCAAACCAGTCCTCCCAGATAACGGAGTACGAATGTCACGCACACTCAATCGAGCCCACGATCTTATTTAGACGAAATGTACCGATTTTACTTCCCTACAAGGTGAATATTTTAAGCTTTACTGGCTCACAGTATGGCATTTTCATTGAAAAAGTACTTCTGCTTCTTCAGGTATAGACTTTTCGCGCAGAGCTTGTAGGCTGCTGAACAGAAGGGAAGGCTGCAAATGCAGCTCCTTCCTTAGGCCCGTAGAAGCCAGATATCCTTGCGAGAAGTGCAATATGCGCGGCCGAAAGGTGGGTCTCTCCATCTCATAATCTCTGCGAGGTTACGCGTAGGCATTCTATCCGCATGATTGAAGTATTGCTCACCAGGTCAAGAGGTCACGTAGCACCTTGCACAGAGGTCGCGCACGAAAATTATACACCTTCCGTGAATTACCGTGGCATCGACTTGTGCGATAATTTGCAATCAATCGGCTATTTTATTTCGCACGATGTTATTCTGTCGGTCGTAAGTGTAAATCTATACATACACTAAGCTTAAATTTGCAATTAAGGCAGCGACTCTAATTAATTTTGTTTTTTTCGAAGTCACACCGGTAAAATTACCTATAGGGACCAGATTTTACACACATGATCGACGGCCTAATGTAATGTAATGTATTACGTTATCGCGTTGCCAAGGTATGCACGTGCTAGGCTCAGTCTGGCTAGTCCACGGCATAGAGTGGTGTCCGCATACGTCGGGTCTCGCTCGGCGGGCAGTGCATCCAGCACCGAGGTCGTGAGGGTTTTCCATATCTTTCGGTCTTGTGCAAGAATACGTACCACTTCGAGGTCTTGTGCTATCCGGAGTCGAAAGTCGGAGCCACGGGAAACAAGGTTGTCGTCGAGTGTTGAGGGGAGCGTGGTGCGGGGACGTCCGCGCCATTTTGCTGCGGTGGAGAAGAAGTAGGCACGCATCTGGAGGTTAGCTGGAATGTCGGGATTGTGGCGAAGTACATGGCCAAACAGGCGCCAGCGAGCTTGTGTCAGTCGTAGTCTCAGCGGCCGCTCATCACAGAGGTCGTAGAGTCTTGCATTCGAAATGTGTCGGGAGTAGCGATAGCCAAGAGCGTAGCGAAGCTGGCGGCGATGGAAACTCTCGAGGCCGTGGAGCTCTGACTTGGTAAGAGCCCAGGTGGCGCACTTGTACAGCAGAATCGGTAGAACGTAGGTGTTGTACAGTCGAATGCGGGTCTTGGGTGAGATGAGCGTGGGGCGGAGCCAGACGGACCAGAGGCGGTGGAGCGCGAGGGTGGCCAGGGACTTGCGTCGGGATAAATCTTCAATATCGCCGAGGAGTGTTCCGAGCTTCTTAGTGTGGCGCCAGGTTTCTTCTCGGGCTCGGGCGTGTCGAGTGGCGCCCGACGGGTTGCAGTGGCGGCGGATTTCGGTGACTTCGGTCTTGGCTTCGTTTTTTTTTTTCAGTTAGAAGGAAGTCATCAATGCGGTGCTCACCTCTATCGTAGATCTTGGTTTCTCGGAGGCCAAGGACATCGACGCGGTAGCGCCGGAGATCTTCGAGGAGTGTTTCGGGCTTCTTGCGCTTCGAACCTAGAGAATTCACATTAAAGGAGCCAATCCGGATGCGGTTGGCGCGGTTAAGGGCGTGGAAGGGGGTTTGGCCTGGTGCTGGAGACCGTCGCGTCGAGGGTGAGACTCGTTAGAGACCTGCAGGTGCCCGAGAGCACCTGCCCGAAGCGCGCGAGCATTTAGCCCCCGCGCTTGGAAGGAGGGCGTCACCCCAACCTTTTCACCCAATATCTCCAATAAGTTAGCACTGACATTCTCCATGTTTTTTGCGGTGCCTGCACATCCCGCCAGTCTAGAAGCTTTGAGCTCACTGCCAAGCGTTTACTTGTTCATGTGAGAATGCTTGTGTATGAAATGTATTACACTACCATTGTTCGTTCTTTGACATTTGTAACACACGTCTTGCTTCTCTTACTTTACCAAAAAACGCTAAATAAATTACGACTAAGAATCCGGGCTGCAAGCAATTTTTGGTCGTACTGTCGTCCTGTCACAATTTTCTTACCATTCCATGCAATGAGTCAGTAGAACAAAAGCCGGCCTTTTAACTTGAGACTTTTTGAAAACAAAGCGAGCATAGACCGACTCTCCATTTTTCTCACTTATTCGCCTATACGTAATCATGCCGCTACCCGCCGACCACGTCGACGGTGCTGGAACCCTCGACGACGATCTTCTAGCAGCCCTGGACGACGTGCTGGCTTTCTCTGAGCCGACGTTCAACGACGAGGCGTTCTCGGTGATCGATCCCATGGCACTTGGTGACGAGTTTGGTGCGATGTTACCGGTCGAGATCTCCCCATTACAACGAGCGGGAGAGTCAACCGAAATGCCCATGTCGCCGTCTACGCCCGATGATCCGGCAAAGGCGTTTGATCGTCCGACCAGTAGTCATCGCAAGCCGTCATTTCCAAGCAAGACGGGCAAAGATACGCGCGTTACACCGTACTCGGCTGCCGACAAGTTACATCGTCGGAAGCGCCCTAAAGACGAGCTCGACTACTTGCGTGCTAAAGTCGCCGACATGGAGGAGGAATTGGACGCTTTAAAGCGCCAAGAAGTCGAATCGCAGAGTAGCAAGAAGGACAAGGCTAGCATGAATGTTGGGTCGTCACAAATCATGTTACAGTGCTGGAAAAAGCTTGCCGAGCGTGAGAGGACAGAGGCTGACCTCTCAGTGCTTGAGAATTTGCGCCTACGGGCAATGCTTGAAGGCCAACTGAATGTCGTAAGGAGTCTGGAAGCAGCCATCGACCAGCAACAACGCCAGTCGGCACAGTCCTTTACATTGGCTGGTGTCGGTGTCGAAGGGTCAAACTTGTCGGACGAATCTCTGTTCGCTCATCTCAATGGAAGCCTCGACTCGCAATATATGGAGCTAAACACAATATTTGAGCTCAGTGGCATTGCTCGTATCAATTGGGACATGAAAAATGGGACCAAGGTTCTTCGAGACGAGACAGGCATGTCCATTCGACACGAAGAAGTTTGCGTCATGCCGTTCTCGACGGAAGCAGTACATCGAGTGATCTGGGGTATCTTTCGGTATCGCACGATTAAAGACATGATACTTGGACCAATTCGGACCCAAGTCTTGAGCGAAAACCGTATAAATGTGATAATGATGGAGAAAACTGTATTAGGTACATCGCGAGTCACGAATATCGTTCGACGATTCTCGTTTCAGCGCGTGTTCGAAGAAGATCGTACTGTCATAATTTGGAGCTCGTACATTGAAATCGAAGGGATCTACGTGCGGCTGCGAGCAAGGGGGTACCTCACAATCTCTGCCTATAATTTTGGGACTGATAGCTTCGGTGATGGCGTCCCGGGATCTGTGACTCGAATCGTTGTGCTGGCGAAACCTGAATTGACAGCGCTCGCATTGACTGAATTACAGGGTCCGCAAATTGGCGAGATGACCGAGTCGATTGTCGACATGTATCGCGTCAGCTTAGGCCTGATTCGTCAAGTTTTTGATACGCTTTTGTTACGAGAAGCGATGGGTGGACACCTGATTAAACATGCAAGCCCCGTACCGACCTCGACAAATTAAGTCGAGTTAAAGCAGACTTCAAATTAACAAATAATGTTAGAATTGAACCGAGAATCGGTATATATACACCACTTTTTCGCTAACTGGTCATCACCCCTTATTTTATTGGCTTAATCCCATTTTGCGGTTAATTTACATCACCTATATCACCTCCGTCACCCTTTACTCTACTGTAAAGTCGTTATTTTAGATTACTTTACATTACGTATACTACCCTTAAGATATCGGATGCGGGCCGTTTATGCACTTGTATTCTATAAATTCGAAAATTACCTTACGAGTGCGCTTTCCTCATAAGCCTCCTGACAAGCATGTTGTTGCACCAAAGCCTTGGCTTCCTTTGGTGTATTATACGCTTGCTCATTAGGCGGTAAAAGCATTGCGAAAGCGTGATTAATAAAATTAGTTGTGAGGTACTACAGGGCTCTCTCTAAGGGTGGTCAGATATACTGTCGTGCCCTTTATATGCAATGCTTGAAAACGAAGCGTAAAAAATACAGTTTGTCCGCTCCTGTAATCAAGAGAAAAACCGGTATATCACTAAGATTTTATCAACAATTTCATACCGATCAATGGCTCTATATCAATCATTCACTACCTTTACTCAAATAGTACCCTTGCTCAATCGATGATGGCATTGGCACCTTTATCACCACAATCACCTCAAACAGTGATTTCCGATACAGAGAAACACCGATGTGCGGCATCCCTCTGAAACGTTATGTTATGGTCTCATGCGTCGCAAGGAAATGACACTATAATCAAACACCCCGTTTAATGACCAGATTGCCGAAAAAACCCTTAGAATACAAATCATTCACTTCCGATCCCAAGATTTATACCGACCAAAAATCAAATATCGGTACGGCATCAGCGATATTGCTTCGATACCGAGACGAGGTATTGGAGTCGTTATGGCCATGGTAAAATCCAATCAATTAACCTAGAAAAAAATCCTATGCATAAATCGATGAAAAACCTCAACGAATCAGTGTTAAAGCGGTCAATTTGTAGGAACAAATGCCGCGATGTTTTGATATTGGTTTTGATACCGAAATGACTGAAAGACATCAAAAATGTGATAGCTTAAGTAAAATTTATTGGATCTGCTTGGACTTAGATGTTGCTGGGATAAGATTTTGATCAATTATGCAGCTGTAAGATCTGTTTATTGGTTTAACAGTACCTTTTTTTCCATTGTCCAATGACTCTACATAAATAATAGTTACTTGTAAAAATACCTCAGTCAATATTATTCATCACCGTCTATCATCTTTCTTTGATAAAGAAGCTACAGCTTTGCTTTTTGCTAAGACAAATTAGAACACGTTAAATCGCTATAAATTTGCATTATGATCGCTTCTCGTGTAATTGTTCGATATAATTCAATCAGAAAATACAATCTTCTTTTCGAGGTCCGAAAACATTATACACTCCTTCGACAAGATCAGGTGGTTCTAATCGAATAGCTATCACTTCAATCAAAGAGAAGCACCCGCAAATTCATCAGACACAAAGCTAAAAATAGATGCGATCATTACGCGTCTCGACTGACGAACCTTTGGTGTCTCCTTGAGAGCTCGTGGTGCTTCCTCTTTGAATGCACATTTTTACCTGCACACTTTCACACAAAAGTCACTTCAGCGTCATATTCGCAGCGCATCCAAATTAAAGGCGGATGATAAATTTCAACATCAGAGCTTACTGATCCATAACGCTCTTTTGACGAAAGGTGCTCGCAATCAACAGCTTCATATATCTCTAAATGCATAACTTAAAGCTATCGAGTCCGTGCACAACGCGGATGGAAACTCAAGGTGCGGCAATTTCCGTTTCGATAATTGTTGTAGTCATTTTTGTGTTGTTGTCATCTGACTCGCAGCTCATTGATTGTCGAGACAATATAAAAAGCATTAGTCTTTGAGAAAACAATCTTATACACTTGCCCAATCATCATACGATATGTATTATATCAGAGAACATATATCGATCAGAATCAATAGACTCAAGTGTTGGAGCCCTGGTATTGAGCATTCCTCGATACTTCAACCTTAATGTGACTTGTGCTGGACCGTTCCAGAGTGTGACACCGCAAGAAAATTAATTCTCTCTGCTACTTGTTAGTGCCATCGTCGAACGCGCTTTTAAGATTGTTGCTTAAGCGTCTGTCAAAGCAGTTGTGAATTCAATTCCTGAAGCGATCGTCAAGCCAGTTGACGATCAAAGTCTTAAATATAAATGCAACGTTGTCCATCTTGGGTGCCAATACGAACATTGGATCAAGAGCAAAGTTAGTGGCGTTGGTAACGTAAGCTACTTACTATAGGGAGAAGGCGAAGAATATATTTATGCTGTGAAGGATTCACGCGTGCTGCAGATGGCATGGCAATGGCAAAAGAAACTTTTTTTTTCGTTCGGCGATACAGTCATGCTGGTGGATTTGCATTTGTTACTTTGAGTAACGAAGAAGACTCCTTGGTAAAGCCGCTTTATATGATTAAAATTACAGAAATAGACTAGACAAAAATGAGAAATATTGTGCTTTAACTTATTTTATTGTAAGAAAGCTTGGTAGGACAGCACTAGCATTAGTATAGATTTTCAGCGTATTTGATTTATAACAATTATATCTTAACAGTAAAAACGCAGCGTAGATTAGTAAAGACGTAGATTTAATCAAGCTTTTTGGCAATCACAAGCACACCGATACGGCATTCGGTGCACATAAGATGACGACTGATGAATTGGTTATTTAAATGGCTACTGATTATATGGTCGCATTTAAGACGCACTTGAGTATATCGATTGCAACTATGCTATCTACGAAGAAAACATTATATTTTTTGTGATTAATCGATCACGTGAATTGAAGATTGGTTCCAAGTTGTTCAAGCATATCGTTACCAACATTGGGTTTACCGTTGCGAAATTCTATTGCCAAACACATGGTGATGGAGTCTTTCACACAAATCAGCGGTGTCGGTGACTCTTACATCAAGTTCTAAGATCGTCTACTAATCTCCAGCCATAACACAGCAATAAATCATTCTCATTTTAGGAGAAAACAAACCAGAGAATGTCAATGAAGTAATCGAACTATTTAACGAATGCGTTGCTGGTTGAATACAGCTGCTGATTTGAAAACACTGATCATGTTTGACCAATGATGTAGGGATCAATTCAGTTGATGAGCCGCAAGAAATCTTCGCCAAGTCGAGTTTTGAGCTCATCGACAAAAGATCAACAAACTTCCAGATTCCGATATATCAAAATTCGATAATTATGGACGTGAATTTAAAGGCAATTTCGTTTATGTCAAAGGTTTGGATAATCGCATCTGCTCTGTTTGCAACCAGAATTCACGATCGGACGAAACAATTCATTTGATCTACAGTTATGAAAAGCAATGCACTTGGTGGAACTGTTTTCATGCCCCGAGGGAGATCAAGGCTATTCGCTGGTCTCGACGGGGAAAATGAGATCTGAGTTGATAAAAAAGATTTTGTAGCAAAATATATGGAAACGTTCGCTGTTGTCGATAAAAAAATAGTGGTATTACAAGCAAGACGGGAACTAACTGATGCTCAGCGGCTAAAATTGAATTTAATCAAAATCGTTGACGACAAATACAGACGCTCACATGGATCAGGGGCAATCTGTGAGCGCCTGACAATTGACCACAACACCTTAAAGGACAAAGATCCAACGGCATCATATTTTGGCGAACGGCAAATCATATAACTTGGCATCAAAGAAAGAATCTGACGAATCGCTACATTTCAACAAATATACGGTCCACTTCGAACTTGCATTTATAAAATTAGATTCTAACTTTAATGGTTTCAGCAACGAGTTTGATAATTAAGATTGGCAGGCTTTGTCCCAAAGGGAATTCAGGCTCGAAACACGAAAGCTGAAGTTCGAGCAATGCTGTTTGATAAGTACTTTTATTTGTAATTTAGAGGACCGCGAGTTAATATAATTTTTTATTGGTCGGTGTCTTTTCATCTTGGATAACAAGTTTGACTTCATGCTAATGATTCATGGACAGGGAAGAACAGGTTCTACCCTTTTGGTTGATTCAAAAAATGTTTGCGATCAGATCGGACTTATGAGTAGTTAGATGCAAGGAAAAATTTGTTTTTGGTGAATTTGCCATGAAGCAAACCGTTTGCTGCGATGACTTGCCTCATAGCATCGCTAAGGCGCTTTTTCGATCAGATATATAATCAATGGTTACTCGTGGTTTTAATCCATCACCTGTCAAGGGATTAAGGATCCATAGAAATGCCAATTTTCACTCTAATCAACTCGGATTATATGCTGAATCGCAAAGACGAAGCTGGTGAATTCGTTCGTCATCTGACGATTGTTGAATTTGGTAAGCATGTCCCTGATAATGAAGTAGATATGGACAAGTGTAGAAGACTAAAGATCAAGAATTTGCAACGTTCTTGCATCGATGCCGTTTAAAGTATCTCGAGTACATACCAAATACGCAAACAAGAGGTTGCTCCACAGCCATTCACTGATAGAAGTAATAACTTCCGCGAGACTGCGAATAATAGAAACGGACTTGCTATAAGAAACGTAGCATATGAATAAGGGGCAGAAATCTTAAGGTCTGAAATGCGAGACACTTGCTCATTTGGATGTAAATAAAGTTAGGATTGTATGAATGCCCTAAGAGCCGCAAAAGATCGAGCGCGCTCACACTTAAATCAAGGATGCCGAAATGAAAATTTGCACGCGTTGTGGAGATAAAGACAAGAAGGATCGCTTTTTGGACTACGAAGCAATGCCAAAAGCACCAATTGATACTTCATCAATTTTAAAATATCGCTTCATCATTAGAGCTATTACTATTGATCGGTACCGGTACAATTTTGGCGCCGGTTGTCTGTCAGTTGAGGTTATTTCGTACCAAATCAAGAGAGGCTTAGAAGGTGTGGTTTTATCAACTCCGATCTCACAAATTTGCATTCGCTGTCTCATTTAAAGTGGTGATCATGCAAGTGTCGACATGAACTTCAGCATTGCCTTGAAAAGTGATGCCGCAATCGGCCTTTCTTTGGGCTGTGCAACACTTGTCCTGGTTTGCATCAAGCTCCCGTGAATGATTTAGCGCAGTTATTGTTCGTCCTTTCAAGTAAAAGTTGGTGAACGCCCCACATATCGGCCGAATGCCAGAGCTAATCGACTTTGGATCCTAATGCAGTAATGAGGTGCCGAAGCACCTTCGTCGAAGTCAATGAGGAACTAGTCGTCGAATATATCACGCAACGACCCAACACTGCCAGCTTACATGAAAGCCAAACAACAATTGAGTCGCACTGATTAATTACCTCTGCTTTCGCTCTTGGATTGGCGCTGATTTTCGAATCACCATTAAACTACTTTATCTTCAACGGCAGCGCATCGTCATATTGTACAATTCATTGAGTGAGGCTTGCATCGCACTTTCCCATGAAATACGCACAATTTTGCTTTAAAAATGTAAATCCTGAATAGATTTTAGCTCGCCACTTCCACAGTGACTTCGTCATGACGAAGGCCAAAAATCCTTGCCTTGGAGAACGAATCTACGAATGTCACATACAAAAACCCATGGTTCTAGTGTCGAATCCCCTTGTTCTGACGGAAGTCGATGAGCACATACCTGACATTCCTCGTCAGGCTTTCATAGAACTTGCCACCAAGTTCAAATCGTGTTGAACGGCTTACACGATCGTCTCCGCTCACAAGAAGCTTCCAGAACCAGAGGATATTTGCACCACGAATAACCAAATCAACGAAACCTTTCTTATCACTCGTGCGCCATTCTGGAGTAACTAGCACTTCTGGCGGCAAATTTAAAGTGGTCGCGTTGTACAACTCCATTTGCATTTGGCGCTCTCGAGCAACGTCGTTGGAGTTTCTAGTCGCAAGCTGCTGCAGTTGTGAAGCGCGCATTTTTTTAGACATGCGACAAGGCAATCGTCATGCGAGATGTTCATATCCAGATGTTCGATTGGATCCAACCGATTTGACTTCAGCCAAATCTTCAGGTGCATGTTTGATGCAAACTGGAGCTGCTTGTCGTGATCCTCGTAGAGGAAGCCGAATCGGGTGAGCAATTCTACTGCCAGACGACTTCTGGGAGTTTGCTCCCCATCAGGTGCGAGCACAATCTTGCCTGAAGCAACTCTATTCATGACTTCGCTCATCTTCGACTTCAACTCGTCTGACAGTTCATGACCCTAAAACATTCGCTGAAAAGCATCAACAGTTAGAATGCCGCGATAACTGGACTGAATGTATTGTAGCAAGCTGATTGACCGAAGTTCCACCTCTGGATTTTCAGCACCGACGGATCCTTGCGTCGTTGCACCAAATTTGTCGCGCAAAAGGTTAAGCATTGCCCGAGCATTCCCCATATGACCAGAGCACAGGATCCAAATGAGGTCACACACAGTTGAACCAATGCTGCCACAAACCATTTCGTCCAGTTCCACACGCGAGAGCTGCAGACCAGGATTCGATTGCGTCGCTTTGAATCCAAAAGTATTCTCCACGGGGACGAGGATAGAAATTCCAGTGCGTATGTGCTTCCGGTAAATGTCGAAACTGCCGTATGACGAGAAAAGAACAAACCTTAGGCCTGGCAATCTCCCTTCCAATGTATTCTTTAAATAACCCATTCAAAGCAGCTCATCGTCGTACGTGATTGAGCTTCATCAATCAAAACCACTCCATCGTAGTTAAGCGCACAGAATGCTTGAAAATCGAAGTTGTAGCTTAAGTTAAAGTATTCACAAAATGCGAAAGACTTAGGAATCACATTCGCAAGCACTCGCGCAACAAGTGCATCCGGCTTGGAGCGCACGATATGGTTGTAGAGTAGATCACACATGGCAGACTTTCCGGACAATGGTGGCGCACGGACAAATATCAACGGAAGATACTCCCCATCATGAGGCAAGAGACGTCTAAAAATGCATCGACAGTGGCTGATCGGTATGTTTTGAAACTTGTAGGAACACCACCTTCATATTTCGCGGTGGCAAACTCAATTGGAGTGTTGAACTGCTCAATGCTCGCCCCTTGCGCCAACACATCCGCCACGCTCGTCGTACATGCCGGAACCACTACCAACACGTGTACAGGACCATTCCCTGCTGCTTCCTTATCTTCATCCACTTCTCCAATCTCACCATCAGACAAACCGACGCGTCGGAGCTTCCTCGCGCAGCTTTTAAATGTGTTAGACCACTCGACCCACTCACACTTTTGACGTCATTTTCGGTCAGCCATATGGTACCTTTCTTGGCCAGATACGCATCCAATTGATCGGCGTCGCACGTGATGCCCTCATTCTTTTCCTTGATCGCATTCTTCAAGTCCCCTACTGACTGGCTCGCATCAATGACCACGGAGAACGCGCTTCCTCCCGCAAGGCACAGAAGAGCTTTACCATCACCGCTTTGGATTTGTAGGATATCTCATTTATTTGAAATGATGATAGAGGTTAAAAAGTAGGCTTTAAAGCTGATTTCAGACGATACCGGTATCCATTAATAGTATAATACACATCAATGAGTTTAAGCACTATTATAGCATTGATGAAGCATCGTCTGGTGCTTCTGGCATTGCATTCGTAGTTTTATCACCGATCCTTCGTATATCCTTCGCATTTATCTCTACAATGCGTGCAAACTTTCATTTCGACATACTAGATTTCAACATGAGTGCGCTCGATCTCTTGTGACATCAATTGTGATTTATCTAATTTGATTTTTTTGCATCGAAACGAGCAAGTGTCTCCGCATTTCAGACCTTGATATACCTGCCCCTTCTTCATATGCTACGTTTCTTATACCAATTCGTACCGGCAATTAGCAGCCGCGCGAGACTAACTTTTTCATTCAATGAATAACTGTGGAGCAAATGCTGTCACCTTCTTGCATGCGTATTTGGCTTATTTCTGTTATACTTTTAACGGGATTTATGTAAGAATGTGGCAAACTCTTAATATGTTGCTTTATGCTCAAGTTGTTCGTCTACTTCGTTATCAAAGACTTGTATACGAAATTTAACAATCATCAGACGCCGAACGTTACCAGCTTCGTCAGAATGAAATGTTAACACGAGTAGTCTTTTATGAGATACCTGGTCGAGGAATGTTATGAGACATATCATCGCAGCGAACAGTTTGCTAGATGGCAAATCTACTCGGGCCAACTTTTTTTTGCATCATGTTACTCAGAAGTCCAATATGATCTTAACCAAATGCAGCTTTCATGAGACTAGCCAGAGGGCTTTAACCCAATCCTCCCTGTCCACTAATCATTAGTATAATTTTATACCCGTCATCCGAAACGGTAGATAGCGACCAACGAGAAAGCAAATGAACTCGCGGACCTCTTTCTCCGTGAATTGCAAATAAAAGTACTTATCATAAAAGCGTCTCAGTGAAGTCGAATTTGTGATTTATACATGCGCATTTTCACATTATAAAAATGTTCTTTACCTTCTCCGCATTATGAGTAGCCTACATTACCAGCGCCATTAGCATGATTCTTGATCTAAAATTCGTATTGGCACCCGCGATGGATATAGATGTATACATAATGAATATTTCGATCAATACCTGCCTTAACGACCACTTCAGTTGCAAGCGCTTCAACAATGGTCTCAACAACCGTCGGCGGCGGCTCTTACAGCTGCTTTTACAGCGGGTTCGGCGGCGAAATGTACAAATGGCTTGGCGGCTGTTTGAGGAACTGATTCTACAAGGAGTTTAACAATCGCATTGACTTTGCTCACGCGACCACGATAGTTCCGGCAGCAAGATGTAGCCTTGCAGCATGCAGGGGTGCAGATTGCGACAGAACACTTTTCAAAATTAAATATTGGATATGCTGATATTTTCTATATTGTAATAAACAATCAGCACAATAGAAAAAATACTGAGACCTGGAGATTGTTCTCGAAAAAAGATGTTCGAGGTTTCATGAACTAATCTCCACTCGAGCTTTCTCGACCCCCTATACGCTTCTTGATATTGAGAAACCTTGTATTTTTTTCTTTGTATATTTTCTGCTTGACCAATTCAACCTTTCAATTCTTCTGATAGTCGCAATTTTTGTGCTTCAAGAATCGGCTCTCTGTGGATTCGATAATGATCGCTTAAGTAAGTCATTTCTTATATCCAATGCATTATACTTACTGAAGATAAACATCGGAATAGAAACTTCTTATATTTTCTAAACATGACAAATTACGTCCCATCGATTGAATCAATAGCCAAGTGTATGAATTCATCAGAGCATCGTAAATTACCTTTGTCCTTAGAAAAAAATATTGTCACACTAGGGTAACTTTATGACAATTCTTTACACGAGAATCGCAATGCCAATTTCCTCGCATTTCGTGGTGCGGTAATCTGGCTTAACAAAAACTGAAGTTGTAGCTCCACCATTAGAAAACAATGCTAGATGATGTATCATTGACTGAGAAAATTATACTTGCAGACAAGTATATTTCTTGTTGGGTCATTGGATCATAAGTTATATAGATGCTATAGGGCTCATGAGGAGACCTCTGATCTGCATAATTTACAAATCTTTTGTCCCAGCAACATCCAATGACAGGCAGATCCAATGAGTTTAAGCAGAGATATAACAATATTAATGCTTTCAGTATGTATATTAGCAAGGTGACATACCCGAATGACACCATTGATCGACATTTGGTATGGTGTGATTGATTAAAGTCCTTGTGGTCAATTGATTGGTTTTCTTATGGATGGTGGAGAGGATATATCGATATCGATGTCGATTAATGCTCCCAGTATGTGAATTAAGAAAGCATCGTCTAGTGGATGTCATCATGTAATATAGTCTCTCATAGATTAGCTATATCATATAGCGACATTGATCTCTCAAATCTCGCGTTTTTTTTAGCTTACTCGCAGTGGAAGCTTGTATTTTTAAATGCATTTTACAGATAAGCTGCCTATGTGTATAGGCTAAATTAAACACGCTTGCAGTAAATTTCGTAAAGTACCGTGGCAAGCAAATTGCTAAGATCTGGGAATTTGATAAACAATACGCGAAGTGGCTGTACCCACAAGATATTCCAAATACTTATGTACCTTGAAATCAAAACGTTCCTCGACGGAAAGCTTCGTCGATCTGACCTTTTGTTTGTGATGACGTATCAAAATACCACACCAAAATCATCAAGTGGATTTTTGCTAGCGATAAAGGTTTTATTGCTTGGCTAACCAAGTGTGCGTTCGTTGCTAACAAGTGTTCAAGTTACAGAAGAAATTGCATCGCTGACTCAAGATGAGTGAGCTCATATTGCAAATTGTCATGTTGTCATATGTTTTGCTTTTAATATAGCTATGTCAATGTGTCGATGCGTGCTACACGACAAGTTCGAGCTTAGTATTAAAGAGAACCACCTTTATTACGATGTCGCACTCTGGAGCGCTCAACCAAAAGTCACATAAAGGTAGAAGCCTCAATGATTGCTCAATACCAGAGGTCCAACAGTTGACTAAGTATATAAATGTTCTTATGCATAATACATATCGAACAACGATTGGACAATTGTATAAATCTGCTTGCTTGGAGTATAATGACGTGTATATTGGCTCGACAATAATTGAGCTGCTAGTCAGATGGCAACGACACAGAAATGACTTCAACAAGCATTCAAACGCTGTACCTTGGGTATATATCCGCGTTTCGTCAAGCACAGAGTCGATAGCTTTGAAACCATGCTTTTGGAGAAAAGTTAAGTTGTAGAGCGCAAGCACCTTTTGTCAGAAGAGCAATTATGGATCAACGAGTTCAAATATGTAGATACAGCATCTGCCTTCAATCCAACGCGTTGCAGAACTAACGCCGGGGCGAATGTTATGTGCGAGTAAGGCGGTAGATATATGCATTTAAAAAGAAGCCCCACGAGCGCTCGAAGAGATACCAAAATTTTGTTAGTCAAGACGTGTAATGACTGTCTTTCCCTTCGTTTTTTGTTTGAGAATCTCGAGTGCGTCATTATCTGATAGCAATTTAATGAAAAAAATGATCTTTAGAAGAAGCGTAAACTTTTTTTGACCTGCAATCTATATTTCGAAAAATTACACGAGAAGCGATCCCAATCAATTTTAAAGCGGTTTAGCGTGTTCAAGTTTTTCCAGAATCTAGCTCTACTTGGAATAAATCATTGACTGAGATATTTATATGATTTCTATAGAGTCATTGGGACAAAGAATATAGAGTATCGATAGGACTAACGAGAAGATCTCTAGCCTGCATAACTATTAAGTCTATTGTCTCAGCAACATCCTAGTCCAAGCATGTCCATTGGTCTCGATTAGGACCATAGCAATTTAGATGTCTATCGATCGTTTCGGTATCGAAAACAATATAGCATCAAGTATGCTTGATGTTTTCTATAGATTGGTCGCTCAAACACTAATTCGAAAATGTTTCTTATAGATTAAATTATTGATGATTCATTCTGGTTTATTGATATTTTTACCACTGTCATTACAAATTTCATACCTCATCTCGGTATCAAAAACAACAAAGCAATATCGCGGATGTCGCACCGATATCCTATTTTGGGATTTGACACGCAGCCACCACTTTTGGTTGAATGGCCACCACCCCTCCAATTATGAACCAAATGCGTTGCCTTCTATGGCTTCTGTTTGGCTGAACGGTGAATTTTCTGTCAAATATCAATTCTCAGATGTTACACCGCTAGTGTAAAAATGTGATTCTTCCAAATTACGATAACAGCATGGCCTTCTCTATCTTCTGCGAAATGCAGTAAATCACAGCGCTCTTCTAGAACAGGGCCTAGCATTACGAAGTAGTATAACCGTCTTGATTATGTCATAGTGTTCTTATGACCGACAAAACATGATTTCTGCCTCAAGTCAATCCCAATATAGAGGCTTCGCTGCTCGTGCTTCTTGTCGTAACAGCTTTCACACTGCGTCACCAAGGAAAAAGTAAAACAATTCAACGATTCGCGAATCGAATGTATTGTACGACCATTTACAACCCAGATTTCGCTGCGAAATGTCTGTTGTAGCTCTGGGACTTGAAGCGTGGGGCGTGCCTAAACTCCTTTTAATCGAAAAAAGTAGTAATTTAGCATCGCACTGGCTGATTAAGCTCTGTTTATCACTGTGTGGGGGATGTATGCTAGTAGGAACGTGGATGTGTGTACGACTACGACATACGTAATGTAATGTAACGTATTACGTTATCGCGTTGCCAAGTTACGCACGTGCTAGGCTCAGTCTGGCTAGTCCACGGCATAGAGTGGTGTCCGCATACGTCGGGTCTCGTTCGGCGGGCAGTGCAGCCAGCACCGAGGTCGTGAGGGTCTTCCATTATTTTGTTCTTAGCTCTGACTTGGTAAGAGCCCTGGTGCTGGAGACCGTCGCGTCGAGTGTGAGACTCGTTAGAGACCTGCAGATGCCCGAGAGCACCTGCCCGAAGCGCGCGAGCATTTAGCCCCCGCGCATGGAAGGAGGGGTCACTCAAACCTTTTCCGAAAGGTGATGTACTTACATATTGAGCGGACGATGACTCAGCGTCGATGTGCGGACGATGACTTAGCGTCGATGAGAAAACATTCTCGATGCTTTTACATGCATTCCAACATTCTGGGACAAGACCGCAGAGAAGCATGAGTATTGCTACGCGGAATCATACTTTGCGCCGTCAACGGCTTCATCCGCGCGGAATATGGCGACCAAGAGGATTAATGACATCATCAGGAAGCTGGATTGGAAGGAAGTCGAGGCGACTTTGTTCTCTACTGAGCGCGATGACGCGGATCCTGGATTTAAAGTCTGCAACCCCCCGTTAGACGACTGGGAGAGATATGTCAAGTCGGAGACTCAAGCACTGGTGTCGAGGGCGATGGAAATATGAAGATGGTAGAATCTACATTGTTGAGCTACCGACCGAGATACACGATAATTTGTGTCGTGACCTAGACTTCGCTATCTTGATTGCGACTGGCACGGAAAATCAGCACTTGCGGCCACGAGGATCGAGTTACGTTAAATCTCTTCGAAAGCTCGAGCCCGATTGTAGTTTTGGTCCTTCTCCCGGTATTGGTGCCGCTCGATAACTTGGAATGGAGTGGGGAGATTACCACACATTAAAGGTGGATGTGGGAGTTTCACGAGGATGGCCCTGGCTGGATCGAAAAGCGGTTCATTGGAGGCAATTTTCCGGCGTCGAGTACATTCTCTGCATTCGTATATCACCAGCGTTGCAGGTTCGTCAGTACAAGCTCCACGCGGTGGTTAATCGAGCAAATCCGCTTCCGGCAACGTATCCGATACCTATTCTCAATCCGACAAATGTGGCTTTCAACTCGCGCCGTTTGCTAGGCCTCGTTGGACGAGGTCGCACTCCTCAAGGTTTTTCTCGACCCAATGTAGTGATTGATTTGTTTCCGCTCTTAGAGAGGCTAATTTAGGAAAACCAGTGAAGACATATTGGAATGTCGATGACATTCGTCAGCGATTCACGTAGCGACTGGCGGTACCTCCCAGCGACATCAGAATTTTCAGCAGCAAGTCGACTGATTTGGATAGTCACCAAAACGAAATTAGAGTCACCTCAGAATTTGAAATCGAGAGGAGCCACCATACAAAAAGATAGATCAAGAGATACTGTGGGCATTTAAATTGAAAGTCATCACCACCTTCCGCTCAAAGACAGCCAACTACAGTATCTCTAGATATTAAAGTCAGCATAAGTCAACTTTCTCGCACTAATTTCTAGCCACTGTCATATCATGTTTGTCTTTTGTCTTGATATACCTTCTTATAAGTATATTAATTGAGTATTGTTAAAGTCAGGTTAATTAAAATCCTTTTACAATCACTTAGAGAATGAGTAAAATCGAAATGGAATATGCTGATGAGTCATCATAGTGGAAATTTATTGATGACTCTTGGTGACTCAGTGATGACTCACTCCAGATTGACATCGAACAACAATCTGCTATTGTGTATCTATTGTGACTCCCACTCACACGATAGCGACACTTGAACGATAATCCGCTATTGTGACTTCCGACAGCGTACTGACCGGGCGTCAAACTTGCTGCGCTTTTCCTTCGGATTCGTAAGAAAAGCATGGCATCCGAAAACCTTCAGATTCTCAGACGACATCGTCCTGAAAATCACAATCGTATATATATATATATATACGATTATAGAATACAAAACACATGACCATCAGTCATATAGAGTGTGTAATTTTATTAAGAGCAACAAGGAGTAGTGTAAGCTTGCTCGCAACACATAACGATGCGGGAAGCATCCAATTACTAAAGGTCGAGAAAAGAATGTTGCGTAGAGAAATTTAATTGAAGAATTGCCCCCACAAATCAATAACCATTCGTCGCTGAAGTTGTTGATAAATCAGCGCCATAGGTAATCGAGCCCGTCGAGGCCTCGAATAATGAAGTAAACAAATTGCAGATTTGGATGAGTCCATTGTCGCACCGGCGGTCACGGCGAGCGCAGTATGTGGGGAGGAATCTGATTCAGAATTGAAAAACAAATATTTTTAACGACGATTATGATCAAACGACGATTTCTTTTTCAACGACAACAAAGTTAGCTTCGCCACTACTTGGCTCATAGTCAATTTGACCAATGAACAGGGTTAAAGAGATCTGTGAATACTCTTGAATGCATGAATCATCAGTCGGCTCTTGCAGTGTTGGTGGCAGCATTGTCTCGGATAAACCTAATGACGAACGCGTGGACAAGTCTTCCTTAAAGAACTTTGAACGCACGAGAGGAGCAGGGGATTAGGCGGAATAAGCGGATGCGTCATAGAAAGATTTGACTTCACGATTGTTGATCGGATTAAGCCGAAAGCCACGATTGAGACTGATAAATACCAAAGAGATCACAAATAAGATTAAATCAACGAGACCATACTAAAATATATTGTTGATGATATGATGCTTTCGGATAAGATTTTAATTCGTGAGAGCAACGAGGTTGATCTGTATGATTTTTCGTCGTCGTGCAATGTCACTATTGTTATATTCAAACTCGCGCTGCTGATCCGACTAACATTTGTGCGAATGGGTAAAAACGGCTTGCCAATGTGATATGGAAAGAATAATGCAAAGCTTCGTTTTCGAAGAGGAAGGATGAGATAAAACTGAGTTCAGTCCAGTTGGACAAGTCTTTCAAACCTACAATATGGCCATTTCCTACAAATACAGTCCGAAGTTCAAATCAGTAGTTGCCCAGCTCGAAACGAAAAACCTTCTTGACGCAGTCACGAATCGGGTGACTCATACACCATGTGAATAAACAGTCTGCCTATCGTTATTCAGATGGCCCAAAATTGACCCTCGTATTTTCAATCTATTAAGTGGTTGTCTGCATGTGATTGATCATGAAAATGTAATTCATCAAAAGGGGGTTGATGTGTGGCTTGACCATAACAAATATACATTCTCTGATAGTAATGACACTGTGTAACAGTACTAGTCAATTGAGTCCCAAACGACTTTATTGTATCGTACAACTATGAATTTGATCAAGTCTTATCTCATTTTCTTGACTTATACAGTTAGAAAACATCCTAGTAAGCTACTATGGCGAACTTTCAATCGACCGACAGGCGAGTATGAGATACAAATTCGAGCTATAGCTTTTGTCAAAAAAAATTGATGCTGTTTAAGAAGTACAATTGGAAACCAATTCCAATGATTATGATCCGGCACATTGCGGAGTCAAATTTGGTCCTATCGCCAACATATGAATATCTCACCAATTGCGAGAAGAATAACCAACATGCCAAACTAATCCACACCACCATGGCCGACAACACGGGCTTCAACAAGATCGCAAATCAAGCGACTGCTCTTGGTTCGTCATTTGAGCCAGATGTTTCATACGACCAAGCGCCTGAACCTCCTGCAAAGCCCGCTACAACGTCTGTAAGCGAACCTAAAGGCCGTCGGGAACGCATATTCCATGGATATTTCACACTTACTACTATTGACAAAACACTTGGGTCAACGACATTTATTCGATTTAACATACAAGGTGATCATGAAACAGAAATGAAAGAGAACATATCGCCAAAGAAGTGACAAATGCGATATTGCCTTAATAAATGCAAGATTACTTTGATAGCTCATACAACCAACTTCTCGATGAAATAGTGGAATGCTTAAAGATGGTAGAATGCACGAAGAATCTAGTTGATGATCTCCATTAGGAAAAAGTGGGAATGAAGTGGATTCTTGACAAATTATATGAAAAAATGCATTTTCGGCTTCATACCACAGCCAATCTAAGCATTTGGTGAAGTTTATGATCGCTGGGACCCGCGTTTGAAGTTGACCAAGCGTGAGGTATCGATGTACTTTGGTGCCTTCTTTATTTGTTTCTTCGTCATGTGGCTGGCGTTGAGTTATCTTAGAGCTGACTGGATAGTGTTTCAATGTTCGTTGAACCATAGTAATCTTAAGATAGTGCGAAAGGTTTCGAGTGACCCACTTCGTCTGACCTGTAAATCTTTTATGCCATCCCTTTAGGCATTAACTATCGCCTGATTCTCTTCGCCGATGCACTTCCGTTTCTTTGGGTGGTACAAACAAGAAGGTAAAATGTACTTTTTAATCCTGTTGAATTCAAACACCCGAAGTTGCTCCTCATCAATTCCGATACCAATTCTCGCAGCCAATCGATTACATTGTAGCCTGTTTGAAATTGCCCTCAAATTTAAATCAAATAAGTACTCATGGCAAGCAAATACAGCTCAACGTAAAAAAACAGCTTTTACAGATACGCATGTCCAGATGCTTCCGCGACAACAACATCTACAATTTCGCTCTGATGGCACACACTCGGCAAGCTACGTCAATATCTACCTTCAATATTGGTGGGTCCAAATTATCCTATATCTGAACAACGTTACGTTTGGAACAAGCTTCTATTTTGTCTCATGTGCTGAGAACTCATCATGTTACGTCTTGCGATTCATAATGCGATCAGTAAAAAAATGTCACGGGCTACAGTGCAGCAAGTGGCTTCCCAACAATGCCAGTCACTACTTAACTCCAAGAAGCGAATATAGCATCCGGGTCTGTGATTGGATTCAGCCCATCTACGTATGCCGTTGCTCAAACAATTACCTTTTATGCAGTCAATAGTACTCTGATGATTTAAATAGATCCAACAGCTGCTCGAGTGCGCAACAAAACGTGCAATTAATGGAAGTTTTGTAAGATTAGCGAGTAACATGATAAGTTTTCGGTGAGAGATCAGACAGTTTGGCAGCTTCCGATATCTTTGCAACAGAAATCACGAACGACAATCAAGTACTACACACATTAACTCCTGCTAGGATTGAGTATGGCTATCTAATAATAACGTCTCGAAGACAAAAATTAGCCAACTGACCAATGCAGGGAGCTTATTCAAATTCGTGTAGGTCGTTTGTAGATCAGAACATGATATTGCTTGGTATCATTGGAAACAACGTATGTATTCGCTTGTTAATTTGACCTGATAAAGAATGCAGCAGTGAATGATTACTGACTAATGTACTATTTGTTTTACAAATCGCATATAAAGCCAACAACATTGCGATATATATTTTTCTATCCTTGATATCCGTTTGCATAGTGTTATCTGCTCTGGCGTTGTGCGTTTGTAGAGGATTCAACCGGGATTCCAGTCGAGATTAACACCAAACAATACCAAGGCCTCGCTGAGTAAAATTACGACCAAGAAGCATATACCGGCTGATAGTTCTTATGGTGTTCAGATAAATGGCAAAATAACTTTGGGAGATGTAAATCATTGATTATCTCAGCTTACGTCCTCGGATGAAAAATTGTCCAATTTGTGCTTGATTTCCCTTGGTTCTGACACGATAACATCAAATACGATAAATTCTCCAGTTTAAGAGTCGTATTCGCGCATTGCTGGGTTCCTTCTTCCTTCAAATTTCTGGCCATTGTCGATAGTGTCTTTGGGATGATCATACAGTGTGTCTCGTTGGTATTTGCGCAAATGACAATCTTCATGAGACAATTGCTGGGAAAAAACGGCAGCTCAAAATGAGGATTCTTGGGGGACCGCTTAGCTTTGCCTTCGAAATTGATTCATAGATCTTTTGCACTGTATAGTGTACGATAGTGAATAAAAATGTCTCTATTTAGAAAAATCATTCTCCTTTATTCGATAACTCTTACTTTAATTTATCAGATCGCTACCTGACTTTGACTACAGGTGATCAAATTTTTAAGAGTTGGCAGAGTAGTAACACCCTCTGCTTCAAGTGTGATTAGCAATATGAATTGTGGCTCACTGACGATCAACGGGTCAATTTTGGATACGTTTAGTCTTGGTTACGTTTTTGGAGTTACTCCTGATGCTGCCAGTGCAAGAAAAGCGCTTGTTTTTAATTCAAGCAGCTATATTAGCGGTATCAATAACCTATCAGCTGCAAGTATCACCGGGATAATTCAGCCTGCTGGTCAGCCAAACCTTACGTTGATTGGTAATTTGGCAAATCTTACACTTAATGCTTTACAGAACGCTAATTTACCAAATTCTGTATATGTCGATGCCAACGCAATTACGTGGGGCATATAATGCTAATGGACTTGCAGCTAAAGGTTGGATTGGAACACAGCGAGTCGTAATACTGTTATTGCAAAGCACAACAAGGCCAAATTTACTATCTCATCAAGCCAAATATTACCATTGCCAATAGGATCTAGGTTACAATTAGGTTTAAATTTAACTGGAAATGGTCTAAACGTGACAAACTTTACATTTAGACATATTGCAGTTTCTGACTGGCATTTTATAGATTCAGCTCCACCTTCACAGGCTCTCGTATTAAATAGAACGTTTTTAACGTTGGATTTGTCTAGGACTAGCAAATTTTAAATAAATGAGCCTTTTAGCCTCTACATCAATGGCATCACCAATTCTAACAATTGATAATTAATACTTTCGCTGACCTACTTCCGCTGGCCTCAACATTGATACACAATTGGAACGGCACTAACATCAACTGCTTCTAAACAAACTTACGAAGATGTCACAAAATCTGGAGGTTTTAAATGGTCTAAGACAATGACACTTGATACTTCGAGTGTCGAGCTAATGCCTCTAGGAACGTCGAGCACCAATTGCTTGCATTCATATGGCGGGAGTACAAATTGTGGGACTATTAATGTTTACAAAATATCTGATAGAAACGGATCGGTTATTGTTTCAAGGACTTCATCAGGATAAAAAAACCAATTCCCACAAAACGTATTTCACGATTTTGAGTTAATTTTCAACGACAATCCAAAATTATTTGTCGAGGGCGTTTCAGCTCCGAGCGCCGAATAATTTGATTCCAATTGGAGTGACAAGCCATCCATGATATTTTCATCTCAGATCCATAAGTTCTGTTCTAATGCTGAAAATGCACAGCCTTACAAAAGTGGGTTTTTCACACATAAACTCTTGCTACCTCAACGGATGTTTTTGTATATCCTATAGGATCTTTGCCTTCACTAACAAATATTTGTCTGTGCGTTGTTGCAGACACCTGAACAAAAGCAAGATTTAGCACCAATACACCGTGCACTAGTATATTTGGAGCTGCTCCTGTTACACTAAGCTCTGGTAATGTTTGACACAAAGCATCTAATGCACTCAGTGATAATACTGCAAACTTTGACACGCCGATCTTCGTGTATTCGTCTCACGCATCGCCGATTAAAAAGAGTTGCAGCTGTTTGACGCAGGGAATGCAACCTTCACCAACTTTGCATATTTTGAAACTACTACTTCCAACAATTTGGTTTTGATGACAGCCAATACACGAAGAGTCACAGTAATACTAGCCGGTAGAGTCGGTATCGTTACTAGATCACAAAGCGGCCCATTGCAAAGAGCTTGAAAAAACTTTTCTATCAATTAGCACAATTTCGTACAGTTAAGATGTTAGCTATAGCTTGTGGACTAATAGAGGTGGCGGTCCTTTTACGCTGATAAACGTTTCGGCTTTTTTTTGTGCAAATACTTCTATTCAGTCAGGCATATGGGCTACGTCTAATCGTCGACTAAAAAATATACTATAAAAAATGGTATACCATTCGGTCGGTATAGAGATCTCAAACCGGTAGATTTTAGTTATAAAGAAAGAAAAGGCTTGATTTGCTCATAACGTCATACATGTCTGTTCGGGTGCAATTACGATGACCGAAAATCAAAATTTGAAAGATGAGGGTGGAAATTCACCGAAAGAAGTTTGACTATGCTTAGATTACAACGCTATAACGATAAAGCATATTTCTAATGTGTAATGTATTCCGTTATCGCGTTGCCAAGTTATGCACGTGCTAGGCTCAGTCTGGCTAGTCAACGCCATAGAGTGGTGTCCGCATACGTCGGGTCTAGTTCGGCGGGCAGTGCAGCCAGCACCGAGGTCCATTATTTTGTTCTTAGCTCTGACTTGGTAAGAGCCCAGGTGGCGCCCGGTGCTGGAGACCGTCGCGTCGAGGGTGAGACTCGTTAGAGTCCTGCAGATGCCCGAGAGCACCTGCCCGAAGCGCGCGAGCATTTAGCCCGCGCGCTTGGAAGGATGTTTCTATAATTAGAAAATAAATATCGTATTAAGAAAAATCGAATCAATCACTGAGGAAAAATTAGAACATTTGCTTTAACCAAGATCCCATCGAGCCAGTCTTTTGATTAAGCTTTGTATTAATCAATCGCGTCTCGTTTCATCTAATGCTTTTCTGGTGGATTAGAAACATTGTCTTGAAGAAAAATTACTTTGCGCGCTTACTGTATCCATGTCGAATATATTCGTACAAGTCATTAGCAAACAAGCATTTGTAGCAATTGATATCGTTAGTATATACTGCTTTATCCCAGCATTCAACTTGTGTAATCTCCTTTCTTCTTCTTTTTCTCTGTCATCACCGCTCTTCGCATCATCAGATTCTTCAAATAGTAGTCAAGAAATCGACGATTCCTCGTCAGCTCTCCTGACAGCTCTTTTTGTCGCTCGTTTGTCAGTGGTGGATTTATTATGTTGCCGTTCGTTTTTGTTTCAGAAGTTTTCTGATTACGCTTTGTCAGGAAACTTAATAGCCATTTCTTGACGTTTTTGGTTTGAATTCTTTCATCTAAACTTTTTTGTGCGATATAAGGAGGCCCGTTGGGACCTTTGACTTGCTTTTTAGCAATCTCATCATACTCGCGCTCACGATTTTTTGTCATCGCCTGCCGAAACAAATCCGCAAGTGAAGCAGTGCTTGCATCGTCTGATGCTTCGTGTTAGATAAATGCCTTCAGCTTTTTACCTTAGAATACCTTAAAACCAGTATATACCGTTACAAAAAATTAAAATCGATTCTTACAATCTGATCAAGAGATACTGTAGACATCAAACCGTAATTGAGTCACCGAGTCAAAACTTTTTCCGCATTTCTCTATCCTTCTTATAGGTTTATGGTATAAAGTATTGATAAAAAGTGAAGGCTCAGGTACCTCAATTAAATATAAGAAAATGAATAGACATCGAAAGGCAATGCGCTGATGAGTCACCATAGCGGTGACGCATGGTAACCCAGTGGTGACTCACTTCAAGTTGGTATCGACAACCAAACTCGAGCGATAATTCGCTATTGTGACTTGCAAGGGCATTTATTTTGGACGACATCGTCACAGATATTCATCGCATTTTAATAGCGATCGTATGCTTTTTGTTTTGTTTGATTATCGGAAAAATAATCTTCATGATTGGTTTTGATTTGGTAGCGTATAATGAAGCTGATAAAAAATGTTTATAAACATTAACAGCTTAGCCATCAACCTTACTTTGGACCTTGCGATACCGTGCCCATAGCCGTGGCGACGCTTGCAACAACTTCACGCCATTCGTGATAATAGATTGTGAGAGCGTAGTTTCAGTTGGAAGTACCACACACAATAACGCACTCACGGGTACTATCCTTTACTAGAAGATGCTGACCAATTTAAACAGTTACAAATCGATACAGGGATTCGCTGAGATAAAAAGAACGGCCGAAGTAACATCGTCGTACCACTACTACAGCCTGACTCCTACATCTCTTGCACGAACAAATCATATCCGAAACTCACGGGGGGGATCAGATAGGGACTATAAATAACGGTAGTCTGTAGATCTTATAGCACGTCAAATGGGCTAGTCGTTCCAGGGACGGTCCAAATTGGACTGATTGTATTCGATACAGTAGCACCTGCAGTCGGATTATTATAAAAGGTTGCATGATCGAACACTTTGCATTACCAATGCCATCACTGACCGTCTAAGTGAAGGATGAGCTCGGAGCAGCAGTGAATCTTTTTGCGATTTGGTCGAAGTAGCGGAACATTTTCGTTTGAGCTAGCGCATAATCGGCGCTTGGATTTGGAAAAAGAGACGCAAAAACGTTTGCGATGGATTGATGCCGGTTCCAGCAGCTGAAGTATTATTGACTCCAGCTGTAATAGTAAGAGAAACCGCACACACTGATTGAACAAGATTGCCGGCCAAAATAGATGTCGTTGCAACACTTCTTAAGTTCTGAAGGACCGGACAATAGTTTCTAAGATTCATATCACTATTCAAGCTAGCAATAGTAGCAGGCGCGACAACGCCAGCAGTACCCGTTTTAGCCAACGTGATAGATAAATTGTTGGGATTGAGGTAAATAAAACCGTGAGTTTTCTTCTGTATTGGTCATTTCTCGAAATGGTCAGAAATATCCCGCAACTTGATGCAGACAAAATAATATCGTGCGACGTGAAATGGCGAATCTGCAGCAACCACAACCATAGGGGCTAAATAGACTTGAGGTTTAGATATAGCTAAAAGATTTGCGCTACCTCCTATAGCATCAAATGCAAGTTTTGAACTTTTTTGGTCAAACATAGTAAGGAACGATCGTTCAGCAGCTCCCATGTTCGAGTAGGTGTTAGCCAATTCAAACTCACGAACTTTACTAGTAGCTTTCATGAACGACGAGGTAACCAAGTCATCTAGTGATTGAGCTGCTCCGCTTGACGCTCGAATTGTTGGAGTGGATAATTCACTTAACACAGAGTTGCTGGTTGGACCGTCTTTGACATATATGTTGTGATCACTTCCAGTCAAGGCTTTGAATGCGGCATTGCCGTTTTTCCTCATGCACTTGTTTTGTTCGCACAGTAGTTCCGTCCATAACAACTTAAGTGCGGGTAAAGAGCCAATCCTACCATACGGTAAGAAGACCGCACTATACATACGATGCACCCATTGCTTCAGATCCCAAACTGCAACGGTCGTGGTGTAGCCGCTCCAACAGCCCCCACTTGTTTTGTCACGATATAAAGACCGCGCCCCTTTACTAAACACTCTTGACGCCCACTGCAAATAAAAAAGCCGTTGATGTGGCTATGTTGGAGCACTAGCGAAAGACGCTCCCGCCTCGTCCTTACATCTTTTTCATGAAGAGCATTTGTTTTTACGTGCTAGAGACTGCACTTGGAGTTTGCTTTTGTTCTCATGCCGCGGCTTTATTGGGGTACACCCGAACTCTAAAAAATCTTGAGGAAATTATGGAGTCTATGGGATTTGTGAATCATGGCTTCGCAGTCGGATCTCAGCACGAGGTGTTTAGACTGCACTAGGGAGTCGCTTTGCTTTGTTGTTAAGTCAAGCCCCGGCTTACCGCTTAAGGTCTGCATACTCGACCCCTCGGCCTAATGTTTAACGCGCAGGCGGCTGTAGACACTATCATTTACCGTATGACCACTCAAACATTCGAGATTTGAAGATCTAGCAGAGATCTAGAGTGCTTCAGTCCGTTTATGCACATAGCGTACGGTGTGCCTTCTAGCACTAAATTGACTGTTTCATCTATTCATGTGTCCGTGGTTGACCTACTGCTAACAGCCAAAGATCAGCAGTATATGCGGGTACGGTTGGGTCCTAAAGGCCATGGCATTTGAAACCATAACAAAGGATAGCAATGATGTTTGTCCCTCGGTCAACAGGCTGGAACATGTGCAAAGTATATCATCCTGCTCAGGCGGCACATGAGTGCCAGGTCGCCATTAGCTTGCGGCAAACCGGATTTGGATCTATGTATTATATACTTTCAATAGTTCTCCGGTGCTGGTAGACTCTGTAAAGGAGCTGAATTTTGAGCCGCGGGTTTAACTTCCTAGCAGATCTCACAAATCCTTACATACTTGCCATCCAATTATTCTCGAGAGCCACCAATGTGCTCTATATTTCAAGAAATACGTTCTCCTTTTTTCCAATTCGGATCATCGGGAGTATGTCATACGTTGTTCGAAACAATGTCTCTGTCAGACTAGCTTACTAGTGAAAATGTGCATCTGTTTACACATAGTGATGTAACTGCAATCGCTGTCGAGAAATTTATTTACTGGACTTTGTCATCCTCGCCTGCGATGAAGAATTGCAATAAAGGCTCTAAATTGGCATGCCCAGAAAATTCGTTTGTCAATGAAGCTTCGGATTTAAATGGCGTGGTCCAATCTGGCCTTCGCAAAAGCACAACGATTTTGCCGGGCTTGTACTTAACACGAAAGTCATACTTCACGAAGAATGACAAAAATCTTAGGACAAGTGGGGGCGTACTTATCGCCGTTCATAATGAAAAATACTTGACTACGAAAGGCTATGGTTAAGGAGTTTGCAATCGAAAACTTACCATTACGTCTTTTGAAGCCGGCTTACCTTTTTCTGCGTGGCCATGATGGAATCATCATCTATGCCTTAGGAAAAGCTCGTAATGGTCTGAAACAATTGTGTGACCACACAGGAAAATGTAAATGTCGTTGAAGCCCTTATTCAATTCAATAACGTACTCTAAGGAGCGAAATATAACTAAATTTAATATATAGAACAAATATGCAGCGCACATTTTTATAAATGAAACGTACTACGTACGATACATAAATTCCACATCTACTTTGTTCTCTAAATAACGCTCGCTCTACTTGCCAGCGCGTGTAGTTTCTGACACCAAACGCATGTGTACACGACTAAGCAGTGAAGGGATTTAGCGGCGTAACGAAATCCTCTTCATCGCTGCCAAATGAAAGCACGCCGTTCTTATCCTTGCTGCCAAGAGCAGCACCGGTCGTGTTGCCCTTTACAGTTGGTGAAGGTTTAAAGTTGTACGGTGCTGCCAGCGGTTTTGGAGGTGACGTAGTGGCTACACCACCTCCGAAGAGTGAGAACACGCCACCAAACAGTCCCACACCTTCGTCGGTTGGCCGATGTGCAGCCACTAATTTCTCTTGTTCGCGGGGACTCAAGTTTAGCAGCGTGGCAATGACAGGTACCAGTCGCTCCTTTTCGCTCGAAACTTGACTTTCAATGTATTTCATAATAACATTTTTCAAATACTAAACAAAACAAGACATATTAAACGTGAGTCACTCGCATGTGCAGCATACGAGTTCACTTATAACGACGCATTACCTCGTTGCTTATCGCCTGCATAGAATGCTCGCCAAATTCGTGCTGCTGTCTGTTAATTTCTTTTAGCTGGGAATTCGTGCTCTCGAACTGGAAACAAAAGGAAAAGTAGTCAATACATCAGCATCACACACGCACCGTCGTATTAAATTTCATACCTTCTTCTGGTAACGAAGCGACGTAGTCTCCAGCTCCCTGATTTGAGTTTTGAGTCTAGAAACGTAATCCTCATTTGCACAAGATTTTGTCTGCTGCTCCACATCATTGGACGATACCAGCTTGGAGGCAAGTGGGATCGGGCACGAGTCAGCAACCGCAGCAGTGATATGTTCGTGCTGCTCCTCGATCGTGGTCTGGTGCATAAGACTACTGTTTCCATCGGAATCGAACGAGCGCGACGACGACGCTGTCGAGCGCCGCTCCTTCTCAACCGGCGAGACAGGTGGTGAATATGGACAATTCCCGGCATCATTCGCAGCCAATGATGCAGCAGCAGCAAGTGCCGCTTGTAATTGCTTCGACAAGTCGCTGATTTCGTCATTTTTAGCTTGATGGGCTTGCGCTGTGGACGTTAAAACTTCTTCCTTGAGCGCGGCAACTTCATGCCTTAGCACTTCATTTTGCTCAGTACGTTGTTGAATCCGGGCCTCAAAAGCGATCCGATCGTCCTCTAAAGCCTTTTCTAAACGCGTCACTTCTTTTCTTAAACTGTCGATTTCTAGCCGCAAACTTATTTCCGTGTTAAGCGTCTCGGCCTCCAGCGCCTCGCGTGCACTCTGTGTTCGCATATCGGCAAATTTCTCAACCTCCACGATATGCTGCCGCGCTTCCTGCAGTTGTGCGTCAAGTATGCTTATCCGACTTCTTGCCGACGCCAATTCTTGCTTTAATTTAATGCAGCTCTGCGCAGCTTCCGCTAATTTTAACTTATTCCCACTCGACGTCTTTTTTAAAGCAGTGTGCGCTCGCTTCTTGTAAGTTTCAAGAGCAGCCCGAGCAGCTTTTGCTCCTTCAGTTTCAACTTGCAGTTGCAACTCTAGCTTCACCACCTGATTCTCGTACTGTACAATAGCTTCCCGTTGCGAATCTGTATTGGCATCTTTGGCTGCTTGAAGCATCGCGATTGTCTTGTGTGCCGCAGACAGCTGTGCTTTAAGCTCAACCCGCTCGGCTTCAATTTTTCGGTCAGTTTCTTCATTGTCACTAGTAGCTTTTGCTAATTTTGACTCCTCATGTCGAAAGCGGCCAACCGCATTTTGCACCTCTATATCCTTCTTCTCGACATCTTCAGTCAGGGCTGTAAGCGCCTTCTCCAGCTTTAAAACTCTCAATCGTGCAGACTCGTCGCGCGCAGTAGCAGCTGCCTGTAATACCTCTTTCTGTTCGCGCAATGCCGCATCGTGTTGTCTCTGAATATGGCAGCGTTGATCTTCGTACGCCCCGACCTGCCCATTCAAGGCCTCGATATGGCTCTCAGTGTGGCGCAACTTGTCTGCAAGTTCGCTTAATTTTTCACGAGATAAAGCAAGCTCACGTTTTGACGCCTCAAGCTCCATCACAGAAATATCGTGCTGAGCGTTCACTTCATCATACAAAGTTTTGAGAGTATTGTTGGCTGTCGTCTGCTGAGTCGCTCTCTCTTGCAACTCTTTTAGGTGTCCTTTTAGCCGCTTGTACGCAACCATCATCTCTCCCAGCTTTGACTTGAGAGCCAAGATCACCTCGTCTTTTTTAGAAACAACATTAACGTGGCTTTCTCTATCAGCTGCTTGCTGTTGGCAAAGGGCTGCTACTTCAGCAAGAGCGGAGCGGGACGACTCGGACAGCAATGCTACTTGACTTTTAAGATCCTGGGTCTCCTTTGCTGAGACTTCAGCAATAACTTTTACTTGACCGCAAAGCTGCGACTCAAGTAGGCAGACCTGACTTTCCAGACTTTTTACCTGTTGAGCTGAATCGATAAGCCGTTGCGTTTCGGCGCAAAGTTTCGACTCAAGATCAACCATACTTAACTCGTATGTGTTAATCTTCTCTGACAAATTTGCCTTCTCGTTTGTCAGCTCAGCCAAAGAAAACTCTGTTTGCTTGAGCAAGACGCAGAACTGCTTCGTCTTTTCCGTTTCAAGCCTTAATCGCTCCTCCGTATCAGCAAGCTCTTGACAAACTGACTCCAGTGTATTTGTCGCTTGCAACTCCGATGCCTTCAAGCTACGGATGGTCTCTTCTAACGTCTCAGTATCTATTTTATGCTGGTGTTGCAACCCCTCCAGCTCGCTCTCAAGTGATTGGATGCGCTCGTGCAAGCTTAATACTTCTGAGCTTTGAGCATCGCGGTGCGATTCTGTCTCACTCAAGGCCTTGCCAATAGCCTCCCGCTCCTCCTCTGCAGACACAAGACGCGCCTCCGTATCAGCAAGCTCTTGACGCACTGACTCCAGTGTATTTGTCGCTTGCAACTCCGATGCCTTCAAGCTACAGATGGTCTCTTCTACCGTCTCGGTATCTATTTTACGCTGGTGTTGCAGCCCCTCCAGCTCGCTTTCTAGTGATCGGATGCACTCCTGCAAGCTTGATACTTCTGAGCTTTGAGCATCGCGGTGCGATTCTGTCTCACTCAAGGTCTTGCTAATAGCCTCCCGCTCCTCCTCTGCAGACGCAAGACGCGCCTCGTATCAGCAAGCTCTTGACGCACTGACTCCAGTGTATTTGTCGCTTGCAACTCCGATGCCTTTCAGATGGTCTCTTCTAGCTATCTATTTTACGCTGGTGTTGCAGCCCCTGCTCGCTCTCTGCGCTCCTCTTGATACTTCTGAGCTTTGAGCATCGTGGTGCGATCTCAAGGTCTTGCTAATAGCCTCCCGCTCCTCCTCTGCCTCCGTATCAGCAAGCTCTTGACGCACTGCAGTGTATTTGTCGCTTGCAACTCCGATGCCTTCAAGCTACAGATGGTCTCTTCTACCGTCTCGGTATCTATTTTACGCTGGTATTGCAGCCCCTCCAGCTCGCTCTCTAGTGATTGGATGCGCTCCTGCAAGCTTAATACTTCTGAGCTTTGAGCATCGCGGTGCGATTCTGTCTCACTCAAGGTCTTGCTAATAGCCTCCCGCTCCTCCTCTGCAGACGCAAGACGCGCCTCCGTATCAGCAAGCTCTTGACGCACTGACTCCAGTGTATTTGTCGCTTGCAACTCCGATGCCTTCAAGCTACGGATGGTCTCATCTAACGTCTCAGTATCTATTTTACGCTGGTATTGCAGCCCCTCCAGCTCGCTCTCTAGTGATTGGATGCGCTCCTGCAAGCTTAATACTTCTGAGCTTTGAGCATCGCGGTGCGATTCTGTCTCACTCAAGGTCTTGCTAATAGCCTCCCGCTCCTCCTCTGCAGACGCAAGACGCGCCTCCGTATCAGCAAGCTCTTGACGCACTGACTCCAGTGTATTTGTCGCTTGCAACTCCGATGCCTTCAAGCTACGGATGGTCTCATCTAACGTCTCAGTATCTATTTTACGCTGGTATTGCAGCCCCTCCAGCTCGCTCTCTAGTGATTGGATGCGCTCCTGCAAGCTTAATACTTCTGAGCTTTGAGCATCGCGGTGCGATTCTGTCTCACTCAAGGTCTTGCTAATAGCCTCCCGCTCCTCCTCTGCAGACGCAAGACGCGCCTCCGTATCAGCAAGCTCTTGACGCACTGACTCCAGTGTATTTGTCACTTGCAACTCCGATGCCTTCAAGCTACAGATGGTCTCTTCTACCGTCTCGGTATCTATTTTACGCTGGTATTGCAGCCCCTCCAGCTCGCTCTCTAGTGATTGGATGCGCTCCTGCAAGCTTAATACTTCTGAGCTTTGAGCATCGCGGTGCGATTCTGTCTCACTCAAGGCCTTGCCAATAGCCTCCCGCTCCTCCTCTGCAGACACAAGACGCGCCTCCGTATCAGCAAGCTCTTGACGCACTGACTCCAGTGTATTTGTCGCTTGCAACTCCGATGCCTTCAAGCTACGGATGGTCTCATCTAACGTCTCAGTATCTATTTTACGCTGGTGTTGCAACCCCTCCAGCTCGCTCTCTAGTGATTGGATGCGCTCCTGCAAGCTTAATACTTCTGAGCTTTGAGCATCGCGGTGCGATTCTGTCTCACTCAAGGTCTTGCCAATAGCCTTCCGCTCCTCCTCTGCAGACGCAAGACGCGCCTCCGTAACAGCAAGCTCTTGACGCACTGACTCCAGTGTATTTGTCGCTTGCTTCTTTGATGCCTTCAAACTACGGATTGTCTCTTCTACCGTCTCGGTATCTATTTTACGCTGGTGTTGCAGCCCCTCCAGCTCGCTCTCTAGTGATCGGATGCACTCCTGCAAGCTTAATACTTCTGAGCTTTGAGCATCGCGGTGCGATTCTGTCTCACTCAAGGCCTTGCCAATAGCCTCCCGCTCCTCCTCTGCAGACGCAAGACGCGCCTCCGTATCAGCAAGCTCTTGACGCACTGACTCCAGTGTATTTGTCGCTTGCAACTCCGATGCCTTCAAGCTAAAGATGGTCTCTTCTACCGTCTCGGTATCTATTTTACGCTGATATTGCAGCCCCTCCAGCTCGCTCTCTAGTGATTGGATGCGCTCGTGCAAGCTTAATACTTCTGAGCTTTGAGCATCGCGGTGCGATTCTGTCTCACTCAAGGTCTTGCCAATAGCCTTCCGCTCCTCCTCTGCAGACACAAGACGCGCCTCCGTATCAGCAAGCTCATGACGCACTGACTCCAGTGTATTTGTCGCTTGCAACTTTGATGCCTTCAAACTACGGATTGTCTCTTCTACCGTCTCGGTATCTATTTTACGCTGGTGTTGCAGCCCCTCCAGCTCGCTCTTTAGTGATCGGATGCACTCCTGCAAGCTTAATACATCTGAGCTTTGAGCATCGCGGTGCGATTCTGTCTCACTCAAGGTCTTGCTAATAGCCTCCCGCTCCTCCTCTGCAGACGCAAGACGCGCCTCCGTATCAGCAAGCTCTTGACGCACTGACTCCAGTGTATTTGTCGCTTGCAACTCCGATGCCTTCAAGCTACGGATGGTCTCATCTAACGTCTTAGTATCTATTTTACGCTGGTATTGCAGCCTCTCCAGCTCGCTCTCTAGTGATTGGATGCGCTCCTGCAAGCTTAATACTTCTGAGCTTTGAGCATCGCGGTGCGATTCTGTCTCACTCAAGGTCTTGCTAATAGCCTCCCGCTCCTCCTCTGCAGACGCAAGACGCGCCTCCGTATTAGCAAGCTCTTGACGCACTGACTCCAGTGTATTTGTCGCTTGCAACTCCGATGCCTTCAAGCTACAGATGGTCTCTTCTACCGTCTCGGTATCTATTTTACGCTGGTATTGCAGCCCCTCCAGCTCGCTCTCTAGCGATTGGATGCGCTCCTGCAAGCTTAATACTTCTGAGCTTTGAGCATCGCGGTGCGATTCTGTCTCACTCAAGGTCTTGCTAATAGCCTCCCACTCCTCCTCTGCAGACACAAGACGCGCCTCCGTATCAGCAAGCTCTTGACGTACTGACTCCAGTGTATCAGTCGCTTGCAACTCCGATGCCTTCAAGCTACGGATGGTCTCATCTAACGTCTCAGTATCTTTTTTACGCTGGTGTTGCAGCCCCTCCAGCTCGCTCTCCAGGGACTGGATGCGCTTATGCGAGCCTTCTACTTGTTCAGTCAATTTCGTGACAATGGTCTCCTTCTCACTTAGTTTAGCAGCCAACGACACGGTGCGCGACATTTCCTCTGACAGCTGAAGGCGAGCTAATTCAAGCGATTCGTTCGTTTCAATGTCCACCTGCTCCAGCATACGAATTGTCTCTCGACTCGACTCGATCTCAGCCAAGTGTTGATTTCGCAACTTTGTTGTTCCATCTTTTAGGCTATCCATCTGCTCAGTAAGCTCCTTCTTTACAGAGCTCAGGGACTCGTGCTCAGTCATTAAATCGCTCAATGTTTTCGTTGCCGAATCGCGTTCCGCAATTAAGGTGCTCACTCGAATTTCAGCCCCTGCCAGCTCCATCTGCACTGCTCTTAGTGACTCTATCGTATGTGTCAATTCCTCTCTTAATCCATATACTGTCGCCTCTGCAGCTTCAGCATTCACTGCAAATCTATCAGTTAATGTCTTTAGTTCAGCGGTCATCGATTGATGCTTTAATTGCAGCTCGCCATGCTCAATGCGAAGAATCTCTAGAGTCAACTCCCTTTTGCTCAGTGTCTTTTTCGCAGCATCTCGCTCCTCAGCAAGAACCACTACACATCCTTCAGCCTCTGCTAGCTCCGACGCCAACACATGTGCTTCATCAGCCTGAACAGTCTTCAGGTTTGCAATGGTCTCGTTCGCAGCACGCAACTCTGCTGAGCTCTTTTCGCAAAGAGTTTCGAGCTCCAACTCTAAAATACGAACTTTTTTTTGTAAGTTTTCCTGCAGGGCACTAAGCGTCTCCTGAGTGGACTCTTTTTCATTTAAAAACATTCGAGTCGCGTCACGCTCGTTCTCAAGCACCGAAATATGCGACTTTGATTTGCAAAGCTGCTCTTCAAGTGTCTTAATGGACACTTGTGCTTGTTCGTACGAGGCTGTCAGATTGCAAAAAGCATGCTCTGCTTGAGTCTTTGACTCCTCAAATCGACGAATAATCTTGTCGGTGATTTCTGCGTCAGCAGAGTTTCTAGTTTGCAGCATTTTCAGTTCACTTTCAAGCTTTTGATTCGCAAGTTCGAGCTCGCCTTGCTGGGTGGTCATCATTGCGATTCTTAGATCCTTTGTGGATACATCCTTCAGTGCTACGTCTCGCTCTTCTACTAAAGTCATGACACAAGACTCAGCTTCAACCAAGTCCCGCTTGACGGATGCCAGAGACTCTGTTAACCTCGTTTCGGTCTCCTTTAAAGCGCGAAATGTCTCCTCAGCTTTACCAGCTTCTTCGATATGCCTCTTTTGCCAACCCTCAAGTTCACCGGTGAGTTTTTCAACCTGTTGCTTTGATTTCTCCCAATTAAAAGCCAGCTGATCGTATACCACTTGCTTTTCCTGCAGTGATAATGTTAATGCATCACGCTCCTCCCTCAAAACATCTGCGCGGGTTTTAGCTTCAGCAAGCTCATCACGGTTGGTCTGCAGCGATTGCAAAGCCTTCTCTGCCATCTGCTTCAAAACTACAATCTTGTTTTCCGAGGTATTGTTCCCTGCAACTTGCTTTTTTAAATCCATGATAACTTTTTCGCTAGCCAATTTTTCGTCTTCGGAACGTTTTCGGAGATCCAAAAACGATGCCATTATTTCTTCTTTTTCTTTTGATCTTTGCACGAGCTGACCCTGCAAAACCTCGACGTGATTCGTGATTTGTCTCACTTCCTCGCGCAATTTGGCCGTCATTTCATCAAGCGTGTGCTCGAGCTTGACCTTATCTTCTAAAAGGACAGACATGCGTTCCTCAAGAGATTGCTGTACTTCAATGAGTCCGCTCTTTTCAGCCGACAGAGTAGCGACTTCACCTGTAGCTTTCTCAAATCGCTCTGCCAAAAGACTTAGCTGCTGCGAGTTCAAAGCATTTGCTGCCTCAAGGTTCGCCTTCTGATCTTCAAGCGATACCAGATTGTTTCCTAAATACTCAATCTTTCTCTCGAGCTGACGATTCTCTTCAATGAGTCCCATTTTTTCCTGCTCAAGCATGTACAGACGCTCTCTCAATTGATGAATGTCCTGTTCGGATCGATACGCTGTTTCCTCGAGTCTAGCGCAAAGTTCCTGCTTCTCTGACTCAATCTCAGCAATTTTATCAGCTAACTCATTTAGCTGTTCCTCTAGTTCTTCGTTTTCGAGTTCTTGAGAGTCCCTAATTTCCACTTTTTGTGCTTCAGACTTGGCAATCCTGTCTTTTAGCATTGCGATCTCGTTAAAAAGCCGAATGCGCTCGTCTTTCAGCATACTAGTCGTTGCCTTAAACGTCTCAAACTCGATCGCTTTCTCTTCCAGCTTGCCCCTGCTGCGTTCCAGTTTAGATTTGAACTTGGCAGACTCTTCTTTCAGCAGCTCACGCTCTTCTTCGATCTGTCCCAACTGCTCTTCAATTGTGGAGATAAGAGAAACCTTCTGCTCCAGTTGTTGCTCTAGCTCTGCGATCTTGTCCTCTGCAATCGAAAGCCGCCCTTCAAGATCTGTCTTTGCCTCCATACGCTCCTGAAGCGTCAACTCCAGGCCTTGTTTTGCTTCGTACGCTACCTGAAGTTTTTTCTCCATCTCGATCATCTCAATCAAAGCCGCCTCAAATTCTCGACGCTCTGTATCCAGTGAGGCACTGCTTATTGCAAGTGCAGGATTTAATTTTGAAACCTGCACCAATTTCTTTTCTAAAGCTGAAAGCTGCTGTTTCTGCTCCAAAAAATTAACCTTGGCCTGAACTAACGATGACCGCAGCTCTTGAACTTCACGATCTTTTTCTTGCCCCTCATCTAGTTCAGTTTTGTAATCAAAAGCGAGAAGCTCACCAATGCGCTCCTCCAAAACGTCATTCTCGGACCTAATATCCTTGTAATCGCGTTTTACCTTGCAATTCTCCTGTTCGATTTCTGCTAAGGCACGGTCCAATTTACCAGTTGTAGACACGAAGTCTTCGTTCTGCATTGCAAACGCTTCTAAGCTGCACCGCAGCTCATCGGATGTCCTCGAAAGCTCTAACTCTAGTGTCTGGTTTGCACATTTCAAAGACTCTAAATGCACTAATGTCGTATCCAGCTTAGATGTTTTCTTTGCATGCGATTTCAGTAATTCTTCATAGTCCTGCTTAATCTTTGAGGCGCTATCGGCTGTCTTTGCTATTTCAAAAATCATTCGCAAGTTTTCAGCTTTGTAGGCAGTCATTTGAGCATGAATTGCATGCAGCTGAGCCTTCATGACGTCATAATTGCACTCAAGATCGGTACAGTCTTCTGTATAGACACTTAGAGAACCAACGGATGCACCATTGTCGGGTGAGTGTGCACTTTTGTCACTGCCAGAAGTAGCAGCTCGGGCTACAAACAGTTCGAATTCGCTTGCACGAGCCTTCAAAGCAGCCTCACATTCTTCGAGTCTGACGATTAGCAGCTGCTTCTCCTCCTCGCATTTGTGTATCCGTTCCTGGAAGGTAATCGATTCGCTTTGAAGACGCACTATCAATGGTTTCGTTGAGCCAACAAGCTGCTTTTTGATGTGCTCCAGGTACGCCTCGACTTCATCGAGTCTTGAAAGTTCAGTATTAGTTTCTGCATACGTCGGCCTTCCTATCTGTAAAACTTCAGCCAACTCTTCGATCTTAGATTTTATTTTAATAAAATCATTGGCTACTTGCTGATTCAGCACCTCGGTAGCATCGAGCTTTACAGCAAGCTGCTCAATATCCTGGTCCTTATCCATGCGCATTTGTCGGTGCGCATTTTGTAAGGTTTCGTGCTCTCTAGCAAAACGTTCCAGCTCCATATACAGATCTTTTACCGTCTTGTCCTGCCCGTTATTGTTAATCACTAAAGCATTGTATTGCGCTCGGAGCGTCTCAAATCTCGAACGAAGTCCTTCTGCTTCAGCAACAGTAACACTGACAGCCTCGGAAATGGCTTGTTCTTGAGGAATTTCAGCAGCCGACAGTTGCTCAGTGAGCATCTGAATTTCCTTGTTTTTTGTGTCGAGAAGTGACTCAATACTCTCGTACGTCAAGTCTATACCGACGTGCACTAACAATTTCTCCCGAATTACCACAGCTTCAGCAAGTTCTGCTGCTAATTCATCACGGGACGCAGCAAGTGACTCAATCTGTTGTCTAAGTTGTAGCGACTCCTGTTCGCAAGTCTCAGTAGGCGCTTCAAGCGTGTTCGGCTGTAAATTCGGGTCGGTTCTAGACAGACCGGCATCTCGCCCCTTTTTAAGCTCGTCACAGTCTCTTAATGCCTGGTTGAGTTTGGACGCTACTTCTAGATACATTTGTTCGACGTCCTCCCGCTCTTTTCTGGCACTATAAAGCAGCTGGGTCAGGTCTTTAACTTTGTGCTGTAGCGTGTGATTTTCATCCGCAAGTTGCTGTGTCTCCAGTTCCCACTGCTTTTTTTCCTCCAGCGTAGCGGTCACCTGGTTCATAAGTCTGTGGTTCTCTTCCTGAAAGACCATCACTCTCGTTTCTTCCTGTGTTGCCTTGTCCACCATCCTCTGCAGCTCATCATTAAGCTCTCTGATCGTCAGTGTATCTGTTTGCTGAGACTGAAGCTCCACCTGAAAGGCCTCAATCTTAGACATAGCGAGCATCAACTCTCCTTCTTTGTCCTCAAGCTGCTGCTGGTAGCGATGTTGCAGCTTCGTACTGTCTTGTTCCTGCTGATCCAGCTGCTTTTTCATAAATTTTTCAGCTTCGACCGCTTTCTCAAGCTTTGCGATGAGCTGGCCTTTGTCCGCTCCGAGGAGATCCGCGTCTGAGCCTGATGCAACACAATCACACGACAATTTGGGCGCTTCGTGTGAGCTAAAAGAAGTAATTTCGGCCGTTCTGCACATCAACAAAAAAAGAAACGATCGACGACGTAGATAAGGGAACGCACCGAACAGCGTGACGTCACCGCTAGCCGCTTGCGCCGGTGCAATGCCCTCGCTCTCCTCCGACATCATCTTGCACTGTGCCGCGTGGATGCGGTATAGCACTATTGCCTTCTACGATTGGTAGAAATTCAGCTACATACCATGTATACTAAAAAATTGGGAATGTCTACCCAGTATATAATTGTACTCTCTATATGATACCGTATAATTTAAAAAAAAAGAACGATGCAAGTCCTTTCTGCTGTAATTTACTGCTCTTTCTTCATAAAGCCCGGTACTTGAGTACGGGTACTACCTGTAGTAACTGAATAATTGACAGTCTTGGAGGAACTTACTGTAACTGCTCATTTGTCTAAGTTCAATCACTGCGAGACTGCGTAGACTGACAAGGCTACGAGGGTAGAGAGAAGGATTGCAAGTATTACGCGATACGACTGGACCTGGCTGTTTAGTTGTGCCGCCTTGTGGTTGAAAACCTCCCGAAGCTTCGCGACTTGCGTCTTGTGCTCTTCCTTCAGCTGCGTGCGCTCAGTCTCTATAGTACCTAGAGCTGTGGTGAGTTCTGTACGAACAGCAACAAGCTCCTGCTTGGTCTTTACCAGCCTCGTCTCTTTGGACCGAAGGCTCAAAGTGAGTTGCGAACGAGCGGTACCGGCTGAAGCCGCATCTGCACGAGCCTTTTTGAGCTGCTTACTTGCGCTTTCAAAATCGGCAATCTTGGCATTCATCAGTATCTTGGCTGCTTGAGCCGAGTTCTTCCACTTTAGCGCGTTTGCGCGAGCCTCCTTGAGCTCCTCATTTGCTTCAAGCAAAGATGCACGAGCCTTTTTAAGCATTTCCTCATTCGTAGCAGCAATTCCACGCAGATCCTGAAGCTGGTTTAAAGCGTTCGTACGCTGAGAATTTAGGTCATCGAACGAAGCCTTTGCTTTCTTCAATTCATCCGTACGGGTGTCCAAGTCGACTGCAAGTTTCTTTAGCACGGAATCGTTTCTAGAAGCCATAGCTAACGCCTCCTTTTTTGCAAGCTCTAGCTGTAACACATCGTCTTTCAAGCCGAGCAGCCTACGGGCAAGTGCCTCCTTTTCGGCAACTGCAACCTTGGCAATCTCTTTCGCCTTTTTCAACTCGGCCGCAAGTCCACCACTCTTTTCTTCCGTAGCAGACTGTAGCTGAGAGATCTGAGATGTAAGCTCATCAATTTTTTCCTTGTACGTACGTTCAGCCTCCTTACTCGACTTGCGAAGCGTATCACACTCAGCAGCCAGCTCTAGTCCGTTTTGCTTCGACGATTCGACCGCTTTTTCGAGTGTCTGGATGCGTTCATTTGAGGTAGCACTTTTTGCTTCGGCTTCTTTAATCAGTTTGCGCAGATTGTTATGCTTAGAAGAACTCTCCAACGCAGTCATTTTTGCAACTTTCAGCTCTTTCTCCAGCGTTTGCACTCGCTCCTTAGAGCATACCACTTCCGAATTGGAGACCTTCACTTCGCTCTGCAGTTTCTCTGCTACGGCCTGCAGTTTTATTACTTCGTTCTTTGACTTTGCAAGCTCTGCCGTAGCGGACTCGACATCAGTAGTCAGCATTTTGATTTTGTCATCATGTAACGAGTGCTTGACAATAGACTTTTCAGCTGCTGCACGTATAGCCTTGGCATCAGCCTTGAGCAAAACATTTTTCTCCTTGATCTTTTTATTTGCAAGCTGTAAATCTTCAATGTTCTTCCACAACTTGCCCAAATGAGTCTCCCTCGACTCTTTTTCGTCTTTTATTTGTGAAAGCTCATTCTGTAGCTTGTCTAACTCATCACGAATAGCCTTGGTGGCATTCCCTTCAGCCTGAAGCTTCTTCACCAGCGCGGCATTTTCCTTTGCAAGCTTTGCATTGGACTTTTCTAGCTCAGACCTTGCCTTCTCGTTCGACTGGCTGTATTGTGTAAACATTAAACGCTCCTTATCCAGCTCAGCCGTCATCTCGGCCATGAGCTCGGCCTCCTCCTGAGTAATGGCATTGACTTTCTGCTCTAGTTTGGTCTGTACGTCACGCAGCCCCTGCTCTACCTTTTGAGCAACTCGATCTGTCCGACTGGTCTGCTTTGTCTTGATACTTTTCCCTTTATCATCGGTCGTAAGCTTAGCAAAAGCTTTGCTCTTCTCATGCGTAGGCACATTAACAGCCTTCTGAAGCTTCTCAGCTGTCTGTGTGGCTTCAAGCACCTTTACACCGGGCTGCACCCTTAAATTAACCATTCTATCCGCATCTTCTACCATTTCCAAACCTGTAGACACTACCTTCTCCTCTTTGACCTTCTTATTCTTCTTCTTGGTCTTCTTCAAACTATTTTTCACGACTGTATTGTGTTCCGCCACAACCTCCACTTCAGTCCCGTTGATAGTTTCGTGCTGTCTAAGATATGTCAATGCTTTTTTCGTGCGCTCAATCCGCATTACTTCTGTCTCCAACATCAAAAGCTTTTCATCCGCTTCCATCATACGGCTTTCGAGTTCAATAGTGCGTTGCTCCAGCTTGCTGTCGGACACCACTAGCTCGTCATTAGCTTCTTCCGTTTCTAGTGTCTCAGCTTCCAGCTGATTGTCTGCTTCATAAGTTTCTGGTGTCTCAATCTCCTGATACTTTCCTGCTTCGTCCATTTTCTCTTTCCGCACCCAATTCTGCAGCTCTTTACGCAGACCTATGAGCCTCTGGACTTCCTTAGCCACGTCCTTCATCTCTACAGCTTCTTCGTTTTTATGCATCTTAACCCTTAATACGCGCACAGATTCTGAGCACGACTCGATCGCCTCCTCTAGCGCTGTGCGATTGTCGAACGTCATCGTCATGTTGCTCCGAAGTATGCAGATATATATCTGAATGGGCTTTGGCGCCACCTTTTTTGGGAGAATGTACACCACACAAAGAATGTGTTTGTACACAATAGTACCAAAAATCAGGTTCAGCTAGTCAGTCTAAGAGTCAGAATGTTCACTCCAAAGGACAGCAGGTATGCGCGTGCGGCTGGCAGCGCTTGTTTTCCTCGCTGGAGTGACGGCAGCGAAGACGACCACGCGAGTGCGCAAGAGCTGGGCAGCACACAGCAGAGATGAGAAAAGTTGGTTTGCCGCAATACTTGTAGTGGCACCTACTTGTTGCCTTGACAAATGTCTGGTGGTGTTGTGTAGAGCTGTATTTAAACGCGGTAAAGAAAGCCATGACATCGGGATATCACATGCTGTTTACGCAGCTTTATATGGACTCGGGTGGCTTGGACCAGGTCGCCGGTACATGCGGCGCACCAGCGTGGTATCGCAAGTACCTACTCGGCTACGAAAACATGCTCCGCTCGCTGGACACGACATTTAGCAACCTTACACTGCCATATTGGGACATGTTTGAGGACTCAGCCAAGCGCATTTCAACGACGACGGTATGCAATGGTATAGAAGGTTGTTCGCCGATATTAGCGGACCTGGGAGGCTGCGAAGGCCCTGAACTTAAAGCCGGCGCTTATGTCGTGAACGGCGAGGCCATTCCGGGCGGAAATTGCGCGAATACCAGCGTGGCGGCGTATGCTTGTACAATCAGTCGTAAGTGCGAGGAGTGTATCCCACGCGGAGAATGGAATATCGGTGATTCGTCGTTGGAAGTTGGTCCAACTACTTTTGCCGATTTAATTCGCCATGCCAACGAAAACAGCAGTAGTGGAGCCTCGTCTATGGACACTCTGCGTAAGGAAGTTCAAAACTCGATTCAGATGACAGTGCACAGCATCCTTGGTGGCGTGTATGAGACTCGCGCTGCTGCATTCGACCCACTTTTTCTTAACCATTAGTACGTCAACAACTTTATAAATTAATAGCGCACGGCTAATCGAGCGTTTGTTGTTTGTGGCTGAACAGCGCAACGCTAGATATGGTGTACCAGTTTGTTCAGAGTTGCAATCAGAGTATTCCTCTGACTGGCGCTTGCAGAGGAAAGGGCGATTTTACGATTTCCCCAACAGCTACGATTCCAATTAATATCAAGAATACAGCGGTCGAAACGCATGCTAAACTTGGTAGGTTCTTTCGCAGCGTTGGCACAGCATTCAAGAGTATGGACGCCTTTGTTGTTGAGTATGAAATTAGTCCATTTCTCCATAATACGCTTAAGAAGTTTTCACTGCAGTGCGACGCCGACACAAGCGCCATTAATGCAATCACGTACTCTGAGTCAAAGAGCACATTTGAAGATGCTGTAGGAATTGACACTTTGGTAAACGACTTGGCTGCGTGCGACCGAACGTCCGAGGTGAAGGGGACGACAACTGAGGCTGCCTCTGCCTTCATTTCGTGTCAGTTGCTCTCGTCGCTGCAAAACGGGATGTTCACAAACTTCAGTACACCCGTACGCGAGTTCTTTGGTGTCACGCAAGATGATCTTCCAAAGTGTGTGGGAGATTTAGCAGCCATCACCTCCGTCGAGGTTACGGTCACACCATCCGCGAGTTGCCATGAGGCGATGTACAGGGATACGAGCATCAGTACAAAGACAGATTTTCATTCGGCAACTGATGGCTTTGCGATTGTTACCAGAGGTGCGCAAGATGGGAATGTTCGGTACATGAACCCTCCAGGTTTATAGATGTGTACTCATCGTGTAGGTACATGTAAATGCGTTTGTCCACATTGTGATGCTTGAATATCGCGTTGCTTGGAAGCGTAATATATTGCATTACTTGATTGCTTAAAATTTCTAACGAGTGGGCCACATGAGAGTAAATCATGGACAAAGAAGTTAAAACGCTTTGCAGCTGTTGTCCTGCTCTCTCTCGGAGCACGCATTTGATTTTGATCAGCACATTTTCAACGCCTTGAATCTTAAAGTGATAAGCTTCAGATACTTGCACAACCCGTTCGGACAAATAGAATGTCAATGCCCGTAAAATTACACGAGCAATGCATATCGTCCGCTTTTGACTTGATATCCCAAACGAACTGTTCGTTGCGCAAAAATAAGGAAGCTCGGTTGCTTTTACTGTAGATGTTCGGCCATGGATGAGCACATGAGCTGGAATTTTAACGAGATTCTGAGGTGCAGCGACCCGCTCGTTGTGTTTTCAAGCGGCAGCCAGCAGTCCATCGGACTGCGAGAGGTAAGTTCATTTAGAGAAACCTAAAGCAACAAAAGCACAAATGAAAGCTCAATTTGTTTCATTACAACTTGTACAAACTTGCTGCACAAAACTTACCTTTGCTCTCCCCATGAACTGGTGGCTCAAAACTTTGTTCTTTTGGTATACGGTACATCGCAACATTGTTGGTGGGCCTGCAAACACGGACGACAGCAGCCTTTCAAAAGCATCCACTGCATCGCGATCTAAGTCGTTAATGTTGGCATTCCAAACTTGTGACGACAAGCGGCTGGCCCGCGCATCCACTTTACGGATATAACCTTCATTATTACTATTTCCGGTTGTACTGCTTGTGTGTTTAGCGTGGATAGGGATGGCAAAACGAAATGTATACTTGTTTTCGTCAACTCCCCATCGCGGATTGACACCGCCTTCACCAGTAGGGCTGCGATATGTATGCAAACTCCACTCTTCCGCTGTTTGGAGATGGTTGTCATTTGCATGGCATAACTCCAAGAAGACGTATGCATCGCTCCAATTTCCAAGCCAGCTACACGCAATCAAATCCTTTGCTTCTATCAAATTAACTGTGACGACTCCAACGAATCGGTGCGGTAAACCAGCCACTTTAAACATCGCATTGCGTTGGCTGCGCGAGTAAATCTCGACTAAAAATGGAATCCGTGGCTCGTCTCTATCAGCAAATCCACGTTGAATATGCTGATGCAGTGTACGATACGAATGAAGACCATCTGTACAATACTGCGTAATAACGGTCACTAGCCAGCCCTCCCCGCCTGTGGCCTTCCACATCGCAATTAAGTCTGAATCTTCAAGCACAGAAGCAACAATTTCATCGCATGTTTCTGAGCAGATCGGACTTAAGCGGTCCCACCCAAGTTCGACGTGAAGTGGAGACTGGAAATTGTGCATATACCGACGCACATTCCACTCAGCCTCAATTTCCCATGGGTTCACAAACATCATTGATTGCGAGAAGAAGGCCTCAGGCAATATTGTCGTCTCGGACATCTTACTTTCAATGTCACTTGTCAAACGCGGACGAAGCAAAGAATGCTCGCTAGTTACTGAGTTAGCAGCAGCTTTACTGTCATCGTGAGAATGAGCGCGATGACGGTCGAATGGAAATATTTGTGCGTCTTCGCCACGATGTGTCACTAGCAGTCGCAATTTACGTTGCTTGCAACAGCGGCTTAAAAATGCGTGAATCTGGTTGATTGTATCATGTTCCGTATATTCCTGACAAAAAAAATTGTGGCGGGTGAACCAGCTAAATGCATCTCGAAGCACAAAGCTCTTCACGTATACTCGAGGATCCAAACGAAAGCGCCGTAATGTCGTACGCACTCCCACTTTTTCATTTTGCATTAATAGCAGCACATAGTCGTCACTTGTATTTACCAGCGCCAAGTGCAGCTCCATGCTAATACCGACACTATGAAGGAAAGTCAGTAAGCTTTCCGGATCACCATCTTCAATTTCACTATTGGAAACAACTTCGACAGCAGTAGTGCCGTGATACGTTGTATGTCTAGCGCTCGAGCCATTGGGTAAATTTTCATTATTGACGTCACAAATGACTGGTTTTTGAGCATTCGCGATGTCATCTGCTTGACAATGAAGCTCGTCCCACTTATTCGAAGCAATAGCTGCCTTAAATGCTGCAGTGTCGAAGCCGTAAAGACCACAGAGACACGGTTCTTCTTTCACAGAGTAATCAAATTCGCATCGCAAATGCGACTCAATCAAAGCGTACCACCGCTTAAGTCCTTCTACAGGATCATCGCCCATTGCTTTCCATAATTTTTGAGGTGTGAAAAGCGAGCTCGCAATGTCTGCCTCAAGGCACCCAGCATTACCAGTGTCAACATTGCCTTGGAACGTACTTAAAAAAATCGTCGCTCGAGCATGCAGAGTTCGAAGCACGGACACCATAAGAATCAATGAATACATCTTACGAATTTTAAATTGGTTCTGATTAAATGCATTGCCAATGCCTCCCCACGACAAGAGCGAGATATTGTTTTCACTTGCTTGACCTGTGGCGACGGCGCCTAAGAAAGTGTAGCCGAGATTTCCTTCAACTATACGTGTTTTATGTATCTCACTTGTGCCGGTACTCGACCTTCGCAACAACTTGGAAAGCAGTCGCAAGTTCATTTCAAATGCAAATGAGCTCATAGAAGAGATTGTTTCACTAGCGGGCTTTTTGTCAACCTTTCTAAAGGAACAAAATGGCAGCGTGACAGCTTGACGCACAATGTCGGACCGTTGACGCGCCCAGCTTAGAAATATGATACCTGTACGCACAGCAACACCAATGTGCGCGACCACGCGAGCCGGAAGACTAATCTGGCATTGGGCATCAAGATTCAAAATATAGCAGAGCTGAATGGTAAGGCCCTCCCAGTCACGATAAACATCTTCAGCTATACTGCAGGACGCAAATGTTGAGCACGAGTGAAGCATCGATAAGGACACGTACTCAACCCACTTGCGCAACGTTGATGCTCTTCCAAGCTCTGACAATAGAAAACACACTTCGACGATATGAAGGTATGCATGCGGGTGCATTACTGCGAGTGCAGCTTCATGAACGTAAGTGCGATCCACCTGAAACTGTTCACAAAGCGGAGTGCACAATTTGTCTAAAAATTCTTTATGAACTTTCATTCGATGGTGATGCCGTTGTCCACAAAAAGCTGCGACCTTTTTCTCGTGAGTGAAGGTATTGACGCACTCACTGTTCCGAAAACACATGTCCAGCTCGGCACGAAAATAGCTAATCATTTCGCGTGCGACACGAATACCAATCATCTTGCCCACGAAAGCTGACGATGCCCACCGTCGACACTCGATATCAGCGATCTGAGCTTTCAGCCACGGTGCTGTCGAAGGTGGCTTATCTGATTGCAATTCCTTGTACCAAGAAAAAGAGTTTGCGCGATGACGCGACCTACTCCTCGAATGATTTAGTGTGACATTCGATTCGTTAAGAGAACTCATCCGCCTTTGTGAGGTACTGGAAAGGCCTTGTAGAGGAGATTGACGCGCACTGGATGGCGCATTCACTGCTAGCATAAGTCCTTGTTTCCAAGTGTTAACTGAAGACTGAAAGCGAGGCGAGGTTGGATTTTCAGCTGTTTGTATGTGTACGTCGTCAACCACCATACTGCTCGCGGAGTCACTAGCTTCGACCCTCGAGATTTCAAAACGTGCGTGGAGGTTGATCAGATGCCGTGCTTGGAGCATCCCGACGAGCGCTGTATCGCTCAATCCACTTCGCTTGCAAATATAGGCAACAAGCGAATACGCATGCTCGATATCTGCCGTTGAGACTAGCTGTAAACGTCTCGTTTTGGGAAAGTTTATGGCAGATGATACAGTGTCATCCGCGAGAATTTTCTCATGCATCTTATTTCTTGCCCAACTGAGCAGCGACGAATCGACACTTGAGTGAAGATGTTGAAAGTAGACTGTGAGAGATGTGAGATTGATAAAAAAGTGCGTCGCCCGCGCCACAATCAATAAAAGATCATTTTGCGTAAAAACCGTCCAATCGTTGCCTTTACAAACATCCACGTCTTGATATTGAGGTAGAAGCACAGTCCATGCTTGTTCAAATTCCTCAAGCCACCACAGTGCACAGCTTTCAAGCCACACGTCACACTTTTGGCGGAAAAAAATAATAACCTCTTGCTCCAGTAATTGCTTTGTCACCTTCCCAATCGGAGTAATGTTGGTCTGACTTGTCGTAAAGTCATGCTGAGCTTTGTCATTTGTTTGATTTTCCATAAGTCTGGCAATCACTAATGCCAAACTTATATCTCCAAGACGCAATGCAAGAACCCGAATTGCGTCTTGAATCCGCGGGGGATTACACAAAAGAAAAAATGCTGCTGCGACTTCGTACTTCTTCTTACTAAGCAAAGAATAGGCATTTCGAATAGCAGCATTACTCCAGCGCTTTTCCGAAAAGTCATTTTCCAAAAACGAGGCTAGTGTCTGATATTATAAACACATACAATTATAAGGTAAGAATTCAATACCACAAAATGGGTGAATTCTCACCTTGTTTGATTCAGATTGAGTCAGGTTGGCCAATGCGCTAAGCACTTTCTCCTTCCCAACTGCCACATATAGTAAACACACCTCCATCGCATCTTTGGACCGAGCGTACGAAAGTTTCGCGAGCCTGCAAATACATTAACGCAACAAACGACTTTTAGTGATAAAAAGTACTTAATGCTTAGCAAATACCCCACCTCTCCACAATTTCTCGCAACTTTTTTACATCCTTGACCCAAAGTCCCAGCCATAAGGGGCGAAGTTCATTCCACTGCATCTGGGGCTGGATGCAGTGCTCCCATAAAAATTGCTGTGCATCCGAGTGTAACGCCCACAATAGTCCTGATGAAGGCGTGTCTTCCAACTTCGATGGCCTAAAACGCTTCTCGCGCTCGCTGTGCAACTCTCGCCACTCAACACTACCTTCCCACTCTCCGATTTGTGGATTGCTTGATGCTTTGTCAGTGCCGCCACCGGTGTGCGCAAGCACTACACTTTTCAGCGATTTAGCAAACATATTCATTGCAAAGAAGCGTTTAGCTCCAAGATCTGCAGCTGAAGCATCCAGATCAAAACCGAGCGATTGAATCGCATCCACAAAGTGTAGAAGCGCCTTCATCTCCAGGAAATGTTCTTCGCTGAAGGATGCGAACAAAATCAAGGCATTCTCACGTACTCCATGCTTTTTACATAATGAAATCGATTCAACTGCAGCCAAAATCGTTGCTGCTTCGCTCGATGCTAAAGTGCGGTCATTACCCTCATCGAAACAGCATTCTTCTTTGCCAAAACTGTAACTTTTTTTACTAAATTTGCTCGTAGGAGCAGCAAAAAGATTCTCTGCCTTATCAATTTGATAACTTCGGTGGATAGATGTCGAATATCGGCCGATCGGATTTGGCATTTGGTCCTCTTCTTCTCCACTGTCTTTCTTCTTCGAAAGTGCAGGGCCAGTATACGAGAGTATCCCATGTGAAGCGCTGGCACGAGCTGAAGGCTCGTGCTCGAGCACTTTTGCGAGTAATTTAAGCATTTGGGCTGCATCTTTAAAAGCTCTGGAAAACTCGTAGGCCACTTGGTCACCAGCAAGTGAAGTATCTTTCTCACCAACACGCGCATGCATGCCGAACATCGTCGTAAGCAGCACGTACGGATGCCACACAGGAAGTTTTTGCGGTGATTCAGCTGCTTTCCAGTCCATCGAGTGTTGGAGGAGGCTTCCTGGCTCATCCCACTTGCCAATGACCACCGGCATCTCGTTAGAAATTAATTGAAGCGAATTTTGACCCAGGCGTAAGTAATTTATCTGGCCGCCACCAATCATCAAAGCGGACGAGTCTCGTGTGCAGTCGAAGAGAGGGAGTGGACTCACGATGTCATCTCCAATTTGAGCCCATTGATGCGAAGTCATGTCGTAGTTGTAAATCACTAAAGCGGACTCGTACCGCACTGCAAGTGCGTCGACATTAAACTCAACATGTGAGTCGCACCACGTGAAACCCAAAATGTTTCCTCGGCCACTTGACGAGATCGACTCTTCAAAGCGTAAAATTCCCAGTCCAGACTCTGCTTCGAATATATGCAAATCTTCGGGTCGGTCAGCATGCAGTACAGCCACACGATTGGGATCGTCCACTTCGATGTGGCTAATGCCGACAGCCACGGCCGATTTCATGTCTTCGCCTTTATAACTTTTGGCTTGATCAGTCGAAACATACCCGCGTCGACAAAAAGAACCAATTGACTCGCGAGCTGGGTATGCGCTCGGTAACGGCGTAAATTCGGTACCACCAAGGAGGTTAGAGCTCATAATGGTAAACTGAATGTTATCATCAATAAGCTGACAACGCCAGTGTTCCACATTACCCGCAACATCTCCAACAAATAGAAGGGAATTTAAACTATTTTGGTTTCTTGAAGATCGTTTGCTTGAAAATGCTCGCTGGCGATAGTCTCTCTCACCAGCAAGTGAGGTAATGTTTATCTTCTTCCGAAATGCTGCACCTTGAATATGAAGCGGACTAAGTCCAAAAGATTGATCTGCAGCATTACGAACCCCTTTCCACACACTAAGCTTGCCAGGTAATGATTCAATGCCAAAAATCAGTACAGAGTCAGGCACATATTCGCCATCGTCAGCATACGACGGACATACACATAGTAATGACAATTTTGGTGCTACTCTTAAATGAAGCAGTTGTTTCCAGCCGCCATACATCGAAACCGCCCCTGCATGGATCACATCGTCCACACTGCTAGGACTTTGAGGATTCTCTTCCGTCAACGCTGACATAAAACTTCGTCGAAGTTTCGATGCATACTCTTCAGCAGAATGCCCCACTACATCGCCGCCATCTCCTAATCGAAAAGGGGCAAGCATTACTGATTGATGACTGATCGCATTATCACGTTCTTGGTTCCTTTTTCCATTGTAGTCCTCCGCGCAAACTGCTCGAAATCGCATGAGCAGAAAGTCTTCAAAAGGGATGTCGCTAATCAATGCAAGCACTTCCGTCACGTCTTTACCCACAACGTTCTCATTATTAAGAGCAACAAGTTCATCATCCTCACTTACTTCACTGAGATATTTGTTGCTCGAGCAATTTCTCGCGACGATTAATTTTTCTTTTCTTCTTTCAAACTGAATCCCAAACTCCGTTTCTGTCGGCTTTTCGCAGGCAACTTCGTACTCAAATCCAAATTCTCCCGTTACGTAGTCGTAGTATGTCCAAGGAGATAAACTTGGAGAGCGCGCTAGCTTTCGCTGCTGTTTAGGCAACCGAACTCTCGGGGAAGAAACCACCGCAACATCAGCTCTTGCCGACCTTCCGTACAAATCAATAACTCCTGATTTATGAGCAACAAGGAGTAATGGCGTAGCATCAAAATGAAGCGTGGGCACCCACTGGATGCACAACACATCACCGCTTTCGTCCTCGCACGGTAACACGCCCGACGGGATTAACCGCGACTCAGCAGAAAAGGCGGAAAACGAGATCCAGTAGACGAGAACTTCATTCCGCCTCATGCCGTCGTAGGACGCGTACGTATCAACGCTTGCAATTAAAGGTAGGGACGGGTGTGCTGACAAAGCTGAGATGGAACCTAAGTGACTTCGGTACCACGACTTTTTCAGTAATTGCGACGGTCGATCTCCTTCGCCAATCGCGACGTGGAACGACAGCATGATGTGATCAGCGCGCTGAAGTACAATATCCAACTTGGACGGCATCCCAAAGTAATTTTGTGAAAAATAAGCCATGACACAGGCCTCGCCCAGTCCCACACCCTGATTTTGCTTGTCGTCTTCACCGTTTACCTGAATTTGCAACGTCGTTTCCTCTACTGTAGTATGGGATGAAGCAATTCCTACAAGTCTCCACAGTCTTAAAATGCCATGTCGATCGACACCCGAAATCCAGTCCGCTTGATTATCATGTCTTTCGTTGATTACCTGAAAATTCTCATCACTAATATTTCTATTTTTCGACAGAACCCAGCGGACATTGTCAAGCGGGTGCATCGGGTCAAACACTAAGACGGGTTCAAATACGTTTCGCGTTTCAGTCCAAACCCGGATCGACCTTCTTACGGTGCAAGTCAGTAAAGTCCTTGGCGGTTCAAACCATTGAGCCGTCCGAGTCCCATCCGTCTCTAGTGTCGAATGCCATTGCGTCAAGGAGGGTTTCCACGAGAAATAAACTACTGGGTCGGGATGATGCAGCGATTCGACTTTGTAAAGCGTTTGATTCTGATCAGGTTCCCCTAATTTTCTCTTCATCCTCCAGACTCTCACCTGCTGCATCGCCAGTGTGGCGAAGACGAAGACACTAGGCGAGTACTTTGCCACATCACAAACTTCTGTATCCTCTTTCCATAGAACTGGAGCTTCGTCAGCATTTGAGCTCGAGCTGCGCACATCCAGCTTGCCTACACCGGCCTGTGGTCCACAATAGAGCAATTCGTCTGCGTTGCGGGAAAACGCGAGCCCGCGAATAAATACGTGCATCCCATTTAAGTGGTAGCAGCTTATGGCTACAAATTGAACATGGCTGCGCGTCTGCAAATCTCGCTGTGGTGCGTGAATGAGGATCTTAGTGCTTGAGAGCGAAGCCAAGCGGCCGTGAAAAGCGCTCCAACGTACGAAGGCCACAGGTGAATGGTGGCCAGACGGTGCCAGACGGGATAACAAGATAAAGTCATCACTGTCGTATAGACGGATTTCTGTCTGCGTGGGCACAGCCAGCACGTTGCGACCGTCGATGCGCGTCCAGCTCCATGCCCGCTCTACCATCGTCCTTGATCTTTTGTTGAAGTTTTGGGTGGGAAAATGTCACAGATTCTCTTTTAATATTCACAGATTTTGGTACGATTAAAGTATATGTTTACGACATAAAGCATTTACACTTCAATACCGGTAAGAAGCTTGGATTTTCAGTGTGGATAGCCTAAATCGGTATAAGGGAGGCAAGCTGCGTTACGGTGTTGTCCTCCTGATACATGAAACGATTCTAGGTACCACTATGCTGTAAGGTATTTCTGCCTTAGAATTTGTCCCTAGGACCCCAGTATTAAAAATGGGTAAGTATAAAAGCCTATTTTCCAAACGCAAGGATGTCGCATACTGTAAAGCAAATTTTTTATGACCCATTCTTTCGTCCGCCCTAATGCCACGACCACGCGACTGTTTTAACAACAGGCCCAAACATCTCTTCCACAGTCCACACTGAAGACAAAAAGGCAACTGGTTTCACCCAGAGCGGAAAGCGGCACGATTAGGAAACGTCAATTTATATTATGGGAAATTGCTGCTCTTCTGAGGCCTCGGCGGTCGTAGCACGGCGGTCTGTAGTCGACAAGGAAGAAGTGCAAACGGCGCCTTACAGCGCTCTCCCATCGCCGCGCAAACACACGGACACAGAGGACACTGAGCCTCGCGTCAAGGAAGTGGAGCCAGCGTCGTCTCCTTCGCCATCGTCACCCTCATCAGAAGGGCCGGAGGACGAATTTTTACCGGAACAAGAGTCCAATTTCCAGCACGTGGAGAATACGCACCACATCAAGATTGGAGACTACCATCTGCGCTACTCGTACTACTCAAAACGTGGCTACTACCCTGAAGGTATGTTCTGTGCGGTTAATAAATACAGTAATGAGAGAACGTTTGACAATTGTATCAATTACAGCAAGAAAGAAAGCCAATCAGGATAGCTACTATTGCGAGACGCACTTTGCTGGGGACGACCAGAAAGCTTTTTTCGCAGTCTTCGACGGCCACGGACAATATGGTGACATTTGCTCCCAATATACAGCCGAACATTTACCGAGAAACATTATCGAGAGTCTGGATGAGAAAGTTGGCATTTTACCGGCTCTTACACGTGCTCATGTGCAGACAAATCGAGCTATGCACGAGGCTAGTTTTGACGACTCGATGAGCGGCACGACGTCCATTTCGGTGCTTTTTGATGGCAATGAAATTTATGTCTCGAATGTTGGGGATTCAAGAGCAATAATTGCACAAGAAAATCTCAAAGCTGCGACACGGGAAGGCGAGGCGAACCTCGTGGCCAAACCGTTGTCTATTGACCAAACACCCTTCCGCAAGGTAACATTTCTTCTAATTTTTTACGCTTTACCTTAACACTCAAGAAAAAAATTGTGATGATTCGCAACAGGACGAAAGAGTACGTGTAAAAAAGTGTGGAGCTCGCATCTTGACTGTAGACCAAGTGGAAGGTTTGGAGCCAATACATGAGAACTGGGGCTTATCCCTTGGCGACGAAATTGATGAAAACGGAGACCCGCCGCGTATTTGGCATCCGTACGGCCAGTATCCGGTAAGCCTGAGGTGATAGGTATTCTGATTTATTGAGCTGCCAGACCTGATTTTGCATCTTAATCATGATTTTAGGGTACTGCATTTACGCGAAGCATTGGAGATTTAGTGTCGGAAGAGCTTGGCGTTATAGCCGAGCCTGAAATTCTATGCAAGGGCTTGAATCCGCACGATAAGTTTATAATTGTTGCAAGTGACGGCGTTTTCGAGTTTCTTACGAGCCAGAACGTCGTGGATATCGTGAGGCATTACGAGAATCCGTCTGAGGCGTGTCGTGCTCTTGTCGAAGAAGCGTATAACCGGTGGCTTCAATTTGAAGTGCGTACTGATGACATTACGGCGATCTGCATTTTCCTGGATGGTGTGATTCCAGCGAAAGAGCGGAATGGTCCTCGTGGCAGTATTTACGTTGGTGGAGAAGTGCTGGATCTACAGTCGATGCAGCGACCTGTGCGTGGTGTTACGAAATTAAATGCGCGCAGGAATACGATTGTAGGAACAGATGCCATTCGTCTGTCGCTCACAGATGCGTTTTTAGATGATATTGACGAACTTGGACTCGATAATTTGATTGAGAAAAAGGGCAAGTTGAGGGATGAGGAGGAATGGATCACGAAGGCTGTGCAGGGCAGCTTTTTGTTTAATCATCTTAGTGATCAAAAGGTAAGACCTTACGATGGCTGTACCTCGGCTTTTGAAATGAAAATTTACCTTGATCCGATTTGTAGATTCGCGAGGTGATGTCTGTATTGAAGAAGCTTGAATTCAATCCTGGTGATATTGTCATGCGTCAAGGTGTTCCTGGTGACACATTCTTCTTGGTAATCTATAACTTTTTGTTAGTAGTTATTAAATCTGTTGGTTTGACATTGTGTACTACAATTATAGGTGGAAACTGGTGAGTTTGAGGCTCGACACATTCATGGCGAGCCTTTGACACCAATAATTGAATCTTTGGAAAGCGAGTCTTCACCTGCAGCTTTTGGCGAAATAGTGCAAGTGTACAAGGGAACCAACAACTTTCATTCGACTTTTGGAGAGCTGGCGCTTATTTATCCGAAACCTCGCGCCAACACTGTTGTTACGAAAAAAAAGGGTATAATTTGGTCGTTGGACCGGATTGCATTCCGCTCCATTTTGATGCGCGGGCGACCTCTACGTGACGTTGTTCGACGCCTACGCCAAATCAGCTTGTTGCGTCCGTTGACCGTGGCTCAGACAAACTTGGTGGCAGAAGAGATGCGTACAGTGGTCTTTGAACCGAACCAAATTGTCTTTCACGAAGGAATGACCGAGCCAGGCTTTTTTCTAATTACAAGTGGTCGTGTTGAAGCCTCTTCGAAATTAGACAATGTGGCACCTCTGGAACTTACAACGTTTGACTATTTTGGTGAAATCGCACTTGCTCGAAGGCGATCGATCAGGTATCTTCATGCTGGGACCTTATGTAATCACATTGGTACTTTGCTGACATTTGCATGTGAATAATGTATAGCCAACGCTCTATTCGTGCCATTGAGCGCACCGAATGCCTATTTATTAGGAAAGATGCTTTGGAACTGGCTGTAGGCAAACTGTCGTCGATTTTGGAGAAGGATAAGTTGCGTCGTGCGCGTAAGTCGCGAATTTCAGAGTCACAAAAGTTGGCAACGGTAATTATTGGCATGTGTGAAGCGTATTTTGAATTTTTCTGATCAATATTATTATTTGCACGATATACAGAAGTTAATGTTTGTCCAGTTTGATAATGAAGCAGAGTACGAGATGCCTAAATCTATTAACGATCTAGAGATTGTCGGAAGTGTCATGTCGGATTTAACAAATACGGTCCGCCTGGTTGAAGTCAAGGGCTCGTCTCCGCCAGTCTACTTAACTTTGCGCTCGGTGAACAAACAGGCGGTTGTTGATGCCGGGATGCAGAAGCACGTCAGCGGCGAGCGTGACATCTATGTCTCTCTCTACGAGAAGAACGCCTTGGTGCCGCAGCTCTTTGCTTTAAATTCGACTGATTCGGACATTCACATGCTATACGAGACGCCAATTGTGGGCACTCTTGAGGGGTTTTTGGACGGTGAGCCTCATGGCGAGTCGTTCGTACGCTATTACGCTGCGCAAGTCGTCATGGCGCTCGAATTTATGCATACGGTAAGCTGACATAAGGTCGTTAGATCACTTGATACGAGTCTAAGCATTCCATCTTTGGTTTTTATAGGAGGGGGTAGTTTCGCGCATGCTTGACCCTACAAATTTGATGGTCGATCGCAGTGGGAATTTGCGCATAATTAACTTAAGGTAAGGGGGGGCACTAACTATAGTCTCGTCTTCCCCAAATGGTGAGTGGCTAATTGTAATTATCTCACGCAGACTATCCAAGTACGTTGGTCGCGGCCGGACTTATACAGTCTGTGGTACCCCAGAGTACCTTGCTCCGGAGCAGATTACTGGCGAAGGTGCGAACCAAAAATCTGTTGCGTTGTTAGCTTTGAGCTCAATGGATTGGTTTCTGACAGGCCATAATATTGCTGCGGATTACTGGGCACTCGGTGTGCTCATGTACGAAATGCTCACGGGTGCAACACCATTTACCCGAGAAAATGACAACGACTTGGAAATATTGAACGACATTGCGTCTTTTCGGCCGGATCAATTGTCGTGGCCTCAAAACGCAAGTGCCGAGCTAAAAAATATTATTGGCAACTTGATGAGTCCAGATCCTGTAGGGCGGCTTGGATACTCGGACGGCCGAGCCAGTGCTTGCGAGCCAATCAAAAAACATGCCTTTTTTGCTGGAACATCGTGGGAAGCAACCAAGATGGGCTCGTTTTCGGTACATTTTTGTTGCGCTTTGCGTGCTGTACGTGCGGCTGACCTTTTTTTAATGCTGATTAGGCACCGCTTGAGCTGGAGGCTGCATCAGAATTTAAGCAAATTGCAGCGAGTGGAAGTCATGACGACCTGAACATTGGTAGCGTCTACAAAGGCGACACCGACTGGCTTGCTGGCTTTTAGTTTTGTATAAATTTTGCCGCTCAGAAGTCTCACGACACTTTAGAGTAGCTCTTAAACTATTGTTTTGCTGAAAAATAATTTTGTGTTTTCGATTAATCTTAATTCGGCTTGCGACTTCACGAAGGAAACGCTAGCTCCGTTATCTCCATGTCACCAAAGCACACTGTGCACTCTTGCAACAAGCTCTTTCGTGACGCAATATAACAATTAGTATGAACCATACCACGTATGTTTGAGACTTACCGCATTGTGGTTGACGTGTTCGGCGATACTCGGAAAGTATTTTTCGATTGCTTCGACTGCCTTATCATCGGTCTACCCACGACATGTCAGCAACAAAGACACACGTTAAATACTTATCCTCTACTTACCAATAGCATCGAGGGTTGGAAACGAATATTGTCACAATTTAGTTGACATAGAGTCCCTCCAGTTTTTTTAATGACCACTTGCGTCTCCTTCTCCAGGGCAAAATGCAACACTGTGAGTCGATACTCCTGATATCCTCCATCTGGACACGCCACGCTGCCACAATAACACTTAGCGCAACTCGTTCTCTACCGGTTCAGCTGACTCCATACCAGTCATCCACGGCAATCTCCTCACCCATTAAACCAAGCTGCGCTCGACTTGATGTGCAGATACAGTATCCTTGAAACCATGTGCCATCACCAGAGAAGAAGAGTGTTGCACAACCTTTAGAGCTTGAAAAGGCCACCATAATCTCTGTATTATTCTACCGGTACTCTACCGGTGTTTCGAGAAACTTTAATGAAGTTGTGCAGCCTAACCGACGACACGGCACTAGTGCGAGCGGTGCAAAAGGTTAATCTAGGAGTGTTACCTGTGCAACCTCCAACCTTTTGCTATCGGCGCGCAGAGAAGGACAAATGCTGTCTTTCGTGGGCTGCAGTTGACGGGGGAGTTGTAATTGGAGCTGCGATTGCAGACGTAGAAGTTGAGCTAGAGGGACTTCGAACAGTGCAGCTTCGCACGCTAGCGGTGCTTGCACAATTCCGACGTCAAGGGATTGGACGTAACTTGGTGATGAAAGTAATAGAACAAGCTAAGAAAATACAGACGGATGAAGACAAAACTCAAGGAATTCGACTTCATGTCCACGCTGGAAATGACGAGGCTTTAGCATTCTACAAAGCTCTCGGATTTGTTAAAAAAGCTCAGATAGACAATTATTATCGTCACTTAGAGCCGCGTACTGCATTTGTGATGGAGTACTTACTTTAATTCACGCATCATTTGGCAGTTGAGTTCTTTAAAAGTACTAACATAAATCAGTAGTAGGCCTTGAAGGTAGCCTGAGTAAAGTCACTGTAGCTCATGTTGTTATCCCAGCGCGAAAGAAGAGAAGGTACGCCTTTTGGCAAATTTTCAGTCTTTGCGGCTTCGTTGGGGTCGTTCAAGTCGTTATCTTTTGGCACAGTCATCCGCTCTTCAGGCAATGGCTGCATGAACACTGCCATTGTTTCTCGGTTCACACCCGTGACTTGAGGCCCTCTTACAGCATGTGGCGTGGCTTTTAATGTACCACCTGATAGAATCTGTGACGTCTCGCCTATTTGGTATACTAAATGTCCTGACGGAATGTTAGCCTTTAAAATCTCGCCTCGACGATTCTTTATATACAATCCTGCATCTGGGTCTGGATTTGGTACTTCCACACCATTGGAGTTCGTAAACATAGCCTGCACTAGTCCTGTAAGTGCGCCATGATCATTGTGCCAACCACACCAGGCAAAAGAATCCTCGAGCGATGCCGCCTCCTTTTGAGCTGCAATCTGCTCCTCCGATAACATAAAGTAGTGCAGCAACCTGTCCAAAACATGGTCAGCTTCCCTATGTCACCTAATTTGCCTGAATACCTCGTACCTAGCCTTGGAACATTTGCCTGTGCTAATAATACGATGCAGTTTACCCTTTTCGTATCCTGGGCACCTGCTCTCTATCAATTTATCACACTGGTGCGCAATCAATATTCCTGTGTCTACAATCAATTGTCCCAATGTCACAAATGCTTTTTCTAGCTCTGGTAACTCAGTTGGCCACACATTGGGATGGTAGAACGACGGAAACTTCGCAATGAGTTTCTGGTCTCCGTTCGTCGGATTGTTGATCTCTGGGTTGTTATAGTACGATCCCTTGGCATAGTCTGGCTTACCATGCAAGTGCTCTTTACCATGGCTCCAGCCAAGACTGTAAAATGCCTTCGGTAGCTCGTACTTGGACTTAATGTCATCTGGAAGATTGGCGAACTCGAACGCCAGGGGCAATAGAGAACTGCGCTTGGCGTTGAGCTCTGGGACGCCACTTACGACGAGAATTCCCATGCCATCGTAGCCAAAAGCTTCATCAATAATAGCGGACAGATCTGCCTTGGCCACCAATTCATTATACGCGACCACGGGCACGTCGCGCGCCTCCAGGGCGTTTGCCATAATTCGCGATATTTTGCGAAAAATCGCGATGCCTAACTAAATACTTCTATATCAGAGACTTTGATAATAATATTGTGAGACAATTTGTTTTTAGGGGCAAGTCAAACAGGACAGCCACAAAAAGTTTAAACAACTAGTTGCTGTGACGTGATTTCCGCATGACCCTCCACAACTTTTATAGTGTTCGCAGCGCACAATGTTCGCTTTCGTGTTCTCGCGGCGCTGCTGAATCTGTAATACATAGGCTTACACTGACCAATTGTTTTTAGACTCTACATGTAGGCGAAGGAAAAGATGAAGCAGTTAACGTCGATTAAGTGCTTAAGCCACTAAGCGGAGCTCGAATTTCTCAATTCTCACTGCATGTTATGGGTGATCATGGTTGAATCTTATACAAAGATAAGAAAATGCAAAATGTGTACCTGCTATAAGACCTGGTACAATCAGGTAACTCAATACCTTGTTGCACAAATTTGGAAATGGCTGAACGGCTTATATATTGTGCAACGAACTGTAGAAAGGTAAAAAACACATATCTTTTATGACGGTCACCATTTAGCTCAATTTATTATACAGTTTTTTTCTGTTGAAAGTAGACATTATATTTAATCAGCGTCTCTACCAAATCCGTAACACATCAAGGGGTCACGGCAAGTTAAACACTTCGGACCTTCTTCGAAACATCAGCAAGTCTGAGATGCCTTCGCTAATATCAACCTCAAAGCTTACTAAGACCAAATTTCCTTACGGAGTAGCTACCAGAAAAGCAGCACTTTGGTCGAAGAAATATCAATTCGTTTAGAAAGGCTGTACATGTAATTCCGCTAAGTGCATAGCAAAACATGGTCTGGCCACGGAAACAACTAGATTGAAATAAAAGCGCGATCTATTCTGAGCAATGTATTTCCTGCACTAAGCAGATGTGAGTACCATTCGAACAAGTCTTTGAATCGGTTTTAAAGCCTTTAATGGACAAGTGTCAAGTCGGTTATTTAAAACTTCTACGTTATTTTTGGTAACCAGAATTGTTGCTAGAAATTGAGCCAGCAACCTCTTTGTGCACTTGGCGTTAATCATAAACTACATACTTACCTCGGCGTATGACCTCTTTGCACGCTTGCGTGATCCATTTCGTCGCATCGAACTGTAGCACAAAGCTGGTGATATTATTACGACCAAGCATTCCGCATTTTAAAATATATATGCCTAAGAAGTTTAAGCCTGCCATGGCCTAAAAAGGACACGACTTAATGTGATTGGCTTGGCACGACCATCGGTGCAATTTGTTCAATCCCGCTTTAGTGAGTCATATCCAAATTCCTGTCGTGCGTTTAGCTTTTTAAGAGAGAGTATGAGTACTTACACGCCTGAAATACATACGGGTTACTGACTATAAGTGAAAGCAAAGTGGCGACGTTTCCAAGATCTTTCTTAGCGTGAATTTAAGGTCCGGTAGTAGCACAAAGTTACATTCCTTAATGTGGGCAGCAAAGTTCCGCATAGCACCAATTACTGTGGGTCCACAAGCGGGTGACACAGCTTTGGGACAAAGCTTAACAAAGCACCTTCAAAAGCGGGTACCATGGCTCCACAAGAAGAATGCGGAATGCGTTCACAAACGAACACTTTTTTTTATGAATTATTTTGATTCAGAGAGAACATCTTAAATTGAGCTGGTTTTCATGTCAATTTCTAAATTAAAGCACACCAGAGGTGTCGTGATTACTGAAAACTCAAAAGTGTAGAAGCTTCTGAGTTAATGGGTGGATTTTAAAGCCGAAAGTATCTTAAAAGTGGTGTGCCCAACGATAAGAAATTTTTTGAAGACAGTACCACAGTTTTTAGCCGAAGACATATCGGATCAGGGTTGTAGGTAGCGCACTATGCGCTTTTATCTTTTATCTAAGAAGGAAGCAAATGTGCTCTTCAACGCTTTATTAACAGTAACTTCCACAAGAGTGCGGCACAAGACCTTATGACAGACGCGAAGAACTATGTCATATGGTCATGAAATCTTTCACGAGTGCAAGGTGAGCTTCTTCGCCAAAAAAAGATTGGTTTAGTGCGGTCTCAAAATTTGTGTACTTATCGTTTTTCGGTGTTCGAAAGCTGATTGAAAGGTCGTGACTAGCTCATGTTCACGATATATTGAAGAGTGCATCAAAATCTGTGCAAGTCTCCTTTTGTCTTTTAAGGACGAAAGCAATTTGGGTATATTTTACAAAGGTCTAGTGCACAGATTTGGCGGATGGCTACTAATAATGGAATTAGGGACCCAAATAAACTTCTCACGGCGGTAAGAAAGCTTAAAAGCATGCTGTTGAAGAATGTCACAGCAATTTACAAACGTCCTGGCGATATTTACCTGACCACGCAGTTTTAATTACAAGCTTACGCCCATACGAACATACTTTGACGACTGATTCGTCCATACCCACTTCAATGCGGATTAGACGGCTGTGGAGGCAGTATCGATCGATTTTGGGTTCGAAAATATGGAAATGAAGCCTTCGGCTCCTTTGTGAGCAGTAATCAGGCTCAATTTTTTGCAAAGAAATTGAGCGAAGTTTCGGCTTGAGCTACGCCGCGCTCCCATCAAGATCTGATGAAGTTGTAAGGCCTAGTCCACCATTTGCAGATGTAGAGTTTTGTCTATGCGAGCCCCTGTTAGATCTGTTGTTAAAGATTAGCGATGGCGATGGCTGCTGAAAAAGACAGCACCAAAAAATTGTAGGAAGCATCAAGGCAAGCCTTAAGCAGATATCTGTCCTGCCTCTGGCGGATGAGACAAAGTCGTTTGAGACGCTTTTGGTTATGCCATCGGCTGCGCATCGGTGAGATGGATCATTGGCGAGTCATCCAGTACAAGTCGAAACAGTTCAGAACGGCTAATCACTCAATGTCAAGACATGAAGTATGCATTGGTAAGGCGCCGAACATACCATTTGGATTGAAGATCCTTGTGGCCAATCACACCATGCATCTCCAGGAAAGGCGATACATAAAGCTCACTCAGCGAAATGGATATCATTTCTTTAAAAGTATAGCTTCCGCGTTGAGGTCAAGCCTGACAAGCTCAGTATGCTTGTCACTGCGCTTTCGCGCTGGCCGATCCACATGATGGTCCAAATTAGCAAAAGTTAAACTTTCACTGACGAACGGATCCGTCACGCATACAAAAGGTTACGAATCCTTTTCACAGATCAAAATGCCAAAGTCGAGTGGCTGACTCTCTCGATAGCGCCGGCAGTGAAGCAGACCGTCTACCCACCTGTAGCAATGTGCGGCAGTGAAGCAGACCGTCTACCCACCTGTAGCAATGTGAGGCTGAATCTGTCAGATCTGGCCGGCAGTGAAGCAGACCGTCTACCCACCTGTCGCACATTGCTACAGGTGGGTAGACGGTCTGCTTCACTGCCGGCCAGATCTGACAGATTCAGCCCTAATCATAGCTCAAAATGAGCAATTGGAGTTTCATGTTTCCAAAGAAGTATATCATGGCCTGGAGCTTAAAAAACGTTTTAAGGTAAATGATGCACGCGAATCACAACCCAAGCAGGATGATCATAGCCATGAAACAGAGAAAATCAGCAATGTTTGAGTGGAATCGTAGAAAAGCGAGGCGAAGACTCAGCACACAAATGGACATGCCAACAAAATAGCAGAGCATCAGTCCTGACGAGAAAAGACGCGAGATTTGCTGTCACTTCGTCATGGAACGTGGCTTTTTGCGTAAACGAAATGACTAGCACCTGTACGAAGTAGTCCAAGAACAGCGCAAATGTCTTTGAAATGTGCCACTTTCGCAAGTCGATCACCCGAAGGTATGATAGACGGTGGCCGTAGTCCGGCGCACTATCATTCAGCCGCAGGATACGCTTTTTTTGTTTTTACCACATATTGGTGACTGCAATGTACAAGTAACGTCCTAAATTATGTGTATTAGTCAGTCTAACTATTGAAAAGAAGAGAACGGTTTATAGATGCGATATTTAATTCCGGACACGATAGTGTCGGATAGGGACCCGTACTTTGCGGCTTAACAAACGCTTTGCCAACCATATAAAACGCGCTGGATGACATTTAAAAGCAGACTTTTCTCAAACCGATGGTTAGACAGAAGGAATTTTCCATGCGATGTATGTGCGCTAAGGTGCCACATTCGTGGGCCGGTAAGCTGTGAATGGTTGTGTTTGCACCTAACAACGCGGCTAAAGCATCTACGTTCCCTTCAATTCTATACATGAGAGGACTAATGCCTCTAGAATTCCGTTAACGCTTAAATGCACTTACATTAGCTGAGGAAAGTTTAAGTTCTCTCTCCAAGCCTCAAGTTCGAGATGCGATAACAATTATCTGCATATGCATAAAGTCGGATAATGAAAATTAGCACAATAAGAATTCGATTGCATTTGCCCAAGATTAACAAGAAAAGTAGCCAAGTTTTTAAAAGGAGTAAATCGGAAAATAACTATGAATTTGAATCTGACTAATTAGAAGCATAGGATTGGTCTTTCGAACACTATTTCAGCGTGTCTATTACGGTCCAGTGACGCATCGGCGATCGTACACCATCAATATCTCTAAGAAATTGGTCTTCGAGGCCATAACAAACACGCGATGGCGCTTAGCGTCCTTCTGCCGTTTCTTTTTGGACGGTCGGTGCTAACGCAGTACTATGCGCTTTCCCTTTCGCATCACTGCCACCTTTTTCGGATTGCGGTTGGCGGCGCGCTTGTTAGCAAGAAGCTTGACCTTCCTCTCCTTAATGAACTGCACTGCATGACCGTTGGCTCCAATTGCTGCCTAAAGTACGCACTTCGGTTTCGGGCTTTTTTTATTGTCGATCGATTGGCTCAAGAATGCTGTATTATTTCCAAGGGGTACAAATTGGTATAACAATTAAAGCTTATAGTGATGAGGATCGCGTTGATTGTATATTTTCGTCAAGATCAGGCTTTGAACTCAAACGCAAGATGCAAAAGGATGCGACAGGCGATGCAAGTCAAAATGCGTGGCTGCAAACTGTGTTGGCGAACTAAATTTTAAATAAAGAACGTCTAGAGACTTCTAACTCTCTCGGTATTTTGGATAATGAACGATTCCTTGTAGACCTATGGTACCTCTTTGAAAAAAATGCTTTTCCCATGACAAAACAAATAACAGAACTATTAGGCGAGTAATAGTGCAATTTCTACCGCCACATTTTTTTATATCATAGGGATGATAAATAGAGAAGCTTATATCCTTTATAGGGCGTCATATGTTCGAATTGTTGGCTTGGCCGCCAGAGCCAACACAGAAAATAATCTGAAGCGCGTACATATGGTCGCACAGGAGATGCTGTTACACATAAAGAGATGCACGGCCGAAGAGGAAGAGGCTTTCTCGGGAACACCAAACTAACAAGCCCAGTGGAAAAGCTATATTGACAATATTTAGGCTAGGTGCAATTGTTAAATACGATTTTCATTCTATAAATGCCAACAGCTACTCGTAAGTTGCCGTGATTATTTCGCTTCACAGTGAGGAATCGACGAATCGTTTCTGGTATGACGATCAGAGGCCGCTCGAACTAATTCTAGAAGCAACGGGTGCTTTGTACTAAAATCACAATCTTTAGCCGCAATTTGTGGTATGCTCAATTCCCAAGTCTCTATCACCTGACCTGCTGATACGAGCGAGTCGAGATAGCTCTAAGCCGAGTTTTCTTCGACTCACCAAGAGAGAAAGTTGCACTTAACCTCGCAAGCGTAAAGTATTTCGCTCCATGAGGTTAAGGGCTCACAGGATCTCAAGTTAGGTTCTTCATGAAGTCTGTGGTGGTCAAAGTGCCGGAGCACATAAGGTCATCCTAAGACGACCTTTCTCGTTTGTTTTTCTGGCGATACAAAGTAAACTTCTTAAACGAAATTTGATGCGGTGAAAGGAGTGCACTCATCGGCGCCGTAAAATTTCGAGAACAATGGTCCCTTCTAAAATGCTTTCCGCTTTCAGACGACACGCGAGGAGTGGCTTTTTGGAATGCTCTCGCGGCGTGCGAGGCAGATGAGCGCACAGCTGAGCACCAAATCTTGCATTGATCGGCATTCGGAAGATCCTTCTTTCCTTCGTCGAACTAGTTGTCCAAAGCGAATGAACTTCTCACAGGACGGCGCATCGTGTCATTGGGCGGGTCACAAAGCATGTCGCTTACTGCATTGGTGACTTCGGTCATTGAACTTACCCATGTAATGTGTCGTTCTTGACTTCAACCTTTCTCTCTGGTTTTCAGCTCTCTGCGTTGTTTCTCCTCACGTATTTTATTATAATTTCGTGAAGGGATATATGCGGTAGCCGTTGTCAAAGATTTAGAGCAAAAAAGACGTGTATATAAACAAGGGAACCGTTAATTTCCACTCACGATTTTGATAATTTCTACTCACCCCCTTGTTTATTGGTCAAATTCTGTTTAATGTCATTGCGCCGCACTTACACCAATCTCTCAAGACGTGCTCACGCGCACGTATCCACAGTGCATAGCACACTTGAGAACTCCCGATGAACAGCTTAGCTCGACCTCCTGCACTTAAATACCAGTCTCTGCAAGAAGCCAAGGACGCAGTTTGTGCCCATGCACTAAGAGAAGGATATGGTTTGACGGTCTTACATACCAGACGGGTTGGTAACAATAAAAATGTTGCAGTTAAAGCTGTCATAATGTCAACACCGCAAGACATATACAACATCCGCGCATCTCATCGTGTCAACTTGTTAGCAGGGTGAACCCCACTCGCCGACTTACTTGATAGCTTTGCTGGCAATACCCGTTATTTCGCAAAACGTGATAAAGAGCAGAAGCTGACACATCTGTTAATCATATCACCGACAGCCAAAGTAATTTGTCAGAAGTTCAGCGCCGGCTGTATCTGGATAGTTGATGCTACCTACAAAACGAAAAGGTACAACTTTTCGCTCTTGCATGTCGTTGGTGTAACGGCAACAAATACAATTTTCACCTTCGCCTATTGCTTTATGAAGAGTGAATCATCAGAGGACTGTATTTGGGCAATGGGTCGCCTGCATGATGTCTTCCTGCAATACAGCATTGACACCAATGGCACCTTTGTGACTGACCGAGAAGTTGCCTTAATGAACGCCCTTGGTGAAGTTTTCTACAGCGCAAATTATCTTCTTTGTCGGTGGCATATTTGCAAGAATATACCTGCAAGGCAAAGAAGAGCGTTCGCTACGCTGGAGGCCTGGGAAAACGTTTTGAAGCAATGGAATACCTTCGTTGCCAAAGACGAAATTTCCGATTACGAAGCTCATCTTGCGGCAATGTGCACAGAATTTAGCGCCCATGCTCCTGTGCTGCGGTATGTTAAGGATTTTATGCTCGTCTGGAAGGACAGATTTGTGGCCGCTTTCCTCCGAAACAAGCGTCATTACGGACATGTCACGACGTCACGTGTTGAAAGTGCTCATTCCGCTTAAAAGAAATGGTTATCTGTGTCAACAGGTAATCTGCTGACAGTTGATGCTGCCGTGAAGCTTGCATGCGACGTTCAACTTGCAGTGATCATGCAGGAGAATGCGAGGCAGAGGGATATTGCCAATATGCAGCTTGGCCCCTTGTTCTCCCTGGTCATGGGTAAAATCTCGGTGGCAGGTCTAAAGCTTGCCAATGGCGCATACAAACGCCGATTTGACGACGGACATCGCGACACGAACCATGTGGTATGTCAAGGCCTGATCAAATCAACAATGGGCCATCGTCGCCGCCATGCCTCTTTCTGTGGACGATTTTGATCAACATTCGCGCTTAGTGCAGCCCCCTAGAGTCATAGAGAGAGAAAACACTTTGACTCTGGAAGAGGCTCTATCAATATTCACCAGTGAATACTCGATCGCTGAGGATCATCGCAAAAGGGTCCTGCTTAACCACATTGTGGAGAGTCCCGCGGGTAATGCGCAAGAGCCGGACCGCGTGCAAACAAGGGGACGGCCCTCAGAATCTACGCAGCATGATCCGTCACATTTTGAACATGTGGAGAAATCACTGATTCCTCAGCGACGGCGCAGGTGTAGAATCTGTACCCAAAAAGGTCAAAACTCAAGGACTTGTAATCAAGGCCGTGCACCGCCAGCCTGATCAAAATAGTACCTTTCATAGAGTTGTTCTTGTAGTCCGCATCACCATCCCTTGGTAGCTATATCAATAATTAGAGGTCTTTCTTTGCCATACATATATCTAAAACTTACTGCACCGATTAGCAGTAGTTACCCTGCCGTATTACAATGTTTACCAGTAAAACAGCTCGTGCAAATGGATGGTGGGCGAAAAGTACGTTTCACGGTGAACCAAAGATTTGTGGCGCAATGACATTAAACGGAATTTGACCGATAAACAAGGGGTGAGTGGAAATAATAAAAAGAGTGAGTGGAAATTAACGGTTCCCATAAACACATATTACTTGCTACAAACTCCAATTATAGCTCCGGAAAGTCATTTACTGGAAGAAATCATAGTTTCCTGTACGCCCACTGTTCATGGAGCTGTGTCTCTCTTATAATGTTGTTGTACTGTCACGTCTAGATAAGTCTTTAATCTTTGCGTTGCGGAATATATGTCATGGATAAAATTGCTTAGAGCTTTAGATTACGATACACCATGGCTCTGCTGCGTAAAAGTATATGAGAATACTGAACGATCCATATTATCTAGCTCTTGACAGCAGCAATTGAAATTGCTAGTGAACTGCTTTAGTCCTAGATAAATTTAGCTCCATAATAGTTAAAGCGCTATCCATATTGTTCATACAATTTTCGAAAACACGAGACTTGTGAGGAAATGCCTTTATTTGTAAAATTTCTGCACATCTACCAACGTCGTCTGTAAGATCTCAAAAACCATTATGCCCTGCCATCCAGCGTTAACGTTCATCCTCTACGTCCTGTGCCTTTTTTTTTTTTTGAGAAGCTAATCAAAGAAAATTGTATTGTGTAGTCACATCACATAGGACCTTTTTACGAAATAATGGAGCTCAGCGCATGGCGCGATGCAGTGTCTTTCGGCGCCTATTTGCAAGTGATCCGCCTCCAAGTGGATCAGTCTAAGTCAGAGCAGTTAGCTGTATCTAAAAGCGAAGTTTTATTGTCTCAAACGACCTCAAGCTCGTGTGTTTCCAGTATTAAATCCACAGAGGAGTCAATGGACACTCAGCAGCTTGTAGAAGCTTCTACGCTTCTTGAAAATGCTGAACCTGTGGCAGAGCCTACGAACGAGTCGCTAAACATCACAAATATTGCCCCATTTACCTGTGAAGATCTAAACGGTGGTGAGCAGATGGCTCTTAACGTTGGTGGACCCGTGTGGGCTATGGATTGGTTGCCGTCGAAGCCAGCAGCCAACTCGGCAGCGATAGCTGGTGCTCTGGCCAAGAGCAAGCAGATAGGGCCACAACAGAGCAGTCGAAGGGTGCAAACAGATGCTCTAAAAGGCAAGGAGAATAACCAAGCTGAGAGTTTTGAGAGCACAGCTCAAAATAAATGTGCAGAGCCTAAAGAAGACTTGATATTAGACTGGAGAATTCTGGCTTTAGCCACGCACCCACCATGCCAAGTGAAAGATGGAAACGTTGTCAAATCGACGCCTCCCGATCATTACTATGATGCACCTGAAAGTGGACGGAATTTAATTCAGATTTGGGCTGTGCCAGTGCAATGGCCGAAGACTAATACGACAAAAAACAAGTCTGTGGAGATTGTGAAGCCGAGAATTGTGTACGCTATTGATCATGAGAGTGGTGTGGCTTGGGATCTACAGTGGTGCCCACTGGCAAAGAAATATCCAAGAAGTCGTCGGTGCGAAAGCATATTAGGAATTCTAGCAGTGTGTTTCGGAGATGGAAGTATTAGAGTGTTTGAAATTCCACTGATTCCGAAGGAACGGCTTCAAAGAGAGGTAAGGAACGAAAAGGAACGGTTGGTGGAGAAATTGGTTCCGATTGTAGTTGCTAGCCTGCCGCGAATTATGCAGCTGAGCGTGCAGTGGTCTCCACATAGTTGGTATATGCTCTTGACAGGAGGATCTGACGGTGTGTATTTCTTGCTGATCGTGTGGCATGTGTGAAACTTATGTGTGGTGTCCTTGGTACAGGATCCGTCTCCTTGTGGAATATTAATTCCGCAATCAGTGAAAGCAATAATTTGAATGACAAGCGTATTGAACCAGTAATCATTGAGCCACAACGCCGCTTTCAAGACGGTGAGAATGCTATCTGCTATGAATTCCTGTTGAAGTTTTTATTTACTGTTTGGGATTTGTTAAGCCGATACAATCGGAAAGCAGGAAGCTTTTGATTGGGGCTGTGGCTGGGTAGCAATTCGTGCAGTTTCGTGGTCTCCATTTGACGAGCATCTGTTTGCAACAACTGGAAATGTACGTCCTTTGGTTGCTATTGTTTGACAAGGCAAGAAACACTTACGCACATGTGTGGGACAGGACTCGGTGTTTAAAGTGTGGGATGTTCGTGAGCCTCGTGTTTGTTTGCGGTCACATCGAATACGCTCTACGTGGGGCCTTGCGCTTCAATGGATGGATCAGACGTCCATTCAGATCTCCGGTGACCAAGGTTCCGTGTATATGTATGATATATTGGTACGATACTAATTGTATGTAAAGGAAATAAAGGGGTCTAGCCTGACTAAAACGACCTTTTTTCTTCAGAGCGGGAGCTATCAAAAGCTACACTTTCATCCACAAATTGACTCGCCTATCTGGGATCTGCAATTTGCACGACGCGTTGCCGTTCCACTACTTATTTCAGCTTGTACATCTGGAAGCATTCGAGCTGCGCCAGCCAAGAAATTGTACCGAGCGCCTCAGAATTGTATTGAACTCTTTCGTCTCTTCGGTGAGAAGGATTCTAGTATCGAAAAGCCGTTCAAGTCTTTAAGAGTGTCGTTCGACAGGGTGTCCATTTCGGGATCAGCCGATTCGGTGAGTCAAAGCACGCGAGAGTTCTGCGAGCGAGATGCAGCGCTTCACCGCTTACGCCTCTCTTCTATCACACCTGGTGATAATCCTTGTTTCTTGGCAGCTGGAGGCCACGCAGGGCTTGTCATTCTCTTTGAAATGCAGGAAGTTCTCGATACATTGGTTTCTACCTTTTTTATGCCACCTTCACGGAAAACTGGTCGGCCCAAGAAGATATTTACTGCTGCAGCTGGCCGTCACGTGCCAAAAAAGGAGCCATCCGAGCCAACAGAACAGCCGGCAGCGATAGGAAATGCTGGACGGAAAGCGAAGACGCTTGGAACGTTTGCGAAAGCGAAAGGGATGCATACCGCTTTGAGTAAGTACAAGAAGAAAACTCTCGAAATTATAAAAGGAAAGGCGAGATGGCATGCTAACGCGCAAAAGAAGTCGTTTATTCAGGACGACGGGGAAGTTGACGTGGATACTGGTATTGTCGTAGAAGATGAGCCAGAATTTGACGAGGTGGACGAGGATGAAGAAGAGTCGGATGTGTCTCTCATGATAGAGGACAACTCGGACGATGATCGTATTAGCATTTCTAGTGACAACGTTGACGAAGAAGAGCGAGAAGCGGTGAGTGGAAATGAGATTTTGGAAGAAGTACGGCTAATGAAGGAGTACCAACTGGACTTGTCTGAAGAGGACGCCATTTTGTTAGCGATCGAAATGTCCAAGGAGTTGATCAAAGAAAATCAACAAGGTACTGCACGTGTTGAAGCCCTTGCGACGACGGTAGGTAACAAGGACACAAATTCTTCTGGGAGTACTACAAGGTTAAAAACGGACGCTGCAGCCGAGAGGCACAAAAAAAGCACGACACCATTACGCTGTAGACGACGAAGCAATAACAAAGAATACGGCGTGGTGAGGAAGGTCGCAATTGAGATGCCTAAGGAGGCATGTGAAGAGAAACAGCTAGCCGTTGATAGCACAACTGTGGACAAGTCTTTTGATAGTAGTAAAGGCGAAGCAGCTGTTGCAATCGATGTGCAAAAGAACGTCGAAACTTTTCCACAAACTGAACGACAAAGCAGTGGTGGTAAAGGTGAACGCATGACTGATGAGGTTGAGGCGAGTCAGAATTTTGGAGAGATGAAACAATTAGGAGCTATTGCAACAGCGAAAGCTGAGAAGTCGGTAAAACGTCTTAAAAGCAGCGAGTCTAAGGCCGCTGCTTCCAAAAAGCGTCAAAGAACAGCCACAACACCGCGTAGTCCACGGCGAAAGCATATTGCTCAAAAGGAAACAGCTTGCAATGGAACTCAGATTGCAGAAAAGTCTGGTCAAGCATTGCAGTTAGCCTTCAAAGGGAGTGGAGAGATAGAGCCTGCTTTGGCTGTTTCGACGCCTGCACAGAATCCGAATGACGTTCCACTGGCTACTATTGAAGTCGAAACCGAAGCAGCAATTATAAAGGCCAAGACAAGTTTTGTAACTTCACGAGTTACAGATAAAAGCAATTGTATCTGTGATACTGCGACAAATGACGAGCCGTCCATTTGCGTGTCGAATGAATTGAGAGAAGAGAAGTTGCCACCGTCTGCAACGCCTACAGTGACTAGAACCTCAGATGAAACCTTGCAAGCACAAAACTGCAACATCGAGGCCAAGGCTAAGGTTGCAAGAAGAAAGCCTAAGAAGGCTGCTACAACTTTGCGTATTCTTCAAAATTGTTATCGCAAAGATGACTCCAAAGAAGCGATAGCGGTCCACACATTGCCAGCGACTGCTAATGGTGCAGATTTTAAAATTTTGGATAATCCTGAGCCAGCTAGGCGATTTAAAAGTACCGAAGTTGCACCCAAAAAATCCAATAAAACTGCTACAGCTGTACGTCGAAGACGAAGTAGCAGTAAACAAGGAGAAATTGAGTCATTAGAGAATATTATTCAGCTCGCTATCGGAATTGCCACCGAGTCCGATAAGGAGGACCAGCTATCACTCAACAACGGAAAATCAGTGGCTTTAAGCAGTGCAACTACTATGTCAGCAGAACGTAAAATGGCTGGGAAACGGATTCGCACTAACTGCACTAGCGGGATGGCTAAAGCGAAGAAGCGCAAGACTGTAATTACTTCGCGTGAGCGCCAAAGGAGCATTGGTCAAGGTGGCACTTTGCCAAATGAGATTTCAGCATCCAAAACTTTAAAGAAGGCGGTTCACGACATTGCATTTGCCCCTGCTGCAGAAAACAGTAAGAGCAGAAAAGGAGCGGAGGGAAGAAGCTGTGTCCAAGCCAAGGGATCCCGAAAGACTATGAAACAGTCAACTAGACAACGTGGTAGACGACGAAAGAGCGATGCCATCATGACGGAGGAGGACGCTTTTATCTTGGCGTTAACAATATCGAAGCTTGAGTATTAGCTGACGATAAAAGACTGCTTTCTTCGGTGCCAAGAGAACAGTACATTAGCATTTCGAGAGCTTAATAAAGTGTGGCGTTTAAGTTATAGCGTTTTTTACTGAGTAATCTTTTTGCTCGGCAATTTGTCAACTAAACTCAATTTGTAGTCTATGTAACGGAAAATGTTTCACGGAGGGCAGAAAAAAAGCGCTTACTAAATGGTAGAAGTCAAGTGCTCGTACATTGCAGCCTACGAATGGCATTTTGTTTCATGGAGTATGGCCAGCGCCACAATAACGTGGCACCCAAAAGTCAAGTTACGAACCGATTTGAGCTTTTCGTAGGCAAGTTAGGTGATCAACACACTTTGTCGTATGTATATCTGCACACTTGAATGGCCCCGTCAATTCTGGTAGTCCTCTGTAATAATTATTGAGATGGATTTTTAACCTTTTCAGATCTGTCGGCCACATTGCGACTTTTCTGCTGTCAGACAGCTGACACGCGTCACAACGTACGAGCTCTACGAGCAAAGCTTATGCTCAAAAACTCGGGCAGCACAGGCTTCACTAACACAGGAGATAGCGGCTACTGTGGGGCTCAAGCAAGTGGAACGTAAAAGGAAAGGAACAGATTTTCTTCGGAATTAAGATGGTTGAATTCACCACTGGTATCCAAGTGCGTGTGGCGTGTGCTGGAAAGCTGAAACACTATTACCTGAGCGTTTCATGTTCTGAAAGTGCATGAAAAAGAGTCGAAAGCAACGTTTTTTCCGACAAATGCTAAGTTCCGCCCGTGTAAACAATAATTGAATGGTATATCAATAAAGAGGTTGGCGACATCCAATACCGGGTAACCAAATTTTACACAAGTTAAGGTGATTGTGCTCATGGATGAGGCCCTACTGTACTCAATTTTTTGGAGTGCAGTCAGCGACGATGCAAAGAACATTTTCATCGCTCTAAAAAATACAAAGGCTCGCTCCTGCGGAATGCCGTAGACGAGAAATTTCTCGATCTACAGGTGGGCCCGCTGACTTGAGTTCCTATAAGTGCTTCCAAGCAATCACTGCCCGCTACTTTAGTTGCGACAGGGTAGAATTGGTCTAGCTTATTAGAAGGGCGACAAAATAAATCTTTGATTGCGAAAAAAAATTGAAGGGTAGCCCTACCAATGTCGTTTCCTCAGAGCCAGAAATCTAGTAAGGGCAGGACGCCCTACAGACAACGAATTGATTCATCATGATAAATGAAAGGCTGATGCCCACCATAAAAAACAGGTGGGTAGCATAGTACAACCAGCAGTGAGTAACAAGGCCCTCAAGAGGGAAGCCTTGAGACAATGGGTTCTAAAGTACCTTTCAAAGCGGTCAATCAACGTCCGCAAGATTTCGAGGCATTACAAGCAATCCCATTATTGAAAAAGAGAATTATTTTTCAGGGACAATTTACAATTTAGCTAGTTGTCCTCTTACGGCAGGTGCACTTCAGCTTCAGAATCACTAAACTTAAAGATGTCAAAGCAATTGAGCTATTGGCTATGTTCAACGTCAAAATTTCTTGGAAGTAGTGATTGTAAGAAATAAATATCATCTAAAGGATAGAAGTTCATCCTTCGTCAAAACTCCCACCTTGGTCTCACGCATGACACGTAACACTGTGTCACAAGGAAACAACCACTGGCGTCAGGTCACTGATGCTTTCTTCGCCGAAATTATACAGATTGCCATGGTGCGGAATTTGAATCTCTGCACTCGTCACACATAGCTAGATAGATAAGGAAACGGTGCTTGGGCAAACCGTTTTTGCAGCTAAAATGCATGTCTATGCGCACTTGTATAGTGCATAACAAATCTAGATTATAAAGTCTGGTTTGACCTTTAAGTAATCAGTACGCCTAGCGACATGTTATGAGGAGCTACGAAGGCCATTAAAGCTTTTAATACCCCGAAGAGTCAACTTTCTCACACGATCATATCGATTGTAATGTATTTTGACCCAATGCAATCTGTGTATTGTTTGCTCATAGTCGCTCTGAAGGGAATAAGTTGGCTTTTGAAACAAGTTGGTCAGACGCACACCAGCAAACTTTACATCAACATCGACGTCAATGAAAATTTGAGTCCTTAACTGCTTTGCAAATAGTAATAATGTTCACGTGGGCCCCACAAAAGCCTTTCCTCATTTTTTAAATGGTTTAGCATAGCAGCCAAATGTTTGAGCAAGTACGACGCTAGCTATGCAGTTCTCACAAAGCCTTTGTCTAATTTGTCAATATCGGACAATAGAAGGTGATGAAAAAACCAAAGCCAGGATGATATAAGCAAAGAAAGAGTCTTCGCGTAGAAATGTAAGGAAAGCCGTAAGCGGTCCTTTGATTCAGCTCTGGCGGACGAAGCAAAGCGGTTTGGCATTTCTGCAACCCTTATGACTGTGCATCGGGTGCGTTTTTCAACAATTCTACGAGAACTATTATGGGCGAGCTGCCGAATCGTACCCATATGTCATGCACGGGTAGAACACCGAAGTATATCTTCTGGGATCTCAGCCTTTTGTGGTCTATATAGATCGCGCATTCTAGCGGACAGCGATAGTTACGGTCCACTGGTCTCAACAATTGGCAAGATGGCTGTCATTATTCGCGCGTAAACGTTTCTGCTGTAGAAGCAAGCTTGGGAAGCTTAGTCTGCTTACTGACGCGCTTTCGCGCAGATTAGACTGTCAGTTAACTTATATTAGCATCTCTGTTTATAGACATATCTATCAAGAGTCCCACCCAATGCCAGTCTTTTGCCCCTTAGTTCATTTTTCATATGGCAGACACGCTTTAGGTGAAAAGACCAACTTATTGTAGTCGCGTGTCTAGAGTAAGCAGACGGTCTGTTCTATCGCATGATGGACCGACCCTGTGGCTTGAGCGATCAGTCGTTCGACCCAAGACCGGGAGGTACCCAGTTCGATACCCATAGAATCCGAATTAAGGCAGCCAGAGAAAGGTCACTAAAGTGGACGAGCCATCACACTCGAGTGTGTGACTGCCCTACCAACTTCCGCCCGATTGGATAGTTTAAGGGTTGAGTGGGGGACGCTTCACTGACCGAAGAAGCTCCATAGTGTAATGGGGGTATGGAACCCGGTTCCAATATGGGTCGGATCGCCACCAGCATTCCGCGATAGAGACATATTCGTCCTAGCGCGTGGGTCCCGGCAGCTTAAATCTCTATCGCATAATAAAACCTACCCTCGACCCAACAATTACCACATAGCTGGAAAGAAGTCCTATAGTGGACGATCAGTCACACCCGAAAATGTGGTTGCTCTTCCAACCCGCTTCCGAAGTGGGTATGGGGAGTGAACGCTTTACTGATCGAAAAGGCCCTTAGTGTAACGAGATGCCCTGCGCTCAGTTCCAGAATGGCAAATTAGCTATCAAAATTCTGCACTGGAGACAACATAGTCCTAGCGTGTGGATTTTGGTAGCTTAGAGTTGAATATAGATGAATTCGGCAGACCCAGCTTGAGCCTTAGCTTCAAACGACGAAGCTCTGATTTTTTTTAGGCCGAGGAATTCCATTTATAGGGTTTCACAAAATAAATGATATCGCATCTATAAGGGGTTGGCCTAGAATGCGAGAACAAATAGAGTGTCAAATCCGCAGTTTACACGCCTACACACAGCTTGTGGACGGCTCGAACTTCTTAACATTTGTATTTATATTTGACCCAACGAAAATAAACGTATGGTAGTATTGCGTGCAACGTGACCGAAATGATGCACCTGGCACAGATTTTGTTAAAGAGCACACGGAAAGTTTATAAATGTATACAGTATTGAAACGTCATGGTATTTGGACCCGCTGGCGTCAGTAGGAATCTCGCGAAATAATGCTGCTTTTGGCGGATCCTGCATCAGTTACACAAAAGTGTAATCGCTGGTGTCGGAAACCGAACAGCTAAAAATCCAGACGATATCGATTAGAGCTTTACCAACACTTTCTCAATGGCAAGTAGCTTTTTGTCAAGAGCAATTTACTTCCACTCGAAAGCCTTAAGCAGCCTCAACCAAGGCGAGATGTCTCGCTTATGTCCGTCTGTCAGAGTTACAGTAGCGCTCACCCGATGGAAATATTGGATGCGTTATAGTGACACAAAGGATGCTTGACTCATTTGTCTCCGGCAACAAGAATATTGCGTTGCCAGAGGGTTTTCTATATGCTGGCTTTTTCAGCACTCTTAAACGTTTAATTATTCCAGATCGGATAAAGTCGATGAAAGATCGCAGAGCCGGTAATGTCCTTGATCAAATAGCCAGCTCAGCTAAGCGACTCCCTCAGTACCTTTCGAATACGTATTGTTGGTCAAGCCGAGCGGCCGTTAGTATTCAGGGTTCAACTGGGCTTCATGACTGCTGACATAGCAGTAAAAAGGTTTAGTCTCTTCTGCACATTTGCTGATGTTGGCATAAAGCTTAACGAGCTCTCCTGACCTTGAATCCTTGCCTCAGGCCGACTTAATCGGTCCCCAAAGTCGACCACCTTTATCCAAAGCGACTGAAGATGCAAAAATCCTTTAACTATGTTGTGGCAAAAGGACGTTTAATACAATTGCGTGATCAAACCTATGAGTGCTACCAGGGCGCTAAAGTTTATTTGTGTCATCACTAATTACTGCCATATCATACCGGTAGACGTACTAAGCGTTATGAAAAAAATATTTGACTCCCTTTTTTGGATTTGTAACCAAATTCAGTACACATAAATCACACTTTTTCGTTAAGGAGTACGTATATCCTTTTTTTGTGCAATCACCGTTGCACTATTAAGATTTTTGAAGCCTACACTAGTCACCACTTCCCGTTCATTTTTTTGAGCATGTTATATTGGTAACGAGAGTGGAATTTTTGACTTGCACACCAGGCAGTTTTTTGTTCTATTGCGATGAAGGTATAAAGAAGCTTACACTGCTGGTCATTGTCTAAAAAGTATTGCTTTTTGCCTGGCATTAGATTGCTCTCTTGCCTCACTTCTTCATCTAGTGGATCTTCTGATCGTAGATTTCATCTGAATATGGCTATAATAAAAGATCAATTGGATCCCAAAGCCTCTTCCTGTATCTTTAAGTCACGACTCAACGTACGATGCTTATGCAGATGATCCACTCTGCCTTCATAAGAAAACTGTTACTATATCCTTTCCAAGGCGTTCTCAAATTTGGAAGCACCACTTTGAGATATTTCCAATATCTTAACTTGGCCAAGCATCCATTGTGTTCGGGCTGTTTGAGGATCGCTAACTTTGATACCTTGTCGAGACACAAGAACCACTTAAATTGTGATTCATTTTTATAGATGGGTTTCGCTTGTCAGCCATAGACATTCAGGGATCCCTTTAAATCTCTTATTACGGAGCTATGTCACCCGCTATTGTTAGTCATCGCTTTCAGTATGCCTTGAAGACCAATCCTGCTCTCTTGTGAGACATTGCTGCCTGCATTTGCTACCCACACTTGGAGCTTTGATCCTCACTTTGTCTTGCAGTGCCATACTACCCGCTTGCAGAGCTTTTGTATTTGCAATTCTTTGCCATGCTGACCAAATTAAATTGCTATCTTAAGCGTCTTTAGCGGCCGGTGCTGCTTTGACTACCATGTAGGAGACGTCATCAAGCCTACCTCGGAGAGTTATCAGAACCTTTGATGCCTGGGCGTATAAGTGCCACAGCTTTCTTTCGCAGGAGCCGTGAGAACACACATGACACTCAAAAATTGCTGTGCAATATTAAATACCAGATTTATATGAACTTGTTCTTCTCATCAGCTTTGAGCTAGTTTGTTTTCGAATTGTGTCATACCCAGGATCAAATAATGTTAGTCCATGTCAGCTATCAAAATCCTTAACTTTTATACCCACGCAATTTAGGAGAGGTCAAAGTGTGCATAGGAAAGGCTTCTTTGAAGTGCCAGAATGTAACCTTTTTATTCTAATCAATTCGAATCATATGCCGAGATACAAAGACGAAGCAATTAAAATTGTCCGTCGTCTGATGATTGTTATATCTGGTAAGCAAGTCCCTGATAACGAAGTAGATGTGGGAGCTGAGAATTAAATCAAAGATCAAGAGCTTGTGACGTTCTCGCATCGATGCCGTTCGAAGTATATCGAGTCAAATGTCAAATATGCAAGCAAGAAGGTAACAGCATTTGCTCCACAGTCATCCATCGAGAGAATTGCGAGACTGCTAATTGCTATGGAAAACGTAGCATATGGAGAAGGGTCAGAAATAATAAAATCTGAAATGCGGAGATACTTGATCGGTCGGATGCAAAAGAAGCTTGTATTGTATAATTTACAGTTGAAGCTACAAGAGATCGAGCGCGGTCATAGTAAACTTAAATACGTCGAAATGAAATTCTGCATGCTTTTTTAAAACCTTCATACGAAGAATTGCTGTAAGGACTACGAGTGCGGTGCCAGTAGCGATGTTAAAATATTGTCTGACAGATTTTTATCAACTTCATCGTTGAACCAATACTATTAATGGATACCGGTAACGCTTAAAACCGGTTTTAAAGCCGACATTTCAGGCAGCATCATGTCAATCTCTTCAGTCGTCAAATGGATGGTAAAGCTCTTTTGTGCGTTAGTTGGAGCGACAGTAAGCGCGTTTCCTGTGGATATTGATGCAAGCCAGTCGTGGGAGACTTAAAGGAGGCGATCAAGGAAAAGAAGCCGCGCACGATCACGTGCGATGCCGATCAATTGGATCTGTATCTGGCGCACATGGCTGACTGAAAATGAGCTCGAAAGTGTGAGTGACTCCAGTGGTCTAACACATTTAAAAGCTGCGCGAGCTAAGCTCCGACGCGTCAATTTGTCCGATGGTGAGATCGGAGAAGTGGATGAAGATGAGGAAGCAGCAGAAAATGGTCCTGTGAATGTGTTGGTAGTGGTTCCGACATGTGCGACGAGCGTGGCGAATGTGTCGGCGCAAGGGGCGAGCATTGAGCAGTTTAACACTCCAATTGAGTTTGCCACCGCGAAATATGAAGGTGGTGTTCCTTCAAGATTTAGAACATACCGATCAGCTACTGTCGATACATTTTTAGACGTCTCTTTCCTCATGATGGGGAGTATCTCCCGTTGATATTTGTCCGTGCGCCACCATTGTCCGGAAAGTCTGCCTTGTGTGATCTACTCCACAACCATATCGTGCGCTCCAAGCCGGATGCACTTGTTGCGCGAGTATCTGCGAATGTTATTCCTAAGTCTATCGCATTCTGTGTATATTTTAACTCGAGCTACAACTTCAATTTTCAAGCGTTCTATGCGCTTAACTGCGATAGAGTGGTCTTGATTGATGGAGCTCAAATCACGTACGACGATGAGCTGCTTTGGATGGGTAACCTGAAGAATACATTGGAAGGGAGATTGCCAGGCCTAAGGTTTGTTCTCTTCTCGTCTTACGGCAGATTCGACATTTACCGGAAGCACATACGCACTGGAATTTCTATCCTCGTGTCCGCGGAGAATGTTTTTGGATTGAAAGCGACGCAATCGAAGCCTGGTCTGCAGCTCTCGCATGTGGAACTGGACGAAATGATTTGTGGCAGCATTGGTGTAACTGTGTGTGACCTCATTTGGATCCTGTGCTCTGGTCATATCGGGATTGCTTGGGCAATGCTTAACTTTTTGCGCGACAAATTTGGCGCAAAGACGCAAGGATCAGTCGGTGCTGAAAATCTAAAAGTGTAACTTCGCTCAATCAGCTTGCAACAATACATTCAGTCCAATTATCGCGGCATTCCGACTGTTGATGCTTTTCAGCGAGTGATTCGAGGTCATGAACTGTTCAACGAGTTGAAGTGAAAGATGAGCGATTTCATGAATGGTGTTGCTTTAGGCAGGATTGTGCTCGCATCTGATGGGGAGCGAACTCCTAGAAGTCGAATGGCAGTGGAATAACTCACCCGATTCGGCTTCCTCTACGAGGATCACGACAAGCAACTCCAGTTTGCATCGAACATGCACTTGAAGATTTGGCTGAACTCAAATCGTTCGGATCCAATTGAACATCTGGTATCCAACATCTCTCATGACAGTTTCGTTGTTGCATGTCTAAGGAGAATGCGCGCTTTTTAACTGCAGCAGTTCGCGACTGAAAATACCAGCAACGTTGCTCGAGAGCGCCAAATCCAAATGGAATTGTACAATGCCGCAAGACGTGCTAGTTACTCTGGAGTGGCGCACGAGTGATGGGAAAGGCTTCGTTGATTTGGTTATTCGTGGTGCAAATTCTCTCTGGTTCTGGGAGCTCCTTGTAAATGATGACGATGCTGTAAGCCACTCGAAACGATTCGAAACTGGAGGCAAGTACTATGGAAGCCTTACGAGAAATTCTAGATATGTGCTTATTGATTTCCGTTTGAATAAAGGGGTTCGACAGCAGAAGCATACGTTTTTGTACGTGTCATTTGTGGATTCTTTCACCAAGGCGAGAATTTTCGGGCTTCGTCATGACGAAATTAGTGTGGAATTGTCGAGCTAATTCTATTTAGCAATTACATTTTTAAAGCAGAGTTGTGCGTGCTTCGTTGGGAGGTGCGATGCAAGCCTGGTTCAATAAATATTACGGTACGACGAGGCGCTGCCGTTCAATATAAAGTAGGTTTGGTGGTGATTCGAAAAGACAGCGCTAATCTAAGGGCGAAAGGAAAGGTGATTAATTAGTACGACTCAATCGATGTTCGTCTTTCGTTTAAGCTGGCTGTATTGAATCTTTGCGTGATATATTCGACGACTGGTTTTTCATTGTCTTCGACGAAAATGCTTAGCACCCCAGCACTGCACTAGGATCCGAAGTCGATTAGCTCTGGTACCCGCTCGGGGTGTATGTGGCCAACTTTGACTTACAAGTACAAATAACGACTGCGCTTTATTATCCACCGAAGCCATATGCAATTCGGGACAAGTGTTGCGAAACGCAAAAAGAAGGCCGATCGCGGCAAAGAGAAGGCCGCGATTGGCTTTTCATTCCTTGAAGGCGGTGCTGGTGACACTTGCATAAGCACAACTATATGAAACAGGCAACACAGATTGAGAGATCTTATTTAATGGAATCACACCCCCTTTGAATTGTAAAGCTAAATTAGGGGTTTATTATTTGCTCCGAAAAAAACTCAACTAAGGCGCAACCGGCTCCAAATTAGTACCGGTATCGATCAATAGTACTAGTTCATTGTTGATCTTTGATTTCTTGCTTCGTTATTAGGGATGCTTACCAAATCTAACCTAGGAATGATTTCACCAGCTTCGTCTTTGTGATTTTAATATATTGCAATCTAGCAATTTTATAAAGGCTTTTCCCTTGACGGGGCACGAGATAGAACCACGAGTCGTCAGTGATCAAAAGGCTGATCAAGGAAGTGTCTCAGCGATGTCATGAGGCACGTCATCGCACTACTTCATGGCAAACTCACTTAGGCCACATTTCTCTTGCATTTAGAAGTCCAGTGTGATCTTGACCAGATGCAAATTCTATTAGATTAGCCAAAAGGCTCCTCCCTGTCCATGAATTATTAGTATGAAGTCAAAATTGTCATCCGAAACGTTTAGACATCGACCGATGAAAAAATAAAATCACTCGCGGTCCTTTATCGAAAATTAGGTGCTTATTAAATAGCGGTATCTCAGTTATTTTGAATTTTTCATCTACGTATTTACGAATCTGGAATCTCTTTAAGACATCTGTTGCATTAATAAAGCTTACGGTTGATTAATTATTCACTCCGTTACTGAAACCAATATAATTTTAATGTAATCATAAATGCAAACCTGGATTAGACCGTATTTTTTGGTGGAATGGAGCAATCGTCATATTCTTTCTTTGATGACAGCTAATACGATTCGTCACTGTCAGCATATAGTTCAGACAGCTTTGAATTACCATACTTAAAGGTTCAATAATAGACGTCTGACATTTATAGATTATCCGTGAGCCATACAGCGTCTGTGTTCAACACCAACGAATTGATTAACTTCAATTTTAGCCACTTAGCTTCAGTAAGTTTGCGATCTGCTTGAGGTTTACCATTTTCTTTGCGATAGCAACGAAGAATCTCGTATTTTCTTGCGCAAACCAGCAAACTGTCTTGATTCTTTAGGGACTTGAGTACATCTCCATTTAGCGCATTGCTTTTCGTCACCAAAGTTTGAAAGCATCGTGTTGTTCGATTCATGAATTCGAACGCGATCTGAGCAATGTAATGAGCCATTCAGTTTGACACAAACGAGTTGTCAGTCCATAAACATCGAAAATTATGGATCGTAATCTGAAAATTTGCTGATCTTGTGAATCGCTTTGTCGATTACCTCATCCCTAGACACGGCGAAGATTTCTTGCAACTAATCGATTTGGTGTACAAATCATTGGTTCATCATGATCAGTGTATGCCATATCAGCAGCAGTATCCACCAGGAAACGCGTGCTGAAGGATAACTTGATTCACATTTCCTCGTTTGTTGCCTCCGAGAAAATGAGAGTGATCCATTGCTGCGGTATGGCAAAGATTAATTCACGGTTTTAAAAACTCGATGTGAGAGTCTCCGATCTCACTGATATGTGTGAAAGCCCCCTCAGCATGGTTTTGACAATAGTTTTACACTCTGCAAGAGTAAGTTTACAACATGCGTGAGTAATCCGACGCCCCCCCCTTAATCTACATGACCGATCAGTCACAAGACAGTCAATGTCTTCTTCATATATCGTTCCAGTCGATATATTTGACTCCGTGCTTATATATTCAGCCATGTAATCAGTAGCCAATGAAGAATCAATTCGTCAGCCGACATCTCGTATGCATCGAATTTCGCATCTTGCGCTTTTGATTGCAATCGAGGAAGAACTTGATTTTGTAATTGCCAATGAATATCTCATGACACTCCTGCTTCAACTGCTCATAAGCTAAATCAACAAAGGCAGGGTTCTGTATAGTCAAACGAAGCGACAAATTTTTCCATTAACGACCTGCAACACATGCGCATCTTTCACATCATAGGGACATTCTTTACCTTATCAATACAGGAAGTAGCTTACATTATCAACGCAACTAGCGTGCTTCTTGATCCAACGTTCGTATTGGGGCCCGGGATGGACATATTTGTATTCAAATTCCGATCAACAACTCGCTCGACGATCGCAGTAGCAATCGAAGTTACAACTGATTCAAAAATATCTCGGTAACTGTCTAATCAACTTGTTCAGTGCCGGCTTTGACAACTAATTCTACAACTAATTTGGCGGTAGGTTATATAACTGGTTCTACAATTGGTTTGACGCTTACTTCAGGAACCGATTGCATAGGACGTGGGGCATCAAGTGGATTCTCGAAACCAATATAGGTTACATTACTTGACTAATCAAGAATGAGTTCGTTGCTAAAAGATGTCCAAGATTGAAGAAGAAGTTACATCAAATAATTCAAGACGGAGGGATTCATATTGCAAACTTGTCGTGTTCTCATCGTGGTGTCATTACGTTTTTTAAAATTGCTATGATTGTTGTGTCAATACCTCTTACACGACAGGTTCAAGCTAAGCAACAAAGAGAATCACTTTTTTACGATGTCACACTCTGGAGCGCTCCAGAAAAAGTCACATCGAGGTAGAAGCATCGAAGATCGCTCAATATGAGGGTCCTAACAGTCGAGTCAGTTGGAGTGACAGATAAATGTTCGTATATAATATCATTTGATGTTTGAACAAGTAATAAAGTGTATTTGTAATAATGTCTACGTTGGCTCGACAATCAATGAGACGCGAGTAAGATGGCAACAACACAAAAATGACTACAACAAGCACCTGAAAGGAAATCACCGCACCTTGAGTATCCATCCGCGTGATTCGACTCCGTGTTTTGACAAGTATGGAGTCGATAGCTTTAAAATAAGCTTATGGAGAATCATGAAGCTGTAAATCGCAAGCATCTATGTCAAAAAAGCAATTATGTATTAATAAGCCTAGATGTGTAACTTTAACATCCGCCTCCAAATTGATATGTTGCGAATATGACGCTGGGATGACTTTTATATGCGAGTGTGGTAGCAGATACGTGTATTTACAGAGAAAGCGTCACGAGCGCTCGAAGAGACGATCAGACATGACGCGTCGTGATCGCGTCTTTTACTTTTCGCTTTATGTCTGGTGAATATGCGAGTGTGTTCCTTCGATTCGAAGTGATTGGAAACATATGATTATCTTATGACCTGAAGAAAAGAGATTGACGTCCCTGGCAAAACTATATCAAATTATTAGACGAGAAGCGATCATAAGAATTCATAGCTATTTAGCGTATTCAATTTGTCCCAGCAATAGATACATAAAGTTGTTGGTTCAATGACTGCCAACTCCAGTAACTCTAACCACTTTTTGCTACTTCCTCCCACTTGTTTCTAGTCACTACTATATCATGGATATCTCTATCATATTATACCTTCAGCTCAGTATATAATATTATGTATTGTGAAAAAGTGAAGACTCAGGTGCCGGAGAACTTTCTCTAATGAGCTGAAGAATGAATAGGCATCGCCTTCGCCATGCGGCTAGCGTCAATTTCTTGGAGCTGAAGTGTTTCAATATTCGTTGAACCATAATCATTCTTAAATGGCGCGACAGGTTTCGAGTGATCCACTAAATGCTGAAGGATTTCCGGTATAAAATTGCCCTCGGATTCATATCCATTGCCGACTAAAGGAGAGCAATATCTGGTGAATGTAAGAACAACTTCTTTAGATCATATGCCATATGCTTCTACGACAACGGCATGCACAATACACTCTGATGGCAAATACTTGGCGAGCGATATCAATAAATACCTTTAATACTATCCATCCAAAAGAGACTCTATTCAACCAACCATACGACCGGAACAAGCTATTATTTCATCTTATGTGTTGAATTCATTCAAGTTACGCCTTGTGCAACCAGTCAAAAGCTTTACGGGCTACGCTGCTGCAAGTGGCTAATCGACAATACCGGTCACTGCTTACGCGCCTCAGCTTCAAATGGTGGAAATAGCACGCGATTTCATCATTGGACTCAGCCCAGGTACGTATCCCGCTGTTCAACACTAGCGTTCATGCAGACAATAGTAATCTGGTGCCTTAAGTACATTCAAAAGCTGCAGTTGTTAATATTTATTCAAAGCTTTGCAGTTAAATTCGCGAGCAACAATCATATGCAACACACGTTTACTTCTGCTAAGATAAGCTTTAGCATTGTAATCGCCTGTGCATGTCTAGATCGATAGAAAGGACGTATGTGTGGCCATACAGCGTCTCAGCGCTTCAAAAGAATAAGGGCAAGGAGTAGCCTACTGCCCAATGCAAGGTACTAAATCGGAAGTCGATTCTAGACTAGAACATGATGCCGCCTAGAATCATTGATAAAAAGCATACGCAATCGTTTTTTGATTCGGCCTTTTAAGATGCGGCAGTTAATAATCACTGACTAAAGTACTAACCCTTTCTACAAATCGCATATGAGGCCAAAAAAGTGCGATATATTTTTCGGTCAGTGATATCCATTTGCATGGTAGTCCTCTGTTCTAACATTGTGTGGTTGTAGAGGTCGATGAAGACTCTAATAAAAATAGCACGACATATGATATTAAAGTCTCGCGAGTTAAAGTACGACCACGAGTCACATATTGGTTAATAATTCTCGGGGTCTTTGGATTGGCAAAATAGCTTTAAGAGAGGTAAGCATTGACAATCCTAGCTTATGTCCTCGGATGTAGTATTGTTTGATTTGTGATTGAGGTTTCTTTGGCTCTAATACGAATTCAATAACTATGATAAATTTGTTTGTCTCATCGTCAAATCACTCATTGCTGGTATTATTCCTTCTTCGGTCACCGGCTGTCAATAGTGTCGTTGAAATGATCATAATGTGTCTCGTTGGACTTTGTGCATACAGCAAACTTTTTGAAGCATTTGCTTGCAATCATAAACAAAACAGTAATCGCCTTCCTCTGTCACTGGGAGAGGCCACGCGCATGCAAATCGGCAGCTCAAAGTAAGAATTCTTGGAGAATTACTCTAACTTCGGCATTGATTTATAAAATTTTTGCATTGTATCATATATACTAGCGATCAAAAATGCCTTCTACATTAACGATCAACCCTTCTCTAAGAAATAGCTCTTATTTTGAGTCATCCGATCACCACCTTACTTTAACTACAAATGATTAAAGGTATTTGAGACTTGGCGAAGTAGGAACGCTTTCTACTTTTGATAAGCTTGGCAATATGAATTGTTACTCACTGACGAATAACGGATCAAGTTCGGATCTGCCATGTTCATGTCTCTGCAGTTATTCCTGATGCTGCCAATGTGAGCAAAGCGCTTTTCTTGTTTCAAACAGCAATATTGGCTTTATTAATGATCTAACAACTGCAAGTATTACTTGAACAATACAAACAACTGCTCAGCCAAACACTACGTTGATCGAAAGTTTGACAACTCTTACAGTCAATGCTTTACAAGACGCCGATCTCGCGAAGTTTGTATAAGTCAATACTAACGCATGTACGTAAGAAGTATAAGTTGCAAACGGAACTGTTCCGCGCGGACTTGCAACTAATGGTCGGATTGGAACACACTCGAATCGTGATAGTGTTATTGCAACCAACAACACGGCCAATAGAACTATCTCATCAAATCATGTTTCTGGAATACAATTAGATTTGGAATCAAATAGAACGGGTCTAAATGTGCCAAACTAATTCTTTAAGGAACTACGTTCCACGATCCTTATTATACTGGCCTTATTCTAGATTCAGCTTCGCCTTCAAAGCCCTGGTACTAAAGAAGACGTTAGGTCTGTCTGAATTGATAATGAGCTCATCGACAAAGTGATTCAGAAGATCAGCAAAATTCCAAATTACGATCCATCAAATCTTAATTTTATAGACGGGCACTAAAATGCAACTTGTTTGTGTCTAGGGTATTGATTTATTGTATTGCTTTGTTTGCGACCAATTTCACGAATCAGACGACACGACGCTTTTAATATTTAGTGAAGAAAGCAATGCGCTTGATGGAAATGTACTTGTGCTTTTGAGGTAACCAAGGAGATTCGCTCGTTTGGACGGTGAAAATGAGATCTCAGTTGATATGTAGAATTTTGCACCAAAAAATGCTAAGTACTTCGCTGCCGTCGCTAAGAATCCCAAGCAGAACGCAAACTTACTGATGCTCAAGGGCTGAATATGAACGCCAGATGGACTGTTTATCACACCTACAAGTGTGGTAATCCAGACTTTGTGTAAGCAAACGATGTTTCGTATGAGTTGTCGTCAAATCAAGGATCGGATAAGTTACCCATTTCACCGAAGAATCGGTTCAACCCGGGTTTGCATTTATAAAAGTAGATTATAACAATATTTGTTCCAGCAACGGAGTGTATTATTTATCAACCGCAAGCTTTATGTAAGCAACAGATGTCCCAGAGATAATTCAGGCTCGTCAATACAAAGATGAGAAAATCGGAGTCACTGAGTCGCAGACACTTGATATGTACCTTTATTTTCGTTTCACGGAAGAAGAGGACCACGAGTTCGTTTCCTTTCTCGTTGGTCGATCTTTTAACGTTTAAAATGACAAGTTTGACTTCATGCTAACGATTTACGGACAGTAAGCTTAAGTAAAAGCATTTTGGCTAATCTTAAAAACTTTGCATTTAGATTTGACTGTTATGTAACCCAAAGCAAGAAAAAAATTGCCTAAGTAAATTTGCTGTGTAGTTAACCGTATGCTGCGATGACATGCCTCATGACATCGCTAAGATGCTTTCTCGATTAAATCTCAAATTAATGATAAATCATAATTTAAGTCGTATTAACCAGTCGAAACGGGATTGACTTTTGTATTTGTATTGTATTGTATCGCGTTGCCAAGTTATGCACGTGCTAGGCTCTATGGCTAGTCCACGGCATAGAGTGGTGTCCGCATACGTCGAGTCTCGTTCGGCGGGCAGTGCAGCAAGCACCGAGGTCGTTAGGGTCTTCCATTATTTTGTGTACTTCTGACTTGGTAAGAGCCCAGGTGGCGCCCGGTGCTGGAGACCGTCGCGTCGAGGCTGAGACTCGTTAGAGACCTGCAGATGCCCGAGAGCACCTGCCCGAAGCGCGCGAGCATTTAGCCCCCGCGCTTGGAAGGAGGGCGTCACCCCAACCATTTCCGAAAATGACTTTTGTATGTTGCTTAATTTTAGCTGTCACTCGATTGCGTATGTTCATGCCTAATTAGATAAACAAGGCACGACTGTCTTGTGAACGTCGTTTGCCGGAACAAGAAATTTCTCACCGAGTTGACCGAGACCCTAAGCTTATATTCACATTTACAACTTACAGCTTATTGCTGCTAGATTTTCCTTAGATAGCTTTCAAGCTACCAGAAGATTTACTTTCGCTACGCATCTATCATGGGAACTGATTTTTTTCCATACTGACTGTCGGCATATTCCTTAGTTTGAGGACGTGGCTTCTGCCAGCGATTATACAGAGCTTAAATGATAGACAAATTTTTACCGTCGGCATCATCACAAAGCACGTGTCCTTAGCCATTGATGCAGCTTTTTCGGGGACACAAAAATTCGCCAAGGGCTTAAGGCGGGTCATCGGGTCCACGACTATTTTGTGAGAGCGAGAAACGGCTCATCTACCTTACCAGGGGATCAAGCCTGCTCTGAGATATACTTCTCTGAATACAAATAAGGATTGCTTCACCCATCGTCACTGACCACGCAAAAAGTTGAGAGCGAGGCGTGCCTACCTTTACGTCATTTAAACTATCCTTGCCTTGTTCAAAAATAGGCGCCGTAGTAAACAGTCCGTCAACTTTCTGAAAAATGCATTTTTTAGTTTTTACGCGCACTTTGCTTGCAGACAAGTAAACGCGAAATCTGGGGGAGATCAATGGTGCTGGAAAAAAAGCTACTTTCTAATGTGTCTGCATGAAGCAAAAAAAATACTTAAATAATTCCGCGGGTGTATGTTTAGTACATAAAAAGTCGGACGGTTGGCTTCGTACAAAGTGCTGTAAGAATTTTTTCGCCCGAGTAGGTATTCCTAATGGTGATTTTTCGATAAGAACACTAATCAAATGCCGTCATATCCCAGGCGAGGTCCTTACAATCCACTGAAAAGCGACAGCAGTCCAATTTGAGTGGGTCTCAAATTGATTGCACTCTGCGCTTTAAATCACACCGTGATGCATCAGATTTAGGGTCAAAATGGCTAAAACTGACTATGTCAAATCAATTTAAGCCCGAGTCCAAGCTTTACGAGCCTCAAATGATCTCATACTCTTAATTGGACCAGATTGTGCCTGCCTTAAGTGTCTCATGCCGTTTCCTATTTGATCCAAAGTCTGCTCACCCTTAGAGGTTCTTTGTGCATTCGCTCGCTTGAGCACCTTAAATAGCACACCGGTCAATGCCGCTATGAAAAAGAGACGCATGATACTGGAAGCATAAAAAATTAAAATTTGCTAGATATGTCGAAGAACGCATCCTTAGATCTGCATTTGTTCATACATCAAAAGGCAGATTGGGACAAGCTAAGAAACAGTATACATTTTCAATGCAAGTGAGCTTTTTTAACTTTGGCCATGCTTATGTTTTAAAATACGCATCCAATTGACCAAATGATTAATGCTGCATGTAGAAAACGCTTTGATTGCGGTCAAAATCTGCTAAAGCCCGCTATTTCTAGCCCATCGATTGCATAAGAGGTCATCAGAAGAACTATGGGCCACCTGTGATGAGGGCTGTTTTTTACAACGAAGTGCTCCCTGATAGTTAGTGGGTCGCTTGAGAAGCCTCGACTAGCTTTACGAATTTTCACACGGGACGCACTGCTCATTGAAAAGAGCCAAAGGATGATCATGATGATGGTGACGACTGGAGACAGCCGCACAAGCAATAGCACGAACAGTATGAACGCTAAAGTGCTCAACACAGGCCGACGTAGCTACACACTACTGGACGGCGCACAACTTATCAATGGGGGTGACTGCGGGGTTAGATAGTATCCCATCTGGCACAAATTCCACAGATTGGTATTTCACACATTGAAGAATGCAGCATGACAAAGAACTGAACATGCCTGCTCTAACTGCAAGCACTAGGTTATGGGACTGATAGCTAGCACCAAATTAGCAGAATGCATGCTCAAGAGATTTTTGTCTTCAGCTACGCCTACAGGCAGGTTCATTCTCTTTACTTTAAAGCCCGCGTCTTCTGTAAGCCTGCTTTGTAGTAGACCGGTTTTTGCATCAACTGGGTATGCCCTTTTGTATCAATTAGTTTCCATTTCATTAGCTTTACTGCATGGTTTCGGCACTAAAGAAGATGACTTTATTCAATGCACGTTCGATATCATCCAGCTCAGTGCGGACGAACCGACGCTCAATAGAAATCTGTCAATTGAATTGAACATTATGGGCAGTAAGAACTAGCCAAAGTCACACCACTAGAGTAGGCGAGCACACCCACTAAGTGTTTGCCCTAAAAGTGATAGTTGATTGGGCAGAATGCCCATTAATCATAAGCCTTCCATTGTGTGGTGAGGGTCACGGATTCGCGGTCAATAGAAACCAGTGATCAACGCTAGGGTCAGCTAAGTCCTCGCGTTTGGGTTCCGGTGGCTTAAATCTTTGTGTAACGGCTTGAAGGATAGAAGAACGGGAAGCCATTTGTCTCACTGTGTCATCGTCGCGCAGGATTATAATTGCACCACTCCTTTAAGGTTGCTACCGATAATTATCGCTCCTGCGACGTGTTCATGAACATGCTTGGTGCTTCCTCTTTCCATTTTTGATCTATTAAGATGCTGAAGACTAGTACTATACTGATAGGCAAAGGGGAACCTGAGACTTGCACGAGCATGCGAGCGCGCTGGTGGTTTTAATGGAATCGACGTCGGCCGTGACGCCCAAATATATCTTTTAGTGGGAGCTTCATTTGCCCCAACTTGCGCTAGAACGCGCCAGAACGTCATCTTTTCCCATAAGTTTGAGACCTGAATTTCAGAAATTACGCTTAGAGTCACGTCGCCAATAAGTGTGTTCCTGCCATTATCGTTGCCACATGGTGCCACACACACTGAGGCGTCACGCATAAGCCATCGCATCATCACTTGGTGTCGACAAACCACTGACTATGTACCACATGACCTATTATCAAAATTAAAGAAGCACATCAACTACAATGTTTTTCAAATGTGCAATTTTTTCATACTGAGACAATTTGAAGCATAATTTTTTAGTATAATAGAAATTTAGAAGTCGTTTATGGACGGGACAATTGTAGATCCTTCATACATTCCCATTTTGCCGCGCTCTTACTTCCGCATTCATGGTGCGGTCTCGTAGGTCCGTGTCGTCGGCCATTGACTCGCTCTTCGAGTTTGACGCTCCACAATTATTCGTAGACCTCAGTGCGCCCTTGTCTCCATACCCTGCGGGTGGGCACGACCCTTGGTTCGACCAGCTGCACGCACAACACAGCAAACCCAGTGCGGACTTAGCGCGGGAGTTTGCTGAGAACGTCCATCAGTTGCAGAACAAGGAGCAAAAACTAAAAGATGCAGCGGCATTGAAGCGGAATTCACGACGTGATCAGAGTTTGAGTGCGGATAAAGAGAATCGACAGCCAGCAGATTGGCGCGAGATCGTGGCGACTCGAAACAAGCAACTTCAACAGGAAAGAAGGAGCAAGGTGACGACTTTAAAGGAAGTGCGGGCAACACAAGAGCCTTTTAAGCTGCACACGACCAAGGTTGAGCTGAAAGCAGTAGCTGCTCCCATTTCTAAGAGCAGGAGGCCGCTCGTGGACGTAGGAAATAGGCCCAATTTGGGTCGAAAACGAGCGCCTTCGGAAAAAACCCTGAAGGATTTGAACGAGCTGCTAAAACAACATAATAAAAAGTTCAAGACCAAGCACACCTACGAGCCTCCACAGCATTCCGTGCGGGATGTGAAACAGGTAAAGACATTAGCGTCCGACGATGGGAGTAAGAGTTTGCTAACGACTTTGATCTTTTGTTTGTTAGTGGGAACGAGAGACAAAAAAGAGTTTTTATGCTCTGTCAGCGGATGAGCGCGTGCACGCAAATCAGGAAATTGCAATTTGGAAAAAGCGAAGAGCCGAGTTAAACGAATAGCGCAAAAGAATGGGTGCAGCCCAAATCTATCATTTCTCAGCACGGTATGTTACTAGGTGTCTCGCATGCAGAGCATGGCACAGCCGCGACGAATCCAGTGATCGGCAGTTTTGTCTGTCGGGACGTCGAGGGAAACGACGAAATTAGTGGAGTGGCCGGTGGTCGACAATGTACCAGCGCGAGTGGACGTTTTATAAAGTGGGCATTCGTATACGTCGATAGGCTTGTACTCTTTTCGTTGCATGGGCTTGAGCCAGATGATTGGCAAGCGGTCAAACAACGCGTTGGGAATGGATTCTGCCATCATGCGGGTGATCCGGTCATACCGCGCACCTTCCATGAAAAGTCCGTAAATGTACACGCCAAAAGGCGGTGTTGCGTCGTATTGCTCCTTGTCGTAAGCCATTATTTCACACGAGACGACGAGGGCGTCAATAGCGATTTGCTTGTCGCGCGAGAACGACTGCTTGACGGCCGTCATGAAGCCCTGAGGAAAAAAGAAGGCTGACAACCAAAAAGCATGCGGTGGTCCATTTACCAGCCAATCGTTTGTAAAAGCGATTCGCTTAAAGAAATCTTCGATCCACGAGGCCAAAGGCTTCAAGCATGGGTAACCAGCGTGCTCCCATTCGCTCGGAATTTGCTGAAGCAAGAAGCCGCTGTACATCTTCTCAAGTGGTCCTGACATGACCACAAGACCCTTTATTGCGCGCTTTAACATCTCAAGCGTCGTTCTCATGACCTGGATCAGCACATTAAAGCGAATCATTTCTTGCGAAAGGAAGACGCCCAATGAGTTGCGACTGCCGCCAGCTGCCTCTGCGAACGTTATTGGGTGGGCTGTACTTTCCATATATGGCTCAGGCATGCGTTCCTGGATCGTTGTTACTATGTCCATCACAATGCTGTCGTTACTCTGTTCTGCTCCGTTGCCACTACTATCGCCACCGCCGCCTAGCATCTTCAGGATAGTGCCCAGTAGCAGACCCGATTCTTTTTGCTGATACGTGATGTCAGCATTAGCATGAAGACCGAAAATGTCCGGCGCATCTGTAGTTGGGAGCGAGCTTACGTATTCTCGAACGCTGGCTAAAGATCCATTCGCTGGCGCGTAGTATAATCCGGACGTGGTGAATTGGTACGAATCGTCCATGACGTCTTTGCAGAAGAGTTTTCGCATAATACTTGAGTTCGTGCGCTTGTCCCAGCGATCCGTAATTCGCCCACCGTAAGAAATGTCCGCAACCATGACGTTTAGTGTCAAATATGGTACCTCCTCTTGTTCCTCCAAATACAGCCGCACCTGTTGCATACCTGTCTTCAAGTCACTATTCATCCACTCGTACGGTATATTCCACCCGACCGCGCCAAATTTACGTCGTTCAAGACACACTGCGTTGTAAAATGCAAGAGCAAACAACAATTTCTTGTATTCCCGTGGTTTCGTGCATGCTTCATAATCAGCTTCTTTCATATCGAGGAACGTACGTCCAAGATTCGCTTTAATACCTTTCGGCGGCTCATTTGTGATTTTTATTCCATTTTGCAAAATAGACACAGGAAAGCTTGGGCTTGGCATACTCGTGAGCCACAAACGAAAGGTCTCATGCATTTCCTCCGTTGTTAAAGACTCCAAAATTTGCTCAAGTCGACCAAGCCACGAGACAGCCAAATGACAGTTTTGTAGACATACCCAGTCACCAGTTTGCTTGGCTTGTTTTATAAGTGCTTCGGCAATAGGTCCTTGGCCTTGACCTAATGAGATGATTTTAAGACCAGCCCCATCTTTACCTTCTTGTTTTGCGAGCTCCAGGAGGTAGTCGTTAATATCAGCACCAGGCGACAGTACAAAGATCAGGGGAGTCTCCGGGTTCGAGTCACGGTAGCAGCCACTCATGTCGAATGGTGGAGACTCTGTAAATAATGTGCCTAGTTCCCGCCTGACAAACTCGCGTGTGCCAAAGACAAGCATTTCTTCTCGAAAAACTCGAAGCAGAAGCAACTTTTGAAAGTTCGTGAGACTTGATTCCCAAGGTTCAGGCAGTGCCTTGGCATGGGGATTGGCTGACACCATGACACGTTTCCACTCAACCTCATGCTGTGTAACCGACAAAGCTAGGTCTTTAAACGACAACGAGATGTCTTTTATACCAACAAGAGTCATCCATACACGGTCTGACAGCCACGATGGAGGTGAAAGACCACATGCTTCCATCTGGGCGGCTTGTATGGCCGAGCTTCTCTTGTCACCGACGAGATAAAAAGACCATTCGGCGGGCGAAACAGCACCGCGATGCAAAAGAATGCTTGATGCTATCATGAAGGCGTAAGTAATTTTGTCCTTCTCGAACAGTCCGCGACAAACATTGACAAACATGGACGTGGTAATATCCTGCGTAAGGATTTCTAGCCGCTCTTCAAGTACTTCCGACTTTGCCGAATTTTGCAATCGCATAGTAAACAGCTTCTGATAGTACTGTAATGAGTATTGGTACATCGGGTCTACAAGTGCAAGATTTGCAATTGCAAAATAGATTATAGAGCCACGCACGGCGATACAGCGGTATCCTTCGCGTGTCTGGTCAATTTCCATGGACGTTGTTTCCGCCTCCACCATACGAGTTTTAATCGCCGATGAAGTGACTTTACTATAGGCCAGTGTGTCGATGAGCTCTTCATCATCCAAAATATTTCCTTTCGAGTTCTCGAGCATGTACAAAATCTTATCCTCAATTTCCTTTAGCTGTTTCTTGTCCGCAGCAATGTTCAGAGTGAGCTCGTTCTTTTTAAGCTCAAGATCAGGTCGTTCGCTTCGAACGACATCAACCAGCAGTTGATCCTCGAGACCCGTAAGTGTGACAGTGAAGTTAATGACGGTCACTTTGATGCATATTTCAGGCATGTAGTGGGGATTTGCTAGCTTTGTGGTAATAAAGAACCTAAAGTTCTCGCTGTACGGCACATCATTGTCACCAAGATGAATCAGATTTTGTCCACCTCGCTTGAAAACTTGCTTGAGCAGTATGGGTTCAAGCGACGGATCGAGATCCTCTTCAACACTCTCGAGCATCACGGGCGTACCGTATCGAATAGCATTTTCTAGAGTGCGCAGGAAATCCTTCTGAGTCAGCTTGATGATCTGCAGCGAGTCGGACGCTTTGTACATATTTTTGATCCATTTGTTGGCTTGTCCCTGCGGATCGATCATGAGCGGCCAGCGCCGTCCCATTGTCGTAAACAAACCATTCTCGATCGAAAAAGTATCTGCAGGTAGCCCCATAATGTTCCAATCGCGTACCACAACAGGATCTGCCTGAATCCGCTCAAAGGAGAAACTTGCATCCACCGGTACATGACTATTTTTGCAAAAAGAAGCCCATTTGGCTTGAAGTTCGCGACGATACTCAGATGTGAATGGTCCGAGGTACGCAATGCATCCAGCAGATAGGATCATGTCACCAACAAGGTTGATCAGATCATTGGCTAAATGTTCAGCACATTCTTTCCAACGACCCTGCTCTTCACCAAGCGAGTCAATTAAACGCTCAGCACGCACGAGCTGCGCTTGTGTTTTTTCCGACTGGATCTCAAGGTCGAGCTTTTTCTGCTGTGCTTCGGTCAGAGTGTGTTTTAAATCTGCCACCTTTTTCAAAACTGTATTCAGCCCGCTTTGCTTAACATTGAGCTGCTTTTGTTCCTCTTCAAGCCTCAGCTCAGCCACCTTGAGATTCTCCTTTTTCGGACCAATATTCTTGGCAACGGTATCGTAAGTGTACATTGCTCGCACCCACATACAAAGCGACGTGGCTGCAGTAGAAATGCTGCTAAGCGTCTCGGGCGTAAATTCTTCATCAGAAATGAATTTCTGAAGCTGTCGAATAGTCTTAGAAGGAATATTGTCTTTGTCAAACTCTTTCAATCTATCGAGAAACTTTATGTCATTCAAAAGCTTCTTGGCTTCGTTCCATTCCTGCTTCACTCCAAACAGCAAACACACAGCATTCATCGTCACACCCACCAGTCTTGGAGGATTTGTAAAAGTCTTTAAAACCGTGATGTCGTCCTTCTTTAGTTGTGCCAAAGCCTTGATTGACGCATAATATGCCGGCATGGCTTCATCCAAATCCTTCTGACAGTCGTTTTTGATCCCCTTCACTTCGGCAGCAATTTTGTTTGCGGCTTCCACATCAGCTTGAATAAGCTGTTGCTGCTTGTCAGCTTTGGTCTGATCCTGAGCCACTCGGTCAAGCAGCAACAAAGTGTCCTTTTGAGCTTGCGCCAGCACTGGCTGCAGCTCTGTGAGCGAGCTCTTTAAATTGCCAACTACCTCTTCTGTTTCCGTGAGCTTCTGCAAACCACCACGATAACGTGCTTCCTTTGCACGCACTGAGTGGCGATGCGTACGCAACATGTCTACATATAGGTGGATGAGCTCCAAGTAACTCGTTGGCGTTGTATAATTCCGTCGCTTAAGCTGCGCATAAAATCGAAGCGTGGCTTCCTCCACACTGCGATGGATTGTCACGGCGGTGCGGCAAAGTGCATCAACATGTCGCTCAATTCCGAGCTCTTCAGCATTTGAAGCAAAAAAGCGATTGGCCACCGAATGCAGAGCATCTTCTGGCCACGCATTAAACCAGTCAATGGTACAGCAATTAACAAGCGACGGGAACATGCGGCATCGATTGCGAAAGCCGGCACCGACAGGAGAGAAGGCCAAGACGACGTGCAGCTTATCCCGCACAAGCGTCACATAATGTTGCAAAATGTCCTCTCGAGTAACCTTTCCAACTTGTTGCGCTAATGGACGGACAAGGCCCACAATTTTCTCCACCTCATCGTTTGCGTACAGATTTGGCACTTCACCAGTGTCTAAAATGCTGTTAATGTCTTCCAGAAACGATTCATGGACAATTTGCGCATCAGAGAAGAGAAAGACAACTGGTTGATTATAAGCGCCTGCAGTCATCAAAATCTTCTTCAAATCTTCATGAAATTCATTCACACCATAGCCTCGAGTGATCTCAATCGAAAAGCACTTGTAGTCAGCTATAAACGATGCGAGGCGTGTCAAACTTTGACGCCCTGAGCCTCCAACACCGACAAGTAGAGCGTTGCCTCGTGGTTGACGGAGCATTCGACAAATTCGTGAGATGTGGTGCATTGCGTCATTAAAAAACACCAAGTGCATCTGACTAGGGAACGTGATGTTGTATTCATCTAAGTATTCCGAGAGCAGCGAGTTAAGTTGTCCCATGTCATCAACAAGTTGGTAGCTACGATTTGCACGCGTCAAATAGTCACCGTACAAGAGATCCTCGAAGCGAGAGGGTGACCACGATACGTCTAGCTTTTCCGCTAAAAGTTGTGAACAAGCCGCATTAAACCATACACGATCATTTGCATCGACGAGACGGTCGCGAAAGACACGAGCTTCCTCATGCAGCCACAGCGTGAGCAAACTGTCTTCAGTTGGTACATTTTCCTTGTTCACCATGAGTACACCCTGAAACACCTTTGAAAGATCACGAAGATTAAACGTGTAGTGAGACTTCGACGGTGTCGGTAACATTTCTAGCTCTACACGTTGATAGAGTTGCACGGAGGCGTCGACGATAGGTACTGCCAGGTGAGCCATCACCGGTAGCTCGGCCTCAAGGAAGCCACCTAATATGGATGAGAAAATACGCTGCATGACCTCCGTTGAAAGATTAGGAATCCAGACCATGTGGAAATGGCGCAGCAAACGGGGAGTCACTTCACTACGACCACCACCAGGAGGTGCACAAGCAGCAGCAAAAACCACGTTTTCGACATGTTTGAAAAACAACTTTGACGTGTCGTAAAACCCACCTTGATCAATAACCTGCCTCAGCATCTCGTTCGGAGGCTGCGCGCCGTAAATTTCGAGTGCTGGCATGTTTAGATTTTCCACGAAAAATAGCATACGCTTCCCTGCTGCTGCCCCCAGCACGTTTTTGCGTTTCTTGTCCAGCCGGAGCTCAAATGCACCATTAAGGTTGCAAGGCTTTGTTCGAGCAGAATAGCTAATCGTCGACGTCAAGAAACTCTCTGTCTTGGCCATATCGTCCAAAAAAGATTGCATAATAACCGATTTTCCAACTCCAGTCTCGCCGCTGTAAAGCACGTGGTGATTTGCAAGCATGAGTTTTTCAAGGAGATATCGAAAGCGTGTCGTGTCTTGCGTCGGAACGACCATGGTAAAGTACGAGGCGTCAGGAACAAACGTAAATGCTGGCGTCTTCGCAACCCATGGGACCCATTGCCCGGTTGTATCGTCCACCACCACGTCATACACATTCGTAACCTGATTTCCATCTTGACTACTGTCGAGCAAAGAGCCAAAGTGACTTAGGCAAAAGTTATTGAACATAGAGCGCGAGGCATCGTCGATATTAGCACCCACGGACCAAGTCACTGCAAAGACAAAATACATACGCACCAACCCCGCCATATCGTTTGCATTCGTGGTTGAAAGCGCTCCGCTTGTCAAACAAGAGGCCAAGAGATTTAAGCAGCTCTGCATAAGATTGTGATCGTTGCTAGGCATTTTTTCGCGGCACTTTTCACGCACAAACGCGATCGCGACGGGAACAAATGTCTCGATAAGATGCAGCAATAGATCACACATCTCTGGGTACGTCGGGAGGAGCAACTCAAGCGTCGTGACTCGCCAAGTCCGCGCCAGTGATGATATCCCAACATGAATTTGCTCCATATACACCATTCCACAGCGGCTCACGGTCGCCGGCGACGCCACGCGAAGATCCTGCACTTCAAACATAATGTGTAGCGTATGCGGCAACTTGATCCGCTCACTATTTGACAGACACAGCGTTTTGTTGTCATCTAACACCGTATTCATGTTCTCAATCCAAACGGCATCAACTGGGCCGTCAAAGATGACCCACTTTCGACAATCCGACTCGGCTGCTTCCTGTACACACTGTCGAACCAATTTCGGGACCAGCCCATCCGTCCACTCGTTAGTAAGAAGATTGAACTCGCCGTAAAGCTGCCCAGCCGAGATTGATTTCGGATTAAGTATCAGCCGCTGCACTTCTTTGTAAAAGCCATCACGGTCGACGACTCCATCCTGACGCAATTGTGTAAGAGCTCGCGCTAGCACGTCGCAATTAGTACTTTTTCCGCTACCAGCTTCACCCACGAGCATCATTCCGTGGCGCACAAGCTGTGTCTCATGTACCTGAATGGCTTTTGCAATGAACGACGGCACTTGCTGCAAATGCAGCAAATCCAGTTGGTGCTCAATGGCTTTTTGAAGAAGACCATAGTCGACAAACGGCACAACCACGCCGGGAAAAAGATCAGCTATGATGCCACGAAACAGTGGAAGATCTTGCTCGAGAAACTTTGGAACATTACTATCGCGCATCGCTCGAATAAGGAGCAAGTCCTCGTGCATCTCTGGCTCCTTTCGCTTTAATTGACCAGCAGCAACCAAAACCGACTTCACCGCACGCATTCCGAAATCATAGTGGTCCTGTTTCGACAATTGCTCACTCGAGAGCGAGTAAAGTTGCGTCATCTTGTAAGAAAGGGGCAAGGCATTCGTAAACCCCTCGGAAAAGAGTACGATCTCGGCAATCAGTCGATAATCCGGCACCATCATCGCAACAGGACGGAATAGCGCCTTCAAATTGTCGGGTAGCTCTGTGCGCCCGGCATAGCCAGGGTTCATTGTAATGAAAACGCCAAATCCAGTATTTAGTTTGATAAGACTACCTTCAAACTTAAACTCATCCACGTCAGCTACAATTGCTTGCTGGATGCAAAGTACTTGCTGCGCAATGACAGACAAGACTTCAATGTCGATTCGATTGAACTCATCAAAGCACGCCCAAGCACCTGCTTGAGCAAGACCCGAGAAAAAGCGCCCCATAATTTTGTAATCCAATCCATCCGAGCAATTAAACACGACGCACTGGACTGCCAGCGCTTTTGCTAGATCCTTAGTAGTTTCGGTCTTGCCAGTACCGGCTGGACCAGCAGGGGCGCCACCCAGACGTAGATGCAACGCCCCGGTCAGCGTCATGTAGCAAATGTCGGTCAATGGAGTAATGACAAGTCTTGGTGAATTCCCCAGGTATTCATACCCATAGATGAATCGGGTGTTGGTTTGACGCGCGACAAAGTTTTTAATGTCGTCTTCCCAGTAATATCGAAGTTGCCGAGTCCACTCAAAGTCGCACAAAGATGCAACTTTGCTCTCTGCCAATGAGCGCACCACATCGCGGGCGTGTACATCAATCGTGATGATCGCGCCCATTACAATGCGCTGTAATTTTGTCAGGGAACCGCGTACGAGCTGCACCATGCCGTCAATCTGTTTCAAACTAAACTGGTAAAAGCCATCGACAGCCTGAGGATCGCTGCCGCTCTCTACTTGTGCAATTGCTTCTGTTACATTTCGTGTCCAAAAGACTTGGTCCACAAGAATAATCATTTGTGCCGAGTACCCAAACAACCAGGTTTGACGGTCAATAGCGTCCTCAACTGGATAGTTCATTAACGCCTTCACACCGTCTTCGTACAAGCTTGCACGCATTACTTTCTCCACCCCAGTTAGCCACAATTCGACAGGGCCCTTAGTTTTTACTGGCTTTGTAAACAAAACCACTTCGCCTTCTCCACTGACCATTGCATTAACAACGTTACGAGCTGACCCGAGTGTGTCGTCAAAGCGCACACTCTTAATCGCGTCAAAACACTTGCCCAGATGCGGCTGAACGGCGCGTGGATCACGCGTCTGCGACAAAATTTCCAATAACTCATCGTTCGAGAGAAAGTAAAATCGAGGAAATGCCATGCGCTTGGTTTCCAGATAGTCTTTAAGCGACTTTTGAATCTCCTCTAGCAACTTGTTTGACATACGAAATTGATTCAGCAGGTCCGATCCTCCGTCCACGGATTTCAAGACACTTGGACTGTGTTTAGTTCGCAGCATTGTCGCCCTCCAATTTTTGTCAACAAGCGCAAACTTTTGTGCCTCGACAGGAAGTTGCTTATGTATATCTTCGGCACAAAAGATGGTTTCCAAGTACATCCAGCTGCGTTGGCATGCTACCCACTCGTCCAAAGTGTCGGACAACAAAGCCAGGCGTTTGCTCCACTGTTCCACTTCTTCCTTTACTCCGAGAATAAAACGCGATCCCATCATCGTCTGCAGACTCACTTGATTATCTTCAAGCAACATCATAACATCTTCTAGACTACCAAGAATGAAGACGTCGCTTTGGTCACGGTGGCTTACGCAAGTAAAGTCCATGTGGTCCCAGCCATGCTTAATCTTTTGCAGCGATGCTTCAATCTGTGCTTCGCCTGAAGCCGTTGCCGATATCTCCCCCACCAAATCTTTCCTGTCTAATACGTCGTAAGCCAGTAGATTCTCTAATGTGAACAAAAGACCGGGATACCACGGTTGTCGCAGTGCCTTAAACACTTTCTCCCAGTGTCGATCTTTCATAGCCGGATTGCCCAACTCGAGTATAGTGGCAATTTTGAGCTTGAAATTCTCCGTGCGTTCTTTCAGCACAACCGTGACACCGTTGCTCAATTTTTTATGTAGTGCATACGCGTCCTTAAACGCAACAGCGACATCCTTTGCGAGGTCCTCAGCATTGATCTCGACGAATGGTCGAGTCATAGCATCTCGGTACAGCTCTTTCCACTTTTCAACAGCCGTCCAGAGCGAATCCACAAGTTTGAAATACTCGTGCGTGTCCTCCATATTCAAACGCTCGAATGGAGTACGATTAAACAATACCTGATAGTCTGTATACTGCTTCAACAGTTCTTCTAGCTGAGTGAGACGCAGCCTCACGCTCTCCAGCTCGCCCTTCACAATACATGGGTCTTCAACATGGCTCGCATCAATAAATAAACCTTCTTGCAGCTGATGATGCAGCTGGAGCACTTGTTCATTCAGGCGTTGTACATTAACGTCCAACTGCTGGGTCATCTCTCCCATTCGACTGGCTACGAATGCATCAGCGGCATCCGTCTCTTCCTTGTAGCTCTCTTGAACACTGCGCAGGTCATCTAACTGCACCATGTCTTCCGATGATATGCGCACACCATATGTTCCCAGAAGTCGGTACAGCTCATCGACAACATTCGTGGATTTAACGAGGGCTTTCACCTTGGTCTTCAAACTCTGAATCCGCTCTACATGCCCAGCAAACTCTTTCAAATGCAGCGGTCGCTGCAGCAGTAATTGAATGCGCTGCTTGTATTCACCAAGCTGAAACTTGCATCGTGTACGTGCCAAGTCCTTGACCAAGCTCTTCATAGCGTCCAATTTGGCCGCCGTCATAGGAATCAATGTTTGCTTGAGCTTGCGACTCTCCACGTGTAGAATGCCGATTGTCTGACCCGCTCGCATTTTCTCTAACTCTTTCTCCCACGTACTTATCTGTTGCATGTCTGCTTTGAGTGTATTAACCGTGTGCGCTCGCTGCGAATATTCCTCAAGGTCCCAATTCTGGTCAAATTCGTAAATTGGTCTTACGGTGTCAAAAATCTTTACGTATTCAAGAGCTTCAGCAAAGTCACTTTGCACCTTAGCTACCAGGTCCTTGCGAATTTGCTCAAACGCTGCGTTATTCATGAGCATCGATCCGACGAGAGGAGCATCGGCCACAACGCTGCCAACATATGGTGCAAACGGCCGAAGGTACAATACACGCGAGACCGAGTTGACCGTGCTAACAATGTCGTCTGTGATTGTAAGAACGAGGTGCTCGATCTGCTCACTCGTCGGTGAGAAAGTTGTCGACCGTTCCTTAAAATTAATGGTCGTCTCAAAAAGCCCACTTTTGCGAGGAATTTTGTTCAGTTCCTGCAAAAAGGAGGCACAGTTCTGTACAGCTAAAATCACGAGGCTTTCAACCGCGATACAATCGACAAGCCGTATAAAATTTGCAATCATGCCAGCCTCCAGTGCAGCTCGACGAACGAGCCTCCGTTTTTGCTGCTGCTCGGCCTTGGCAGCTACAATCGACTTGGTCTTGTCATGACTTGCTCCCATGGCACTGAATGCCAGGTCGAATTTCGAACCCTCTTGCGAACTTGGCAATTTAGTCAGATTATCAACGTCCGCGCACACGCGTTGAATAATCGATTGCAGCTTTTCAATACACACTTCAAATTGTTTCAACCCTTCGGCGCGAATAGTTCCCTGGTATTCAGCAAAGACCGAGCTCTCGTATGTCTTTTGAGCTCGCACGTCGAGTAAAGCGACAGCCATCAATTCCGTGCTCACCACTTTTTTAACCTGTAACAATGGGGCACAGAAACTCTCCTTGGCTAAGAACAATTTTGCACTTAAACGCTTTCGTTGACGGCAATAGAGTTTGTACCGCACATTGGCACACCATCGCATAAACATCTTGTTCACGAGATAGTACTTAAAAAAGCGGAGCGACGTCAGGACATTGTAAAGTGTCGATTGACGCATCCATTCCGCCAGTGGAATAAACTCAGAGGGGCTGCCGGTACAGACGTGCACAAGTCCACTTGATGACATGGTAAAGTATTCATTCGGTGTTACGTCGTCTTGTGCAACCACAACAAGATCGTACGGCCGAAACTTGAGCTTTGTCTGTACGCGATTCAGATGTACAAACTTCAATTCACTATGCGCCCCGTTGCGTGCAAAGAACGAGATTGCGTCCTCGCCAGTTTTTAGAAACGCAGTTGCCGAAGCAGCAGCACCTTCAGCAGACGCATCGGCTTGCATCACATTGGAAGCTCCACTTGATGCACATCGTTCTTGTTGATTTAAAGCAGCCTTGTTCTCCTCGTCGGCGACAATTGGCTGATTGAGCGTTGCACGGAGAAAATGCCGCGGAGAAGTTTCGCGTCGATTGTTTACATTTCGTGAAATTTCACTCGGGACAGGACATACTTCGCCCGCCATTTGCACTGTTAACGACGATTTTGGTGGCTTGACTCGCTTTTTCGGTCTTCTCTTCTCGGGCTTATGTAGTGTCCCTGGAAACACTGGAATCTTCTTTGGAGTTGTATATTCCTCGGCGGTCGTAAACGTGAATTTGTGCCCTGAATCTCTCTCCAAGGTCATAGGAGACGCCATAGCAGCTCTTGCCCCTTCCACTGCCTCCATGGGTCGAGTTGACGGTAACGTCGTACCGAATCCCGAACCGCCATCAAACTCAAATGCTGCGTCGAGCGTCAAGTCATAGACCGAGTTTCTAGATTGCGCTTTAGCTTGGCGTAGATTTTTAGATCGCGGCATCTTGAAAAGTCGTGTTAAAAATGAGCTTTATGACTGATAATTATAAGATATAACGGACCCTCCCGATACTAGAACCACAACGAGACCATCGTTCAGTACATGGTACAACATTCTAACGCGGCTCCTAATACTCGAATCGTCCGCCTTTTCATTCGCTATTAGAGGCCAGGCGTGTGCGTTCGTCCACTTTGTCCCGGTTTACTCTGGCAACGAACGAATCTCGCTTCCATCTATTCAAGACGCGGGCCTCTTTGGCCCGTTGAATAAAGCGTTGCTGCGCCTGGTGCTGCGCCGTGAGCGTCCAATCGGACGTGGCCGCTTCAGAGAACAATTGGTCCCACTGAGCTAGCGCCACTCCTTGGAATTGCCGCGCTATATTGGCCACCGAGTCGGCATGCTGATCGTCTTGGTTAAATTCGATAGCGTTGGCAAACATAAGCAGGAGGTCGGCGCGGTATTCGGTCGGGTCGTTGTATTCGCCCTCGTTTAGCTTGGCGCCCATGGTGCGCAGGTCCATTGGCTGCGAAATGACGTCAAAGTAAGTGGGCACATTCAGTGCTATAGGATCCACGGGCTCGAGAAATGGCCAGGCCCATATATGGCGAGACAGATTTGTATGTAAGAGCGAGCACTTTGCATGTAGATGTGGGGGCATTGGCATGGTTCACAGTGCTTTTTGAAGTTTCGTTTTTGGATGGTGCAATTTGTACAGCACAATTTTTGGCGATATTTACAATATTTTGGCAAACACCAAAGCAATACTTGAAAATAAATAATAATTCTTTTGTTCATTTGAGCTTTTGATTATCATTACTGCCGTGAGACTTTGACGCCCCGATTCGCTTATGAGGTGTTCTATTTGCCTTTCATCGACTCCTTAATCTTACGGGAGTGCGACATCGTCAATGCAGAATTATAATTATCTACCCGCGTGGGTTTTGGAATGTCTGCAGAGAATTATCAGATGCGATGAAATTGGTGTAAAGCGCTGCATCAAAGCCGATGTCTTCCCACTTAGTGTAGAATCTACGAAAAAGCGACACGATAAGGAGGTCTTTGCCAGGCTTGCTCGAGGTGTCGATCCTCCTTCGCTATCCGTTTCTTACACGGATCGCTCCTTTGCTCACTTCTATATACTTTTCGAGAAATTGTATTTGGGGCGGTAGAACGGCTTAATCAGCGCGTTTAACTGGTCATCCACTACACTTTTGTCGTCCACGTTGGTCTGGAAGGCTTACCTTTCTCCTTCACTAAAGTCTATATTCACAAAACCGTGCCGCCTTTGAGCAAATTTTCAGCTAGCCACATTTCCAGGAGAGGAAAGGAGAAACGTTGCATGATCACTCTGGCAATGTCGTAAGACCGAGCGACATTTAATCCTAAAGCTGTAAAGCATTTCAGATCTAAAGTTCGATTCTGCCCCGCCCCGCGACACACAAGTCGGCTCCTTCACATAGCCTGTCAGAACGCAGACTGCTTTTAGGTCAAAACCTCGAATTTGTTGCTGACTTGTCGAAATTCAATAATAGCACAAGTATAGTAGTGCTCGCGCGCTGCCCGAGTGAAATCGTACATTTGACACCAATTTTACCCGCAATATTGAACTAAAAATGCAAGGCTGTTTAAGCGAATATGGCCTTCTGGACACGATGGTGTCGGATAAAATCTCTTCTCTTGGCAAATGCTGTTCCGGTTGTCAGAAACATTGGACAGTAGGCAGCTTATAGACAGATAACAACCGGCATGAGCTAATTTTGTGATCGTTAAGAACTGCACAGTATGTGTACCGAGGTGTGTGTTTGTGGGACGACAGGCTGTACATGGTTGGGGTTGCACGAAGCAATGCGGTCCACGCATCAACGCGTTTGACGCCCTATTGTGTAAGTAGCTACCACACCCGAAACTTCCGTTTGTTCTGAGACGCATTTATGCTTCAAGAATGAAAGGCGAAAGGCTCAACGATCCATTTTTTCAGATCCTACAATTCATCAATTCTTTGATCTCTCGACAAGTCGACTAAATGTGAAAGACATGCATTCAACTCCAACAAAAAAAATTAAAAGAAAATTTCTGACAAAATTAAATGGTTGAATGCTGACTGATGCAATGGCAATGGCAGGTCACACAAGTCGCCACATTTTTGACCACCTCCTTGCACACGTGGGATCGCCAGTGTTGCGGAGGCCAATAAAGACATCTTTTTTGTCCATATTCTCATAAATCGGCACATTATGTGGTTATGCATCATCAAGATCAGCAACAAGGTCCGAGCTCACAAGATATAAAGACTGGTTCCAAGCCTACCTACTGATTGCCTCCATTTTTATCTCCTTTATCACTTTACATGCTGTTAGAATGATTGGCGGTCAATTTGGGCTGTCTTCCTTTTGACAAACTGAACTTTTTACAAAAATTAATTTTGTATGTTGGATCAATATGTCTCCACAAGCATGCCTTACTTCAGTTTATTGCTGCTCAAATGCAGTGACTTGGGCCTGACCTGTGTGATCTAACAAATAGTGGAGCTGACAGTCTCCTCACTCATAGCAATGCAACTCCTTTTGCTATTGACAGCTTTGCCTCTCGATTTATGTCTCCATTTTTTACAACAAGTCGCACAAAATGCTTCAGTTTGGTATTTAATTTATAATCTTGGCGAATTCTCGATAGAGCTTCCAGCTCTGCTTATATGGGGCCAACTTATAATCCGGCTTGCGTGAATCGCGTCCGCAAGCATATTAAGTTTCTTAGGATTGTATTCAGCGCAAAATAATATTTCGCTTGGGATGACAAAGATTTTGCGTTCGGAACAAGTGGGGTGTATTAGTCGCCGTTCTCAGGGTTGTGCGGTCCAAATTCATCATGAAACGTCTCAGTCCACACGAAGTACTCAAAATGACAAAAAAACTCTCGTCATAAACGGAAATACCTCTTTTGGGGGTCCGCGAGTGCCTTAATTGGAGCAAAATGACACTAGCATGTCCATTTGCACTTACGCACGATCGATGACATCGTTTAAAGAGTCGCAGACGATTCCAAACGGCTTTGTCTTGCCTACCAGGTACAGAACAAGACCGGACGGCTTACCGTCGATGCCAAGCCGGATGCTAGTCGTATGGCAGCATTGACTACTCCCAAAGCTTGACACTAAGCGTAGAACCGCAGTAAGGGTATGCCCAATTTTCTCATTCAAGCAAATGCACACATCTATTAGATCCATTGCGTTACACAAAGTGCGCCTAGACACGATGCTAATCAAGTCGTCTTTTTCTACTGGCATTTGCTCCGGTACTGATGCATTGCTAAGATTTATAGTCACAGCTTGCCGCTCAATTTCTTACAGAAGTTAGGTGGCGAGAGTGGCATCTTCGACCTTCGCACCATTTCAACCTTAACATTTTGCGTCATATAAGCACAGGCACCCACCGCGTTTCGGGAGGATTTTGGGTTTCTGGATACCACATCTGAGTGTTTCGTTTGTAATGAATGCTTTGAACCCCTAAAATCGACAAAATTTTCTAAGCCCGGACGTAACGTATGCCGACTTTCACATTAATTCAAGATATCTTAATATGCGACAAGAATTCTAATCCTCATTAGAAATTCCCGTATACATAACACCACTTTAATTGTAATTCTGGCTTGTGTTTCAGCCAAGATCAACTTCAAGGCTCAGTTAGAATGTTACTTTTGGTTAGGCCTTTGATTGCGCCTGTCGTGACCTTCGAACATTTGATTTGCCAATAATTCCTGTAGATAAGGCTATTTCGTCAGGCATGAAATTGTCCATTTCACTCAGAAATCGATGTCGATAAAGCTAGGTGGTGGGCTTCTTTTCCAGTTTGCCATGTAGAGCCTACACTGCCAGCTTGCGAAATTTTATTTCCTCCATTATCTGCCTACATCGAAACCTATATTTCTCGCTTTTTCTTGCGGTCATATACTGCCACATATGGTATTTCTGTGCAATTCAGCTAAACGAACTTTGCAAATAATATTGAAATGTTTTTTAAAGTCTTTGGTAGCCGGCACTGCTTGATTATCCGTTTAAAAGCTTTTTAAACGTTGTTGTATCAACCCTCGGGAAATTAATACTACCCTCGATATCTTTCATGCTCAATTTAAGCATGTAATTGTTCCGACGGCGTTTCGAATCAATTGTAAGCACAGCAGGAATAAATCAAAGCGCCAAGACCTACGGTGAAAATGTTAGAGGCTGGCATTTATTGGTTGCTCCGTCTACCAACCCTGAGCTCGTCTTTTTTCAAGTCATGTTTGTCCATGTCAAGCACACTTAGGTATCAACATTTATCGAACCGCTAGCTGTCTCACGAGCCAGCCAAATTATAGTTGGTTCGCTTCCGCTGCTTTTTTTTTTAAATCATCATTTAACAAACTTTGGCTGACTGCAATCGTTTGCACGAGGTTTCTCGCTGGAGTCTACTTGGCCTCGAAATGGCGTCTCATAATTTTGTAAAGTTACGTGTACAACTGTCAGTCCAGCACTGCAACTTTTCTTGTATATACCATTTTGTAAAGATTAAGCCCCTTAGGTGTGTGTGTGTCAGTCAGCCTTATACACATCATAGGAGCCAAAAACAATTCAAGGAGGGCGCCCACTGATAATCGGCATCTTTTCAATCTTGAGAACGTGACTTTTGACAGCGATGCTTTGGAGCGCTTTTGAGAAAAAGAGATCCACTTTGTCATTATGGACACGGAGCACGCGCTTTTTCTTGGCACAGACTCAGCAGCACATGTTGCTTTGCTCGGCAGCGCAAAAATCTAGTCAGCGAGTCTCTTGTCTGTTAGAAAATTGCTGTCTTAGTTACATCATTGAAGCGAATTTCTGCGCGACTTTCCTTTTTATTTCTTTAGAATATGGTCTGATTCTTCAATCGTTGCTGCCTGCACGCAAAAGAATTGAGGCCCGGCATGTTCTTAAGCCATCGATGAACATTATCAGATTAACTTGCTCAGAGAGTGGCGTGTCAGTTACCGAGTTAGTAGCTCATATATAGTTTCATGACATTCATTGCTCGCTGAAACTGAAGCTCGAGTCTACTCAAAGCTTAAAATTGCCAGAAGGGATAAGACTTTTTATTATTATTTATATGAATTTGTATGGAACGACCCAGTCATATTAAGTCGATTTACGGGGTGAAAACCAGCTCTTAGCCCAGCCTTCCAGAATACAAACGCAACACGCTGTTCACTGGTGATTATAACGTCTTACTGGCCATCTCTACCTCCTTGATCTAACATTGTATTCGTTAAGTTCGCGAGCGATGTGGCCAGTGCATTTTCTTGACCGTTCATGCGAGGTATAATTATTTGGATTCACAAGAGCAAAAAGCATCCATGTCAGATTAGGCTTAACAGATTCGCCAAACAAGACTAGAAAAAAACTCTTGCTCATGTGCTGTTTTTGAATGCTAAAGCATAAAATTGCGACCTCTTCGGTGGTACGATACTCGAATCCATAGCGACAAATAGTTTCCATTATGGTATATGTGAGTGACTGAGCGATCTAGGCAGTGCTTATGCAAGTTAACGGTGATGCATTACAAACAGTATATTTGACAGTGTACGCTAGATCTAAACGTGCTAAGCTATAGTGCAATGAAGATGAAGGTCGTGGCTCTCTTTTGAATCTTGAACGGAGATTGCAAGATAAAAGGACCTAAGTGTCAAGGTAAAGCTGAAATTGCAGTCGACCCTAGTTGGCCATTCCAATCACTAGGCCTGCAAGACAGACTTTTACAGCAAGTGCCAATCCACAAGAGAACAGAGGTTTATTTTTGAAGCTACCTGCCTTTAAAGAGCGAGGTTGTCAACACTTTCGCAAATCTTCCCTTGATAAATTTGCGCAAAAAGTTTAAGTAATGAGTTTGAGGATCAACCCGCGTCAAGCACTGTGGTGATTCTTGCAGTGCAAGTATACAAAATTTTAATTATACAGATCAAAGAATGCCTAAACATTGACTCGATCGAAATAACATAAGCAGATAATCATCATCTACTCTAAAATGTTATCCACTGGCTAATATAATTAATAGGCGTTTGTTAGCGATTAAGTACAAGAGCGACGCGATTGCAATCAATCCCTTTGGTCTATTCCCGCTTTAAAAACGCGTGCTCGATCCGCTACGGACCTGACCGATCTATATACTTGTACACATTAGAGTCAAAGTGCCGGCACGTTAGCGGGTACAGCATTATAGCAACAAATTGTATAAATGCTGACTTTGGAAGCAGACCGAGCAGACCTGATCACTCTTAATTGACATTTTGGGCTCATGGCTACAAAGGACAACATCTATAGTTGCGGCGACTATATCGCAGCCTAGTCAAAGACACTTTAAGTGTGCTGTCGACAAGCGTATTACAACGGAGCATAACGAGTTACGCACCCAGAGCTCAAATAAAAAGTGTAAATTAAAGCGGAAAATATAATTGGCCGTGGTTCAAGCCCGGCTGCATAGCAAGATCGCAGACGATTACGAGGTGAACAGTAACGGACTCATCGTGATTTCTCATGCAAACATCCGTAACGTACGTTTTCAGTACTGGTAGAGGTTGCAATACTCGTGAAAGTGTTTCAGTTGCTAAAGTTCGGTACGCTAACGCAATGCACTAATCGTGCTCCAAAATGCTATTGAGCTTTCAACATGAAATTAAACTTGATAGAGCGTCGATTTGTCTTGCTGACTCGAAGGTGGCGAATCATACGATCCTAATACATTTTGTCGGCTGTTATCTAGATACCCTGTAAAAAGATCAACTTATTTCGGGAATTCCGGGTCTCCCCCTGAGACAGGATGCGATCTATCGCAACAAATCACCTGTATATTTACCTGGCAATCTTTTTTTCAAAATGTGAGAGCTCACAATTTACACATTGTCTCACTAGCCGTTGGGCCCTTAAGAAAGACTTCGCCAACCCGTAGGTGAGTGACTTCGAGTACTTGGCGTTCTAAATCTAGGCTCTTAGGTTGCGCTTGTTCATAATCGTATTACGATTTGTTCCGCCTGTAGTACACTTTAAAAAGAAACTATGCAGAGTCGCTTGAATAGTGCACTATGAATGAGACTTCTCATATTCGGTCACTCTAGAGGCAACTATACTGCTAAAAAACACTGGGCGGCAAGATTGCGACCAGCGCCGGCCACGATACCGTATCGCAATATCATTCCGCTCGCAATCAAGCAAACTAGGCATTTTAGCAGTCGATCGAACGCCGAGCTGAGCAGCTCACCAAAAATCTACAGCCTCGTGCCATCACGGGATCGGATTGCATGAAGCACAGCTATGACTCACAGCGTTATGGTGCTGCAAATTTATCTGCTGGATGTTTGATAAAAAGCACGTCAACATTCGATACTATTCTAATTACAGCATTTCGGATTATAGCCAATGAGATCAATACGAGCACTACCTCTTTTTTTTGAGCTGTATCAATTCTTAAGCACTAATTTTTTTTTCAAATGGTCGATGAGCTATCATCCTTTCCGTAATTAATCCATAGTGTCTATTGCAATCAAGACCTTGGTTGCCATCGAGAAGATCGGCGATGTTTCTCTGGGTTCGCAGCTCCTTCAAGCCGAATGTCCATTCCCCATGATCTACCATCTCGACTGTAGTTCCGCGAATGAGATTGGTGCCGTTCCGACGAAGCAGATCGCTCATACCTAGAATCTCGTGAACGCGAGTGTCGGCGCTCCTTCTTGGTATAATACTCCTTTGTGTAATCCTTCGCACATTCTTGAGGATACTCCTTCACGTACTCTTTCGGATAGTCCTGCACATATTTCTTCGAATAACTCTTGACGGTTGGATATTCCTTCACGTAGCTTGTAGACTGTTCACGATACTCCGCTACGTGTGACGCGTGTCGGTGCGAAGATCTGGGATAACTCTGATCAATTGAACGCCGACGATAGCGCTTTGCGGGTGGAGAAGTAGAAAATGAGCGAGAACTCGACCGTGACCGCGAGCTTGAACTACTACACAAGCGGGAACGATGCCGGCGCGAGTATTTTCTCTTGGCTCTCATCATGTCGCTCTGAACAGCATAGTCGCGGCTACGGTAGTGGGAATGACTGGGTGGAGATGGTGACCGCGAAGGTGAACACGAGTACGACCACGAACGAGAGCGCGACGATGAACGCGAGTATGAGCGACGCCGGGATCGACTCACTTCGCGGCGTAGCGAACGTGAGCGTGAGCGCGGTCGCTTTGCCTCGTAATAGCGCTCAATACCACGCTGGCCATAACCTTCATCCTTCGAATACTCAATGTGACTTTCCCGTCGAGATGTTTGAGGTTTCGGTGGTTGCTGGTGACCGTATCCTCGGTCTTCTTTGATCTCTATCGAAGAAGTATAGTACCCTTTAACACTCTCTCGCGGAGACTTTTGTATCCGCTGGTAGCTGCTATAGCCACGATCTTCTCGTACGTCCGATCGATTGTCTTGAGGTCGTGAATAAGTGCTGTAGCCACGATCTTCTCGTGTCTCCTTTGGAGAATCATAGTGTCGCTCCGGGACAGACATTCTCTGAGCGGCGTACCCACGATCTTCTCGCGTGTCCGATTTATAATGTCTCATTGATGACCCATGGCTATCGGGATGCTGAGACTTGTGATAGCCGTGCATGTGTTCGTCTCTCGTCTCCACGACCACGTCATAGCGCCGACTACTAACATATATATTCTGCTCAGGAATCATGTTGCGTGGCGACGAAGGCGGAGGCTGGTTGGATATCCCGTGATACTTTCCATTTGACACGTAGGTTTGCTTAGGAGAAGAAATACTCTTATGAGACGAGAGCCGTCCAGCAAGATGTGGAGGTAGTGATGGAGGGAGGGCGTAACGCGGAGATGATGTAGGTCGTAACGGCGGCGGAGGGAGTGAGTCCCTGCCGTGAGAGCTGCGACCCCACTGCTGCATCGAAGCTTCCATAGATGCCGACATCACGTGGGGAGGCGGACGGTGCGGAGTCGACGCAGTAGGAGGGACGTCTGTCAACGGATAAGTGTGTTTTGAAGTGAATGTTTCTACCTTTTCAGCATCCGACACCTCCATCGAGCTATCCGACTTAACTGGTCGAATAGAGCCATTCTTCGCCGCGCTCTCAAAAGTTGCATCTCCGTCATTCAAGCCGTGAGACGGCACACTTTGCACCTGATGTGTCTCTTTTTTAATGTCCAGCGATTGTCGAACTTGATAGTCTCGCTCGCGGCGCTTTCGAAGAGCATCCCACCGCAATTTCTGCTCCGACTGACGACGTTTTACAAAGCTCTGAATCGGGGGAGGAGCAAAGAAACTGGTGCGCACGCGCGACTTCTTTTCAATTCGATAGACTGCATTCTGTACTCGCATCTGCTCGTCAAAGGACAAGCCGTCACTATCAAAGAAGGTCTCGTATCGCTTTGCAACGTCCAGCAGCAAATCCGACACACTATCACTGTCCTTGAATTCCTCCGCCTTCTCAACCCACCACAGCGCTCGCTCACGCTTGGACTCCAGTGCGTCCCAATCGAAATGCGCGACATCGGCAACCGCCTTTGCCTCTTTCTTCGCTGCACTGGTTTCGTCGTCTCCACTATCACTATTCTCTGCCACCAACGAGCTCTCCCCAACAGCTTGCAACTGCTTCCGAATCCGCTTGTAGTCTGGAAAGTCTTCGTACCGAAGCGATTGCAAATACTCCATCAATTCCAGCAACTGAGCAGCACCTGGTAGACCTTCTACCAACAAACTGGGACGCGCTTCGGTGTAGTGCTCTTTCAGACATAACACCGTCTGTCGGTTCTTGAGCTGTGCGTCTGCTGCCCAAGGCAATTCACCCCGCAAAAAGTCCATCACGAGATAGAACCACGACCATAAATCGTCTTTAGGACCCAATTCCTGTCGATGGTGTGAGCTCAGTGACGCATACATGGACGTGCCTCGAAATTCGGCCACTTGACGCGCTGGGAGCACCTGACGATCTTCTCCAAGATGCTGCCTGGATAGTCCAAAGTCAATGATATAATACCGTTGTTGCTTCATTGGATTTCGCTCGGAAACAGCGCTCAGTGCAAAGTTGGATGCCTTGATATCTCGATGAACGTAGCCATGTCGATGAAAAGCTTCGATACAGTCCAGCATTTCGAGTCCAACTACAACTGCCTTGGCTAGTGGCACACCATGGATGGAGTCGGGGGACATCCTTAGCATTGACATACTATCTCCAAGTAATTCCATCACAAGCACTGTGCTGTCGCCATGCTTGCCGTGATAATAGTATCGACACACATATGGGCAATCCTGTAAACTCTTTAAGATCAAACTTTCCCACTCTAATACTGGCTTCAGTGAGCTCGGGGCTTCGACTTTTACGGCAACTTTGTCTCGACTTTCAATAGAATACGCCGAGTAGATTTGACTAAAGGTTCCCTGCCAATAATAATTTAATAAGCGACCAAAAGAACGATACTCTATAATAATAAGATAAAAGAGATTGGGCACGTCTCCGTACCTCTCCAATCTTTTCGCCAATTTTCCACTTTTCCGCAATGACTTCACCTGCCTGATCATTCCCATAGAAATTAATATTGGTCAAATAACAATTTTATAAGGTCTGTGCTCGCTTTGTCTCCCTTTACCAATAGAATATTCTTGTTTAAAGGCTCCATGGGTGACGACGCGGCTCGCATCATGTTCATTAGTTCCGGTGGGGACTCGCACGCAATCACAGAAATCTTTCCTTCGCTGCGGTGGGTTCTCCAAGTCAAAAAAGCGAATTGTCGCCCGCCACACCGTCACGAAGACAGCTTTGATAGGTGTTTCAGTGTGCGCTCTCAACAGACCAGAAGGATAGAGGCGGCGATCGTTCCACACGCACGAGTGACTGGCGATCTGCCGAGCTTAAATCTCCAGTGGTTATTACGTTATGTTAATTAATAGTTGTATCTTAACCGTGATTGGCAAAAAAGTAGAAAATAGTTCATAAATTACGTAAGATATATATTTTTCGCTTGCTTAAATTAAGCTTCTGCTGTAGCTAAATCCTCGGCGGACACAGTGTCGGGAGCCACACGGTCGCCCGTTTCAATCTTCTCAAGCTCTTCATCATTGAGCGATTCTCCCACATTGGCAGTGCGGTTTAATGACCGTTTAGTCGCAAAAGCCATGATGGCAACGGCAACGATAGCTCCGACGCAACCAGCAATAACGGCGCCGAATTGTGCCTTGCTCACAAACACACTGTCTGCTTCGTGTGCAGTCGACTGTGTAGAAGTCTCGCCCTTTGTGTTTGCCGTCAACGCTTCAGCACTCGTGATTGACGAGCAGTCCAAAAATGCAGCGGATTGAGAAGTCTCTGACACTTTGCAGAACCGACAAATAGTGTCAATGCAACCAACGCCCCCGGCACTGCACGATGCGTCCGTCACAATTTCAATACCGGCAGCAGCGTCGCCGTCGGAGACGGTCTGCGTACAGCTTTCACCAGAAGGACTTATTGTCGTCGAGTCGGAAGAAGCATCTGTCACCCCATCGGTAGAATCCTCGGTAGTTGCTATACTCGAGCCATCTAGAGGAGCCTCGATGGCACCGTCCGCTGGAGATTCAGTAGCATCAGTTGTAGTGGGCTCAATCGCATCATCCACTGGCGCTTCCGTGGCATCATCCGCCGGAGCCTCGGCAAAATCATCTGCCGGCGCTTCCGTGGCATCATCCGCAGGAGCCTCGATAGACTCATTTGACGCAACATCAGTGTTGATGGCATCGGCGGCGGCAGAGGTGGTCAAAGTAGTCGAAGCACAGTCAACAAACGCGGCGGATTGTGGAGTCTCTAAGATTTTGCAAAAGCGACAGATTTCATCAAAGCAGCCTACCCCACCAGCCTTGCACGATGCGTCTGTGACAATGTTAATGCCAACAGATGCGTCACCTGCCGACACGGACTGAGTGCACTTTTGTTCGGTCGGGTTCCCCGTGGACGTATTGGTGGTGGCAGAAGCAGAACTTGTGGGTGCCAGTGTCTCAGTCACACCAGAGTCGTCTGCTGAAGCGTCAGTCGAGAAGGAATCATCCGTCGTATTATCATCATCTGTTGAGGAATCTCCCTCGTCAGAAGTTGAGTGGATTGCAACCGGTACATCGGGAGTCGAGCGGTCGGTAGCGAACAAAGCACAATCTTTGAACGCCGCAGACTGAGGGGATGTCGTCACTTTACAGAACCGGCAAACATCGGTGAGACAACCAACACCACCAGAGACACACGTGGGATCTGAAACGATATTAATGCCAACGGCGGCATCACCCACGGAAGCCGTGATAGTACATGTTTCAGTAGCTGGAGCCGCTGGCGAGTCAGCAGGCGCATTAGTACCTACAAGCGGAGCGTCAGTGGAATCAGAAGGAGCCTTGGTTGTGCCAACCGGCGCATCGGTCGAGTCAGAAGGAAGTTCGGTTATAGCAGGCGGCGCTTTGGTTACATCAGTAGGAACCTCGGAAGTGGCAGCCGTGTTATGAGAAGAGTCAGAAGGGGCTTCGGTTGTAACATTAGGTGCATCGGTTGAGTCAGAAGGAACTTCAGTAGTAGCAGGCGGTGCATTGGTTACATCAGCAGGAACCTCGGGAGTAGCAGCCGTGGCTTTTGAAGAGTCAGAAGGGGCTTCAGTCGTGACATTCGGTGCGTCGGTTGAGTCGGAAGGAAGTTCAGTAGAAGCAGTCGGCGCATTGGTGGAGACAGGAGAGGCCGAAGTAGTAGTTGCCATATCTTTAGACGAATCAGAAGGGGCGTCAGTAGTGGCAGCCGGTGCATCGGTGATATCAGAGGGGGAGTTTGTCGTGGCAACAGAAAATGTTGTAGCCGCCGCCGGGATATCGTTGACTGCAGCAGGATTTTCAGTCGATGTCACCGGAACCTCAGATGGGGTTACAAGAGAATTGGCTACATCACTTCCAATAAAGGAGCAATCGGAGTAAATTACGGATTTCGTTGTAGTCCGAATGCGGCAGAATCGGCACACGTCGTTAATACAGCCGAGACCGCCGTTACTACAAGTCGGATCCGTACCAATGCTGATGCCGACTTCGATGTCGCCAGCCGCAGGTTCTATTGCACAGCCAATAGTGTCGGTGCTATTGGAGTCACTTGATGACGAATTATCCGAGGTAAGAGTTGCTGAACCAGCACTGCTGCCGTTTGGACATTCAACAAATGCCTCCGACTGCGCGGTGTTTTTCTCTTTACAGAATCGGCAATGGTTACTAAAGCAACCCAGACCGCCGTACAAGCACGTGTCGTCGGTAAACGCCGAGATGCCAACAGCTGCATCGCCACTAGATACCTCACAAGAATCGGTCGAAGCGATCAATGGAGCCATTGTCGGAAAGTCCACACCAAATGATGTGCAGTTCTCAAATGAAGATGACTGCGGCGTTTCAAGAACTTTGCAAAAGCGGCAGTGATCGTTGTAGCAGCCAAGACCTCCTGAAACACACGTAGCGTCATCGACGGCGCGGATGCCGAAGCTTTTGTCGCCATCAGAAATTTCACAAGCGTCGGTGGTCGATGAGCTCGTATCCTGTGCACGGACAGGAGAGATGACAGTCAAGGTGAGAGCGCACACAACCGCTGCCTTAACCAGGGTACGTGATCCAATGCGACTTAGCAACAACACCATAGTTTCGAGGCAATGCAAATCAATTCAATGAAGGTTCGCGCTCGGAAGAGCGAATTGAAGAATGGATCATGAAGTGAGCTAATCACGAGTACAGCTGACTTCCGTTATGGGTTTCATGCATGCACGCTATAATGAAGGCGTGTGGCGTAACCACCCGGGAGGAGGTGATTGCGATCGTGCACATCAAAAATACGTATCGGTGTCCATCAGCTTTTAGGTATTCTTGGCTCAAGCGTTATATTGCACGAGCGTGCGTGGTAACATAACCATTGCCAAGTAACGCCATCGTCGTAATAGATGACGCTACGGCCGGTATTGCGGCTGTTGGTATTGACATAATCGCTGCCTTGTTTGGTCAATTTGGTGGATGAATGCGCCGGACCCTTCGAATAACTTCATTGATTGCCTTGTTACGATCTTAATTAATACAAAAATCCTAGTGATGTACGCTCAAACATGTCTGCTCATCACTATAACCTGTGGATGCAAGTGAAGCCGCTGCAGCGGCTACTCAGTGACAGCCCTACAGCATCTCGAAGCATAGATTTGAGAAGTTCTTTTGGTATTTCGAGGCATTTGATGTCCCAAATGACAGCGTGAAGATGTGCAAATTTCGTGCAGTTCACGAAAGGAGCAAATGTTCCGTGATCATAATCTTGCAGGATCATTGGTATGCTAGTGCCAACCTAATTAAAACCGCACGATACTGGTCCCCGACGCCGCATGCGATCCACAATCACGTGGTATGTGGATTCCGAAACTGGCGTCCCCACTCGAAACTGGCGTCCCCGTTTAAAGCAGCGCACGAAATTTGAATCCTTCTGATAACGAAAACAGGCGCAGTAGGTATAGCTGTCGCGGTGGCTGTCAAATGGATGAAGACCTTAAGCACAGCGGACTGGCTGGTTTCAGCGCTTTGCATGATCGGCTCAAGTCGTTATTGCAGCCGAGACGTCCAACGCTGCACAAAGCATCCCTTGCGATGTAAACGCCGACGGCAATGTCCCCAGCTACAAGCGCACAATTCTTGCTCGACGACTAGTCTCCTATTTGATAACAGTGCACCATGGTATACTTCAGTGATTATATGGACATGGCATAAACTCAAAGTGGGCTACTGCTTTCGAAAAGAGATTACGAAGCCTTTTCTACAAAGAAGCGGTGGCCTTACTTGATCATTGTACCAAATTCGAAAGTTTGCTACTGATCGGTGGAGCATAGCAACGCAACACCACGCAACGTCCAGTGGAGCGGTCGATGATCTCGAGATGCCAAGGATATCGAAAAAACATAGTGCTTGTCCGTGCGACTCGCGTAGCGATAGACCGGGGCTTCGTAGGCTCCATACGGTCCATAATCCGGTGAAGCGCGGGTCTTCTTGTGGGCTTTCGTCGCGACCGTAATGTGGACGGCGGGTAAGGACGCAAACAAACGCTTGGGCTCTTGCTCCACCAGCGTTCTATCGGGTAGATTCCACGCGGCACCATCAAGCATCAAGCCGTGCACGAACACACCGTCGCGTGGCGGCTGTCTGATTTGCTCCTGCCGCTCATAGTCGGTGACTTCACTGTAGTAAAGCACGTCGTCTAGCGCCCAGCGCTCAATCGCATGAGCTCGTGTTGCCTCTTGGGCAACAGCGGTAAGAAATCCGCGTGGGTTGGTAAAACCCGAAAGCCAGAAGCTGGTCGGACGTCCATGTTCCAGCCACGCACGCAATTGCGTCATTCGGTCAACGAGCCCGGTAATCCAAAAGCTCAACGTCCCGGCAAGCCACGCTTGTTCGTTTGCTACCCAAGAGGGAGGTACTTTCCCGTCAAATAGAGCCTGACTTGTCTCGTGTATTGTTGACGTGAGCAGCACTTCTCCAGCTAATGCACGTTGTGTCTTCATCAGTGACGTTCGAACGTTGTTTAAGACAAGTCGCAGTGCGCGAGCTTCTTGACATAAGAACAGATTGAGGGGTAGCTCAATGCCCCCACCAAGAATTTTGGACCGTAAAGCTTGTGCAAGCGCTTCTTCGCTAAGAGCTTCTTCGTCTGTAGCAGGAAGAACAGCTAGTAGATCACGGATCTTACGCAGGACTAGATCCTCGAGTGTTTCTAGTCTCGTGGTCGCACTTCCAAAAGTATCGACATTCAAAGGCTGCGTATCTGCAATCGTACTCAAAAGGGTCGACACTTCCTTGACTCGATACGTAAGGTCAGCATTTGGGTGCAGACCAAACACTTCGGGTGAATCGACGCTTGGAAATCCGGCAATGTAGCGTTGATACTCATCAATCTCGTTTATGGACGAGTCAGGTCGACTATAGTTAAAAGGTTGGACGGACGGAGTGCTTGCCGACCCGGTCGAAAACTTTACATCCGAGCTAAATGAAAACGACGTTCCTAGTAGCGCCGGACTCAACCATGCGTCACAATAGGCACGAAAGAGCCTTCGGTCTAGCTCGTCCGTGATGCGACCACCATAATGCACCTCGGCCACCATGTACTGCACGGTCGGCCACGACGGCGACGGCGATGCGTACAAGTGTCGCTCGAGAAAACTCAATGACGCACCAATATCCCCGGCATTAAACTCGTACGGCACACTGAACCCCAACGGACCGAATTTCCGTCGCTCGACTACAATGGCGTGTAAAAAGCAGACGGCAAAGAGTAGAGCACGCCACGAGGGGGCCTCGACACGGTCCAGTCTATCTTGATCTACTAAGACGGTAAAGCTGCGCAATAAACCTGCGCGAAGGCCAGCGGGCGGTTCATTCGTCACCTTTGTGCTACGATGTAACAATGCGATCGGAAAGTCTGGATGCGGTTCAGATGTCAAAAAGAGGCGAAACTCGGGCGCTTGCACAACACTTGTGGCTGAAGTCAAGCTCTTGGACGAGCTTGTGGCACTTTCTAAAGCTACGCACAGCGCGTCCATCGACGTGAGTCCCAGATGGCAGTTTTGGAGGAGAACCCATGACCCGTTCACCATGGCAGACGCCACAGTCCGCGCCGCTATCGCTTCTTGTCCTTCTCCCATTGAAATGGTCGTGATACTTTGACGTTTTCGTCGTGCAAGATGCTCAATTGACTCGGTCGGGTCCGCGCCGGGCGAAAGCAAGTACAACACGGGCGTCTCTGCCCGCATGTCCTGATGCACATTTTCCACCGTGTCGGTGATCGGTTCGACGTACTGGGGTCCTAATGCCGGCAGTCGCAACAGGCTACTTTTCGGGCCACCTTCTATCACTTCAATTGCACGAATAAAGTCGTAAACGGCTGGGATCGTGCGATCTTCGCGTAATGAGCGCACTAAAAGCAGTCGATGAAAGTGAAGGCTTGCTGTTAGCGTGCGAGGATCAAACAAGAGTCGCTCGTATTCCGGGATAGCTAAGCGCTCGGGTTCATTGTCGTCCAACCATTTGCGCCACAGACTTTCGCTGCGTTCCAGATCACTAAGAAGCCCACGAAAAAGAGGTTTTTCACTCGCAAGTTGCATCGCATTGAGCCACGCGCTTGTCGACATCCACGTGATTTTCTTTGGCTGATCGCTTGCAGCCTTGCGCGATGCTCCGGCTTTTAAAAAAAGCGTCACGTCAGCAGAAGTTACGCAATTTGCCGCTACGAGAATCTTGAGAGCGATCATGAGCAGAAAACTGAGACGATGACGATCATAAAGTCCACGTATCACGTAGCGGACTACCATGTACGTGAGTGTCTCGAGGATAAACGTCACGCGTTTAGATGCAAGAGCTGATCGCTCGGCTTGTTCAATTGATCGTACGAAAAGCTGAAGGAACTGATCCAACGAGGTCTGGTACATGACGTTGACTGCTGCAAATTCCACGATGCCAAAGTAAAGGACCGAGCCACGGGCGGCAACAGGACGATAGTGTTCGCGCTTTTCATCAATTCCTTGTTTGACGGCTTCAGCTGCCAGAATCTTGTCGTTGACTTCCGTCGCTTTGGCTTTTGTGCTCGCCAAGACAGAGACAAGTTCGACGTCGTCCAGTAAATTTGCCTTACTCGCCGACAGTCGCTCCAACAGCATTGCATCCAAGGCCACTAAAGCTTTGGCATTTGCGTTTAGCTCGCACTGCACGCGCTCCAATTGCTCTTCTAGTAAACGCTGCTCTTGACGAATCACTTGCGCAAGCAGCTGCTCTTCCAAACCGTTCTGTGTCACGGTAAAGTCCACAACAAGTGTCCGTGCTTGCAGCTCTGGTGAAAAGTGAGGATTGGCCACCCGCGTGGTCAAATACAACGAGAAAGCGTCATTGTACTCGCACACGCGGTCCATTATTTTGACAAATTTTCCCTTGGCGCGAAGAATAAAGTTTTTGTCCAGCACATTGGCTAAAAGAGTGTCCGGGTCAGTGCCGTCGAGACCGTCGAGAATCAAAGCTTTGCCTTCACCTACGCAGTGCTCAAGAATCTCGCGCAATTTAGAGCTACCGACCGAGACAACGCCCACAGAAGGCAGACGGTCGGCTTCTCGATGCAAGATCCAAGTCAACGCTTGGCCTTGTGGATCAATGAGTAGCGGAAAACGGGGCGCTCGTGCCACCAAGATGCCGTTTTGAATGGACAATGGATCGGATGGCAATCCTTGCAGCTTCCAATCGCTCACAGACCCAGCGTTGGCCAAAAAGTCTTCCAGGGCTAAGTCGCGCGTCAATGGGATGGGTAGTGGCACAGGAGTCGAGGTGGCAGTGCTTCCAAGGGGCAGAGCTCCTAGCTCAGCTGGAAGACGCTCTTGCAAGAGCAAATCGCGAAACTCTCGGTTAAACGGGCCACAATAACACAAAAAGGCGGCCGCGAGTGCACAGTCGCCCACTAAATGCTGTTTTCGCTCGACGAATCGATCGGAGTCGTCGGTCCAGCGCACTTTTTCACCACCCAAGCCTCCAATTAAAGCCGTTGCTTGCTCCATTTTGCGCTTGGTGGCTTGGGCAAACGCCTCGACGCGAGTTTTTTCGGCCATTTGGGTCTCAAACGCTTGCTGCAATTGATGCAGCACCTGTTGGCACTGGAGTAGTTTGACTTCTGAGCTCTCGAGTCGAGTCTGTGCAGCTTCCAGCTTGCCTTCGGTTATCCGCAGCGCCTCGAGCTTAGGCTTGACGACTTTGGACGCTTCGTGGTACATACTCATCGCTTGTACCCAGCAAAAGAGACCTTCTGCGGCTTTTGACGCATTTTTGGCGGCAGGAGCACTAAACCCCGGCAGTTCCATGTACGGCGCCATAAACTCGAGGGTTTCGTCGTTCATTTGGTCTTTTTGATACTTTGAAAAGTAGAAAATGGTTTGAAGAAAGCGCGTATCGGCGAGCATTCCAGACTTGGCGAGTGGGAACGAATCGACGAGAAAGTCGCATGTGTGTCGATCCTTGCCAAGTCCCAACGAAACGGTAGCGCGCTCCACTTTAACTAGTGGCGCCATCTGTAGAATAGCAACACAATCAAAGATGAGCTTGATAATGTCGCCAGGTTTCGCGAGCTTTTTGAGCTCGTTCAAATCATTCGGACGAATACTGGTAGCTGCACGCTCGGCTTCGTCTAGGAATGGCTGCGCCCGTTTCAAATCGTCTTCTGCCGCTTCTTTTTCCGCCAGAATGACGGCAGCGTCAGTGAGACACTGTTGCCGGATTTCTTGCACAATGTCGTTTTCCTGTTTTGCTTCCAACGACTTGATTTCAAGTGTCTCGAGCATTTTGTTGGCCGCACCTTCAGCCACCACGAGTTTCGTTTCCTCTTGTTTCAGCACGACTTTCATCCGTTCGACGTCCTGTGCTCCTTGTCCTAGTTTCTGAAGCCCTAGGTTCACAGCTGCTTCCTGATGTTGCACATCACGCAACTTGTCGACGTACAACTCCTTGTACGTTGCAAGAAAGCTCAAGAAACTGCGTGGCGTCTGAACGACGCGGCGACGCCGGCGCATGTAGTACTCGTCGCTTACGTGCTCAACCGCTTGATGCATTCGTCCTAGCTGACGAATTAGGGCGTCTTTTGTCACTGATGGCGTCTCGAGCACAAACGTGTCGAGCAATCCTTGACTGACCGCTGTCAATGCTTCTTCTGGCCAAGGCAAGAACCAGTCGATCGTGCAGCCAGTCACAAGGTGTGGAAATTCGCGACAGCGCGCGGCAAAGCGTGGACTCACTGGAGATAGGCATAAAACCACGTGAAGGTTGCGACGCACGCGGTCGTAAAAAAATCGCGTGAGGTTCGCCAATGTATCGGCGTGGTTGGGATATTCCCGTTGCATGGCATTGCGTAGTTCGCTCACGAGAGCGATCAATTCGTCACGGGGAAACAAACCCGGAATTTCGCCCGTGGCCAAGAGTGTATTGACTTGATCAAGGAATAAATCGTCCTTGATATCAGCTTCAGTCAAGAGAAACACGACTCCTTTGCCTGCCTGTCCAGCCATTTGACATAACGCACGCACGTCGTCTCGAAACGCACTGAGTGTGTACGCCTTGGTCACGCTTAATTGACAGAGTTCATGGCCACATAAGATAGCAGCAAGTCGAGTTAACGATTGCTTCCCTGACCCACCGACACCCACGAGCATCATGTTGCTCTGCGGTAAGCCAAGGACGCGCGTGAGCCGAGCTAAGTGGGTCAGCGCTTGTTCAAAGAGAATCAACGATGGGAGCGCGCGCCCAGGGTTTTCCCGATTAAATTGAGCCAAAAGATGCTCTACTCGAGATTGAAGAGCTGGCAAACCAGACACAGGCTCGTAGTCGCGTGGCATTTCACCCACGGGCTCGCCGAGGTCATCGACGGGCGCATCCTGTAGAAAGTCAACGTAAACCAGAACTTGCCGCTCGTGGCTAACTGGGACAGTCCGCTGCTGACGGTGCGGTGCGTGTCCACCAGACGTAGTAGTTCCTCCCTTGTGTTTCCCACCGGCGCTTACTCCCGACGACTTTGTGCTAACTTCGTCCGTGACAACGTTCAATTCGTCACGAAAACGCTGCTTATCATCAAGCGAAACGAGTCGATCACTAAAGACGCGCTCACTCTCGTGCTGCCAGAGTCGAATGAGTGTCTTCTCGGATGCTGTTGTGCTTTTCACTGGAGCACGAACAAGCCCTTGAAGGATTCGACTGAGTTCACGCACACTTAAGACATAGTGAAACTTCTGCGGACTCGGAGGCAGCGCACGACGTAGCCAAAGCCAGAGTTGGACCGAGGCAGTTGCGAGATGCGAGATCAAGTCTACAAGTACTCTTTTCGGCATGCCGCTAGAACAAGACGACACATCGCTCTCCGGGATCAATCGCCAGCATGTAAGTTGGGTGAAAATAGCTTCAGCAACCGCAGAAGATGGAGGCAAAAGATTCAAGAGAAAGAAATGACGCTTCAGACGTGCTGGTACGTCGTGACTCTCGGCTTGGGGCAAGCCCATGGCTCCGATAAATCGCAAACCTTCAATCGTCTTGATGTCTCCACGTTTGTCTTTGTCGAGAAAGCACAGCGTGTGGGTCTCGACAAGCTGTCGTACTACTTCCAGCGTCGGCTGATCGCCCCACTCATTGAGTGCTGGCATATTGAGATCGTCGATGAATAGAGTGAGTGGTTGATTATTGGACGGGCCGAACGTCTTGCCACCCCGTTTCTCGAGATCGTTCTCGACTGTTGCTTGAAAGGCTCCTCCTAGTGTCGCTCCTGAAAAGATAAGCGTCCGGGATTGGCCGTCTTGCTCAACATACCTCTCAAAGAACAAACGCGCTAGCGTCGACTTGCCTGTACCTGGTTCTCCAACGACGAGGACGGGCACTTGACTCGCGTGGAGATGTTCTAGTACATACAGCGCACGTGCTGTGTCAGTAGTAGGAACAATCAGACGCCCGACGTTCACTAGGCCATGCGATTGTGCTAATAAGTTGTCAGTCTTTTCAAGTGGCCACTTTTCCCACTCGAGTGTCGACGGATGCAAAAAGTAGTCAAATACAGTCAATCCAAGCCCCTTTCCTTCCACGTCAACTGCAGCCTCTTGACCGCCTCGTTTTGCAAAAGTAGACAATGGAAAGGTTGTCGCTGTGGCCTTCTCGGTCAGATAAATGTGCAGTTTTTGACGATCATTTACATCTAACACGCCCCCAATAGCCCACGCGAGTGCAAACACGAACAGTCTGTCCAGTTCCGTCGCTAGATCCGAATTGTCGCTCAGTTCGCAGCGTTCTAAAAGAGATTGCAGCAGGTGTAGAGTCGCTTGGATCAACGCGACGCGAGGTGCGTTCAAAGCCGGTCGACACGCGCGCTTAATGAACTCAAACAGATGGTCCGAACCCGACGTCTCGCCTCCACCAACATAGGTCTGGATACATCGTGTCAAAGCTGCACGCTGTGTGTCGGATCGCGTACGAAGCCATCGCTGGGCCACTGGCTCCCACCCAAGATCCGTCTCGCTCACGTACACGATTCCTGCCCGTGACACGGTTGCAGGAGACGCGTTGCGCAGGTCTTCGACTTCAAACAACAGCTTGCAATTGTCGGTCATGGGCAACCGATCCCCGTTTGCCAGCGTCAGGAGCTTGTTATCGTCGAGAACCGTGTTGAGGTTCTCAATCCACACGGCGTCTACGGGACCGTCGCAGACCAACCATGACACATCGCGTCGCGTCCGGTCGTTAAACTTGGCCCAAATCGCGGCAAACACGCCGTCGACCCATTCCCCCGACAGCCGATCCGTTTCGCCAAAGAGTTCCTCTGCCCGAACAGCTTTTGGGTTCAAACGCACTTGTCGATGTGGTGTACGCGTGGCAAAGCTCAAACTTGCCTGTAACGTTCGCAGAATCTCCGACTTGCCAGCTCCTGCTGGTCCTACGAGCGCAATTCCGTGACGGACGAGCTGAGTCTCGTACAGTTGCGTCACCTTTGCGCTCCAAGCCGCGGGTGGTGGCCAGCTTTGGGCCGTTTGCAACACGTTTTGAATGGCTTTACCGAGTTCAGTGCTACTGCCACATGCCGATGATGGGGTCGGCTCGACACCTGGAAAGATATCGCGAAGCAACGAGAGAAAAATCGGCACGTCCATTGCGACGAGCTTGGACAGGTTCATGTCCCGCAACGTCGTCATGAGCAGCACTTCTTCACTCGCCGCAAGATTCTCACGCTTCGTTGCACCTGCTGACCGGAGCACGGACAAGATGTTGCGCAGCCCAAAGTCATAGTGGCGCTGTTTTGAGAGCTGACCTTCACACACTGCATACAATGTCTTGAACTTGCGTGCGAGTTCAGCAAACGTTTCGTACCCGACGGCACAGAGTCGGACTTTCATGATGATTTCACGGTCCGGGACCATCATCGACACGCCCCGGAAGAGCGCTTTCAGGTTTTCCGGCAATTCTTGACGGCCTTGATAGCCTGGATTCATCGTGATAAAGTACGCCGCATCCGAGTGGAGTCCAATCGCAAGTGGATCGCCTGGAAACGTAAACGTTAAAGCCTGCACGCGCTTTGCATTGGTGATGGCAAGAACTTGCTGGGCAACGACGGAGAGCACAGGCAGCTCGATGCGATTAAATTCGTCAAAGCAACCCCATAATCCGCCTTGGCAAAGTCCTTTAAAGATCTTTGCCATGTCAGAGTACCGTTGTTGGTCCGTACAGTTTGTGACAATGACATAGACACCCAGTGTACGACCAAGGTCTTTGACGGTCTCGGTCTTTCCGGTCCCCGCTGGACCAGCCGGTGCCCCACCCAAGTGCATGCCGAGAGCTTGCGAGAGCGTAATGTACGCACGATCTGTTAGTGGCGTGATCACAAGACGCTCTTTGCAGCCGAGATACTCGAACGCGTATTTAAAGTCGACGTCACATATAGAGACGCAACAGGCATCTGGACCCACGGCATCGGACGCCCCTTGACTCCCAAGACGCCAATAGAAACGAGCTTGTTTTAGCCATTCAAAGTCATTGGCATCAAACAATTTCTTCTCCTTGTAAAGACGGCATAGTTCGAGAAAACAATCACGCTGGTGTACTTGAATTGTAATCAACGTTTCCACTTTGGTCCGTACGAGCTTCGTCCCGAGATCAGTGAGACACCAGGACGATAACTCGGACAACATTGTACCCTGTTTCTTTGCCGTCTGGACCATTATCCCCTTGGTCGACCGACATTTCTGTAGCGCGTCCTGACATTCGCTTGTCCAGCGTAATTGGATTCCAAGCAGTGCAAACTGAGCACAAGTTTTACCGACAAACTCGCGGAGTGGGGTGGACAGACACTCCGCAGCAGCTTGACGACACAAAGTCTTGAGGGTCCGTCGCATTTCTTTCTCTAAGACTCCCAACCACTCTTCAATATTCCCGTCCGGCAGCACGGCTTGGACAAGCGCAATCGCTTCTTCGTCCGTTCCGACAAGTGACTTGATTTCCACAATTTTGCGTTTCATCGATAGAGTTGTAGATGAGTGGCGACGATCTGTCATCAATGCGGGCTTTTCGTGCACGACGTGAGTGATGCTATCAAAGATCTTTTCATAGTATTGCTGAATTGCAACCGGGTCGGATCCACGAGACAAGATGAGGAGCAAGAGCGGATTCGACACGAAGTAAAAGCGTGGAAACTTTTTGCGTTTTTGCTCAAGATACCCCTCCAAGGACTTTTGGCACTTTTCGAGCTCTCCAAAGAGCATTGGAAGCGTACTTCGTAACAAGTCGCTTGAGCTACAGGGGACGACAAAGCTCACTTCGGTCGCTTTGGTCATGACTTTGAGCCAATCTTTGTCAATTTTCGCAAATTTCTTCGCTTCCAGTGGCATTTGCTTGGCAATATCACCACCTGTAAACACAGATTCCAATGACATCCACAACGTTTGGACTTTGGCCCAAAGTTCCAGCACATCGGCCGTATCGGAAAGCTGCGCAAGTTGCGATTGCACACGGTCTTTAAAAAACACGACGTGCCTCATACTCAACATCGCTTGGAGTTGCAATTGACTGTCTTCTAACTCTTCAATGATCTGACCGTAACCTTTCAGCACGGGCACGTTGCGTTGTCTCCATTCACTAAACTCAAACACTGTACTTGCCCAACGCTCCGTGAGATCTCCCAGTTTGTGTTCGATCTGAAGCTCTTTGTGTGCACTCTCACAAATGTACTCGACGTCTTCTTTCCACGTCAAGAGCTGGGCATCAAGCACGTCTTGAAACTTGAACGAATCGGTCTCGTACGGCAACGGTCGACCGCTGCAAGCTTTGCTGAGCTCTTCCCAATGACGCAATTTCATACTCTCTCTTGTCAACTCACGCACGATTGGCAGCACTTCGAGAAACTCTGCAATCTCTTTGCGTAAAATGCCATACGCTTCCCACTCGTACAAACTCTTTGGCAGCTTTTTGCACCGTGCATCGTACGTACCGAACGCATCATTCATATGGTCAAGGTACGCGCCGACTTGAGCCCACGCAATGCCGCGAAACTCGTCCATGGTCTTGTCAACGTCGAGGTAGAGACTATAGAGCTGGTCCAACAAGGCCATTTCCTTTTGCGTGCGTACAATATCCGGGTATTCAGTCGGCCGCATGCCAAAGAGTTCCTCGCCAGCCGAAAACGCTTCGAGTCTGCGTTCCTGTGCCGAGAGCAACTCTCGAAAGCGTTTTAGACGTTCGACAGCTTCTAAAGGGTTTAAACCAGAGACCATTGGACCCTTCATCTCGTATTCGCCTCGAAACGCTGCAACGTCTGCTTGAAAGCACTTGACGTCCTGTATCAATTGCTTCTTAAAGCTGCCTTGCACTTCAAATAGAGCATCGGTCACGTCTTCGGCATAATCGACAAGCTTGCGCCATAAAGTACGCAACGCACTCTTTTGATCCATTTCGTCTTTGTCCATGTACCCTCCTGGAAGATACTGCTCGAGCATTGCGTACATATCACTGATTGGCGTCAACTCCATCTCAATCACGGACTCGCGCTCTCGAATCTCTTTCAACACGCCCATAACGACTCGGAGCGTCTCCAGTGTTTCAACGCGCGCATTGAGCTTTGTGGTCGTGGTCCGAATATAGTCCGTCAAGTTGAAAAGCGCTGTTCGAGCTTGATGGTGGACTTTGTCCGAGTACTGGATCTTCCACCGACGGCACTCGTTGCGTAATTGCAGCTTGAGATTTTTCGTATTCAGTGACAAGACGGCGATATTGTGAACAGGAGCAATCAAAGCAATTTTCGCTTCAATTGCCATAAAATAGCGCAACTCTGTCTCAAAGTCCTGGATAAGTGGATTCCGCTGCATGAATTGATTATAGCGGAATTCCATATCGTCTTTCCAGAGCCAATCGTACTTTCTAAAGGTCGCAAGGTAGTCGTGGACTTGATTTTTGGTACCATGCAATGCACCAGTGAGAAGAATAGCAACCTTGATAATCTCCGTGTCGCATCCCAGACGTTCAAATAGACTCGTGCGGACACTTTCGGGTAGTACACTCTGTTGGCCCCATTCGTAGAGACTCTTGGAGCACCGTAACACCGCGACCGCAGAGCGATTGATTGCTTTCTGAATATCCTCGAGGGACGGACTCAAGCGAACGGATGGGACGGCCAATTGGACGTTCACTTCGAAAAAGGGGCGTTTAAGAAAAAGAAAGCCTGTGCCTGCTTTGGAGCACACGCGGTTCTTGATTGCATCGAGCGATTGCTTTGTGCACGTCAGGATCGCGCGGTAAAAGAGATTTCGATAAAAATGCCGGAACGTGTCCAACGCTTCGATCGGACACGTGTTTGTTGTGGGTTTTGCGATACAAGAGACGTTCTCGTTCTTTCCAGAATTCGATGAACCGTCTAAATGGTACTCACCGATCAGTCGAAGCACATCTTCGACAGCATTTTCAATCTCGAGATTCTTTGCGCCTAACTGCTTTGTCACATTCGCCACGTGCTTTTCTTGCATGCGTACGAACTCGTCCAGAGTAAAGGACTGGTCCGTGGGCAAGTAGACAAGCGACGCTTTTGATACAAGTACGAGATTCTTTTCAATGCGATTTTCAATAGCATCCAACACGCTTGAAATGAGCTCCTCGAGACGCTGTAACGCTACGTGTGCTACGGCAGTATAGGCGTCGATATTCATGCTCGTCCACGTCAACGTGACGAGGCCCGGTCGAAGTTTCTTCTCGAGGTCTTCTAAGTGAGGCCGTAACAAGACGGCCGTGACGGGGATGATCTTGGCCGTCACCCGGTCATATTCATGAAGCGCATAGCTCAAATCGTTGTAGTAAGCCTTGAATCGATCCTCCTGTAGCATGATCATACGTGCATTCTCGGGCACTTCAATGCCCATCCGCGTCAGGCACCGGGCTTCGCGAATCAATTGCAGGATTTCCTTATCAAAGTTGACAAACAACCGACCCGATTCCGGATGCCGAATGATAAGCGTCGCGTGCAAACCCGCCCGTGCGTTATCGACCGACCGGCACCACGCTTCGTACCACAAATATTCAAACGCTACGAGCGTGCGTGCGACTTTATTGTACGTTTTGATGATTGTCTTGCTCTCTTTCGTCGACAAGACACTCGGATTGCCTTCAAACTTTCGCATCGGCTCTTCAATTCGACGTAATAAATGACGCGACCAGAGAATGTTCCCCGCCACGGGTGTTAGATTCCGCGCCACTGGAGGATTATGTCGATGACGTTCGTACAGTTCCTGTACGTGCGTCAGGTCCAGTCCATATTTGTGAAAAATCACGGTAAATTTCGAGTCCAAGTCGCTGCGCAGCGTCTTGCGCTGTAAAAGTTGCTGGAATTGCTCCAAAAGCTGCAACGATTGCTCGATGCTCGTGATCGAGTCAAAACTGGCGTTTATCAAGTGCTGCAACGCGGTCTCTAGGTCGGCAATGTGGATGGTAAAGTCGACGTAATCCCGGTCAAATTTATGATTGTGGAATTCGAGCAAGTCGTGCTTGTGAGCGCGAAAGGCTTGGATGATCTTGTCAAAAGAGGCCAAGATCGTGTCCATCCCTTCAAACGCATGCTGGGCGAGTGCACGGAACTGATGCATGGTACTAAACATGTCGATAAGCTTGACGAGCCGTCGACAAAAGAGGTCAAACTTGCCAAAGATTTGGGTCTCACTAAAGTCAAATTGTTTGCCTTTTGGCATGGTCAAAAGCCGCTCTTTTGTCAACCGATACTGCTCCTGGTACGCTTCATTCAGCTTGATACACGCTTCAAAATTAAGCAACAACGCTTCGGGATCCATGTCCCACATGGCTTCCGAGGGTTCGGATCCCAGTATCTTGTTCTTACTCAAGATGATCATTTGGTTGGTGATTTTCATAAACAATTTGGTCATGCGCTCCGTCGTATTGTAGTATCGAGCAATCGTGTGAATCATCTTGACCGAGTTCATGAGGGCAGGCAGGGTCTCCACCACGGACGTTGGCGTCCCCGTGTATAAGGGTTCAATAAAGCGTTCGAGGGTTGCAAGATACTTGACGTTATCCTTGGCTTCATTCGACGCTTCGGTAATGTTTGTGTCAATTTGTTTCCATCGACGTAACAATGGGGTCACGCCTAATTTATCCCCTCCGTTTTGCAGTTTATTAAACACATTGAGCACGCCCATGACCATCTTGCACTCTTTATTCTTGAGCTGCTCGGTAATGCCCATGAGACGTTGATGGCGTCGTTTCCAGTACTCGAGTTCCGTCGCAGGCCCCGCTTCGTAAAAGTCCCATCCGCCTTGATCGTTTCCTTCGAGAAACCCCTCGGTCTGCTTGCACCAATCTTTCACGAGCTCTACAAAATGCTGTACAGCGTGCTCATCCGACGATAATTTCGACGACGTCCTGAAATCCGACGGATCGTATCGCTTGTCTGGTTTTCGAAGATCCAGGCCAGTCGCCATTGCCTTTACATTATCTTGCACATCAGTCACCAACGCCTTTAAATGTTGCAGAAAGTCAGTGCGAGCGCCACTTTCAGCCTGGCCCCATTCACTCTCTTCTTGTGTTGTCAACAGTGGCATAAACAATTGGGACAAGTGCGTCTCAATGGACACGAGCACGGACGCGTCCAAGATGCCATACGTGAGCAAATGATCGTGCGCTGTTGCTGGGTCAATTGGCAGCCAAGGCGTTGAAGCAAGTGCGACCTCTTCATCCAACGTAGCTGGGTGCATCGTATCTTCCTGATTGATGTCGCACTCCTGTGTCCCTTTTGAAGCCACTTTGGCAAAATACACAGCACGTCCTTGGAGCGTTTCATCGAATCCATTGGTGAGGAACAGATCCTTTTGCCGCGATTCGGCTGTTGACGAGGTATTGTCATCAATCACGCCTTTGGGTTGGTAGTAGAAGAAGATCTTGGTGGGACCGTCACCGCGGAAGAAGCAAGTAAGCTGTTCCATGATATCATTGCTACGCAACAGTTCTTCGACTTGGACTTCGTCTTGGAAATTAAAACCGAGCTGCAAACGCTGGATCATCCAGCGGTGTCGAGCCTGGAACGCCATCCCAACGACTGGATAGACTTTCAAAGGTCGCGTATTTTATAGTCCGAAAAAGCAAACAATACTATTGTTTTCGGTAACACTTTACATATCTGGCAGCGGTATATTACAGCCGCACTTGCAAATGATATTATTGTTTTTTATGCTAAAATTCTAGTGAGCACATATATCCAAATAACAGTTTTGGAGAATCTATCGCTAGTAGACGTTATCGCTACTGGGTACTGACTAAGCACTTTTTAATACCTTCCTTGCACTCGATGATGGTGCTCAAATTTGCATGGATGCTACGCAGATTGAAGGCATCAGTAATTATAGAAGTGGATTCCGACTGATCCCATAATTTGTGCCGGTAGGCGCGTTTTTCAAAGCGATATAATGGTTTATATATCAATTTTAGATTTTTATATTTTATATTAAGATGAATAGTACAACATAGCCAAATTTGCGGGTGGCGATACTCTGACACTATTAATACAATTAACGGCACTCAAGCAATGTTATTGCTGGGATGCAGCTAAACTAAAACGTGCTGGCTTAGCATCGTGGTCTCTCACTCATTTTTCAACGTGCATTGTCAGTCCGACTCACGTGGATAAACACTAAGTGACACCCAAGTCTTCTCTTCACCCGATCCATCATGGTGTACTTTTGCAATTCCACGCGGGCCTATACAAAGGCGTTTGGCTTGTGCGCTTTTAGCGTGGCGACATTGTCGCTAGCCACCTCGCAGACATCAACTTCGACTACTGCATGCGAAGTGTCCGATGGTGACATGAGCTATGGGGTTCGAGTTGTTGATGACGTTGGGTGCACGAATGGTGGAATCGGTTGCTACAATGACCACTGCCGCTATTGCAAGATTGTCGACACACCCAAGTCGACGCAGTTTGAAAGTTGCTCTTCGTTTGGTGCGAATTTTTCCATCACGGGGACGGTGACCGACACTTCTGGTCCTTGTGAAATTTCAGAAGGCGATGCAGCTGTCGGCATCGCGGCAGTCACTGACGCAGATTGTCTGTATGGAGGTCTCGGGTGCTTTGAAGATCACTGTCGTTTCTGTAAGCTCAACGAGACACCAGAATCTGCTGCTTTCATCGAGTGTTCGAACCTGAACACTAGTACGATTGTAACCGTTGGAACGCCAGTCACGCCGGCACCAACCGTCGCCGTCACGGCTGCACCATCTAACAGTTCCGCGTGCTCGTTTGTGGTAACTGAGGGCGACGCGGCCGTTGGAATCCGGATCGTGACGGATGATTCGTGTGCAGGTGGTGGTGTCGGCTGCATTGACGAGGTGTGCCGTTATTGCAGAGTGGTGACTACCGTGCAGTCGGCCGCGTTTACAGACTGTCAGAACATTGCGGGTGCTAATGTTGGAACCGAGCCTCCTACGGCTGCTCCAACCGAGGCACCGACCGAGATTCCAACCGGGGCACCGTCCGTGAGTGGCACATGTCAGCAGGTTGCTGCTGAGGGAGACATCAAGGCCGGTATCATCATTGTTCCGGACAGCTCGTGTGCTACAGGCGGTCTCGGCTGTATTAGCGACGTGTGTCGCTATTGTAGACTCGTGTACACGCAACAATCGGCTGCTTTCACCGACTGTCGCGACGTGCTTGATACTAATTCGACGTTGCCGTTAGACACGCCAGCACCTACTCCCGCTGCCACCATTGACACCGAGATTCCTACGGAAGCTCCTACCGTCGCGGCTGAAGTTCCAGTTACACAGAATCCATGTACCCAAGTCGCTTCGTCGGGTGACGCGTCGGTTGGAATCAGTATTGTGTCAGATGCAAGCTGTACGAATGGTGGCGTGGGCTGTATCGACACTGTTTGCCGTTTCTGCAAGGTATTTACCACGCCTCAATCGACATCGTTCCTCAACTGTACCTCTATCGACGGTTACTCTACCGTCGACACTGCTGCTCCCACTGACGGACCCACTGATGCTCCCACTGAAAGCCCAGTTGCCAGTGACACCTCGTCTTCATCGGGCGCTACTTGTACGCGGACGCAGTCGGACGGGGATGCTGCAGCTGGGATCAATATTTTCACTGACTCATCGTGTGCAAGCGGAGGCGTGGGCTGTATCGATGACGTGTGTCGCTTTTGCAAGGTCACGACTACGGAGCAATCGGCTGCGTTTGTAGACTGTCCCAACGCGTAGGCGGTCGCTGGAGCGCTGAATAATAGCAATAATTAAATCGCAAATATAAGTTTTTATAATTTTATAAAGCTTTCTTGGATTTGGGAATTGCCCTGCCTCTCCGTAGAAGAATCTGGTCACTGCAGAATCACTAAACACGTGAACTGCTCTAGCGATGCGGTAGATCCTCCAATATAAGGGTTGTTGGAAACTTCGCTATTTGAGCTAGAGAAATGGTGGTCGCAGGAGTATGCTACTAAGTGTTTCTTAATGACAATTACCATAGCCTGAGAAATTGACATCTTTAAAAAAAAAATGAGTTGCGGTGGACTGCTGATTGTACACGCAAATATGAGAACCCATGTTGAATCTTTATAGGCTCCAATCGTCGCGAAAGTTTGCACGCCGACGTATGATTGTGGTCATTCAAAAAAGGATTAAGACGCTTCGAGAGAGGATAGTGGAAAAAAATCTGGTCAATGGAGCAGCTCTAGATGCATGCAGGACTTAGCTTTGAAAGTGAAACTTTCGACAGCACAGGGTCAATTCTTGTCGTTGACAAGAAAATATGCATTGATCGTTCGTAAGAATGCCGTGCCTGAGTTAGTACAAGCACTGAAAGGGCAAGGCCATAGGCTCCATCCGCTCTACACGCTACATGGCTTTGTCTGGAAACGTATCATCCCTATTATGCGTTCGGATCTTTTATTAGAAAGTCAGGGCGAGCATAGGCCAAGATTAATATGGGATGTATCAAAGATCCCGAAGTAGTTGCGACAATAGCTGCAGAAGCTCATGAGTGGATAACCAACTTCTGCCAGTGGGACTGGGAGCGATAGATACAAACGATAGCGTTTTGATTGCTAATATCATAGCTTCATGGTGGATAATCGATTAGCTCCAATCAAGAGAAATGGGGACGCGATGCAAAATCGGTTTCTGGGTGTCGCTAACGACCTCGTGCCTAACAAAGAGGCCTTACCACACAATTAGTTGACAAACCAATTGGTCGATGCATCAGAACAGGCGTGTCCCACTAAGAGGTATAGCCACAATCAGATTTACTCAACATGCTGAGCTCTTGGCTCAGTGACTCTGACAAAATCTTGAAATCCGGTAGTTTCTTTAATGCAGGAACTCAGGTGCGGCTCAAAATCAAAACTCCCGATGGATGGAGGCGTTAGGCACAAAGACTTCTTCATTGTGTCACCAGGCAGTGGCCTCAGCCGCGATAGTATTACAATCTCGTTGGTGTCTCCTTCATTAAAAAGAGTCAAAGAACTGCTTGGTACGTAAGTTGAAATTTCCGCACTCGTCACCGACTTTTTGAACTTGAAAACCGAACGAACCATGGCGACTATTTGGGACTTACAATAAGCTCAAATTGCAACGAGACCGGCACAAATACCTATCTGTATTGCTTGACTATACCTGTACGTTGTACAGGGCATATATGTTTACTACTAATTCGAACGAGAAGTAAGATAAAACCCTGAGGGGGTTGGCTTGTCTAGCGCATGCTATGAAGGCGGTTGGTGATGTCACAGGGGTTAGCAAACGCCTCGGCGACGTTTGTATGCTCGGTCACACGATTGTTTTGGACATTGCGGGCTTTCGCCCCGACATATTTTTACAATAAAAACGTCCATAACCACTCAAAAGGAAATCGGTTGGCACTGTAGGCCATGTTAGGTCCCACGAAGTGAGTTTTAAGGCTATAATAACCAATACATGTGTCGTCGCGGCATAGTTATTTAAGTACAGTGATGACTATGCAGGTCTGGCAAAGCCTTTGTCCACTCTGTTGAAAGTATGCTGTGGTGGTGGGAAAGCCAGCACCAGGATAAGTTCGGTAGAATCGAGAAAGCCTTCATCAGGCGAGTTGAATGGAGTGTGCCCATCATTTTTCGAAGAATGCGTGCATTTTGTAAGCCACAACATAGTTTAAGTCTTAAAGGTGCACTCAGAAGTCAATATAATCTCATTTCATGGCAATTTACCCATTATCATGAGCAGTGTTCGTTCGCCTCACAACTTAATGCTCTCTAGACGAAAACGAGATGACGCACTCAATGCCCGTCCTCATCAATGACGCGCAGCAGCTGGCATATTCAGAAGCGCTGTAGAATTAAGCTGTACGGTTTACTAGCGTCCGGCAAAGCCGGGGCGAGAGTCAACGAAGGACATAGTGACGTCTTAATACGCCTCATATGAAAGTAGAGGCATTCGCATGTCTTGAGTGTCACGTCTTGGAGTCAGATAGTTCGGATCTATTACTGTCTGCGCTGTTTGCCATAGAAATGGAAAATACTGCTGACTAGTATTGAGACAGATAGCATGCAAAAGGATTTACATAGATCCAGGTTTTGAACTAGCCATAAAGGAATGCTGGCTTGTACGGGCACATTATTGGAATCAGAGCTTATGATGCATGTATGAAATTTCGGAACATTTAAGTGGTATAATAAGTGCAACAGCGCTTTCCGGCGGCTACTAAAGAGTATTGGCTGAGTAAAAAATGCAGATGCTCTCTAAAATCATTAAGTACATACTTCACAGTCTATTGCACAAATTCACGCCCTTACCTCCAAGGTTTGTAAGCAGTTGCTCTTAGGAAATTTCTGTATGATCTATCTATCACGGTGCTGTGTGACCATGCACACTTAGTAGATTGCAAGATTTTTTGCTAGAAAGGGCTGAAAACACCCTCAGAGCAAGGAAAGAGAGAGCAACTTTGATTCTGAACGACCAAGTACTGCTGATGTTCTCCTTTCATCTGGATAATAATCGCTAGGATAGCCCTGACATTTGCCTCATCCAAGTAACCGCTTCCTGAAATGCATAAAAAAGCAGCTTTCCTTTTCGCAAAGGCTCCATATTGCCGCCCAATTTGTATGCTTGGCGAATTGGTTTGTAAATACGAGTTCTTGAACCTAGGCTAGCTTATAATTTGGAGAACGCTTGTAATAAAGCGTATTGAGCTTGAGAAGTTTGCATTCGAGGCAAAAATTTCCGCGAGCAACGTCGATCATATCACTTGCAAATTTACAATCAAACATGGGGCAACGGCACCTTATCGCTTTTGAACGTACGAAACGATGACAATGAGAAGGAGTAAGACGTAGGCGTTTGTTATAGCATATGCAGCTATTCTTACACACGCAGAAAAATTTCGTGCATTGTTTGTGGCGGTATCCCGCAGCAGAAAGCGTGAATAAAAATAAGATCTTCCAAGAATCGCCAATTTGCTAACCTAATTTTGAAGAATAGGCGATCGGTTGCAGCTTTAAGACTGATTTATTGCAAAAAATATGTTTTTAGTCCTATATGTAACTCTGTATGCTCTAGATATATTTTTGCAAGTCAGGTGATACTATATTTGCTTTAATTTCCTCCGATATATCATTTTTTAAGATCCCTTCAACAGGGAGCTTGCTTTGAGCACAAAATTCGACTAAAAGTAACACCCGTTACTATAAGCATCTACACAAGGTCTTCTGCCATTTTTATTTGGCCGTTGAGAATAAGTTTAAGGCGTATATTCTCCAGCTCGACACGGCGTCGCTATCGCCACATCCTCACGGTCATTTACCACTCTATGACTTTTTTACTTAAGTCGATTTTGATCATAATAATGGACAAATTCACAGCAAAGACTGCACATACAAGAAAGGCTGCGCTTGCAACAAAGGCTGCGCCAGCGCCGTTGAATGGACCCTAAAAGTGCCCGCCAGATAGCCGCGCAGCAAAGAAATGCGCCTACAAAGTCTCGTAGCGAAGAGCGCGCGCCTTTACTTTTCTTTTGTGCGGTGGTTTGCAGACACTTTTTCCTCGGGGCGAAAAAAGTGACGAAAAGCGCCGCGGGTGGTTCAGCGAGACTTGCCTAAGATTTTATTGGCCAAAGCTGCGAAAAAAAACATAAAAATGACAATAACGTTGTCAAAACAGCCTCAATTTCCAAAATTCACCCCAAAATGTAAAACCTGTCGTTCGACTCACCTACCATACGAAATCTCACCGATACCGATCAAAAAGTGCAAAGGTTCTTAGAGCTAAGACCAGAAATGGGATGTCAAAGTGACCAAAAGTGAGAATTATGAGGAAGAGGGTGAAGTCAAAGACGACTACAGGATAAGTCTTGTGGTGGTGGACACCAGCGCGTTCTATGCCACTTGTCCGTCGCCGGTAGCGACGCAAATTACCGTGTCGCGAGCGGTTCGCCCACTCTTTAGACAATACATCGGACGATAAAAAAGGAATCTATCTGATGGGTATTACTTAGTCAATGCAGGCCATGGTCGTTATTGTGTTAGCGCATCTTAACGGCGGCCATGCACGTACTTCAAGAGTAGCTTGTATTCGGTATGAAAAATGCCCTTAGGTTTTGCATTGCGATTGCATTGGAGAGCCCTGCTTTGGGATATACTGAACCTATATCGTATTTCAAACTGAACCTTAACGACTTCGAATGAGATATTCTAGGTCCGTGAGCTTACAAAAGAGTTTGCTGACTGGAGACAACTCATCTACATGGCCAAAAGACCGTAGATTACTTATGAAACGCTCGTTGCTTCTAGTAAACTACGTATGAAGCGCTCGTTTTGGATTGCAACGGTAATCTTGCGGTTGGGCCGGGGCCGAACAAATTGTTTTTACGATGTCCGTTAATCGGGATAACCGCACCACTGCACACGAAGGTTTTAGCTTTTAAGAAAATATGCCTCTACTGGTGTCCGTACAAGCGCCTAAGGATCATCAGCTTTGTGCGGTCGGTTGGGAGTGCTCTTGTGGGTTAGCACTTGCAGTGAGGTCGTGGCTTCACCAGGGCACCCCAGGCCGTCAAGGCCTTTGCAACGTAGATTAAATTTATGACCACTAGTGGCCAACTCGCGCCGAAAGAAAACTTTTCCGTTAATGCTTACGACACCATTTTATAAGGACCAGCAGCTTTGTGCGGCTGAAGTACACATTTGGAAATGCACTTGTGCGTCAGCACACGCGGTCAGCCGCGGCTTCACCAGACTTTTCCATATCCTCAAGGTCTTTGAAAAAAGGTCAAAGAGTATGGCCATCCTTGAGCTCGAAAGTCAATTCGACCGCCGTGCGTGTCTCTGCAAAGTCTCTGAGCCACGTTGAAAAGTCGCTTATCTTTGTAAGGATATGCTGGCTCATTTGCTGCTCAATTTTATGCTAAACTGCCACGTTATCATCAATACGGCGGCGATTATGAGCGCTATAAGCCATCTTGTGGCCCCCTGTACATGCTTTACAAACAACGACAAGCTTTGGGACAATATTCATAAGGAATACCGTAGGCCTCCAGGTCACATCTGAATATAAAAGTTATTAAAACCGTAGTATCTCTGGAGAAGTTTCTTATTCTTTTTTTGAAATAAAAGTTTTTTTTCAGTATTCAGCAATATTTCGTCTCTTTTTATATATTATTTGATTTATATATCGTTCCACTTCATACAAAGTTTTGTATTAATACTCTTACGTACACGTAATGATATCTTCGAGTCATTTTCATCGCATCTCTTGCCTTATTAATTATGCCGACTATTTGCAAAGTCTGATCGATGTTTCTGTAAGGGAGATCATCCACGATTAGGGAATTAGGAGGAGAATATCATTCGAACTTTCTTCACTTAGCCCAAAAAGCGATCGTGCTTTGAAATACCAACAAAAATTTTGAAAGTCATAGCCCATTTCTATGAAAAAATGTAGATCCTGTTGATGTCCAAGCACATTTTAAGATAGTTCCGTCTTACGACCAGTTCAAGAATAATTTGCTACTGGCACTAGCAAGCGGCATTTCAAACCTGGAACAACGGTAGCCAAAATGCAGCAATAGGCTGCAAGTAACTATTCGATACGACTGTGTCTAGATTTTTATACTATTTACGTACTGTAATCATAAGTAGCCTTGCTGTATGCTCCTTAGCTATGCTAGCTGTTATCGTTTGCAGATGCATCAACTTGCTCAGGTGTCACTCGATGACCCCTATGTCCGTGTTACTATCAACTTTTGGCAAGCCAAAGCAGAGATGAGGCTTCTTGACTTCCAACGATCATTGATACGGTTGGAAGTTTAAAGGATCTGACTTGTGAGCCCTAGATTTGACGGTGAAGTTCTCATAGCCTCACTTGCTTGGCCACCTTTTCTTACGTATGAGAGCCTAACTTTGCCAGATATACCTTATAATTGATCAGCCAGTGCGCCTACTTACAGCGGTGCAGCTGCGATCATTGACGAGTGCTAATCACCTGACCATGATTACTGTGCCCGCAATAAACATTACATTAAAGGCTCTTGATAAGCATCCGTTCTTTATGTCTGGTAAAATCCGGTCGTCAATTCAGCTTAGAATTTTGCTCATGTGGACAATCAGATACTTTGGCTAGCACGAGCGCGTATTGAAAAGTGCATCGTAATTTCAGGCTTGCGATTAGTGCGGAAGCTACTTCTCTCTTCAAAAATGCCATCTAGCTGATCTTTGAAGACAAGCGGAAAGTATTCATATCTGTTTTCAACAATGCATGGACTTGTTTGACAATAAAAGTCGTAGAACCTGGTAGATGCACTCGGAAGTATATCAGTAAGTATATCATGGCAAACAACTTCTTGCCATGGTCAAGTAACTTTGTTTGTCAGTTTCAACCTGCCTTGACCCACGTCATATGATTCCCTCATATCTGTCTTCATTGAGATGAGAAACGCGCAATCGATGGCATGATCGAAGCATGCTAAACGGCTTTGACTTGTCCGGCAATGGCTGCATTTCAAAAGTTCGAGTTTTATATTCTTCTTCGCCTCTAAGAAACATTTATCGATGTTGAAGTGGCGTTTGTTTGTAGCTAGTGTGGTCCAAATGGTCCATCAGAGTCAATTGGTTATCTTTAGCGCGACTATGGACATATGTATCGTCAATGGATATCTAGACAAATGAATGTTTTGGTCAAAAACGTTGTGTCACCAATCAATTAAACGTTGTCGAATTGTTTGATACATTAGAAATATTTTCCGCAACATGCATGCAGGCGTACTTATTGTCGTGAATCGTACATCCGACTCCTTCATTCAGATTAAAAACTAGCCTATCATGCACTGTACAACGTCATGTTGTTGTGTAGAAAAGCCTAATTTGCCATGTGTTTCTGCACAAATTACGCTGCACTCCTCGGCTGATTTTTAGAAAAAGCTAGTATGTCCATACTGTTAGATTGTTGGACACAGAAAGTCAAAGACGAATGCGAAAATTTTGAATGCCAAACTAAGTCGCTCGAATTACTCTTAAGGCAGCGGTCATTGCCTAGTAGCGTGGTAGTTTAAGGCCAACCTCGTGCATTCATTCTCAATCCGGATAAACCTCTGATGGTAGGCCTAAGTCCACAACATCTCACTCCCTTTCAAGCAGATAACTAAACGAGATTCTTTAAACCCTTCGCGATCATTAGGTCAAAGCGCAACGTTCTTTGCTTTAAGGACAGATAAAAATTGTTCGTCGATACAAAAAAATGTATTTTTGTTACTTTTAGTTCTTTTAAAATGCCAAGTCAGAAGTATATCTGTTTCTTTGTTTCGCCAAAAGTTATGTCGCTTCAAGATCTTTGAGATTTTAAAAGCCAGACACCTCTGACAGTGTCTTTCAATGGATAATATCTGTTGTGACATAACGACTAGCTGCACTTTTACTTATCTTTGCAATAATTTTTTTTGTATCCAGGTAGCTGCTCTACCCACCAGCTATCAATTTCGCATCGCATCTTTATTCTCTTCTAGTCGAGCTACGCTACCGGCGCTTCGTAACCTACCCGTGGACTTGTGCTACATACTGTATCTTGCAAACATATGCCCCCCGCTTGCCCGCACTGACATTGTTTTGTGACACTATTTTACTCACTGGTATAGCAGCCATGTGTTACCCGCTTGCTGGCCTTATTACTTGCAGTTGATGGATCATCTGTCGAACCATGGCAATGTTATATTCAGCAGCTTTACTAGCTGGTGAGCTTACTTTTAAAAAAGGCCGCAATGTCACCCTTGTCGAGAAGAATGGTACCTTCAACACCATTCATAATATCAATCTACTTGGCTTTCTTTCTTGAAGAGCCGTACACACAACGAGTTGAAAATAGGACTAAACAAAGCCCTGATGTGATGGATTAGGCGGACAATGCTTATGGATTTGCTTGCCTTTTAATGAAAGCTTTTCTTGCCATAACATGCTCGAAGTTGGGTCATGTTTGTTAACATGAAAGACAAGGAATTTCTGTGCTGTCAGCATTCTCAAATTCAAAGACAATTTTAATTTAGGCGTGTAAACGTCCGAAGCCGCCTTGTTGGTTAGAACAACGGAAGCTAGCTATTAGTTCGAAAACAGCTATAAGTGTTTCACGTCCGAAGCCGCCTTGTTGGTCAGAACAATGGAAGCTGGCTATTGGTGCGGTAACAGCTATAAGTGTTTCATGTGCAAAACACCCGTATTGTATTATATTCAACACTTGTTATTAAGAGCTAGTTAATCCTCAGTAGGACGTATCGCCTCTATTATTGACCAGCACTTTCTTGGCTTCAAGATCGCGTCTTCTGCCCGCAAACTTTGAAGCCCCGTGGGCTAGACGAAGGAGCGGGTCGTGTTTCTTTGCCCGTCGTAGCGGCGCTTGATTCCATTGGGACTAGACTAAAGTAGATGAGCTCACGGTAAAAGGGCAAACCAATGGTGGCTTTCTAGATGAACTAGTCTGTTTGTTTTGTACTTTTCTTGAAGAGCTTTAAAATATCTCTTTCATCATTGCTGATAAGCTTTAGATAGTCAAGTGGAAGGCAGGCCTAACTTTCTTTGTCGGTTACAAGTATTAGCTTGACTTCTTCAAAATTTGGCGCTCTAAGGATGGAGACGTCATCTCCAAACATCTGGCTTGTCGGCAAAATCGGAAGTTGGGAATGCCTGTAGAATTTAATGTTTGCCAAAAGAAACATTGCTTTTAGCTTTTCTCACACTTTTCCTGAATAGGGAACACAGAGGCAAAGTGGATTTACCAATGGTATCTAGCTTTAATCCTCACCTCTCAGATAAAAGAACAAATGCTGCGCGCAATTTACCATTCGTGATCAAGGCCGCTTGTCTGCTTCCATCTTATACAAAGATTCTGGCTAGCCTTTCCTCCAGAGGTGCAAAGTTTAAGCTTCGCCAACTGAGAACCCACAAGAAGCGCCACCAGGGCTTGTGCTGCCTGAGCTTTAGACCATGGTCTTTTCTTGTAAATCATCAACGCTGTGACGCGTTTTAGTTGCTTGACAGCAGAAAGAACCGCATATGTAGCCGCCTATTGTAAGCTTCAACGTGCTTATAGATGTGATGGTGTCACACACCTCTCTGCGCAGAGAAGGTATGCAGAGAGTCAATCGACCTTCTGGTAAACACTTTTCACTATCCCCGATTATTTGGGAATCGGCGTGCGCAATAGGGTGCACCATTCTCATGCCAGCATTTGCGTGAGAATTCAATACTTTCTTTGGTATCGCTACTTTTGCATAGTCATCACTGATCGTCCGGAAGAGACACGAGCATTGAAATCTTCTCTGCAGCACCAAAAGAAGAGCGCTCGATGCTGGATGCCTTTCTGGCATTATCATACTTGTTGGATTGCAGTTGGGTGCTTTGGGATTTAAAACATAATAAATTCCCTGCACTTAATTTATAGAAAATATTGCTTTTCGAGATAGAAAATGTAACATTTGCAACAAAAACTACTTCGAGAAGAGAATTTTTTCAATACAATGCTACCTTATCGGAATTTGCGTCCGCGAATATAGGCAAGGGCCCGACGGTCTAGAGATTTTGTTTTTGGATTGGAAGCGGCACTTGGAGGCGCTTGATGGCGATTGTAGTCGGCAATGGAATGATGCAAGGACGAAAGCTCATCATCCTCATCTCCCATTCCAAACTGGACGAGCAGCGACAACCAAAAAAGCAATCATTATCACTTCTGCAATGATGGGATGCACAGCAAAAACTTACCCATTCATCTTCCGTTGCAGCCATGGCGTACAATGAGTAAAGTGCCAAAGCGAGCTGGAGCCACTGGACAATGAGCTCCGATCCAAAGAAAACAGCGAGTAAACACTACCACGATCAAATGAGCGTGTTATTCCAGCCTTTCCTTGTTCACACCACATAAGAACAAACCTGGGTCGCCAGTGACAAGAAGAATATCGGGCTGCAAAGGTTATTGATCTTAAGCGCTGAGATGATAAATGACGTTAGCAAGAGTTCCGCGCCTAAGCAACAATATACCAGTTATTTATGTCCATTATGTCGAGAAGAGAAGGAGACGTACCGTTCAAATCCAAGAGAAAACTGTGGTGCGAGATACCCTCGATCAAAAAGACGAGCGGGAGAATAACTCGGAAGGTTGTCACCATGGCCGTGGACCCATTTGTGCAAAAGAGTTGGACCAAAAAGGCGTACCAGAGGCACACGGGGGCCCACGGAGGGGCCCACGGGAACACGTACTGAACCAGAAATGGAAATCCGTAGAGAAAGGCAAAGCAGAATCCAATGTGGCGATGCATCAAAATCGCGCGAAAAGCGACCCGATGAACTCGAATGAACCACGAGACGGCATGCATGGAAAACACCATGGTTCTACGACAGCTTGCCACCAGCATCGACCTCACACAAGCAAAGACGGCAGTTGAAAGCCCTGTAAATGATAGCCGACCACTAGGACAGCAATAGCGCCACATGCCCCGTAAAGCATCCGATCCAATAGAAGCAATGACCGAGCTTCCATCATACAGCACCTGGCCAACTACCAAGGTGAACGGGACGGGAACATCATCTTGCGCTCCTGCGGCCGAATCGTTAGCAGCATCCGGGACCTTCAAATTACCAGCCAATCCGCGCTTGTCTTTCTTCCCACGACTGCCCTTCTTCTTGTCCGTTTTGTCCTTTTTGAGCTTCTCTTTGCGGTGTTCCTTAGTACTCTCTTGCTTCTTTTCAGCTCTTCCAACGTGGCGTGCTTGGTCTGGATGAGAAGGGTCCGCCTCATCCTTAGACACGGACTGGCTGCTTTCTAATGCGGTAAGAGCTTTCTTCTTCGACTTCTTAATCGATGACGCATGTGCCTGGTCGATAACTGCTCTTGCTTGTTCAACGTCCAACATAGAGCTCTCATCACGTGACAAACCATCATCCGATTCTGATAAGTCAGCTTTAACCTCTTGGCGCCCTTCAAATGATTCATCCGTGACACTCTGCTCGTCTTCATGTACGTCGCTAGACGACAACGAATCGTGTTCTGTTCCTGTTAATGGGTCGCGCGAAGCGCTGGCACGTGCTGAACAGCCGTCCAAGTCTTCTTCGGAAGCAGAGCTCGCTGTGCCATGCGCTTGGTCGCTTGTCGAAGTTGGATTAAAGTCGCTAAACCGCTTTGCATGGACACGAACCTCTTCATCAGCATCCTCAATAGCAAGCTTTGGAGTCGCCGAAACCACTCCAATCGAATGGCGCAACAAAGTATTGCTTTTCGCGGTATCGTGTTTCTTTCGACCCACCCCGGACATTCGGCCATCACTGCTCGCAACTTTTTTCTGTAACGAGCTCTGTGCAGTACGTGGCGACGCAGCGATTAGAGAAGAGCCTTTGGACACTAATTGCTCAACCGCAGGTTCCTTTGCTTGCTTCTCACGATAAATCTGGCGGCGAGAAACTGTCTTGTCGTTTCCTCGAGTAAAGGTTCCTTTAAACGGACTGCGACTTTGAGGCTTCGTATCCTCGCACTGGTTTTTTGTACCATATTCGCGCACATGGATCTCCCGACCTCTTCCTTGTGGGTCAAAACCTGGCGGAGCAGTCAGCCCAGCTTCAGCATTGTCTCTTGGGTCCGCACGTCCTCGTCTACCCTTGCCCCCAGCGTACAAGGAAGACGAGGACGCACTCGCATCACGCCACTTTCCTTCTCCGTGATCAGCGCTAAAAAAGGTGCTTTCATACGACGCTGCCAACTTGTCGACAGTCAAAGGAGTCGATGGTCGAGCTGCCGTAAACGACTCGAGGATCAACGTCTTGTTTGCCTCCAACGTAAACTCCAACGCTTTGGCCCGCAAATCAGAGCGGCTCTCAATCGTCAAAATATCCTCTCGAGCCTCTGCTGGAATGCGACGCGTTGTCAAAGTCGAATGCACGTCCTTTTGCCTTGGACTAGTCAATGAATTGTCTCCCATGCTTGCTGCTGAGTCAATAGGGTTCCGCGCGTACTTACCAACTCGAATGGACTGGGTCGTGAGCATCGCATACCCTGGATCCGACACGCCTCGCGTGACGGCTTGGGCTCGCTCAGCGCTGTTATTGTATACGCCCATGGTTCGAGAAAGGAGACGCGATGCATTCAGAGCCTCTTCCTGGGAATAGCCTCGATTTAAAGCAGAAGCGCCTGCGTTGGACGTAGACAAAGCCGACAAATGCTGCAGAGAATCCGGTACACGTTCATGCTGGTGCAAAAGCCTGCCTTCCATCGAGTGCATTCCACTGATTCCAGGAGGCCCCGCGAGTCCTGGTGGACGCTGAAGAATTCGACGTGGCTCCGTCGCCTCCACCGAGGGCCACGCTTGCCTTGGCGTCTTTCCAAAGGACGTCCCTGCTCCACGGTACAGCTGCTGCGCGTCTCGCGTTGGATACAGTCCCGACCCGTTTCGATCGCTTTCCATTGAATAGCTCGGACTTGGCTCGGCTTTCAACCCAAACCTGGACGTGGGCGATCGAATGGGTCCAGCTCCATTGGCTAAAGAGTCTGGACTACCGGCTCCAAAAGGACTCAGTGGGTTTCTCGCACTGGCCGTGGCTGCCACAGAGGCTTTGACGCCCCGAGCGCCGCGTGGGGTATGAATTGTCCCTCCAAGATCCGATAGCCGATACTGCGACGGACGAGGAGAAGTACCAGAGACCTCGAGCCTCGATCGGGACCGAGTAGGATCCGGCAAAGCATTGAGCGACGACGCACCAGAGACGGCAGCGGAAGTGCGGCCTCCAATCGGGCCAAAACTCGCCCTTTTGCGGCTATGGAATAGAAATATACACAAAGAGGACGCGATTGATCAATCTGGGGCACGACACGGTGGCACAGCACTAGAGATGGAGGTAACGAGAGACAGGAACGCACCTCTGCTTGGGGGGTGAATCGTCCGCGATGCCGTCGGGCAAGAAATACGCCATGGCCGGCTCGTCGTCCGCGTCCATCATACAAGGCCCTAGAGTAAAACAATTTCGTGTACGCCACACAACGCCCAATGGTCAATGGTTGTTTATTTAGGGTCTTAAAAACCTGTGGACGGGCCACACGTTAAGGTTTTTCAATCGTAATGCTTCATCGAGTTTTTGACTGCGGGCTCCAAACCACGGCGTGTAGAGAGGGCAAGCACAACACCAAGACAAATGCCCTGGGGATCAACAAACACACAATGCACTCCCCACACCATGCTAATTAGGCCTTTGTGGGTGACTTTTGTGCCAAGTAGCCAAGCAAGAGCCAATTCTCGCAACGCAGTGCTTATCTGTGGTTGGCATAGTCGTCCAGCGCATTCGTAGCAAGGTGCGGGGTCGGACTGTGAAAGACATCAAGAAGAAAGCAATCAAACATCAAAGATGGAAGCAAATTCCTAGAGTAAACCTACCAGATGAGGTAGCTCGGTTCGTCTTCCACGTCCGAGTCTTCGTCGATGGCCATGCACGCCACTTCTAGCTCAAGCCGGTCAATTTCAACTAGAAAAACATCGTGTCATTAAACTTGGATGGGTAGGTCCCCTCTTCCTATGTACGTACCAGGAACCACCGGGCGAAAACCGACGTGCTGGGACGAAGAGCGCATTTGGCGTCGGATTCGCTCCTGGTCAACGGGCGAACACTCGGTAAAGTTGTGTTTGGTGCATTGCACTTCCGTCTCGAGGTCCAGGATGACTTCTGTGCGGCACAGTGGACACGACGTGTGATTCCATAGCCACTTGTCGACACAGCAGGCACTGCCAATATGCCAGAGGCACGTAAAGTTAAAAAGACTACACTATTGATAGCAATGCCAATAACATACTGGAAAAAGTGTTGGCATGGGAGCGTGACAATGTGGTCTCCAATCCCATAGTGAAGCTGACATATCGTACACTCTTTGCTAATCTCGTTGGCGGTACCCAGTGCCAATGGAAGCTGGTATCGAACCTCGATAGGCAAGCCTCTACACAAACCAAGCAGAAAAGTAAGGACCCCATGCCAAAGAGACGTGAGCATTGAAATCGTACTTTTCTTCAACCATTGGACTCAAGCACTGAAACTCCGGGCTGCTGCTGAGGTCACAGTCGCCAACTAGGATCTGCCGGTACATTTCTTCTCGAGCCACCTTACTACTATAGCTTCGATCGACTTTCTCCGCGCTGCAATCGACACGAGCACGCGTTAGAAGGTGCACGATCCACCAAAATGTCAAGCCACGCACCAAAAGGATTGGTCCATCGATGACAGTTGACTCAGTTCGTCATCACTACTGCTGCTGCAGCAATGCCATTGCAATCAACTAAATTACAAGCGCATTCTCCCGTACCAAGACGCTCACCGCTTACCTGGAGCCAGGACTCATGTTTCGCTTCGACACAGCATCGCCGTGCCACCCAAACGCTTTGTTTTCTGCAAACTCGTCCTCTTCGATCGCGCGCTTTCGCGCAGAGCTTTGCTCCATCTGACGATTCCGAATGCAGTCTTGCAACACAGCTCGCGCGCAATTCACAAGGGGATCGACCGTCGAGAACGACAGCGAACTAAACGACGAGGTCGTCGACGCTGTCGATGCCGCGGAAGGTGACGAAGGGGGAAAAGGCACTTTCGTCGCCTTTGCAAACTCGTCTTGACAAGCAGCCACGGAGGTTCCCGCTAGAAAAGACTTGGCTGGCTTGACCGACTTGAGACTCGGACTAGAGCCTCGACTAGGTTTTTTTTGCGGCGTTGCAAAAGCAAACACGTTCGAATTGGCCTCTGGGGCTCTCATTTCAGTATCTTCGTTCACGTTTGGCAAGAGCTGGGACGTTCTGGTAGCAACGACTCGCGTAGCGCGCGTACTGGACGACGCACTCGTGGCACGACGCGGGTCTTTGCTCGTGCCTGGCCGTTTTCTCTTTTCCATGGACTTTGGCATGTCCAACGAAGCCGAACGATTGTCGTCGCGAGTCCAGAACATGAATGTGGACGACGGGGGCGACGAGGATGCAGCTTTCTTCTTGAGAGACCCAACGGACGTTCGAGAGCTCCGAACCGCGGACGAAGTCGGGAAGAAGTGAGGTGAAGACGACGTGATCCATGGGTCAAGGGACGTAGACCAGACGACGGACGGAGCAGCACTTCCACTGTCTGTTTGAGACGTCCGAGTTGAGCGCTTTTGCCAGCGCCGTCCCTTTGATGGAGCCGCGGTAGCTGCTGGTTTATGATGACTATTGCTATTTAGTTGAGTACTAGAGTCGTAAAGCGAGCCCAAATGGCTACTCGAGGCCGTCGAGCCACTCTTACCATGGCTCCAGCGCCACCACGAACCTTCTTTCAACTTGGAGACGGACGTTCGAGGGCCATCAGCAGCCTTGGACTCCATAAGCTTGATTCCTGAGTCGGTAAAAGAGGTAAATCGTTATCGAATCTCAAATATTGTACCACATGGTACACAACGCACCCACCGGTTCCTTGATCGTCGATGCGTTCGGTACAATACGATTCGCTTGGTCTGGTACCATATACAGCTACGAATTAGCATGTCGGTACATTCCATTACAATAACTTAACGAGGATAAAACGCTTCGAGAGCATGTACGCACATGGCTTATCACGCTTGCGCGCTAGTTGGCATTGAGGGATACGTGATGGAATACGGAAGAAAAAGGTGGAGTCTGAAGACTGACGAGCGTGAGTAGACGGAGATAGTTCGCTAGGAAGCGCTCGGCCCGCGAGTCTTTTTATAAAAGCTTCTTGTAAACTACAGGGGCGGGGGGTTAGCCAACGCTTACTGATCCAGTTTGGTACGGGTTTGGTACATGCTTAGAGTAAAGACCAGCAAAAAATGAACCGTAAAGGCATAACCTTGGTTTTTGAAACTGTACTATAGTTCCAGTTTCTTGGCACCCATAATGCCTTGATACCGGTATACACCGCATAAAAAACAAGTTCTTCCATAAACCAGCCGCGAGGTTTGCGTACCCCGCTACAGATAAAAAATTACTCTGATTTTTTTAAAAAGCAATATCAATATCGCTGGCAGCGATTCTGTCTGGGAATGTGGATGCACCTTAAGAAAAGTATCGTTTTGCGCTAAAGAGCAGCAGTCCGAGAAGCAGCACTTCTATAGCGCTAAACAACAGCAGCCCGAGAAGCAGCACTTCTATCGCAAAATGGCTCCACAGTAGGTTTTTGTGTTAGGAGGAGAGAACGCTGGGGAAAGCTAAGGCTAAAGGTTGTCTCCACTGTAAGACGACAAGATTAACATATTAATGTTGTGGTGGGCAGAAGTTGAACGTATGCGATCACACTGTACTCTAGGGTCTCCGGTTGCCGTAAAGTGCGATCTTGTACAGGGCTGATTATACTCATCTAGTCACAGGGTTGGCTGAGAGCATTCTTAGTGAGACGTAAGACGGGTGATTGGTGCCGTGTGAACTCTTCGGACGGTGAGCTAGGGTGCGTGACCAATAAGTTTGGCTACTGTGTGTGGTGTATAACTTTCGTGTCGGGTATTGGCACATTCTCTTTTTCGAGGCTTGGCTGCTTCCAATATTTTAATGAGTTGATTGAAATGATCACTTTGTCGGGTCAAGCTTGACTTTGTGCTGACGTGATTGCGAAAACACGTACCTTGTAGTGTTTGTGTGGTCTAATTACACTTTCTGCTGCAGGATCACTGGCTATCTAAAAGATTTGCCTTTATCAATGATTTAGCTTTTTCTCAATTCGATTACTTGCACTTTTCGCGTTTCGACTTGTTTGATTTCTGCATGCGTACACAGTTAGCCCTCTGTGGATAGGTACGTACAATGAGTTTGGCCTGATCTGATGGACCACCCTTCTGATCACACTTTGCCAATCTAATTGGCGGATCCCGACTAAACCAGCACGCTTTTACATCACAAAGATTCGTAAATGTCAATGCCAGCGAGAAACCGCTATTTGTTGAGAAAAAGCAAGAATAAACTCGAACTCATAGCTTCTCAACTCATAATTAAATGCTTTACCAATTCAATATTTTGTTGGTGTTGCATTGTATTCTATCATGGAGCGTAGTTGCTACACGATCAGATCCAGCAGAGCCGGTCGGGTCATGCCAGGCGTCGTGTTCTCGTTATCCAAAAAGTGCTATAATAGATCAGATAATTTAACGATTCTATTCTAATAATTAAATGCGTAATTACTGAGGGACAGATCGTACTATACTTCCGTCCTTCGTCTTTAATTAAAGGACACGAATGACAGAAGACAACCACTATGCTACCTTGCATTTGTTTAGATGGGGGTCCCCGCAAGCAATTATATACATCAGGCTGCTCGTATTCAGGTCGTTGTCTCACACTTCAATTGGGCACATCATGGATCGGCACACAGCATTATAGCGAGCGCACTGAAGAGAATCAATGGGTAGTCCTTAAAATAGATCGGCAGCTAAGACACGCCACGAGGCTGCACTTCCTTGCGTCGCCTTTTCCATTTTCACAATGGCGTAGTGATGAGGCAATTAGCGATCTCGTGGATGGACGCAGCTGAGTGCAGTTGTGCTCTACAAGACCGCTAGGATAATTCGCAATTATGGTAGAGGCAGAAGTGTAGAACTTCTATGTTCACGATCTACATGTCCTACGTGATGCTGCTGTTTTTATGCGACAATGCAAAGACTACTTTTGTCGAGATAGACCAAGATGTATCCACACCACTTCTCGCATTAAACATATTTAAGTAAGCTTTTAACTTATGGTAAATGCAGAAGTGTGGAACTTCTATGCTCGCGATCTTCAGGTCCGAAGTGATGCTGCTGTTCATTATTCGATAATGGGAAGGCTATCTTTGTCGGAATAAACCAAGCTTTTTTTTGCTATAGATGTCTGAGGAGTGAAGTGGATCGCATACGTAAGAAGGCAATGTCACTAAACTGGTAATTTGGATCTTTAATTGAAGCATGAGCTTCAGCAAAAAGCTGCTACTGCGACCTTACCTCCTTGTTTTAATCATATTTTATTGCAAAATCAGACTTGACGGGTGTGAGGCTCTCGCCTTTATATACGATCAAATTTTATGGGCTATGCATCAACGTGATTGCGCCCGACCAGGTGTTGATTAGAGTCCTAGGTACAAGACCTTGATCCTCGGTCAACCTCGTATTTGCGGGAGCCCTGCTTTGTCTTTTTCCACTTAGAGCAGCTTTAATGAAGTCTTGGCTGCCTTAAAACAAGCTCAAACTTCTGGTTGACGAAACGATGCTATAACTACAGCCAGCGTTCCGCTCGGAGCTGATAATTTTTTACTCCTACAAGCGGCGCTTCCAGTGACGCTACAATACTTCTTTTGCATGATAATCTTAACCAGAAGTGCAATTTTCATTTTATTTGTCGATACCCGACAGCTCATCATGACCAACTCAAAAGATTGGTACTACACTCTCGGTTTTGTACGAAGCGGAGTGCACGTCGGCGATCTATCCTGCTCAACCTTTAGTGACTTCCATTCATAGCTGGCTTTCCGCAATCGATTTTCATCCAAAGTTTATTAAATCAACTTGTCTGTCGTAATCGCAACAGCTATACAGATCGAGTAAATCTTCGTCAGCTTGAGCTTGTACGCATGAGCGATCGGAAAGAGCCGACATTCTATCTCATCCATAATAAGTCAGGTCGCATACTGAAATCTTAAAGCATGAGCCAAGCTCACAGTGTCCGTTTACCACACGGCAATTCCAAAAGATACGTTATGCCGTTGAATGAAAATTTTTCGCCGTAGAGAGCACTCCACACGCGTCGGTCGCCAGCTGCTTAAGGATTACAAGGCTCGAGTTTTATGTTGTTTGACCGTTAAGACGACGATCTCATCTTTATACACCAAGACATGCACTGGGTGCCGCAGCTCTTTACGGAACACTCAACTCGATTCTTAAAACCGAAATTGTGGGGCTTTGTGCTTCAAATTTTGGCTCAAATGATAATTTCGCTTCCCGTGTCTGTGCCTGTGTACGACTGAGTGCCACTACTCCGGCATTTACTCATCCCGAAGTACGGAAAGCTTGAGTAAGACATAGTGCGCTCGCAACCTTTGCAGAATGATAAGCGTTGCTAAGTCTGTTTAGCCATGAAAATGAAGCACCGGTGCAATTTAGTCTTAAAGACAGCAGTATTGTATTGTACTGTATTTCGTTATCGCGTTGACAAGTTATGCGCGTGCTAGGCTCAGTCTGGCTAGTCCACGGCATAGAGTGGTGTCCGCATACGTCGGGTCTCGTTCGGTGGGCAGTGCAGCCAGCACCGAGGTCGTGAGGGTCTTCCATTATTTTGTCTAGCTCTGACTTGGTAAGAGTCCAGGTGGCGCCCTGGTGCTGGAGACCGTCGCGTCGAGGGTGAGACTCGTTAGAGACCTGCAGATGCCCGAGAGCACCTGCCCGAAGCGGGCGAGCATCTAGCCCCCGCGCTTAGAAGGAGGGCGTCACCCCAGCCTTTTCCGAAGCACAGCAGTATTGGTAGGTAGATTTGTAGCATAGTAATACCAAAGTTTTGGTTTAGTTTTTAAAAACTTTTTTAAATATGACTTTTAAATAAAATGTATTTTGCGATATTGCAAAGGGAGCCGCTAACTTCCACCCACTTTTCGCTAACTTCCACCCAGTCTGCGATTATATAAAACCCCTAGCCCCAAAACACAACGGTGATTGGCTACAGTTGCCCAAAAATAAATCTAAGGACTGTAACCTCCAATGCAAATGTGAAAGATTGCGCTTCGCATCGTCATCTCTTACTCAACGCCCACCAAAACGCACATTTAAAACGTCAAGACATTTCAGCTGTTACGATCTTCACAATGATCTGCCTCCATGTTTTCGGCGCGTGCCTACATCGATGTTTGTATCGACCCCTCTCGCGGTCAATCTTGATGCTCTGGATTCTAGTGCTGACTTAAAGGACTTAACGTGGCCACCTGAGGTCACTGCGCCGCAGCTAAGTGAACCACGGATAATGTCGGTGGTGTCAAGGCACACGCTAACACTGTCTGGAGGCACTTTGGCATTGACGCATACCTGCGTTAGAATACATGCTCTTAATAGTCCTCAGATAAAGGAGTTTTCCTCTCTCAAAGTGACTACAGCAGATTGTGCATTCAAATTGACATGGGGAAATAGTAGATTCGAGCAAAGCTGCCTTTTGTCACGATAGAGGTATTTATAGCCAATCACCGTTGTGTATTGGGGTCAGGGGCTCTATATAATCACAGATGGGTGGAAGTTAGCGGCTCCCTATTGCAAAACATTCATCATATTCCTAACTCTTTAAACATTGGGTTTGTCGGAGTGATGACGTCGTACAAACACAATTTATTAGACGATGTTCAAACGATCGAATGGAGTCTCTAACGACCAAAAGATACAGCATTGCGTGTAGCCGTGCCGCACTTCGTCGGATATCGTACTCAAGCATTGAGTGTAGATTCATATTTTAAGCGTGTCAAAGAAGTAATTTATAAAAATCCATGAATTTGGAAGTATTTGTCAAAAGTTGCGCGACCGTACATGAAAGCGACCAATCAAACTCGCTCATTCCAATCACTGTAGGCCCATTTCCAACGTACCCGACGGGTTAGCCATAAAATACAACGCGCCTGCCACCGCAGTAGAAAGCAGGGGATTGTCTCCTAGGTACGTAGCCAGTACTCACGGGCACGAGAACGCCGTAGAAACGATATGGAAGATGGATGATCGTACTGACGAACCAGAAGCACGTTGTACAAAGGCTAGAGCTTAAAGGCATTCGCTCCAATTCCAGCACTTAAAATATGCTGTCGTTGCCGGTGCACCACTAAACCGTGTTGGGCCTTACGAAAGCCTCACAGGTGCCTGAAGCGGTGAAACTTTGTCAGTTTAAAAGCGACATTTTTAGACGTTGGCTGGATTCCAAACCGATTTGTTACCTAAAAGACGCCGCTCTTTTCGTTTAACTTGTCAAGCGATGGTTCCCCTGAGACTTTAAAGTCGTGGTTTGTGCGACAAATCTACTCAAATTCCGGTTGGTACTGAGGGCATAATCCGTCCCCTTACTATCTTTCTTTACATAACTGCCCTCGCTTCTACCTTTCTTCATATGATCGCCATTTGCCTGGCAAATGCAAGGGTTCACGCTTCAGATCATGAACCGGCTAGATCAAGAGATTTAGTATAGACACTAGTGTTTGCAACCTTGTTGCCATCGTCTGAGAAAGCACCGAGAGCGTCGCAACTCGTCTTTCTTATGGATACGTATCATTCACACGTGCCACGATAGTGCATTACTGACAAAGAAGCTGCGCTAGATCGTTAGCGTCTTGAGCAGCGGCTTCCTCAAACGCTTTTTCTTTCGAATCGCTTCGCGCATCTCTTTGGTCTTTGCATCTCTACTAGCACTAGCGAGCACCTCCATCTCTCTGGACTCGGCTCGCGCTTTCTTAACTTGGACTGATAGGATGTTACTAGCAAATCATCCCTTCTAGCGTTGTTTTTCCTGCTTTCTTTACGTTTGGTCTCCTAAACGTCTGTATAACGCTCGTCGGTAGGACCTTACTCTAGTTAGCGATCTGGAATTCCGTTTATCATATCTTGACCTAGCCATGCATTAGCATCCACGATTACACTCTCTAACTTTTCTCGTAAAAGACGGGCCCACTTCGTCGGCAGCGGCATCACTAGCCGGCTCTTGCTCTTCCTGAGCTTGGATTTGTAAAAAATTACTCACAGATCAGGGCTTCCTGCTTTCCACGATGGCTCGAAGCTGTCAAGGTGATTCCTCTACTAGAACGATGCTAAGCCTTGCCGATCTCAATATGATTAACCTTTCCATTCTAGTATGCTTATCCAGTGTACTCGTACTCATCCTTTTCTAAAGAGGTACATGACACCGATGCAGAAGAACGGCAGTGTGCGAACCGTGGCAGAGGGCGAGTTCAAAGCACTTCTCGTCTTGTGCTTGTCAACGTGCTAGTGGAGTCATCAGTCTGTGGTACGGCTCGCTGTCGAAATTGTAGCAAAAGAGAAACGTATGCAGCTTCCAAGGGCGTATCGGTTTGGTTCAAAGGGCCAGAGCCCCAAAGCGGTCACAAATGTGAGTTTTCCACTCGGAACGAAGGTAATTTATGCAAAAAAGCATTACTTTTCGTCGTGAACCCTATTACGCTGTCCAAGTAATAGCAGGGTCTGGATCGTTTTTGTAACTGACTGTATCTCGGTCAATTGACGACAACGCCGTGGATTGGCCAGAATGGAGAGTGCAGATGACCCCGAAAAAAGGCTTGGGATTGTGGTTTACTTCCCTGCTCTCGTCCAATCCGTTGCGCGCATTACTTCGATATCCTCCAATCATAAGGCGCACGTGTGACAATGTGGAGTCGGTTCCCATTACATCTCCGTCAAAAAGCTTCGGACCTCGTATCATTCATAAGGCAAACGGACGCCCAGCCGCAGCATTCGAATCTGAGCAGACAGCACCATCACTATGAGAGAGAGCCTTCCACTTACGCGCATGAGCATGTCGGTCTTGAATCAAGAACATCCCAACGGTCGCGACTTGCGGCTCTGGTTGCTATCGGCCGCAACGCATCACGGTGTAACGTACTACCGTATCGCAGGGCGCTTTACCTCAAGTGGTCAGACGTGGGAGGTGAGCCACCGATACTCGGAGTTTCTAGAGCTACGTGACAAGTTGGTCAAGTTTCTATCGTCAACGACGGACAAGTGTCCAGGCTGTCGCAACTATCTGCACTCGATCCAGCGCTTTGCGTTTCCCAAGAAGCATCTCTTTGCGTCCCGAGCGCCGCCCGTCGTCAATTACCGTGTCAAGGCTTTGCGCTCGTTCATTAATCTTTTGGCGTCGTGGGCCTTTTCAAAGACGCCCAAGTGTCCCACTTGTGGAGGGTACGCCTTTGAAGTCGTGCGTACCTTTGTGCTAGAGGGCGACGGTCTGTCTGCTGACGTAGACATGAATACGATCCGACAGTCGATGGCAGTCCAAGCGTTTGCGGAGCAGAATCTGTCCAGTTCACGAGTTCAGAAGCTCTCGCGAACTAATAGCTGGATGAAGTCCAGCTCGTCGGTGAATCCCGACATGACACAGAGCATGTATGTTCCGCACAGTAGCGGAGACCCACCGAGTAGTAACTCGACTTTGAGTGGAGCGCCTCCTCCACCATGTCGAGGGCAGCGGTCTGCGAAAGATCGACCGTCGTTTACGAGATCGGCGTCCCAGCAGCCGAGGACAACGTCTCAAGTCTCGAAGGAGCGACGACGTCAGCAGGACGTGGATCCGTATGACGCATTTAACGATTACTTGCCAGAGAAGCAGTCCAAGGTGAAAAAGTTGTCGCAACAGAATATGGAGCAAAAGACCCAAAATGGCAAGTTTTCGTCGAGACCATTGCAAGCGTCGATTGATGAAAAGAAAATGCGCCAGATTCGCGAACAAGAGGAAGCCAATGCGTTTCAACAGAAGCTCGTCAAATATCGCAGCGAGCCGCGACTGGCGACTCAATCGATGCTGAAAGAAAACGAGCTATTAGACGACACGAGCGCTCGAAAACGCAACGAGACGGCCAGCAGGAACGACGGGAGTTCTATGGTGAGTGACGCATTGTCACTTGAGGATTTGCAGTGCGATGGGCCTGCGGGGAACAGGCGTTTGGCCACGAGCGCTGTCGGTAGCGTGTATTCGGGCGACGATGAGCTTGAGCTCACGGGCGTGGCCATGGCATCGTCCCCGCCAGCGAGCAAGAAGGGTAGCACGAACGATTTGTGGCAGCAGTGGGAGCTCGCCAGGGTTGCTTAGAGTTTCGAGGATTTGACACGACGTTTTAGGGTGCATTTTACTTATTTGTATTTGCAGTGCAGTTATTCGTGAAGTTAAAGTGATCATTTCTGCTACCGGGATAGATATTTACAACAGTCGTTAGCTTGTCGCGAAACCATTTTGACCTAGCAAATTGCCGTTCACTTATCGCTATACTAGACAAGCAAATCATGCAGAAACAATGTGTGTCAGAAACCAGCGCAATGTAACTGCTTGCGTTATAGAACTTTACTAACATGACCGACTAGTACATGATACACTAGTCAGTGTAGTAACAGCTTTTTTCAACATATTAGCTGATCTGGCTGACACGTCATCTGTAACGGGGTGCTGTGTGATAGAGGCATAAAGGGAGCTTTCAACGTCTGGTCTTTCGAAAAGACCTTTTCCCTTTTGGTTTTAGTAGGGTGCCTGAGACTTATCTTTACAGGAAGCTAGCTTTTTTACTCAAGGGTCGGTTTGTTGGAACGGCCTGTTACATCCTTGTGAGAGGTGAGTACTGTCCACTAACGAGTCGTTGCGTAAAGCCAAATTTTGGCTTTAAAATGCTGGCTCCCTTCAAAAGTAGCCTCAAATTAATAATGGCTTCTAAGTACTCTACCGGTATTATACCGCTAGGCATTACTGAGGTGCCAAAGGGTATTCTATCTACCTAAAGTGCGATATGAAACGTAGACGCTTATCACGACTTTTAGAGCTAAGAAAAGAACACAAGAATGCCAGTGTTGCCATACAATTTCAGCAAGCCAGGGCTCACGTCAGGGCATATAAAGATTTAGCAATCTGCCGGTATATGCAGATTGTTCTGGCACATTTTCAGAGCCCCACATCGTTTGCCACCCTGGGGCCACCAACTCGCTTTAAGAACATAATAAGCATCTCATCGGCCCAAACGACCGCTATTTACCGCATCATAAGTAAACCGAGCTTCGGGTTTCTGTCACTTAAACGGCTCATGATGGATCTGCCAGATCTAATGTATAGCGAAGCAGATAGTCAGAGCTAACGGCTTGGTTTTGCAATCATCACTTGCGGTAAAAATCGCACTAAGGACTATATATTTGCATCCGTTTTGTATGCCTGACCAATTTATTCGTCAACAAAGCTTTCAATTCTGTTGAGACTGCGCGAAAGCATGCCTGCAAACATTTTGAGCTTTTAAGGTTTATATTCAGCTCACAAGCTACATTTCGCAAGATAGAAAAATCACTTTGCCATTCTTCAAGACAAGTACTCACCGGCCTCGAAAATGCGTGGCTCGAAGTAACTAAAGAGCTAAGGCATCAGTAGATACGTTTTGAAGTTCACTAACGCGTACTTCAGAATATATTTTTCTCAAAAAAGTAGTTTTGCCCGGAAGCATCCAACCACCTCAACTAAAACAAGGTGATTTGCTCATGACCGTTCTCATTAGCATAAATGCGTATCCGATCGCACTGCTGGAAGCGTCGAAGCCGACACTTTATGGCTATGCCTAGCCCAGCAAAGCCAGTTGCTAAATACTTTATTTAATGCCATCAACGGATATGATACTAACTTTTTTCAGAACCACTCAATGTCATCTTTTAAGATCCGACACAAGCTTTTCAAGACCTACAAAGCCAGCATTTTCCTTGAAAATTTGGTAAGGTGAAATACTTCCTCAAAACCTCTTGGAAAAATGTAATCAGGATGGCTTTTACTTTCGCCGGTCTATAACTTTTACAAAGCAGCCAGGGACATCAATCTTCTCTACTGCAAACACACACTTGGTTGATGTTGGCATTACTATGTTCTGATTAGTTCAACAAAGGAGAACATAGCGAGGCTCTTTATGGATGCGGTATTTGCACACTATGGCCTCCCGGACACGATAGTGTCAAATTGGCTATTAAGGCGCTGTAAGCAAGGGCTGCTTTAGCTATTGAGACCTAACGTGCTGATGCCCACAGCAGACCATCCGCAGACAGATGATAAAAACATTTATGCACTGCAGGGCACTGCACAGTCTGTGTGTTATACAGCACATCATGGGCCGAGCAGGCAAATCTGCACGTCACACATCAACCGACCTTACATCCTTCCTGATGAAGAGAATAAGAAAGCCTAGAGTTCCTCTAGCACGGATAAATTCAAGATAAGACGAGGAGATGCTTGAAAACGCTTTTCCTTTCAGGTTTTTGATCTGAGTACAGTTCTAGTGTGAAATAAGTTATCTACTCTGCAAAAAGTCGGTTGAACGTGATCGGCAGATCAAAAAATTCGATCGCGTCCGCCCAAGATATACGAAAGAGAGTATGAAATACATGAAAGAAGATATTTGAACATCTGCTTAAGGGAGGTAGCAATATAATCCCCGCTACTGGATTCAGTAATTACATAATTAAACACCATATAGAAAATATGATTGTCTGAAAATTTTAATTATTATCTTCATTGTTTAATAAAAAAGGTACTCTCAAAACCTTAATGATGGATACTGAACAAGTACTTTAAAGGAAAGGTGAAAAAAAATTGTGTCTGAGTTAATTCTGAAACTTAATGTCAGACCTCGATTAAACACAACTTCAATTTCTACATCAAAATTAATACATAAATGCTACCTTCCCCTATCTTGGAAATGCTTGACTCGGTACACACTATCGATCTTTCCGAGATGACATAGTACCCTTGACCTTATTCGTGGACCACCTTTATAAAAATTACGCTTCAAAAGGCTCTGAGTCTCGTATAACTTTCGGGGTACCCTTTACTTTTCTTTAAACCGTGTCCCTGCGATCAAATTTGTTGGTAAGACGAGTGCGAGTGGCCATTTGGTGGTTGATAGCGTCCATTTTCGTCGCCGCATTGAACACAACACAAATGTTGAGTGCCCACAAGGCTGTGTGCTTTAAACAGCCACCCAGGTCTGTGGCCACTTGACAAAAAAATAAGCAAGTTCTGACATAGCTCAGCCACCTCACGCTGAGACACGCGACAATTGATCCGACAGTAGAGAGCGTGGTTGAAGGAAGAGATCTCCTCGTTTCTTAAGGACGCTGAGACCTTTCAAAGCAACCGTGATTAAACCACCAGAGACGATTTTTAAGCAGTTTTAAGCGCAATAAACTGGCCGCGCAGAAAAAGCTCTCTCTAACAGGCGAGGTGCAAGGCCGTGTACTGGCCTTTTTGGACGCACCTTTACCGCGCAGACCCAAAGATGCCGATTATAAGTTCTTAGAACGGATTGAGAGTCGCAAAGCTTATCCATCGTTCACTGCATTGCTTCCTCCCGCTTTGCAAGTTAATTCACGTAATCATCAACCTTTGGTCACCACTTCAGCCGTAAGACGCAATGAATGATGCTGTTTCTGGCTTCACCCTCTCCTTCGTGGTACCCAATACAGTTGACATCATTAACATGGGCTTTCTAAGACAGTTGTTACACCTAGCAATCGCCATAAGCATTTCTGTCGCGTAGGTCTAAAGTTTCTGCATAGATGATGGGTCATACGGGACAGATTTTAATAGCTGAGGGCAAGTTGCAAAGTAAAGAAGCTGGTGAGAGTTTCTGTTGCGTATTGCTTTCGTCCTTTTTATCGTTATGCCAGCTGGTGGTAAATGAACCCTTACAGCACCTTCAGCTGTTAATCTTACCCGAAGGCGTTAAAAGGTGGTTTCTACTATTAAGACTCTAACGTTTCTGGGCTCCTTCTTAGCGACAAGCTTATTTTGACACGGTTGCCATTTATAATAGCCTTTTCGAAGCCATAGCGATCGAGTAGCCAAACTTGCGATCCGTAGAGCGTCTTCAGTAATTCTCATCATTTTCATGGCCCCAAAGTGGAATAGCCCTGCGTGAGAGATCTATAAACCCACGACTTCTAACTTCATAATGGAGTGGGACGCTCGTTTAGAACTCTTCTAGCCTTGGTATCTCTTTGATGGGTGGACTATTCCTAACTAGCCGCCCAAGGCGCAGTCGCAGTCTTTATTTAGGCACAGCACCTGAAGCATCAACCGTCTTTGGTTTGGAGAAACTAAGGTAGTCTTTTCTGTAGTCGGTTCGATTGTCGTCAAATTACCTGGACGACTAATCCCTTCTTCACTTCCTCTTTCGTGATTGACAAGATCGGACTAAATTTTGTGTAAAAGTCAATTTGAATTTGAAGTTATATTTAACTCTCTCCTATTATATGTAACTAAGACCTAAGAGGAAAGGATGTAGCGGGTCGCTACTTAAACTTAAGCTTTTGTGACCAAAGCTAGAATTTGGTTAACAGGGGTCTATACGAAATGGGGTCTTTGCTAAACACAAACATCTCATCGACACTCCTACCGGTATCCGTAATGATGCATGTCGTCACAAATTGCGGTAGCAAATTTTGGTGTGTTTTAAGAATAAGGGGTAGGACTGGAACAAAATAAATCATGCAGTCTATTGCTCGCGTCAATTTTAAGCTAGTAAAGACTCGCTCGATGTTTGTCGAGGATGTTTCTGCAGGCCTCCTTCGGGCAAGGTACAATTAAGCCCACTTACAGCTAAGGATGCTGCTCTAACCACGAAATCGGCATCTACACCGTGAGCGGCTTGCCAAACGTGAAGTACGCGCCAAAAAGCCGCTCGAGCAGCAGAGGTTGTGGAAGACTCTGTCTCTCCGCCACAGAGCGCGCTCATCAATTTTTCGTGTCTAATTGTCTGCAGACACCTCCACTTTAGCGATTAAAGTACAAAGGGGCGCCGCGGGCTCTCTGGCAAAAAACCTCTACCGACATTCAGCGTGAAGAAGATTCAAGTTAGCGCGATCTATGTCAAAAATGTTATGAGCAGCAAAAGAGTTTATCCATTCGTTAGAATTTCAAGCCATACAAAAAAGTTCTTTTTGAAGACAGGGAAGGCTTTAGCAACCTCCAGTGGCAAAAGCTGGTCAAGGATGACCTTTAAAATGAGGTCATCAATACTGAGAACCTTAAATAATAAAGTCGAAGTTGAGACAAAAACCTTTATTGCATATTACGGGTGGGGCGAGCACCAACATAGTGGGTGATAAGCTTTGTGACTCGTCTAACACTGGGCAGTGACGCAGGTTTTGGTGAGGATGAGAAGGACTATTTGGATGAGTAAACCTCGGTATTGAAGGCCGTTGCACCGAGCACTCTGCTCACCTGCCTCGCGCGCAGCGAAGACTCGCTAAGAGCTACTTCTTTCGTGACATGCATAAGCAGAAAATGGCCCGAAAAGATCCATCGTTCTAGTGCGAACTTGTGGCAGCTACGCGCGTGCTTCTAGCGCCGAATTTAACTTTACCTATGGATCTCACTTGGCGTCGTAAGAGGCCGGATGACAAGTATGGCTTACACCCAGTCAAAGAGTATTAAAGGGTACAACTAAGACCTAGGCCCAATTGAGAAGTTTAATTGAGAGTTGAAAAATGGAAGGGTGTTACAGCGCGAACCTCAAACACATGTGCATTGATACGGGTACAAGAGCCGAACCATTAATCAAGCGGAGGCGATATCACGGTGTTTACTTAAGACGATAGTAAGAAATAATTGTCGATCAACTTTGAAAGCAGGTGATATACAAACCAATTTGTGTAAGAAGAAGTGGTTGTTGGGCAAGGCAACAGGTCTTAAGCAGCTACGATTCTCAGATTATGATGTTGAATAAAATATGAAGAAGCCACAGAGCATAACTCCGACATAAGCAGTGATCTTGCAAACGGACACAGCTTTTTGACATCACGTCTGAGGTATGCAGTATCAGTATTTGCTGAATATGTGTATAATTGGTGGTTTGTGGCACTTAGCGTTATAGTGGAAGCAATCGAGTGCAACCAGCAATTATTACGTGCTACGGACCGCGCTCAGAATTCAACACCTTGTCTATAAAAGCTCATGCGCAACAAGCTTAACCAGCAAGCTACTTTTGTTGACCTGCGCCGGCTAGGTACTCCGCTTCAATTTTGTAATATTTGTCAATAGATCGATGTACCCAGTTGACCAGAAATACTATGAGGTTTACGAGATACAGAAAATATGGGCCAGGGAGCGCAATGATGCACAAGATACAAGATCCGCTTTAGCCTACTTTATCCGATAACAGGCTTTTCAAAACTTTGAGCGCACAAAATGAGCTTCGTTAAACTTGACAGCATAAAATACACAGAGCGAAATACTGGAAATTTATGAAGTCGATTGATTGTGTTGATAAAGCACTACGCAAGCGAAATACTTTTTTAAATTCGACTGTCTTCATCGTGTGTAAACATCACTAGAATTATAAAGCCTCGCTTCCAATCTGCATGAGTCACTTAATGATTGATTCATGGATTTTAATCCACCAGAAACAAACATTTATTGGGTCAGCAAATCCACCAAGCTAATTTAATCCCCACTTGGATGTGACCAAAATCAATCATTTTTGCGCTCTTTTCTTGCTTGACAGTTGAAACAGAGCATTGAACTGCTCGCAAATATTATCTTTCTTGTATTTACGTACGTTAGATTCGCATAAGTGGCAATGTTAGTTGCAAATAGACTTTTCACGGATAATTACTTAGAATCAGTCTATCAAGTTTGCCCGATAAAGCGCTCAGACTTAATATGTGTTGGCGTATTACGACCTGACGTTAGTTACTCATCTAAAGATAGCGAGATTACCGCTGTTAGTTCGTCCAGATGTATCCTGCTCAAGGTTGTTATCATTGAGTAAATACTTTATGAAGTCAAAATCTGGTGAATCCATCTGCGAATGAGACCCAAAAGGGATGTGCTAGCTGCGCTTCTGACATACGAAAGTCTTAATGAAAGCGCTACCGCGCATTGGTGGTGGTGGGGCTGAAAGCTTTTTGCGTGTCTGTGTTAAGACATCGATTGGATGCAAAGCCAGACTATTGCTCAAGCAAATGCAATAGTACGTCATCCTACCAAGATGAGGACAAAAGCACCAAACAAACAAAAAAGTCATCTGCGATGACCTCCGAAAGCAGGTGGGCTGTCTCATACAAACTGATCCGTGTTAGAAGAATTGGCAGAAGAGTAAGTCAGCTAGCAGGATTAGCCAACATGCTAGCACTGTTGACCTTCGCTGGCTGCTGCAACTAGACGTGTTGCTCCGATCTCAAAGAATTGGGAAATCTGCTGGTTTTATTAAAGAACGTCGGTATGAAGCGATGCAGAATGCATGGATCAACAAGCGTACAATGCAGCGCGTTATAAGACAAGCTGTATCTTTCATGACGAAAAAAGCAGACGTCTTAAAACTTTGGTTAGCTCTATAGATTTCGGCAGTATAAAATGGGAACGGAGGGGGATACGCACAAATCACTAGCATATATTGGCCGAGAGCTGGCTCTTACTCTATAAGAGATTGCTTTACACATTTAAATACACCACAAACATAAAATTATGGCCAACAAATTGGTCAAGCTAGTCTATGATCTACTTAGATGCGACCGAAATCAGATTTTTGCAGACTTTGTTGGTCTGACAAGCGTGATCAGTACGTTGTGCTGTTCACTTGTAATAGGCGTTTCCCCGACATATACGTTTTGGAGCCACATGGAGCTTGAAGCACGTTTAAATTTGGTAGTAAAGCGAATAAACGCATTGCAAATCTTTTATTAGGGTCATCTCCTCAAAATTGCCAAATAGAGCATTTATATATGATTAGTGATAGCGCAGAACACCTTAACGCAAATTAAGCATACAAAAATTAAAAAAAAGCATTTGACGCTCATCTATAAATTATCATACTTAGGTCTTTTGATCATCGAGCGGATATCGCACATTGTTAGAATTTAGTGAGGTTTATTAATAGTGTAGATTTGATATGGAGAAGGTAGCTGCGCTTCTTGACATACAAGCGCATTCACGCATGATACCAGAGCCCGACACATGTATGAATGAAGACAATACCAAGGCATTCATTAAAAACGACATTGTAAAATTTTGACAGAATATTCAAATCATTTTGGTCGGCGAAGAGCTTTTTGAGCATGTGAGTCACCTTGTACAAACAGAGCTTGCGTAACTGATGTACCCACGTATGTAGAATTCGGGTGGAAGAAAAAGGCAGAACATTGTTACAACGTTAGCTAGTAAAAATGCTTGTAGTTTTTTCTGCTAACGAAGCCTAGGCTCATAACAGTAGATTTTCCTCAATGTCAGTATGTTCGATCAGGTGTGGGGCTGAGCATACTTTGTAGACAGGAGTGTCGACATCAATCGTCACGCGCTATGATTGCGCATGAACGTCGGTATCAATGTTTTTTAAGCTCATGCAATGAGCACAATATTGCTGTTATTTTAGATTTGTGCGGGCTTGCTTCAACTAGGTGCTCAAATTCCAAAGATTTGTCGGCGATGTAGTCTACAATCTACTCAATGAAAAAAAAGAACGTAGATCTAGAGCGATGGAGAATGCATGGGCTAGAAAAATGAAACGCAGCAAAAATTAAGCTTACCTGGATCTTGCATGATGCAAAGCCAAACCCAATAATTTAAAAAGCTCTGTTAGTTTTAGATAAAGAATGGGGACAGGAGGATGCATGAGCTTTCTAAGACCAATTTGTTCATTCAATGCAATGAAGCACTGAGACAAATCGGCTGAAAGCCAACACTAATCTATAAGAGATGCTGTACGCATTCAAACACAACAGATACAACTTTTAATGGCCAACTAATCGATCAATTAGTTTAGGACCCACCTCGATGCGACCAACATCGGTCCATTTCGCGCGCATTGCTCATTTGACAAGCATGATTAGTACGTTGTACCGTTCATGAAATTAATCGCTATACCATTATAAACATTTCTCGACAAATGTGTTTTGAAGTCGCATAGAGGATTAGTACTTTATGACCTGATCTTAAAGATAAAATGAACGTATTGTTGAAATGTGCTATGAATCGTCTACTCTTAATTTTACCAAATACTGTACTTATACGCACTTGAACTAGTAGGGTAATCGAAAAATCGCCTTTCATGTTCATATACTGCTTTTTATGCACGCGTCATGGTTGCCGTTGACAGTCCATTTCACGCCTAGTGCCACAAATGGCCGTCCATACGAAGATCAAGTTATTGCTATTATATGTCTTGGTGACAACACTACCAACGTCGCGATAATGCTCATTTTCTTCTCTTCGTTCGATATTTACGTAGTGAACACAAAAGCTACTCAATCTCAGCTATCTGGACCTTCATGCATTCATTTATCGCACCAATTGTATCGTATAAGTTGGATCACCTGCTAACGAAGCTCTTTGCCTCAACGAGTTGAATAGACTTCCGTTACCGGTTCGGTCTTAACCTGTTCCATCGAAGTAATAATGTTATTTTTATTTTGATCACCAAATGTCTACGTAGAGCTCTTATAAGCTTGTTAGGTCCATGCCTTGGTCAAATCGGTATTTATTGAACCTAAAGGAAGAAAAAACTACCCGTTTACGCTTGAGGAGCAGCAATAAATGTTATAAAGCAGGCGCTAATCTCAAAAACTGAATGTATCTTAATGGGCTGATCAAATTTGCTTATCCCTTCGGTGTAGAAATCTCAAAAAGTGGGCTCAAATACTTAAATCTGGCCTCAGACTCTCGGGGATACATGATGCTTCAACAAGCGGATGTTTGGGCCGAAAAAAATCGGCTATCTGAGCATATTGGTAGCCCTACATGTACTTAAAACAAGCCAAGTGAGTGAGGATCTATAAGACTTGCCATAGGGTTGAGCCCGCTTCTCGTCGTCATTCTGACCGTTTGCCGTTCATTGCGTATATTTGTGCGATTGTCTGGCTATGATTTAATCGCTGTCCGCACTACAGTCACTTCAAACTTCTAAGCTCACCACCGTCGTCGCGCGCGCAAAGAGACTCGTTAGTGCCAGACGCGCACTTTTTTCTGGACCTTTTTCGCTCATACATCTCACCCAGCTTTGGCGTCGTCAAACCCGCAATAGAGGAAAAGCACTAAAATTCTAGCTATGGTGAAAGCTGTGACTAAAGTAATTAGTCGCTCGACCTTGAACGGAGAGGCAAATGATCCGATATTCGAATAATCTAGCCGGAGATAGGTCGCTTAAGTGGACGAGTAATCACGCATAAAAGCATGACAGCCCTACCTAAATGGGTGTGTAACAGATTGGTGGATTTAATGCCTTAATAACCGAAGAAGGCACATGACGATGAGCTTTTCCAAAATGTGTCGTACAGCTACCAGTATTCCGCGCTAGAGATAGCTGAGTCCTAGCTTGACATTCCGGTAGCTTAAATCTTGGTTGTCACAACGATTATTAGATGTACTTTTCAAAATTTTAATTGGTCAAAAAACGTCAGGATATTTTGCGTCGTTTTACGCTTATTTTGTCAATTTAGAAGTAGCCGATCTTGAGATCTTTTTTTTTTGCAAATCGTTCATCTTCTGCATATCTATTTGTGCTTGATGATTTACACCTGTTTTATATGGTTATGTTCTATGAGCAACTTAATATACGAGCGAAGTGCACAAAAAAGATTCAGTCTTGTCACACCTAAGCCTACTTGGATTATTTGTGGGTGATATTGGTCTTGCATCCAGTTCGTTGAAAACAAACTGATTCCAAGAATATGCCAAGTACTACGGTTGAAAGAAGATTGGGCATGCTTAGTACAATGTACAGGTTGCTTAGTATTAACCCATATCAGTATCTGTGTCAACCTTGACAATCCTTGCTCCGAGGGCAAGCAGAAACTTGGCTAAGAAAACAAGCACCGCGTACTGTCTTGCTTATCTTAATAACTTATGGTCGTAACGACAGAATCGAAAAGTGTCGTTTGCACGTGACAAAAGTTGCAGATTATTTATTAAATTTACAAGGACACCTGAAAAATACGTCATGAATACGTGCTTTATAATTCGAGAACCCTTTTGATAAAATAGCAACTACCACACAATCCGTATTGATCAGCATGCTATTGCAACTAAAATGTTATTGCTCGCAGAGAATAGCAAATGATTATCAACAAGTGTCCAACTGATAGAGTCTACGCCTCGATCAGCAGTCGGATTTCCTTTCTTCTTACAGCTCCGAACGCTCAATGGTTTTTTGAAGAGCATCAGCGATCTCGTCTGCAAACTGAAAAAGAACCCCGTGTCCCCCCGTCTTGAAAAACAAAGTGTGCACATGCTCTCCTTTCAAGTGCTCGATCAAAGTCACAAAATTCTCAAGCGGGATCATAATGTCATGCTTGCTTCCAATAATGAGGATTGGAAATTTCGACTTGGCCACTGCTTTCAGTCGCTCGTTCGACACCCAATGCGTCAAGCACGCCATGCCTTGAGCGATCAGAGCGTACAACGGCGAAAGCTTGTTGACAGAGCGCCGGGTTGCATGATAATTCGTCAAGACATCCTGTATCGTAGGCCCGTCACGCCCGTCAACAGGTTTGTCAAGGATTGCACAAGGATACAGCAGCTCCATGAGACAATGCATCGATCCGCCGAACAGTGACCCCAAGAAAGGTTTCCACATCCTCAGATTCGGCGTATAGGATCCACGTGTTGTGGCCAAGAGCGACAGCGAGCGTACTCGCTCGGGTGCGAAGGTTGCCAGCTCAATGGCAATCATACCGCCCATGCTGCAGACATTTGCCAAAGGTCAATGCTTCGTCTTTTAGCATGTGCAAGTGCGATTCTTACCTGTACCCGACGACATGTGCCGATTGCCAGCCAACATAGTCCATCAAGCCGAGCGTATCCTGTGCCATTTGACTTGTCGTGTAGCGTGTAAACGGGGCATCGCTGCCGCCTACGCCACGATTGTCGAAAGTAAGGAGGGTCAGCTTTTTCTTTTGCGGTTTGGCGTTCCACTTGTCGAGCCAGATGTCGATGACAGGGGCCCAGCTCTCTTTCGGCATCGTATAGCCACCAATCATGATAACGTGCTCTGTGGACGAATCTTCCGCCTCTGGCTCGTCCGCGCTACTCTCCGTGGCGTACTCGATCGTGAGACCCGACGACAGCGTTGCCCTCTGGATGCGGTCATGAGTGAAATGCTTTGATGTCGAGTGCAGTGCCGCTAGGTGACGCTCGGACTCGAGGCCGAGACTGGCAATTGCGGGAAGGGCCTCGATATTCATGCCAATGACAGTCGTCAGTCTGTCCGCGCTGAAAGCAAAATGACCTTAGAAATCAGATTTTGATTTGCCATCGGTACGCTAGATACACCCAATATTCGCAATTCGACAGACATTCGGTCCTCCGCAGCTTGTTACTTCAATGCTTGTGCAGACCATACAGGGTCGTTAGTCTTTACAGCTGGTGTCAACTTTGATTTCATGCAGACCCGACCAAATGTATCTATTACCCTTGCTTTACAATACTTGACTTTACGTCGATGTCGCTGAGGTAATTATTCTGCGAGAAAGGTTCATGTTTCGAGATCAAAATTACACCTTGAGTTGCTTGTGTGTTTTCTAAAACCATTTAGAAAGTAGGAATCTGGATTCTTGAAATTGAAAGACCATCACTCCTTTCCCGCCAAAACGAAGCGGAATGCAACATGGAGGTTGTGGCTGACTCGGACGAAGAGGAGCAGGAGATGCTGGATGCACAGGCACAAGAAGACGAGAAGGTTGTGCGTCAGGCCCTGGAAACAGCTGGTACTACCAAGCTTCCTTCGATCGTAGAGCGCGAGGAGGGGCTGGAGGAGCAGGAACAGGAGCAACATGTGGTATGGATAGACAAGCCGCAGACAGGTCGCGATGCTCAGGAAGGAATACATTTCAAGCAAAGAGAAGCTATAAAAGAAGTGACTGATGATCAAGGTGACGACAAAGACGAAGAGCTACAGGTAGAACAAGACGAGAATCAGACTGACGACGTGCTGGAAGTGGGAACCGTGGTGGAGGTGGAGTCTCGGACATGGCCTGGTATCAACAAACAGGGAGGTGCTGGACGAATAACTCGCATCCATAGAGAATTGGTGGAGGGAGAAAAAGCAGAAGCAATTTTCTACGACGTGCGCTACGTGCTGGGCGGGTTCGAGAGACATATTGAGCAGGAGTATGTTCACTCGTCGAAGCTCTTGAAAAAGCACTCGAACCGTGAAAAAGTTAGTCGAGAATACTATCATGGTAGGATAAAGGAGTTTTGCTCTTGCAAGGATATGAAGGATACTAATGTGAAGAATGAATGCTTTACTAGACGATTATATCAATGAGCCACATTTACGAAAGCAAAGGGAAGCAGAAAAAAATCGTGAAAAGATGATGGCCGGTTCAAAGCGAGCAGAAACGCACGAATTGCATTCAAGAAAGAGGAAACGGTCACATAAGTGGACTCGTGGTGAACAAAAATCTAAAAAGCTAGAAGACGATGTATTATCAAGCGATGATGCCATAATAGAAGAAAGCGAAGTCTTGAAAATCAGTGATGATGCTTTTATATTCCCAGAAAGAAGCAGAAGGTTGCAAACAGAGGCAAGTCAAGCACATAGCGACGCATCCGATTCTTCCGTTAAGCAATCAGTAGTACTCCAGCGTCGTCGTCACCAAATATTAGACAGCAGTGATGAAGAAAGGAGCCGCAGTGGCGATATAGGTGACTTTTCAAGCCTGAGTTCGGACCAATTTGAAAATCTAGAATCCTATGGCGCAGAATCGCTTTTCACTAGAGGCAACGCGCGAGACTATCGAAGAAATGAAGACAGGCATCGGAAGAGGAAGGAGAAGAATGCCACAGACACTCGACGGCGCTTTGTTGGAGGGTACGAACACAATGACGACGATGCTGATGGCAAGTTCATTCAACCAGAGGGAAATCCAGATGAATTGCCAAACGACGTTGTCCGGGTTACAGGACTTCGACTTGAGACAACTACTGACGGTTTGATGAAACAACTTAGAGAAGTGTTCGTCCAGCAGCAGAAGAATATCGCCGCCTTTCATAAAGAGCAGAAAAGAATGGATTCGAAAATGACTAATTTACTAGAAATGCCACTGAGCGACCTTCAGGATCTTTATCGCATGGTAAGCTAAAATCATCTCAGATTGGTACATGTATTAATCATCGCTATTGAATTGACCTACTTCTGTCTGATTTTCAGATAGTTGACTTGGAAGAAAATTTCTTGACGAAGACTTTAGTAAATGCCGGTGAAGATGCGATGGACACAATCTGTAGAAAGCTGGAACACTTCGACAAGCTGGTCTATAGCTTATTTCTAGATCTTTATACTTTATCACCAATGATTCTAATCCGCTCGTCTGTCAATGTATAGCCTGCTGCTTTTGAGCAATTGGATCGCGACATTGATGACTGGAAGGAAGAATTGAAGGAGTGCTCTCAGTGGGTACACGGTGTCAGAGATGCCATGGAAGACGCGCTAAGTCAGCGAAATGCGCATGAATCGCTCAGACAGGTAGCACTAGCAGAACACTCATCAGACAGCAGTTATTTTGTCGACGATAATGACGACGACAATCTTTCGGGAGATAGTGCAGGTGGTGATGACGCTACTAGCAATGTGGATCTTTCAATTGGCTTCGAAAACGAGCGTATTGACAGTACGAAAAAGCAGGAACGACAACACGTTTCCGTGTCAAAGGTCGAAGCACGTCGACGAATTTCGTTAAAAGCAGGAAAACGTAATCGTGGTAATTGGACAGGTGCAAGTCCTACACTGGACGATTATTTTCTTCGGCAAAAATCAAGCAACCGCTTTACATCTAATATAAGGCTACCTGGAAACCAGAAAAAAAAACTGTTGTCCGACTCTCGCTGGGCCTGGGTCAAAATTGCTCGGAAGAAACAGCAGCAAGCTAGAAAGAAAAACCGAGATCATTCTTTACGATCATCATTACTCGGTTATTCCGGCAAACATACAAGTGTTTATGGCGTACGTCCGACAAATGGACCGAGCCGAAATGACAATACTTCTGTTCAAGCGCAGCGAATGCATCTTCGCAACGAGCGAATTCGTGCTCTGCCAAAACAGTGGGAATCACGTGGGTCGTATTTTTCTAAAACGGTATCACCCAAAGGGCGTAATTCCCATGCGTACCCAACTGGCATCTCTTTTGACAATTTTAGTTTTAAAAAAAGTCTGCAATCCGCAAAAGCTGCCAATACCACTATTCACCCAAGCGGCTCCACGCAGCAAGGAGTTAATTGGGAGACCATTTTTGAAGTCGTAGTAGATGACCCTAGCACACTGGCTGATGAACATGGCTGTGGCGCTATTTCGCGTGAGGGACAAGAAGCACTTATGGCGTTCGGCCATCGAATATGCAGATTATCGGCTCCACATCATCTTCCCTTCGATGAGGATTGGGACTTTGAAGACAGTAAATCCTTTGAAGCAGCTATATCGCGACGAACAGCTCGCCTTCGACAACTTTTGAGTGATTTACGATTACAAGAGAGCATTTTTATGGACTTGTTGTCAGCAGGAGACCTGGATGCTACCGATGAGGAGGAATATGCAAATTCACCCCAGTGGACTACACTAGTTGCTCTTGAAGCCGCCTATCACCGGGCAATAGCAAGTCTAGTAGCTCAATCTGTACAGGCTTTGAAAGGATTTTCTCCCTTAGACTTTTCAAGTTGCCTTACGATAATCTGGGAGCAAATTGTGATGCTTGTCCGACAGCTACCTGATTGTAATGCCCTATTCGATGGGTGTAAAGCTTACTTTTTTTTCTTCGAGGTTGCTTCTAGAGATGCATCAACTACTCCGCTCTTAACGGCAGTCTTGCGTACGTATTGGTATTGCCTTGATATACTGACGGCCCTTCGATCAATGGCTGACTGTCTCACCGGACAGCTTGTGACGATTAAACAAAAGGTCAAGGATGTTTTCCGGAGAGTGCCATCGATCAACAGGATCGTTCTGGCCGTCGTGCTCTTCTTGTTCGACTTGTATATTTACCTCCCAGCATCCCACCGCGTGGAGGACAAGGGGGGAAAAAATGTTATGCTAAATGAACCGTCACCAGCATTATCGTTATGGATGTTAGTTCGTGACTGCAGCAAACTTCCAGCCGAAATAGACCAACCTGAACCGACATTGCTTTCTACCAAAGAAAAGCACGTGTGGGCATTGCTGCAAGCTGTCTATCGGCAGCGTTATTGTGATGAGGTAGCTCGGCATTTCGTTCGAAGCGAATCGTGTGGCGGATACTTACGTGATTTTGAGCCAAGTGCTGCGGATGGTTCGAATAGTAAAGTGTGTGAAGGGATTTTCGAAAGCCAATTGCTGTCACTGGAAACTATGTGGAATCTCGTTGCCACATTATCCCACATCTATGCTAAATTTGATGACGACGGACACGAAGAAGCTGTGTAAGTAGCGTGCAGCCAAGTTATCGTACATAAGTATACGCTAAGTAACTTAACGCTTTGATGCGGCAGATGTGACGCAAAGTGGGCCGTTGTTAAAGACCTTCTACAGCCGGGCAATCCCGATTTTCTTCCATTTAATTTTGCTTGCAATCCGTCACTTTTCTTGCACTTTGACTATTGCCGTAGCGCCTGTAAGTTCCAGCTTGCTACATTGCAAGTTTTGTCGAGCTGATCTAAATTGTACTCGTTTTTCCTATAACAGCTATATACAAACAGTATGTGTTAAGGCGAGTCACGAAATTTTCGAAGCAGTGGCGTCCTTGTAAAGGTGTGTTTGCTTTAGTGTTCGATTCGAGTTCATTGTGATGCGATATCGTTTTTTTAGAGATTGTCAAGCATATTTTGTGCGAAATTTGGCGAAGCGATGGGCCTTATCATTCAAATGACGTTGTTAGACTTCCTCGACTCTTTAAACACTATACAGGTCGATGCAGAGAGCTCGGAAATTCTGTACCACGACTCACCGCATTTGTTGAAACGAATGACGCTGATGAAGACTCAACGACAGCTTTATGTAAAATTGTCTGGGTAAGAAAGTGAATGTCCAAGCACCTTTGAGCTCTTCATGCTCACTGAAATTTCCACGATATTTAGATTCAGCTATTGAAGCTCGAAAAGCGTGTTCATCGAAGTCGATTTCGTCGTTCTGTCCTCAGTGCAATACCTGAAACCTCAGAATCTACTCCATCCACTTCAGCCGAAATGGCAGGAACAGACTGGTGTTGGAAAAATGGCGTTCCAGTTAACAAGCAGCCAAGTAAACTACCGGTAGTATCAAAACCACGATCGTCGACAGACTCAGGATTCGAGAAAGTTTGTTGTATTTTGCCCATAGCTGGTCTTTATCCGTGATTTGACGTTTTAATTTGCTTCTGGTGCTGCGATGTAGGAACGAATGAGCATAGCTGTACTACTCGTATTCGCTGTTGTTGGAGTATGTCTGGAGTGTGGTGACGAAGCGCACTTTCCGGACGAGCGAACAGAGAAAGACATCAAATATATGGAGCGGGAGGTAAACTTTTATTGCAAAGAGATACTACGGTGGACATCAGAAAAGCCTGGATGTGATGTTCTCGCGGCACAAGCCCTGTTCACGCTTGGTGCTTTGCTTCTCGAGAAAAATTCGTCTGAATTTCCTATCGTATTTTGGGCGCTTAATGACAAACTTGTGTCATCGTTGAAAAGTCTGCAGGGCGAGTCCCTTGCGTATGTATCATCAACACCGCAGCAGTCACTTAATACGAAATCGTATACTATGTCTAGTCGTCAGCAACATAGTCGAGGTACACGTCCTATCATACTCCATTCCCAACTCGTGTCACTGACATATATACTTGCAGGTGCTGCAATGTCATCTCTCTATCATATGCGCGATCTGGTGAGAAAGATGCTGGATGTGCCCTCATCGGGCATGAAAGTCGGGGCTGCGTTTAGACGAGCAGTGCTCAAGAGTCTCGAGCATGTGTTCAGCACTGGAATGGAGTCTTGCTTGAATTTTGCAACTCAAAGAGTTGTTGTGGTCAATGATTTGAATATTGCGCTGGACATATTTCAGCTATTACTCCCAAGAGCTCCGGACGTGCCAAACCAATGTTGTACACTTTCTTCGTCACCAGATGCTATTGAAAATGATTTTGATGATGCATTGGCGATGCTCGATATAGATGAAATGCTTGTGGGACGTGACTCTGGACCTCCTTTGGCATGGACCATCAAGGAGTGCAGATCTCAAGTTATTCAGCTGATCACTAGCAATTTGCGAGTGGCCGTACAGCACTTAGTGCTTCATTATCCGCCTACTGCTACCCCTACATTTGAAGAACTCTACGCAATTGATTTGCTTGGGTTGATGATTTCTACATGTGATGTTCAATTCTTTTGGAGTAACTTGACGTCCGCGTCTGTGAGATCCAGGAACCTTGCACCACGCATACTAAGTGCTGCATTAAAGTATGATGCCGATAAGAAATGGCTTAAATATGTATTTCTTAAAGAGAGTGGGGCAGATCAAAGCCTTTCCATTGCGTGGCTGTCGGGTACGCTCGACGTTGCAGCACTTAAACACACTCCGAACTTTTTCGAATGGAAAGACGTACCTTATAGTATGGTCAGATCAACCACTCAAGAAGGAAGGATACAAGACCAGATTTGTGTCTACGATTCGGACTACTGGATCATGCTGACCGACGGTATCCTTTACAATCTGCTTTGCAATGATTCGGGTGGATTCGAAGCAATGAATCCGCATGTGCTAAAGCTCTTACGTGAAGTTGCATCAACATGCAAATTTTGCACAACACTTCGAGCAAACAAAACAGGAATTCATGATACTGCAACATTGTATGACCTCCATTTGGATGTGTTCCGGTCGTTTTGCCAAAGTGCTGGCAATATTTGGAGTTCCTACACTGCTTCTCATTCAAATTCATGGCACGAAATGAACCAATTTCGCGCGAAAATGGTGCATCCGTCGAGTGGCGTCTTTGTCTCATTCCTCGAGTAAGTGCTGTCACCATCATATTGCACTGCCTTAACGAACTTACGTTGTTATATATATGTACGTTGTTATCATATATACAGGGCCTATAAACTGAATTTTCGGCGAGCCTGTCGCGAGATTGACCATTATAATCACAATTGGCACAAGTTTGTCAAACTGTTCCTTCGCCAAGCTGGAGAAAATTTACAAGGGGGACGCACATACCACGATCTGGACGACTCGATCAAAGCTTTTGACGAAAGATTAATGGCATTGACGACCATGTTTCAATTTATGTATCAATGCCTCGATGCATTTCTATTTCATTGCGGTGAAATGGCGATAGGAGAAACCAATCTTTTTTTTAACGCGATGGAGCTTTTTTTTCGTCAAGTGAGTAGTGCCGAGTACCCTCAAGCAATTAAACGATTGGAGGATCAAAGACGGCAATTTCAGCGAGAAGGAGGGCGAACTGTGAACGATGAACTTCGCAAAGGCTTTTGCTCAGCCTCTATGAGATTTGTGGACAGTGTTCAGCTATTTTTTGCACTTCAGAAATACCCAAGCTTACTGCATTGGTTCGCACAGGTATGCTGCACCTTCAGAGTCTGAACCATTTCATCTATTTGTTTAGTGATGGTGTTTGTTGTATTGTAGACTTCAGAGATCTACCAGACATTTAAAACAGGGTGGCTTTTCTCCCCTTTAAGAACGCTTCTCGTGAACATTTTAGACCCAGATGGGCCTCTTGGTATTCACAGCTATTACCCAGACGACGAACCCTCTGACGATTCCAATCTGAATTTCAATGTGGAGGTTATTCGCCGAGAAGCCTTTTACTTGTCATGTGGTGTCTTCAATTGTAAGTGCACGAGATCGTTCGAACATTCGCGAGTCGAGGCTGTATCAACGTCCTGTGAGCGCCTTCAGCAACTACGACAATTTGTGCTGGACAATTTCATGCGAGAAACTCTAGAATTTGTTCTCAACGATAATGCGTCGTTGTTGCTGGAGACTATGGTACCGTTGAGCCAATTTGTGCGTGCTATTCTCAACCACGCCAACTTGAACACGGATAGAATACGGGCAGCACAAGCAAGTGACTCTTCCACTGAGGATGACGTGAGCTGCTTTGATTTTCAACTCAATGAACTGTTTTCGTTTCTAGAATGGATGGTCGAATGCATGATCAAGGTTATACCCGGTAAAGAAGCGACCACGAACGCTATCTGGTACGTCGCTGGCAGTGTTCATACTATTTGCAGCTTGAAATGACTTTTTGTGGCACGTGCAGCTGTGTTTTGTTGATCGAGCTATGTGGTATTACAGGCGAAGCAATCAAACTCAACGACAAGCGGCCGATGCTTGAGCTGATAAACTTGGTCGAGCTCGTGCTCAGCTATCTGCAGACCATCTATCTGGCAATATCTCGATCAACAACTACCATTGACACGTTATTTGTCGGCAAAGTCCACTGTCCGCTTTCAGAGAAGCTAAGCGCGTACCAATTTTCGACTTCAGCCTTCCGTGACATTGCGATAGAGGAACACATTCACCAGGTTTTAGGACGGCAATACGATTCATATGAAATTTCTTTAGCGCGAGCCACAACAGATCTTCTGGCTGCAATTGAGCGCGTTGTCCAACACTGCAAAGAATCGTCGGACGAGCGGTTGCTAAGCCTAACAACAAATGTGCCTTGACACTCGAGACACGTTTAATCTGTATTTGTCAGTGGGATAACGTGAATCTTCTCAAGGAGTCCAAGACCGTGGCCGAGAAAAAGCGACCCAGACTTGTTTTCTCTGTCGAGAGACGTACACTTTACGCTAGACTTTGTGTCAAGCTTGTCAACACAAGATTGTACATAGAATCGTGTTTAACTCGAGTCCTGCAAGGTTTCCTGCGACAACAAAGGTAGAAGTGAGCACAGTTGCACTAGCTTGAAAAAGTGAGTACTCACAATATGTTCTTGGCCCTGGCAGGTGACGTCGGATTTTTGCACCGAAAACAATTCCGGCCAATGGCAGGCATAGCATCGGGCGTTGCTATGTCCGGTAAAAATCCTGCCGACTCGATTGTTTTCAAACAAGATAGTGGTTGCAAATTTGAAAATCTAACTGTACTAGCATAGGATCTGATCTTGTCGGTATTTTCGGACAGCTCGATCATGCAGTCCAACAGCCTTATTCAAAGCCACTGGACGAGAACGAAGCCTTGCAACTTCATTTGCAGGATTATTGCAAACTATCGCAAGCCCACACTTGACGAATAAAGAGGAGTTACCGAGTGGCAGCGAAAATATGGCACTATTAAAGCCTTGAATTCCAGACCTGTAACGCAATCTCTTTCGAGCTCGCAAATACAAAGATATCATGAAAAAGACGCTTGTTCTTCTAAACCCAGTGTAAGTTTCGTCTTTCATACCTCGTGCTAGTTGCGTGAGACGAAAGTGCAAAGCATGGAGATCCACCATGACTTGCTCGTATCTTTCAATCCACATGCGCACCCCACAATCTTTGGACGACAACGTACTAAGCCCAAAGTCACCTTCGTGATTACAAATCATCGCCAGAGCTGCTTGTCAATACCGCTTGCAATCCAGCCGTTTGAGCTGAGTCTCTTCTAAATTCCGATAAGTGACGAAAAAGTCGCGCTCGGCTTTCTGTCGGTAATCAAGACACTGTGTGTGTAAATCATTTGTGAACATATCTTTAGCTACTTGGTTGATGCCTTGTCTAGTTGCAGACTTCAAAACCATCGTCTATCATTACCGTGTCAAGAGCAAGTAATTACACTCAAAAGACTATCTCAGCCGCCATGGCCTCTTACCTTTTTTCCTTGCATATTTTTTCTTCAAATCTTGTCATCTCTGCACGCGTTCTTCGCACAATTACAACGATAATTGATGGGTTTGCCGATTCTTTAAAATAGTACCTTTCTTACCAATACAAAAATAGTAGTTAGACAACATGTTGTTAATCAAGACAAGTGTGAACACAACTTTTCTATTCGTTCTTTTTTTCAAGCGCTAGCTGCACTCTGTCTAGCTAGTTTCATCAATACCCTGCGATTTTTAATACTGGTACATATTCGTCCCTAGCTGAGTTGTAATATTACGGAGCTAGCGCCGAACGATAAAGTATCATAAGATAAAAAGAGTTCGATGTGGCCAATCACGCGCAGAAGTTTCAGAATACGTTCCTGTTATAACGAGAAGCACTTCGCTATTTAATACGACTCCATAAACAAAATGAACAAGCCACTTCATACTGCTTCGTTAGCATCCTCCGTAATTAGTAAATAAACGCTCACACAATGCTAAAGTTATCAGTAAGCTTTTTTTGCATGTACCATTGAAAAGATTCAGAAATAGTTAATCGCAGAATGTGATTCCCTGTGGTGCGAGTAAAAAATTGTTAAACTTGCGGGTTTGCAGAAGCCTCCTCTGTCAAAGATGCCGTATGAACTTATTGCAGCCCAAGTACCCCTCTCTGCTGTCAAGTAATCGAAATGCAAGTGTACGACAGGCATCAAATTTGGCAGATAGCGCGCAATCTCAAAACTTATTTTAATAAATGCAGAGCTGTCTATCTGGTCGGCTTCCACCTATTGAGATTAGTGTTGGGCATCATTCAAATCATGAGCCGCATGCAAATTTGATTGAAATGCTCTAGAGTTTTTGCAAAGAGATGAAGAACGAAGAGAAAACTGTCAATCGGCTAGTACACTTTTGAATGGAGATCCGCATTTTTTTGTTAAAAGAACCGACAGCCGCTCAGTTCTCACTTAAAAATGTTTTTGTACTAACTCGCGAAAAAGTCTGGTTATAGTCGTTTGCATTTTTGATACCCGCCCACTGACTAGGTCCTAATGTCATTTCTCGCTTTATCTATTTATTGTCTCTCAATCATTTCTTGATTGTCAAAAAGCAAAGCGCTTGCTGTGCTCTGTTTTTTTTCGAACGAAGTTGGAGGTGTTCACCTTTTCGCTCCTCTTGATCGCGAGGCAGTCACCAGCGAATTGCTAGACACTCGAGCGAATGCTGCCCACAATGTACATTTTGAAAGTAAATTGATGATGTTGAGACGAGCACTCGTTACGCTAGACGTTCGCCTTTATTACGACACATGAGATGAGACTCCGTCTTGAATAGTACGTGAAAGAGGCACCCGATCTTGACAATGATGCTTGACCGGTAAAAGCAATAGGCATTAGGACTCGTACTAATGATGGTGCCACATACCGCAAATGAGCCAGTACGCTCGTTATGCAGTGAATCAAATTGTACAGCACGCAACCGACGGCCGAGTTGATAAGCACTATGTATATACAGCTTTATGATACTAAGGCGGTCAATCGGACCTAGCTTTTTTGCATAGGTTGAGCTAAGAGTCTAGCACTCATGTGACTTGGAAAATTTCGGGTGCAAAAATGGTAAAACAGCCTGCGACTTTGGAGCGCTGGAACGGATCACAATTTCTCCGGTCGTTTATGTATCCAAGCTTGAGTCAATGAAAGCCAATTTAAATCGCCCAGTGGTTACGTTTACCGTCGATGGAGTGAACGACTGAATTGAATTCTCTACTATTAGGGAATAGCTTGGAGCGAAAGCTATAAGGGAACGAGCTTGAGGTAATCTGTGTTGCCGACATGACCATTTGGTTATCGTAGAGATAAGGCTGCACCAAATGAGAGTTCATTGCTGGTCTGAAGAGTTATGATGAGTAAACATGAGTCAATCAAATGAACTAAAGCTGTGTGGCTTAAACTAATGTTTCTTAAAGCAAAAAGGAATAGAATCTCTACTTATAAGCGACTTGATGAAAGTGGAGAGATCTAGAAAATTAATACCGGGAGCTTAAAATATGGTTTTATCTTAGTTGCCGGACTCGAAAGAGTTGAAAGGGGGGTTGACTTGCCCTTAAGCTATTTACGTGCACAATCACCTTGACCTATTCGAGTAGTGACCCTTTTAATACAAGTGTCATATTTTCTAATATATAACTGTGCGCATTCCTTACTTGCAGACAAGAAGATGTAAGCGCTGGCAAAGCTCAACGTCTGTCGGAAGAGAGCTACTCTTTCACGTACTTAAAAGACATACACTCAAAAAAAATGTTTTTGCAGGTGAGTGCTTGTGTTTGAGCAGCGAGCACCAAGCGAAATTGACAGTCTGCGATCATGGCCATCTTTAGCTCTCTTTTCTCTTTAGTTAATAAAGATGGACCGCGCTGCGACGTTCAAGTATAAAATCAAAGACGTTGTATTTAAAACCATGTAGCAAAGTCCTGATAATTACGTCTACTGTGGAATATAAGATGGTAAAGCTTACTCGAACTGCGCATCTGACGGATGCAGGTTAGTGACTCGATCCGTTCTGGAATCTTTGAGAAGGATATGACACACAATGTTACCACCTACGCATAGAACTGACTACGGGCACCAAAAGACCTTGGGTGTAGGCACTGTATGATGGGGTGGCACTCTGTCAGAAGGAACATTGTAATAATAGTAGTGTCTGGTGCACAATATGGATCCTACCGCCATTAATACATTGAAGTATTTGAAAGATTCCAAAAGGCATGAAGTACCAATTAAAATTGCGGTGTTAAACTTGTTCGTTTATAAAAAGGTAAGGGTAAGACCAAAGGAAACAAATTTTATAGCAATAAGTCATCTTTATAGCTGCAGCCTATTGCACAACTCGATTCCATAAGACCAGAAACAGTGCACAGTAGTTTACCCTACGATCGAAAAATGCTCTGCTATGCAAACCGTGCTGATGCACGTCAGTCTGAGCCAGGTTACGTCTTGAATGTGTTTGCTTCTTCGTCCATTTCGTGACGAAATTAACTACAAAACATTCTTTTTGTTCTTTCAAGTCTTGCCAATACTATAAGGGCTAGATCTTGAGCAATTAATGTTCGAAATCAATTTTTGCCAAGCCGGTAAGGTGAGAACAATCAGTCTACCATATAGAGCTGTGAGAACTACGGACTTGAATAAAGAGCGACAGCACTCACAAGACATTAATTCGTTCGATCGTCCATTGACAAGATAATTGCTGATTCTATGACCGAAGCATTCTTTTTGTCAATCACGTCAGCTCTTAGGCTTTCGATCAAGACGAGCGTACAATCTAAACACAATTTCACCAACCGATATATACATCAAGTGTAAAAATTTTGCCCTCGATGTTTACGTAGCGGTGGTCTGCATATTTGCATGAAGGAGGCTAAGAAAGTTGGTTAAAACAGATTTTTCGGTCCGGAAGCTGAACATGAGCGAATTTTTTTTTAATATACAATTCAGAGAGAGGTGAATAATTGGTGCACGCTATGACATATTTTTTGGTAGATTAAATGCGACTTTTGCTAGGTTTCATGTATACTTTCTATGTACATCAAGCTAAATATTTTTGATATAAATGTTTGCTCGAACTAAAAGTAATTTATGATGAAAAAGGCTTGCGAACACGAATTGGCAAGATGCAAAATGTTTAGATTGTGAAAAAGTTCAGAGCGCCGCGCTGTGCTATCTTTAAGCCTGTCTTCGGCCTCTAGTAATGTTTTACGAGATACTTAATTTGATCTCTCCTTGCATAAACATTGGATGCATGCACCCATTTATTGCCTCTCCGGATATAGTTTGCTAATTAGCTGCCTCACCTTTCTATAAGTACAGCCAAAGCTAACTCTTGATCGTGTCTTTGTCTCTTTGTCTCTTCGTCTCTTTGTCCCTACGTCTCTTCGTCTCTTCGTCTCTACGTCTCTTCGTTTGCAAAGTTGTAGTTTGCATTACAAGTTTGTCCACCCCGAAGACTCCGGAGTCTACCAGTTGGTGGCCACTGTCACTTCTATGCTCTTGGTACATATATCCTCAGTATTTTACGTAAAGCGCTGAACTGAGCAGCAGGAATGGTCTTCGTCATGACGTCGGAGACTTTGTCCTGAGTGCATACTTACTCAATTAGAACTCGGTCGTTCCCAACTATTTCGTAGGGTAAAGTCGGTATCGTCCGTCCATTTGCAAAAATTGGATTCTTGACCGGCGCAATGTCACCTTAATCATCAATTAAATTCACACGAGCTTCATTTTTAGTCATCTAGCCAAGCTTGCACAGACATCTTAACTACAAAATGGGCATTGCGTAGCTTTAAAGAGCTAAACGTACTCGGCTTATGCAGATGACAAAGCCGCTTCTTGTTCTTCTAGCCAACACACCCTCCACTGACCATAATCGCGCAGCTTCTCGTGACGCAACGTCTCTAGCGCAATTATCATCTGTAAATCCTTGCTTGAGCTCAGTGCCGTATGTTCTTGCTATTCGAATATACTTAAGAACTCGCAAGGGCGCTAGACAGTATTCTGGCCATTGGCTTGCTGCAATTTGACTGAACACTCTTACTGCCGCCGCGAGATCCGGACGTGTGCTTGAGTAAAGCATACCGGCCATAGTCTCGTCATGCCAACAATCACCTTCACACATGGCCTAGGTCAGCACTCTTGTGGCGTTTTAATAAGATATTTTGCATCATAAACTTCTCTAGGGCGTCAGACGCAAAAATGTCCGGTCGCATAGTCATTGCTTTACTCGTCATGTCTAGTCCAGTTTAAGTCCAAGAAGGTCTTGAGCTGGGCCATGTCCGTAATCTCAAACCGGACATTTACGAGCTTGTTTAAATTCTTTTAAGAATCTTGGCGCTGCTGCAGGCAAAAACTGATACATCGACGTAGATTACAACGAAGATCATGTAGAGTCGGCAACCTTCGTATAGACGCAGCGATTGGACTTGCATATCTAACATTTAGTCCGAGTAAAAAGCGTCCACTCGCCTGTTCTACGTAGAAGACGACAGCTTTAAACCTTTCAGCAACCATTTCGATTTGCAAACGGCTTTTCATCGCTTTTTCTCGAGGTTTTGTCACGTAGATGTCTTTGTTAGACTGTCTGTTCAAAAATGCTGTATCCACATTCTTTTGGTGTACACTTGGCTGGTAGACTTATCAGTATTTAAATCGACGTAGCCTTGGCCACAGGCACGCCAACTGCGTCGAATTGTTCTGCAAACATCCTTATATTATCGGTATGCTCCAGTAGATCTCTACCTTCCGACTTGACTGTAAAGAAGTGACGATAAAGAAAGGGCTTGTTCGCCAGACTCATCTTTCAATGTGTTCTTCTAGCTGTGAGCAGGCATTGCGCGCACCAATAGCCAATAGATGATAGTCATTGCTTTGCAAGACTTGCGCTCGAATGTTGACTTGTATAGCTTGGGAATCAGGCGCCCAAATTTGACCTCCACACACAGCACTTCCCAAAAATCGCTCTCTTCTAGCAATATCTGCACTAAGATTCTTACGTCTAAAAGCTCGATCCGTCTAACTTGTAGACACAGTTGAAAGTGGGAGCTTAAATCGTGAGGATGAAGTCGGTGTCTGAGTCAAGGAAGACGAGGCTTGGGCTCATAGTACGACGAATACAGAGATTATGTGAGCACTAGCAGGCGAAATACACATTTAACAAAGGTCCTTGGTTTGCTGCGCTGTGCTAATTCGAAGCCTGTTGTCTTCTCTTAGGATGTATCACCAAATGTTTTAGTGGATACATAACGGTAAGAAAACTTCCTTTTATCGCCTTTCTGGATACCTTTCTGATTAATAGGTTGCCTGGCGACTGCTGTGGTACCAACGAAGCTGAATCTTCGGTGTCTACCGACTGGAGGCCACTGGTCGAGACGTCTTATTGCTAGAATCTTGAGTTTGCCATAGCGTGATCAGCGCAAATTTAATCCAAACGCTTACAACCTCAATGAAGCGTTAACTCAAACCTTGTGAGGAAGAAACCATACAGTAGAGAGGTAGCAACAGAGAAGTACGTGTTGTGAGTACGTGTAAGACTAGCGTTAGTTTGGACACACCGGGGGTTGTAGCAAACGTACGCGTATGGTTCGAAGCCCTGTCATTACAGTCAAGCCAATCACATGTCCTATACTTTATTCTGGCTTTCGTGCCCTTGAAGCTTCAAAGCGTCAGCAGAATTGCTTTCTCCAAGGGACCAGCGGCCTATGCCAACTGCCAGTGTCTCACTCAGCGTTTCGTCGCCAGGTACTAAGACCATAATGTTTAGTACGACATCCGCGCTGTGTCATTGGCAAGGCCATTGACCAGACATTACGGGCAAATGCTCCGAAAGCGTCGTATCGGCAACAACACTAAGAAAAATGATTTTACAAGGGTAGCCTTGACCACGGTGATGTAGAATTGAGACCGAAATTGCTATTCTAGATTCAGGTGGCGATTGTACTGTAATTCGTCAAGTGCTTTAAATTAGCGATTGCTAATAGCTCGACCCACGCGTTTGCTGGAGCGTCAGACGGACTCCTCTTTGCCATTCTGTGGACATCCATTGGGTATCGTCGTTGAAATGATCTGGGAGTTACAATATTAGGCATACGGTGTACAAATAAGCATTTGCATATAACAGTTGCTTTCCTCGGAAAACGACAAAATCGAATGCTTAACTTGTTGCAGTCCCATTACATTCGATACCGCGTTGCCGTCGGTAATGAACGGTATTCGAGCGTGTCCACTTTGCTTGCTAAAGCGATAAATGCTTCAATGTAATGTAATGTATTACGTTATCGCGTTGCCAAGTTATGCACGTGCTAGGCTCAGTCTGGCTAGTCCACGGCATAGAGTGGTGTCCGCATACGTCGAGTCTCGTTCTGCGGGCAGTGCAGCCAGCACCGAGGTCTTAAGGGTCTTCCATTAGTTTGTTTATCTCTGACTTGGTAAGAGCCCAGGTGGCGCCCGGTGCTGGAGACCGTCGCGTCGAGGGTGAGACTCGTTAGAGACCTGCAGATGCCCGAGAGCACCAGCCCGAAGCGCGCGAGCATTTAGCCCCCGCGCTTGGAAGGAGGGCGTCACCCCAACCTTTTCCAAGCTAAATGCTTCAACTACTTGCAATAAAAAATGTTAGCAGATCACTATACAATGTGTTTTTATTTCTATACATGTCTAAACAATACAAGTACTCGCTCTTTGTGTTTGGTACATGTTTCGGTATACTGGCCGTGACTAACGAAAGTCAACATATTTTGACGTAATAGCAGTAGAGACGCGACAAGTAAGGGACGTTTGACTGCTATGGACTTCGACGCTACGATCGAGCGGCTTAATGCACTTAAACTGCACGAACGTGGCTCGAGTCTTAGCACAAATCAACATGCGGAACACACGGTGCAACTTCAGTACGAGGTCCGGCGACTGCAGGAGGAGAACGAGCGGCGAGTGCTGGACCAAGAGCGGCAGCTCCAGCGCTGGCAGCACGAGATGCGGGAGATGCAGACGCGGCTGAAAGCTACCGAGCATCAAAATCATCTGCTGAAGGCCGCGCTTGGTGAAGTGGAGACGTACCGGCACCAGACTGAGACGCAACAGCTCGTGATCGAGGACCTCCAGACACAAGTAAAGCAACTCCGCATTACTAACTACAGATTGCAGTACGTGGTACAGCAGAGCGAGTTACGAGGAGGTCAAGGATCTTTTTTACCACCGCCACCTCCCGACATATTTTGAGGTCGAGGGGCGGGACGGTGTTGCTTAAAAGCTGTACGTGCTAATTAGGACGCACGAGGAAGACGAGACGGCGATGTCAAGTGCCAGCTTTATTTGCACGATCGAATGCTCTTTTCGTCCTCGGACTGGCCTATTTCCACACGATGATTCCTAAAACTTTAAGCTACAGTGCAGAGACTATGCACGGCACTTCTACGTGTACGTCCCAGCGTCACGAGACGAAGGCTGCGCTCGATTAAGGCGATTGAAAAGGCTGTAGAAATGTGAATGGTAGGTACGATAATTCTCAAACTCAATTTCTTTTTTGCAATCACGTACGCCTTTTGCGCCGTTGCCTGTGTGGTAAACACGGCTGCTGCGAGGTAAAAATCCTCGATGAATTTTTCCATCTGAAAAACAATCGAGCAATCAGTAGCCTTTCGAATGCTCACCACTCAGCTCCTGACTAACCGTGCTTTCCAAGATGAAAACCTCATCATGACAAGCGAAATGTCATTCCGATAAGTTAAGAATGCACTGTTTTATATGTACCTCTTCTTCTAGCGCTTGGAGCTTCTCCAGCTCAGATTCGGTACAATAGTCCTTTGCATCCACTCTGTCTCATTAACATTATGCGATTACAACCATCGTGCCGCATATTGAAGAGCAAAGCTGACTCAATACTTGATTTTCATGATGTCTTGCTTCTGAGTTAACGCAGAGTGCTTGGACGCTCCAGGTTTCCGCTCGTTTGGCAGCCATTTTCGCCGACTCCCGCGGTCTTGTGAGCGCAACAGCACGGTCGGACTGTGAAGGAGTGAGTAGAATTAGTTTCAAGAAAGCTTTTGGGACGTAGTAGTAGGCTAGCATCTCATGTACACGTAGCTCTGCACGGCTGAAGGCTTTGCTACCGGCACCTCGCGGGGTCTTTGCTTCATTGGATAAAAGAAAGAGATTTGCAAGCCCTTACACTCGTTTTAAGTAAGGCACAGTTCACATATATTACTCGTGGCCGTGCGTCAGTCATGCTGCTTTATATGCTACGCCGTCCATCCATACACACCTCGCTACGATCCCGTAGCTCCTGCAGTACCACTTCTCAACATCTGCGGTTTCTCAGCTCCACGTACGTCTTGCTTCTACTCTAAATCGACTCGATCGTAGCTCACTACATCCCTGGAGTCAATAGAACACTAAGAGAGCAAAAAGCCACGAAGGGCGAGCAGAAGGAGCTGACAAATACAGAGTTGTGGGACAATGTATTGAGCAATCACCCAGAACATGCAGAGCAGCAAGGTGGCGATCTACTCTATGAATACCCACGCAAGGTTCAGCAATGAAATCGAATCGTGGAAAATGCAGAGATAATCTGGAATGTTGTTTCTATTATTTTACAGAGCTACTTTGGCTATATGTCTGCAGCTTCGCTCGCTCATGTACGTCGTTCACAATTGTGGCAGCAAGAGACGTTATTCATTGTCAATGCTGCTTAGATCGCGTTCTGGTCATGGCTAAAAGGCTATGAACAGAGTCTCGTGGAGAGTACGTGCTAATGTTAAGCCAGTCTCCTTCGAATTGCATTCTCTAACATTATTTTTATTGCTTAAAGTGCATCCGGTACTGGGCGAGCCGACATTTTATTCTTTTATTTCGAACGATGTAGGCTCAACCATGGGGTTTGGCATGAGTATTTTACTGGCAGGGCTTATTGGTTTTCATGCAAGAGTAAGCATTTAAGACTATAATTGAAGGGCTCTGTTCATTAGAGACTTGTATTGAGCTTTTGTATGGCGCTTCTGTAGCGAACAGTGGCGCGTATTTCAGTCGTTGGAGGTGGAACCAAGTTGCGCTTCACTACCCACAAATTCTTTGGAGTCAGGCAGTCTGCATGATCCTTGTGCTTGAATGACAATCTTATTGGTGGCTACTTAACGCTTACTTTAGAACCTCGGAACGCCAATTGATGTGCCAATTTCGTACGTGTCAGCGCACCCCAATACCAAAAACAATATTATTCTCAAGCTCGCGAAAACTCGGGGGTTCTTTCTCGTGGACACCAAGGGCAACTTTTACAACCGCGAAAAGTTAGAACGAATGATCACTTTTCGCACGGATTTTGTACGCTAGTTTGCTGCTAAATTTGCGTGAGCCTCAAACTCTAACCGTGTGATATCATTTACAGAAGGAACACGAGAAGATGATGGGAAAAGATACCACAATCGAGGTGCGAACGGATTTGCCGCGCGTGGATCTAAAGGCAGAAGCAGCACAAGCCAAGCGAAAAGCTCCGATTAAAGTGCGCCCAAAGGATCGTCATGGTAACCTGCTGGGTAAAAAGTATTCAATCAGGAAGAATGGCAAGAAGAAATAAGCCAAGAGGCGAAAAGAATGCAGCGCAAGGTTTCATCCCATTACGTGTTTTTGAATGTAATGTTTTCTGCCCTTATGCTTGTCCCACAGAAGCTTCGATTGCTGCAGCTACCAGCAACGCATCATACCGCTCATACGCCGTGTCCACAAGTCGCGTGACCTCAATTCGATCTGAGATATTGCGCAGACGCAGTACAACAGTTGTAGCATCTTCTGCTGCTAGAATTTCGTCACGGTATTCTTGAACGATCGCAACACAAAGGACGTTGATGAATGAGAAGTCACTCGGTGTCAGAGCAAAGACTGCGTCCCAAATCTGCCAAACTTGTGGCACTTCAAATTCCCGAGCCATCAGCACTCGAATCCAGCGCAGCAGAAATAGTTGCGGCTCAACGTCAAGTTTGGCAAGATGGTTTGCTATTTGGGGATCACAACGACGCAAAAGCTGGTGATGAACGTGGTTCAGTTGATGATCTAAAGGCGATGGTGGCAATTGGTCTACTGAGCTCAAGGGTCTATCAACCTCTGGCTTAAAGTTTTCACGAGATATTGGCACATGGGGACAATAGGTCCCAGCCATGCGTACCATCATTTCTTCAAGTAGAAAATAAGCGTCGTGCTCGATAAACTCGGGCTTCGTTAGTGTGTGTACAATATGACCCACCGCATCATAACAGCACTCTTGAAACTTTTTTGATGATCCAGTAAATGGTCGTAACTGGAAAAATGTGTCGCGATCAAGATACGTGTCATCGTGCTGATTCGTCGTGGGCCTCTCGACACGACAAGACAAATCTTCCTTGCTGTCCATAATGTTTGCCTCGATCGTATTAGCAGCTCCAGAGGATGAGACGTTGAATCGCTCATTACGTTCAAAATCATACTCTTCTGCAATTTTCTTCCCGAAAGTGTCTTCTACTGGCCATTGTTCCGTATAAAGTATATACAACAAAGTGGCTAAAAGCTCTCCCATGCCTTGGTTGTACGAGATGTCTGGGTGAGTAATAGAATACACGTACAATACGCGAATCATCACACATTGAACAAAAGCATGGTGGAAAAACGAGAGTTCTCCACGAGTACGACGAACGTCCTTGTAAATATTGTACAATAAATTGTTTTTTGTGTTCTCACACTTTTCTAGAAATTCTTCAGAATTTTGCTTTCCACGAAGCAACTTTTGGAACAAAAGATGCTGGGAGCGCATTTTTTCGTACTGAAGTCGCTTTTCGTGAGCAAGCTTGACCCATTGATTGAACGATAAGGTATCAGGAAGGTAGTTGAGCCACACTTTCCACACGAGACTACGCATACAAGAATACGAGAGCGCTCCTTTCACTGCTTTTAAGCACAAATTTTCTTTGGAAGAGCGTACAAAGATGTTTAAGAATTCAGTTACTTGGGCTTTCGAGCCACACGACTGCAGTCTAGACAACGTGTGCGAGGTAGAGACTTCGGTCGAATGCAGCTGACTTGCTCGCATATCATTGAGATACTCGATGGCGTTGCGTATAGCTTTGTTCCAGTCAATAGCATCACACATGGTATTGGCACAGAGAAACCACGACTTGTCGTTTGTCACGACCATCAGAACGTCCTCGAGACTGTCGATATGGGCACGTTGAAGGCGAATGCAGCCCATTAAAGTCGTTGAGGTTTTGGACGAATAGTAATAGAGTCCCAAGTCTGCAGTGCTCGATCCAGCAAGTAATACTTCAAACCGTTGCCATTTCAAAGGCTGACCCACTTCCAATAACAGCGACCCAGCTTTAAACTTTGTCTGAAGTGGAGAGAGATGATTAATGAAAATTATACAAGGATAGAACAATGTTGCGTACCATCGAGCAATTTAAAGTATGAGATGAGACGGAGACAGTATGGAGACGCTCCCATATCCACGCCACGGAATGATCGGATGAAAAAGTCGGTGGGAAGTGCAAGATCTCCATGCGGCTTGATACGGAATATCGGAGACTTTTAAAGAAATTAAACTGAAAATCCGTACTTAAGGCTCGTACTCAAGAACCTAGACCTCAATCTTTTTCTATGTAACGGCTTAATCAGTTTTACTATCTGATCAACGTATGGTACTATTCTACATTTTATTATGTAAATTTATCAGGCTGTCGCAGGCAAAAGCACTTCAAGTGTAGAGCGACCGATCCAGAGAAGAGCTGGATCTTCGCGAATTAGCACGAAGTTGTCGAGTTGATCTTCAAAGCCAAGAGCAAGTAAGAATTCCAAGCACTCAGGAATCTTCGCAACTTGCCCACTAAAAACCCGGTTTGTTTTCCGAATAGACCGAAACTTGGCATCAATTGGGTGGGAAATGATGTTGGAGACAATTTTATAGAGCAGCGAAGCAGCTTTTGTGATAACCTCAGCGCTGTAGTGCGTCTGCAATTGACGCACTGCGTTGTAAACGCGTTTTTCCCGCCCACCTGCACCAATCAAGTTAAAAAGCATAGACTAACAGCCTGTCAACTATCGAGCGTACTCATAGCCAAAGTAGCAACTTGTTCATCGACATTCATCACGTGGAATTTAGGCTATTTACGTCAAAAATCAAACCATTAGCTTGCATCGTTACTTTCAATGCCACTAAATATTCGATAATTCGTACCGTAGTCGTTAAAGCCAATGCTGCGTGCGACGTGTTCGCTGGCTCCGACGTTGCATCTTGAGACTTGGCCTTAGATGCTATCTCGTCAGGCATAATTTTTGATTCAAACTCAGTGGTGGATTTTTGCTCTGTAGAAGCTTCTTGCGTCGTCATTGATACCATTCGCTCCCGAGTACCTGGTATATTCTTAAGCAATCGACTTGTTTGCGCTGACCCACCACCAAGTCGATAACCACTTCCAATGCTTTGTGTTAAGTCACGTTCGTCTACACTTGCAGATATACGACCAGCTGTAGCACCATTCGACTGCGTCCAGTCCAACTCAGTGCACTCCTTCTCAACTTGGCGCATGAGAAGATAGAAATCGCTATCGTGTTCCGAGTGCACCTGTAGATCATAAAGTAAAAAAATGATGTATATTGTACGGTAACCAAGTCAAAACGTCTTACATTGTGCGCAAGTTCATGAAAAAGTACTTTTTTGATACTAAAGCAAACACGTTAGTACACTGAGTAAAGAAAGAATAACAATAATCAATACGTACCTCAAAAACTTGCGAAAACCAAGTAAATCGTCTGTACGCAACCGAAGCAAGATTTTTTGGCCTTTATTCTGATTCAAACCCAGCACACACACGGGGTCCACGCCTACTTTTCCATCTGGCGGCATCTCTGCCAGAACCCCGACGCTCCATCTAGTGTCAGCCCACAAAACTCATAAGTACCGACTACTTTTCCACTCTATCTCTCCACGTACTTGTGCTTGGCCATGACTGCCAAAATACCGCGATCATTCGCCAGCTTCTCCAATATCTCATACGCTTTCTCTTTATCTGCAAACTTCTTAAGTGGCTCGAGAGCGTGAAAGCAATAGCTCGTGGACCCTGTCTTTCGTGCCTGCATCGCTCTATTTCTCTTTGCAATGTTCACGACGCGTCGAGTTTCCCTATCAAAACATTCAAGTCAGAACTTCCATCTCCATTCCCTCTATTGTGTCCAGGACTCACCGAATCTTCGTCTCTTGCTGTGCGACACTTTGTAAAGTCGTCATGTTTTCAATTTGCGCTTTTGAAGCGCCAGCCATCAATAGTAAAGGCACCGCATCGTCACAAACGTCACGAAGGCGTCTCGAGATATCGCTGCAGTCAATACGGCGGCGATTCTGGAACAATCGCTGGGCGTCTGGCTGTATACCAACCACGCGCTGAATCTCTGCTTGTAACGCAGCGACTGTAGGTGCCAGCCCTTCCGGAAAGAACAGAACGTGGAGTTGATTCTTGTAGTTGACGTTAAGTGTCGTCATGGTCCGCGCGCTTGAACGTTAATTTGACAATGACGATATTCTATACCGGAATGAATGCTGCAGTGCCCGAATGGTACCGGTTACGAGGAGGTATTTTCTTATTTTCTTGATGACGCAATCTCATTGTAAAATATTTGCCTCGCTTATTTTAGAAAACATGAATCCAATCCATGAAATGTAACCCTTCGTGTATTTCTTACTATAGCATGGCGACTCCTTTCAGCGCAGGTCGCAGCAGTCGCGGTCGTCGTGGCGTGGGTGAATCGCTCATAATCAAGCGACGACAACGAGAGGATCACTTGGACAATTACACGACGTCTGTGAAGGGCATTTCGAGGCTGAATGCTCGTGCCGAGTGGGAAGACTCGCAGCACGACAGAGGAGAGAGAAAACAGGTGCATTGCACGATTGGACAGCTTAAGAATCAGCATGAGTCACAATTGCACTCAAGAAGGCTGCGGTATGTTACATAGAGAGAAAGTTATAATTACTGCGAGTCTTATGCTTCTTCATCGTGAAATAAAATCAGACTTGCTGAGGTTTACAACCGTGAAATGGAAGAATGGAGGAATGAATGCTTGGCCAATGTCGAGACGCCAGAAGACCGAAAGCAAAAGTATGTTGCATGACATATTGGCCAAGTGCAGAAAATTCTTTTTACGTGATTGATTTTTAGAATGATCGAGCGCGCGTTGGCGCTTAAAGATCGACGAGAGAAGGAGCGACAGGCAATTGTGAAAGAGAAACAGATGCAGCAGTACCGGTGAGTGGTCGATGAACTTTTGTACGTCGGGCGATGTTTGTATTAACTTTTAAAATATTAGGGAATCCTGCGACGACATTCGTATCGAAGATTCATACAAGGTGCAGCAAATCGTACTTAATGACCGAGAAAAACAACTTGAAGAGAGGACTCGCATTGCGCAACAAGAGGTCGGTCATGTTGCTGCATTAATGTATATTGAAATATGTTAATTTGTTTCTTGTAGCGAGAGCTTGAGCTCAAGATGGCGCAATTGTGGGAAGACGATCGCAAGAAGAAAGAAGAGCGCGAACGACGCGATATAGAGATGGCAACGAAGCGCAATGAAGAGATGAAACACATTCTTGATCTCCAAGTTGATCTTGTGCAGAAACAACGCGTTGAATTGCAAGAGCGCAAACAAAAGGAGGAGGAGGAACAACTTTGCGAGTGGGAACGTCTTAAACAAGTCGAAGAAGATCTCAAGCATTGCAATCGAGACAAGGAAGTCCAGGTGAGGTTTATCATGAGGAGATCCCGAGGCATGGAGTTTTACAGTTATTTGCTATCTTGTAGCGAGCTCTGGATGTCAAGGCATTTAATCAAGAGCGTGTTGAGGCAACACGAATGGCAAAAGAGAGAGAGCGGGTATACGAGGAGCGATTGTTAGAACAAGTCTTAGCGCAAGAAGCCGAGACGCAACGTCATGAACGAGAGTTACAGGATAAATTTCGACAGGATCAGGTCGAATATCAGCAAATGTTAAAGCGGCAAATGGAGACCGAAGCGGAAGATTTGTCGCATTTGGACCGAATTCGGAAAGATATGGAAGACCAGGTATGGGCAAAGCGGGACGCGGAGCACAATGCCGAAGAAGCGGCGCGGCAAGAATTGTTGCGTCAAGTTTTACTCTCGCGCACTGCTCAGATCAACAAGAAACATGCATTGAAAGCCCAAGCGAAAGAACAGGATTCGGCTTATTTGAGTCAATTGAAGCGCAATGCTGAAGAAGCTTTGCAAAAAGAGCTTCGGGAACAAGAAGAACGTCGTGAAGAACTCAAGCGGACGCAAGCTGATCTTTTGCGGCAGCAGAATGAGAAGCGAGTGGCTGACGAACAACGAAAACAGCGCGAGTTTCTTGAGCTCAAACGCATGGAATTTGCCGAAAAACAGCACCGAGAGCGCATTAAGGACTTTGCTGGCCACGTGCCCCCCACAAACTTTCGTCGAAAAACTGCACAATGGTATTTTGATGTATAAAGTTTGAGAGTGCTAGGAAATATATATCTGCTTTTCAACTTTTAAATGACCGTTGTTTTCCTGCAAACTACGGGCATTAATCGGCCAGATCCGTACCATCTTCGTTGTTTAGCCACTCTAATGAACTTGGTGCATTCTGAGCTGCTTCTCCATCCAAGCGAATGAGTTTCATACACTCTTTCGACAGTTCTGCAATCCCTAAACGTCCGCGTCGCTGGATAAACTTGGCAACAGTATCCAATTCCTCTTCGGTGAGATAGATGAACTTGCCCCGATCATCCATGATTCCCATTAGACGGTTAAGTGCCAGTAAAGACTCAACGCGATCAATTGCCTCTTGGGTCGCCAAGTTAAACTCTGCAGCCAAATCCTCAAGCAGTACCACTTTGTGGAACTTGACGTAATCAATAAATTGTTGCAATAAGACTTGGCTCTCGTCGCTGTCGTGGGCCACTCTGGTGCCCTTTTCCTCGATCGTAAACATATCTTTCCATTGGTCAAATTCTTCCTTCTCTTTGCGCTCCTTCTCTTCCTTTATTTTTTGCTCTTGTTCTTCCAAAGCTGCTTCCAGCTTGGCTTGCTCGTTGCGTTTCTTTTGATACGCCGCTTCTTTTTCCTCTGCAATACGTTGCCGCTCGTTTCGCTGCTGCTGGTCAAACTAGAAGCAACATGTTCAGTTGCAAAGTAAACCCGCAAAATCTAATAAATTTTGAGAATACATTTCACACCTGCCGTAGCTCCTCGCGTTCTCGACGCTTCAATTCCTTTTGCAGCTCCTTTTTCGTCATTGCACGTCTAAATTGATAATTGCCAAAAATCAATTCAAAGAGGCAGCAAGAGAATTTGCTCGACAGGCACGTACGGCTCCACGACTTCTTCTTCGTTGGCTCCTGCAGCTTCCCCAGCTTCATTTGGAACCGGATCCATTACTTGTACAGCTTCTGCATTCTCTTCACTCTCTGCATTGCGTTTCTTACGATTCTTACGCTTGCGCAATGCTGCTAGACCGCCTCTTTGGCCACGTATACCTTCGGCCTGGTCTTCATCGACTACTTTCTGGTATACCGACAACAAATCAAGTGCGCGTTAATGCTAGGAAGTCTACCCCACAATACATCGATCAACGCACTTTAGTGCCAGTGAAGAAGCCGACAAGGTATAGAAGCAGCAACAATGTGGCGGCCAAGCCACCGACCGAGATGACCAGAAGCACACCATCCGACAGCATCCGTGCTTATTAATTTCTACGAGTAATTAAAAAAATTTAAGTTTTATGTGTGACACACTATTTTATCTTGCTAATAGTACAAATCTACTCGAGCCGTGAGATGAGTTTTCGCTTCCGACGCCATCGCCAGCGCATTGACGACACGTGAGTCTCGGCCCCAATTTCCTCTTCAAAGCAAAGATTATCCAACAATTCATACAATGCGCTACCATAGCGTTCGTTCATCCACGTGACGAATAACGTGCGTTGAAACGAGGCATGACGCTCTTCCAGTAAATACGACGCAAAACACACGAGATAAAAGTAGCGTTCGAGATAATTGACGGCCCGCAACATGAAAAAGTCGCGCTTGGCACTCGTGAGGTCGCGATCCATGGCCAAATCACGACAGTGGCTAATGCAATCGCGCAGATTCTGCAGGTGCTCGCACTGGTCGATGGCGTAATCGACCACTAATTTACAGTCTGCACCATTCTCGAGCGTCTGAAGCAACTTGCGAATCACGACAAACTCCGCTGCCATTGCAGCCGAGTGACGTCGATGGGTGGGAGCTCGAGTGCCGAGAATCTCAGTTAACAAATGTGAATTTTTCAAAGATGGGGCAATGTCTTCCAGCACGATCCGAAGCATCAAGACACAGACAAGTGCAGTGGTTGTCCGTCCTCGCCCCATTTGGCAATTGCAAATCACGGCTGTCTTGAGCTTTTGTGAGCTAATTTCGCTCGTGTCGAAAGGGAAAGGAAGGCTTAATTCGTGCATAAAAGACGGTACCAACAGACGCACCAGATCGTCCAGATCCTTCTCTTCGGGTGCCGTTTCATCCGACACTGGAATTCGAGCATACCGCAGATCAAATCCAGTAACTTGAGTCGCGTTGGAATAAACTTCAGTCAACGTCTTGATATCAGTCTCTGGTTGAATGTGCTCCATGGTCTCAGCATTCACCATCTCGCGAGGTTCGTACCAATACATAAACAGACCATCGTCGTTGCGAACCTTGGTTTGTAACTCCACCTTCACTTGCTCTTCAATGGCCGTGATTTCATCCACTTCGATGCCTGGGTATTCCACGTTCACCATGAGATTGTCTTGATGACGTACGCAAAAGGGACGCCCCGTGACGTAAATTACAGCTTCTTCTCGCAAATTAATCCAGATGGCGCGATCAAACTCGCCGCGTAAGTGGTCAATCACATCGAGAATGCCTTGCTCCAGACACTGCGCTGTTCCAAAGATTGGTTCATTAGCAATCCGTCGATAATTTGGAACATTTGGGGTCAACTCGAACGGAATCCGTGCGATGCCGAAAAAATGATCCATCTTCAATACACAATCGGTCAATACTTTGTCCGACTTGTAGCGCACTCCACCTAGATCATCTAACAAGCGAAACAAGTCTGGATGTTGTTGCAGCCACTTTGAAAAGGCTACCACGTCCACTTTTTCCTTTTCAGTGGCTGGCGCTACAAAAGTTTCAATGATATATGCCCCAAAGACAATGAGGTAGAAATACCGCTCCAAAAAACTCATGGCGTGACGGAGATAGTACGACCGTTTCGCTGGCTTTGCTTCAGCATTCGACAAGTCTCGATATTCATGAATCACGTTACGGATGTTGCAAACAGTGGCACACTCATCGATGACAGTGTCCACCCATCGCTTTGCTGTTTGTCCATGAATGAGATGCGTTTGTACCTCTCGAATAACAGCAAAATCCCCCGCTTCGTTCTGACAGTGTGTCGAAGAAGTAAAAGCCTGAAGATCCAATGCATTTCGCTCGTAGATCAATTTTCCCAGTACCATCGCCGTAGTTGTTCGACGCTTTCCCATTTGGCAATTAAACACAAAAGCTGTGGCTCCGTCATGAATTCTTTCCATCAGAGTCATGAGTGTCTCGACATCTCCATGTTCTGGAGCATTTTCCCGCATGATAGGAAGACGACGGTACTCTACGCTTTGAAGTTCACTGCTATGCTTCGTCACATCAGCACTTTCATACAATTCGGGCAAGGTCAGCACATGTTCAGGCTCGGCAATGGCTTTAATCAATTTATTCTCTCGTAAAGCGACCTCATTCCAGTACTGAAATCGGTGACCGGTCATCTTTAATTCCTCTTGCAAACTGCTTTTTATCGAGGACTCGAGCACTTGAATCTTATGGCCCGTAATGCCAGGCACTAAATCGTTTTCGTTCAAGTTGGCACTACGTCGTGCCGTAAACGGCTGTCCATTTACGTAAATAACCGCCTCCTACGATAAGAAGAATTCGACCATTAGTTTATAGTGATAAAGAAACTCCTCAAAAATTGGGTCAACCTCTCTCAAGTTCACCCACACCACTTTTGTAAATCCATCTGCCACAATTCGACTCAAAATCAAGCGAATTCCTTCCTGCGAATAACAATATTACATTAGCAAGTAAGCACTCGCGACTATGCGTATTCTTACCAAGGAGGGTTGGGCGGATCCGTATAGAGGGGTATGTATTAAACGCCGAAAATTGGGTGCAATGTCCCCATTTGGCGTGTCCAATTCATGACAATTGGGAAATCGATCCGTTTTGAGCACGTACTTATTGAGCACTTTAGTGCCCTGGGCCAAAAGACTCGATTGTTTCGTCAGCATCGCTCGCTCCGTTTTGCCTCGGACTAAAGCTTGAATCCGGCTAGCTGCGTCATTTTGCTTTTGTTTGCCACGCAAATTATTGGTCAACACCGTCGTGTTGCCTGTGACCAGAGCGTGCAGTCTCGTGGCAGCATCATTCAAGTACGTAGGTGGATTAGCGCGCTTTCTGGGAATAGAACTTAGCTGTGATTGTCCCACCATCTTGTGCAACTTTGCGGCGGCTCCGCTGATGTAATGAAAAGGGCTGGCATCGCCGCTTGAGTTGCCGGAAGAGCATACAGTGTTATCGCTCGCTTGACGGTGTAGACGCTCAAAAAGCTGTCGAACAGGCGCAAGTAAGCGACGAAGCTCGCTCTCTGGGTCGTGCGCGTGCTGCACTTGAGTCGCACGCGCGCAGATGGCGTCCAGAAGCGCATCCACTTCCTCCATTTCAACGATGGGTAAATGATGATCCTTGGCATGGTCTTTTTATGCACCACTGCGGTATCAGTGCTCGATGATTGGCAGAATTTTGAATGACCTGCATTCTTGCCTTCAATCCCTTTCTTCCTTGTCATTGCTACTGAGGCAAATGCAATCAACTTGAGGCAAGACCAGGCGGCCATTAATTGCACGGACACCAAAAAGTTCCGCTGGCCATTTGTCTTACTAGTGATATTTATGTGTCAAGTGCCTGTGCATTCCGCTTGTACCGTAGACAATTCTGCCGTAGTGGTGAAACGAGGTGTTTTTGGTCATGAAAACTAAGCTTTTAGACTCTCGTTACTTATGCATTTTTTTCTGATTCTTACCAAATTTAACCTCCTACCAATTATTACTATCAAAACAGGAAAAAAGCTCCTCCCCAACGCAGCTTTCTTATTGTGGTAGCGTTTTGTCACAAATATTGGCTTATCACGTCACGCCATTGTTGACGATTGTCATTACATAAAAGGTCATGCCGCGAATCTCCTGCCAAAGACGTGAGCCAGCTTCTTCGCTTGCTGCCGTAGGTACTGCCATGTATCACACCACATGCACTACTACTGCCCTCGAGACTGCTAAATACTAGTGTCTACAAGATCGTCCGCTGTCTATTTTTTTTATCTTAGGCAATGATATAATATGATGGAACTTTTGAGAGGAGTATCGGCGCCTTTGAACGAAAAAGCTAAGTACCTAAAGGCAGTAGGTAGTAATTGCTCTTGCTTACATCGCATGCTGGAGTAAGTGTTGGCAGCTCTTAATATGGTGAGTTTAGTAGAGGAGAGATGCTAGCTGTACGCGTAAGTGTACGAGCTTGCTACTGATGCTCGAAGAAAAAGCAGCAGAAATAAGTGTATTGGCTAAAGGATTGATGGTCTCATTTTAAATAGAACCTGAATGTTAAATTTGAGGATTTTAATACCATAAAGTCGCTTCTTGCCTTTATTGTGGACAGGTATAACTTGACCCTGGCTAAGAGTGGTGGTCCGGAGCCAATTCTCACAACAGAGCTTTGGTGGGTCAAATTCTAATTCTGTTGAGCATACGGTCCTCTGAAAGGTTTTCCTCGACAGTTGCACGTCCATAAAAAAGAAAGTACCTAGGTACCGATAAATTCACGAAAATAAAAGCGACAACGCCGTTAAAACTTACCTTAGCGGAGATTCGCTGAAAGCACTAAATGCCTAAGACGCTAGAGATAGCGTAAGTGGCGAAGTATCACTTAAAGCAAGTAGCATAGCCTTGCAAGGAGAGGAAAAGTGTGCGAGACCCGTTTTGTTTTAAACCACATAAAGGTGACAATTGTCGTACACAGCAGGTGAGCTCCAAATGAAGATACCCCAAAAGGCGTAAAAGCTACTGAGCCTTGAACCGCTGAAATCCTGGTCGTGTTAAGGACAAAATATCGCAGAGGCAAATAGAACCTCCTCTTCACATACAAGTTTAGAATTCTATCTATGACGAAGATTTTTTGAATTGACCTTGAGTATTAAGACGTGGTGTCCATAAGACCTCCCACCGGATCGAGAAAGGTGTACGAGGTTGACTTAATGCCACGCACAAATCATTGGCGATGGTGGGCTTTTCGCTGCTTTTTCCGCAGAAAATATGAAGACTGGCACGGTGCATCGGTCGACTTCGCCGCAAAAATGGTGTGCACCTGCACAAAAGCCTATCCTATAGAAGAATGCGTTGCTTGTAAGCATGTCTAACTACACATTTTTCAATGCACTAGATTTGTCGGTCTACACTGACAATATAACTCACGCATTTAGTATGCTTAACACATGCTATGAGATCAACTAGCTATAGTACAAGGCATATCAAAACGCCCCGGATACGTTAATTGTCTCGTCACATAATTGTCTTGACGATCGCAAGCTTTCGCTGAATAATGTGCTCGTGTATAACCGCTCAGAAGCAGACCAGACGGCTTTGGAACTTTCCGAACACAATTTTATCAATGGCATACCGCTGCTTTTGGCTGACACTTTTTATGATTTCTAGAATCCATTAGTTGATGTCAGCAGTAGATCACGCGCAGAATAATGTCTTAAAAGGTGACAGTAAACTGGGTGCCTGGAAACGCTGCACTGAGACGTCATAATTGTGGGTCGTTTCGCTATCCATGTTAAAATTGCACTTAACAATGCGTTTCATATATCTACGGACTGGTACCCTCATACACGAAAGGCAAAAACGCCCTAGACTTCTGCTAGCATTAGAAACCTGAGTGCTTCCGCGATAATTGGAGGAGAGGCTTGAAAAAAGTCAAGTTAAGTTTACGACCAAATTTCGTACGAGAACGATATCGCGGATAGACGTAATCAGCTGAGCAGAAGATGCAATTAAATCCGCTCAAGACACTCAATCGAAATTGTCAGACAAATTGAAATATCTTTATCAAATATAATACCGTATTATTCCCAGAAATAATGTTTTTGGAAGTTCGGCATTTACGATCGGGATGTATTACCGGTTTATTCGACCTTGTGCAGTTCGAAGAATGCGTGGGCTAGCTCACTAGGGATAATCTGTCTCAAGGTTATTGCTGATACGGCTCTTTCGGATAATTTGCCTGTGATATCTGGTCAGCGGTCTTGCCATTAACAATCGTTTTATGTACTTACTCATAAGAATCTTTACAATCCTACTCTCAAGCAAGCGCTGAAGTGCTTCCGCACTTCTCTAAAGCATTGTCCTTCGCTCGAGCTTGCGATATACGGCAATTAAAGAGTGTCCATAGCTACTGCTATCCTCCTTTGAAGCTAAGACCGCGAGACTGTGCGCTTCAAACGACCTGCGATAGAGCACACTACGATTGGAAGAAGCCTCGCGAGTGATGACGCACGGCGGTTAGTCAAATTTCTGAAGCTCATAGAACGCACGCTCTCCAACTCCTCAAGGACCCGGGATTGCCTCAGGGAAGTCAAGCTCATCCCATGGGAAATCTTAAGCACGTGAACTACATCGCATACGAGTCTTTTTTTTCGGTAAAGGCGTAAGGATAAGGCAATTAGAAGTGCTTTTGAGCGCCTCGCATGAGGCTAGACATGCTCACAGTGAATCATCCTCGACCTAATCATTAAGCAGAGCGAGCCAATTGCGTCGTTTAAGACGCGTAATGCATTGTGTGCAGAAACATCAAGGCGCTAAAGCAGCATGCTTTTACACATTTTACTAAAATACACCAAATAAGACTCACATTTATAAACAATAATAAGATGCTAACTCTCACGTTGTATCAATGGTAAGATAATTGTGGCTCTTGGCTTGGCAGTGGGGGAAGTGGCCGAGCGGATTACTGATGTCGCCCCACCAACTACGTAAGCAAGTTAGAAACTCATAGTGTCTCAGCAACTAAGTTTTTGAAGACACTCAAGAGACAATACATCTGAGCGTCAGATTAATCAAAGAGCGATTCTGACCAAGTAAAGAAAGAATTAAACCAGTAAAGCCAAACATCGGTTCTTGTCGAATGCTTAAAATCTGCCTAAGAATCCAATCACTACGATTTGTATGACTAAACCATACTGCGCCCCATTAGACGATTCGCGCCTGATTTTCATTAGAAGATTTAGACACACCCAGCGCTCTAGGTAAGCTTACTTAAGCCGTGTAATGCCCGATTCGAATGAACGCGAGACGAGGCTCAGCCACGAAAACCCGAGCCATCAGGTGGGCGTAAAATTATGGTATGTAGATCTTGTATTATCCAACATTGCAACTATAGCTGTCCCTGACGACGCCCGATGAGTGAAGTCACAGCAAAGAACACGCAATGAGCCGCAAAGCAACCTCCTCATTTATCCCTCGATAACGAGGGAGAGCGTCAATATCACGTGCAGAGGGATGTCGTACGATGCCGTCTCCTGTTCAAAGCCAGAAGTCAAGAAGTGAAAAATGTTATCTCCTCCTCAGCTATTTATATAAAGCACTGTTTTGGCGTTATTGCTTCGACGGCAGCATTTATTAATCAATGAAGCCCCGCCTTGGATTAATTGTCTCGATGACAACGAATAAAGCCCCATCTTGGCGGTATTGCGCCGACGGCGTCGACGATTTTAACATGGTGTCTAGCGTCGTCGGCAAGAGTATGCTTCCTATTCCAAAGACTTGCGGCATAATGACCACCAGACCCCTTCTCGATAATCGTGATGACCGCTACGGAAGCGATCCCGCGGAAGAACGATGTCGCAGACCATAGATCTCTGGACAGAAGCTCGTTAATTATTGACGACGAGTCTTAAGCCGATCTAAGGTACCGCTTTACTCGCTTTAAATTGGTTTAAGCTGTCACGAAGTGCATGCAAATATGCGAAGAGACGCACTTTTGAACTCAACGCTTGCAAACAATTGTAACATCCTCTGACAATTTACGAGATGCAAGTTTAACCGGTTCGGCTCACTGAGCCGCCGAATGAGCACAGTACTTTGCATAGGAATTGCTTTGTGGATCTATTTATCTGGCTATGAAGATATGTCGGGTTCGAAGCCTCAATGTTATTCTGCACACAATCTCATAAGCGATCACGGACTGCTCATCGAGCACAAAAATGTCGCCCACCCGTCTCAACGAGATTATTATTCATTATCTTTGGCGCATTGAGCACGATTCTTTGATCAAAGATCGAGCACGGAGTGCGCAAGATGTGATGTAAGTGTAATGACCGCTTGATATTACACTGTGCGTAACGCACGGGCGTGCGAGTGTGGGCTTAACTTTTAACAAGGAAGGCTAATGCACAAAATGCGGGTGTGCTCTACGCGCGGCAAAATGTCATTAAGTAGCATAACATACTTACACCAAGATGATGCGTGGTTATTAGCCACGGTGACCACGACACACGACGTCAGAATGCTGTTTGGTTCAGACCCCGACATTGGTTAGATGCGGACGACAAGCTGGCTAAGGGCTTGTAATGTTGAAGGTTTACTGAGCATTTGTGCGGACTTTAAAAGCAGCACGAATTACAACGGTAATGTCTAGTCGGTAGTCAAAAGGCTCGAACTGTATGGATTATAAGAGTCTAAAGACTAAGCCATTCAGCCACAACATGCTTAAATTCGAGTCATATTTGTATGTTTCAAAGCCAAGAAACGACATTGTGCTGTCAATTTTCGTGTTGTCGAGCAGTCTAAATTGCCTAAGCTGAAAAGAGATCGCTCGATCTAAGCTAGCGTGTTGATTTAGTGGCAAGAAATCTCGTTACCAACGAGATGCCTGGATTTGATTCCCAAACGGTGCACTTTTGTGCCAAACCCTACGTCTAGCATCAACTGTATTTTTAAGGTACCACAATTGTCCACATATATTAGCCAGTTGTGATGCAGCTCTCTTCGCAAGCAAATATGCATATTAGCTCATAAAGCGACGCCCGTAATTTACTGACAAGAAGAAGATATGGTATGCATGATATTGTGTTCAGCGTTTTTGTTGGGCAGTGCGAATTGCTTGGGCTAAAAATCAATCGTCTGGACTGAGCAAGCGCCGTTAATTTAGTTTTAAGATATCATGTTGCCGAGAAGATGCTGCGACTTTGATTCTCGAATTTCACATCCAAATCAATTTTAATTTTAGAAATGTATGCGACCGTCCCATTAGCAAAACACTGAAATTGACCCCTTTTCTACTAATTTTTTCAAAGCATCAGCTATTCTTCTTTTGTCGACTGTGGGCGCGCAAGTTAGCACTCAAATTTGTTTATTCCAATATAGTATATTTGTGTAAAAAAAATGCGAATAGCCCACTGCTTCTGGCTCCAAACCAGGGCGTCCCAATTTTACTCGTGACCAAAAATTTCCGTATTATGAGGACGTGGCTTTTTTATTGGCCTCTTAAGCCTTGGGTCGAGACATAGTAGTCTTTTGGTTTGAGCCATGAATTCTAATGTACGGACCGAGAATATTATCACGGAGATTCAGTTCAAAAGAAAGTTTTCATTTTAAAACTTATTCCAGGTCTTTTATGTTTAAGAGCGTGGAAGGGCTCTTCAGGTCAGTTACACGAAAGTATAGTCGGTATGATAAAGATCAATGCGAGGTTGCAATCCCAATTTATTTTGCTAGCTCAGCATTGTTCGCGCGTACTTCAATGCTTTCAGAATCCGGAACAGTGCTAACCCACAATAGCGCTGGTGGGACGTCTTTGTTTACTTGATTCTGATGTATATTGGTTTGCTTCAAGAAACTCATAGTCTTTGCATCTGTTCTCTCTAAACTTTCTGCGACTGAAGTTGTTATCTAGAATCAGATATCTCAACGATTTTTTTTCTCTTTGACGATCACCGTTTGCCATGGTCCATGTTGCTATCACTTTTGTGGCGGCGTCTATTTCACTAAGCCACATTTGACTCACAAATTAACGTCTGCAACGCGTCAGCAAAAACTTTTTCTTACTCCTCGATTAAATTCAAGTATTTGGCGAAAAGTTATTTGTAGAGTAGGGCTACAAACAGGCTCTTTTTTCTAAGCTGCCTTTAATGGGTAGCTTCACGGCCTACATGATCCCAAGTAAAGACATTCGTGAGATCGCCGACTCGGGTTTGTCCCTATGAGGTTGAAAGTTGTCGAGTATAGTATCTTCCACTGCTAGGGATGCGACAAGCAGGAGCACATGATGTGTGCCTGAATTGAAGAAGCCGACAAAGATCTGCACAAAAGGATATGCTCAGTCCAACTATGATGAAACTGCTTAAGCTTTTAGCCAAAAGTCTGCAACATGAGCTACAACTTAGACGAAGTCAAAAGCAATAATGAGGTATCCACTTCGCTTTAAATTCAGCCTTCGATGTAGTATTTTTTGCTGAGTGGTTTGCCAATGCGGGAAATTAAAGTCACTTCAGGAAGAAGTTCAGTAAATGTGTTAAATTAGTCCGAGCCTAAGGCGTTCTCTTTTCATCGTTTCTGGTTGCACTTGGGCGGACCGGTCTTAGACAAATAGCGATGTTAATAGCACAGCAAAGTCCGTCACGTACCAACTCCGTCTGACGGAAGCATTTGACTGTCGTTAGCGCTGGCAAAGTCATAAGGATACCACTTCCGAGCGTTGTGCGAACATATTATCAATGTCAGCTAAGAAATATGGAAAACAAGCCGCCCGATGAGCTCTGACTCTTCCCTACATATTCTTCCTTAAATTTCATTCGGCACTTGATGCTTTTTTTTCACCCCGAGGTGATTTTGAATTTTTCAGTGGTCAGACCGCGCCCGTGTCCAGCTTGCCCAAAAGACGGTGACTGCAACTTCCTTAGCGAGAGAGTAGCTGACCATTTAGCTAAAAGATCTAACTCTTGGACAAAGTCAGCAAATGCATTTTACCCTAGGCTACAAGAAAGTTGATTGCATTACTGAGCATAAACTTGCGTCAGCTTATCCCAGGTGGGACACGCCGCCTTAGCTAAGGTATTGTACGCAAGTGCCCATTTGCATTATTTCCCACTGAGCTTCAAGTCAACTAGAGCTACTCAATTGCTCCGTCCACACAAGGAAGATATCATGACCATTTTGCCTACTCTGACCCAGGGCAAGAAATGAGCTTCTTTTGAATAAACCCTTCACGCTCATCGTAAGCAGCTTTGATGTGGGAGGGACATCTACATTTCACGGCGGTGTCATCGATACAGATGACTTCATCATCCATTGTATAAGTGGCTTTGATAGAGCACTCCTATAGCTAAACAACATTTCCGTTTGTACATTAATCGCGCTGAGCCCTTGCGCAACTACATGCTGCACCCTCGCGGGCACCGGCCATTCGAGGTGTCTTCAATGCTTCGAGGCACATGAGCATATTGCTCCATCCCCACATTAGTTCAGTCTTGAAGGCTTGGATGTTGGCTGACTACAAACGTTGCCAGGTGCATTGAGGTTGCCGTAGCTATTGCGTAGTGTGTACTTAAAGTCTTGACCTTCGCTATATGCAAAAATTTGATAGACAGCCATCCGCCTGACTCTAAAATGCCCAATATAGCTCTTGCGCTTCAAAATGTGAGCTGAAAATAAATTGAATTTATCATTAGAAATTCCGTGGTGTAACCTCTGTGTAAGTTCTATTTAAGATATTCGCAGTGGTGATAAGACAGACAATGGACTTTTACATGTCCTAGTAACAACATCAAATAGTGTGATCCACTCCAAGTTCGTTTTTTGTTAGCACAAATTTTTCCCGGTAGCGTCAAAGGTCTTTTTAGCGCGTATTCCGGCTACCTTGCTACGTTCCTCGTTTGCACAAAGCATAAGAAGCAAGTAAAAACTTTACCTGTCAAAGTGCAATACTGTAAAAAAAAAATAGATATAAGTGACGACAGCAAAGAAAATATGGAATTATCAAGAGCGATTGTCAAGGTCAGCGCGCCACTAAAGTTTACTCCAGCCTGCAGTAGCACAATAGAAAAATCTTTATTTTTACTGCTCAAGGAGCCAATAAAAGCCCCAGTAGCTTTTGACAATTTAAGTTATCACCCTTGAGTCTTTTTCCACAAGCACTTTGTTTCCTAAATATGGTAACAACACTAATATTGGTGGCTTAGCCATATATTGTGAGATAACGTACTTGGTACTCAAGGTACAGAATAATCATTTTCTATAGTCATTAAGACACTTCTTTGAAAAAGGTTGGGGTGATGCCCTCGTTCTAAGCGCGGGGGCTAAATGCTCGCGCGCTTCGGGCAGGTGCTCTCGGGCATCTGCAGGTCTCTAACGAGTCTCACCCTCGACGCGACGGTCTCCAGCACCAGAGCGCCACCTGGGCTCTTACCAAGTCAGAGATAAACAAAATAATGGAAGACCCTCACGACCTCGGTGCTGGCTGCACTGCCCGCCGAACGAGACCCGACACCACTCTATGCCGTGGACTAGCCAGACTGAGCCTAGCACGTGCATAACTTGGCAACGCGATAACGTAATACATTACATTACATTAATAACAGCTCTAATTTGCCGGCTTAATCAAACTGAACGGCTTGCCCACCCTTTTGTTGCGCATATGTTGCTGCTATTTGACGTTGTTCTTTATGTTGTTGAAGCTGACTCCTCAATTCTGTCCATGCTCTACTTTTGACCCCTTCGCAATAACAATAACCCCAAACGGTTCCCATTTTTTTGTCGCCCCTCCCAGTATGAGCAGCAATGTGCGGCAATTGCGCCTACGTCTCGGTCTCTTCGTGGTGCTCCTCCTTGCCGTCATGTCGCTCCTGTCCATGTTACCGATTCGCGAATACATCGCAATCGTCCAAGTCTGGGTCCACGCGCACGTTCTGTTAGGCACCGTGGGCCTCGTTCTCGTCTTTTGGGTCGCTGTGCCCCTCTGTCTCCCCGCCACGGCGTTCGAAATGATCGCGGGCTCTCTCTTCCGTCTCCCGCATGCAGTGGTGATTATTATTGTGGGCAAAACGGGAGGGTCGACCCTCGCGTTCCTATTGGGACGCGCCCTGGGCAATAACATGGTGGGCCCGTCCCTCGGGACCCATTTTCCAGCCTTTCAAGCCTTTGCCAACGTCCTCACGAGCCCAAGCTGGAAGCCCGTGTTGCTCTACCAGCTCTCGAGTCTGCCCAATCTCGTCAAAGTGTACACGTTGGCCATGACGCAAGTGTCCGTGGCTCGCTTCATGGTCTCGTCCGCGGTCGGCACGGCTCCGCACGCTGTGTTATGGGCCTATCTCGGCGGCCAAGCCACGGATCTCGCCGCGGTCGTGACGGGAGAGACGAGAGTCTCTTATAGTCAAGTGTTCGTGGCAGCGACAGGCTTCGTGCTGACCATCGGGGCCCTCACGTACCTCGGTCTGTACACTAAGCGACAGCTTGCCGACCTCCGCAAGCGCGAGCGGCGTCGTAGCGAAGAAGGAGTCGTGCTGGTGATTGAAGACCGGCCATTGCTTGCTTCGCCTTGTAGCAAACGGTAGGCTTTGAACAGTCAATAGCGAAGCGATGGATGCTAGTAAGGCGTGGCAGCGGCCTCTTGCATCCTTTCCGTGGCTTTGACCTTCACGGAGACGAGGTGGCAGGCCATCGCGTTGCGCCCACTTCGCGGTCGACGGCTTGCCCGCCATCACGTGCATCAGGTGCAAGACATGGACGTCGAGACGCAAAAGCTTGCGCTGCTTGATTAACGAGTCAAGGAGGACGTCGAGAGAGCCGAGACGGTGGAACAGACGCGCCACGTGAGCGGAACATGCGTCCAGGAACGTTCCTTCATTGCGTGCGTGAGGCAAAAGGTGCGGCGGCGAGACTGGTGCCCGTGTCCCGTCGACTTGATGCCTTGGATGCACTAGCGTGGCCCTGTTGAAGGCCGTGGTGGTGCTGATGAATGATTAGTACGCCAAGACGCGACAGCGTGCGATGGCACTCCAGCACGTGGCTCGATCTCGCACGGGAGCTGAACAGACGTTGGACCAGACGGAAGCTGGACTGGGTCGCGTTCGAGACCGATTGGACGCTCACAACTTCGACACGAGCTCGTGCATGCGATTTAGAGAGACCATGTACGTGCGGTCGGGAAGAGTTAGGCTGGCCCGCCACGAGTGTTTATGCTATTCCTTGGAGCAAGATGGCCGGACGGTACGGCAGGATGAAGGACGGCGAGAAGCCGGTGGGGAGGAAGAGAACCGGCTGCGACTGGATTCAAAGCCAACGACCAGGCCTTGGCAACGCGCCAAGGCGTTGTAGCGAAAATTGACTGGCGTCGAGGAGAGCACGACCGAGATGTGGGACTCTGGCAACGCTTTTGCCGTGTCGGGTACACGATGAGGTTTCGACGTGAGCTCTAGAACGAGGTGCGATGAAAGGGGTGGCTGGCAAGTGGAAAATGCTCATGCTCGTACTCCTCGCTGACTAGCTTGCCACGCTCGGCTCGAAGCGAGGTAGGACGACGAGGGGCAACCACGTACGAGATTCGAGCTGCTCTCTTGCATACAGGATGGACGTAAACGTTCAAAATGCAGCCGCAATGACGGGTGGCCGATGGTCGCGCTCGATGGAAACGGAGCTCGCTTGTGCAGAAGCTTTGATGGAAAAAGACAAGGATGCGTTGAACAGCTATCGACGGACGGAAACGGTGCTCTCGAGGGCTTTAAACGAACGAGAGGTGCGTGTTGTTTACGCTGTGGAAAGGAGACGCGCACGTCCGTTACTTAGGCTGCCTGTGGTGCGTTGCAACAAGTGGAGCACGAAGCGCAAGACGCAGTCACGCTGTTGCTTTGAGCGAACGCAGGGATGTCATGATTGGCGCGACCAGCGTTTTGAGGATGAAGTCGAGCGTGCTGTCACGAACGACTGGCAACCGCGGACGCGTGGCTCTTGCAAAAGCCAAAACAGAGTACGAGACGGCAAAAGGCACGTACGCACGCGTCGACTGCGTTCATGGACTCGATCGTGGTAACAGGTCATGGTGAGCGTGGGTACCATCCGAAGACGTACCACGGTTGTGTGGCGGTACTCTGGTGTACCGCTGGCGGGTATGAAACACTAGATGAAAGTAACCATTAAGTCTTGGAATCAAAATCTATACGTCGAATAGGTAAAGGTGCCGATTTAGATAAAAGGAAGATTTTCATAGATTTCAACTGGATTATTTCGTTTCATGCACGTCATGTGCAGCTGGGATCTAATGTTTACGAGATCGCATTGTAGTCGCGCGATCATGCCGCGAGCTGTTCTTTGATTTTGGCCTTCTTGTTCTCATGATCAAAATCATACTTCTTGAGGTTTGCTTTGTATTCTCTCCAGAGTCTCCATCGTTTTCGGTAATAGTTCACCCAGAGCTTTATTCTCTCCCACACTTCCTCCATCTTGAGTTTACCAACACGGGCATTGACTCGGACCCATTTTAAGGGTCCACGCCCTCTCTCCTCTTCGTCTGCTGTCTGTGGCAAAGTGGAAAAGGGAGAAGTGGAGACAGAAGCCGACGTTGCTTCACGTAACGCGTTGGTCGTGGACGCGACCTCGAATTGAGACCACGAGAGCACAGCGAAGAGCACGATGACGTGCAGCCGCTTCATCGCGGGGGTTGTGACAAGAAAGTTGGGGAATAGCAGCTTTTATCCATCCCTATAAAACAATAATCTACCAAAACTGATCCCAACATGAGAAAAAGTCCATATGATAATCCATCTTCAATTAGTATACGGTTTGTACCCAATTCACGTTCTGGAAGCGATAGTATACATCGGTGTAGCGATTAGCGTTTAAAGTGGTGCAGGTGACGCACATAAGGCAACACCTTAAATGCATAGGCCACCGCAATAGGTGGAAGTGGTAACTACTTGAGCTTTGCATCAGTAGATGCAAATATCTTAATTTTTTTTCACGGCAACATTTCTGATTCTGCCGGCAAAACGTTCTTTGTACAAAGACTGCTCTCTCTATGTTAGAAAAAAAGGGTCACGTACGATGTGCAAGCCGGAGGATTTCTTCTCGGTAGTCTATCTACCATTCACACATTTCTGGTACGCGGGTCGAGTCTTTGATGAAGCGATACCAAGTGATCCTCATCGTTGCCGTGCTGGGGTTAGTGAGTCTTGAGCTTGTCGCCTCGACCAACGAAGTGCAGAGAGCGTCAACTGATGCCCCCGACACTCTCTATTCGACTCGACAATTAAAAACCACTAGTGAGGGGGCTCGACAATTAAAAACTACAATTGAGGGGACTCGACCAACAGTTTTCCAGAAAGTGATTCTTTGGTTAAAACTCATGTGGCTCAGACTTACAGGATGGGTGAAACGACGTGAGGTCGGCAAGCACTACAAACGCCTTAAAAAGAATTTGAAGAGACAATACAAGTGGGATAAAGCCGAGATTAAAGTCATTTATAAAGCACTGAGGCAGCAAGCAAGGATGAAGTAGAGTTGCAGTGCAGTATCAAGTGTAGAAGATGTAGCAGCAGCAATGACGATTATATTTTAAATGGGGTATGTGTCTTAAGTACTACATACGTTGTTTATTGATATATAGGGCCTTAAGGCCACCAATAATTATCCATGTGCTGTTATTGCAATTTAAAAAGCGAAATGTTTGAGGTGAAAGACGTGTGGGAGATAATTTGAGTTAGTTTCCTTTCCAACGAGCAGCAAGCCGCAAAATTCCAGACGCAAATGTTCTGCCTATGCAATATGAGCATTACACCTACGCTTGCGGCAAATCTAGCGTCTTTTTAAAACAGCGGTGTCAGTCCATTTATTCACACTAAACTAACACGACTGGAAGCCCAATTTGCCGTATTGGAGGGTGCTCTGAACATCGTTTTTTCACTATTACAGTGGAAGCTGGATCATTATCTCATTCATACATTTATCGTGGTGATGTTATGGCCTTGTTATTATACCTTTTTGGCATACGCCACTAGCGTCCACTAACAAATTGATCCGACTTAAATGTTCTTTATCGTAGCATAATGGTTGAAATTGTCAATACTTCGACGAAAGTATAGGCTTAGTGCCTGGCCTCGCAACCTTTACGCGCATTTAGTGTGACCTAAGTCAACGCCATGAAAGCCTTGATGTCCCTACTTCATTGCGTCAAACGCCTATAACACCGCGCATGACGGATCTTTTTGGTATGTAATGTAATGTATTACGTTATCGCGTTGCCAAGTTATGCACGTGCTAGGCTCAGTCTGGCTAGTCCACGACATAGAATGGTGTCCGCATACGTCGGGTCTCGTTCGGCGGGCAGTGCAGCCAGCACCGAGGTCGTGAAGGTCTTCCATCATTTTGTTTAGCTCTGACTTGGTAAGAGCCCAGGTGGCGCCCTGGTGCTGAAGACCGTCACGTCGAGGGTGAGACTCGTTAGAGACCTGCAGATGCCCGAGAGCACCTGCCCGAAGCGCGCGAGCATTTAGCCCCCGCGCTTGAAAGGTGGGCGTCACCCCAACCTTTTCCGAAGATCTTTTTGGTCTAATCATTTCTAACAGGGATTATTTGTTGCAGACAATGTAGTCGCTTCAGTTTAAGATGATTGGCCGCAACGAACAATCCTTGGTATTTATGGTCCAATCCCCTCGTTTCCGCAATAAATTGCTCCTTTTGTGCCATCGTTGTCCCCGCTCTTCTTTCAACACCTTCACAAAATGGTTTGTACTAGACAAAACTTTTTTGTACAAAAATTGCTCTTCTTATGTTTGGCAAAAGTGTCATGTAAGATGTGCAATTCTTATCAGTAGTCTTTCATCCTCTAACTTCTTGTCCGCGGGTCGAGTCTTCTATGAAGCGATACCAAGTGATCCTCATCGTTGCCGTGCTGGGGCTCGTGAGTGTCGAACTCGTTTTCAAGACCAATACATTGCAATCGGCTTCCACCAATGTCCCTGACTCTTATTTTACGACTCGACGGCTCAAAACTACGAGTGAGGGGACACGACCGACAATTTTTCGGAAAGTGATTCTTTGGTTTAAGCTCTTGTGGCTCAAATTTACGGAATGGGTGGAAAGACGTGACCTCGGCAAGCGCTACGAGGGCCCCATCGAGAGCATGAATAGAAAATACAATCAAGATAAAGACGAAATCAAGTACGTTTATAAAGCACTGAGACAGCAAGCAAGGATGAAGTAGCGTGGGATTTACGTCAGCTTCAGTGGCAAGTGGACAGACATTTAGCAGCCGCAATGAGCAAGCAGCAAGCCACAATAGTCCAGACGTGGATCGTGCGGCGGGACTAGCGTCTCAACAAGACTCTCCGTCATCAGTACATTTGTCGTCTTTTTCACAATAAATTTACACGACTGAAGCTGTGAACCGGCAACATGGAGGTTCGTCCCTAAATCTCTAAACAATTTTCTTGCTAATACGTGTATCATTGACTCTGTAAAACCTCGTTCATCAATTCATTGTGGCATTGTCATGGCCTTGGTAGTATACAATATATTGCATACGCCGTACCGACCACCATCCGAGCACGTCACTATAGCGTTCACTTTCACGTAGTCATCCAAACTTAAGCTTCTCCATGGCAGCATGTCCGACGAGGGTGTAGGCTACGCGCCTTATCACGCAAGCCTTCGCAACGTCGATTTAATTGAACGCGTTTAACGCCTAAAATACCGCGCCTAACAAATATGTTTTGAAACCACAAATTTACCCATGTTCAATTATTTCAAAAATATGATTCAATAACTTGCTAATGTGATGCCACCATTATTGTCAATAATGGTGGCATCAGTTCACAATTAAGCGCACCGCAACTCAATAACAGTGATCCTTAATCAATTTATACATTCACAATTACGTATTGAGTACTCGTTGACACTCCACTTACTCCTTCTTGCCGTAAAAGAGACCCCACTTTTGATCGCCCTCGCCGCACCGAACAATCTTGGCCTCCCACCCGTCGACAATGTATTGAAAGTCCGACTCACTCGTCTCGGCAATGAATTGCTCCTTCTGGGCCATCGTTCGCGCGAGCTCTTCTTTCAACACCTTGACAAAGTGGTGCGTCCGGTCTTCCGCCACCACGGACGAGAACCCCACTGCCTCCAATGTCTTGCCATACTGAGACGGAGACAATAAATGGTAGCCACGACTCGCAACGTACGCTCGAAAGCGCGTCGATGGCTCTTGCTCGCCTTGGCAATAGTCGGAAATGAGGACGCGACCTCCAGGCTTTAACCAGCGATAGAACTTGGCAAACAACGCTTGCTTGTCCTTGATGTGTAGAATCGTGTCCCGAGAGTACACGACGTCAAACGACTGGTCGGGAAACTCCTTCTTCGTGGCGTCACAAATCTCAAACTCAACGTCAATCGTGGGCTCGGTCATGGAGGTTTCAAGCGCACGGTGAATCATGTTGGTCGAGAGATCGATCCCGAGCACCGAGACGTTGAATTGCCGGGCCATGTAAAAGTCCCCGCCTCCAATGCCACAACCCACGTCCAGGACTCGCTCCCCTGGTTGCAGGTCGAGTTTCTCGACAAACTCGGTCGTCGTGGTCTGGCCACCCGTACTGACGTAGCCTGGTCCAAAGATCTTTTCGTAGCGCGTGATGCTCTGATTCGAGTATTGTTGCTCGTCGAGAAATTTCTGAAACGTGTTTACGGATTCAATGTCGTTGTCGGACCCTTCTTTGATCGCTTTTGTATAGCAAAAGAAAATCTGGCCATTGTTCTTCTTGATTTTGCGGTAGACGGCAATGCTACCAGACGACTCGAGGTTGAAAAACCCTAGACTCCCATTCCCTTCCTTGGCTACCACTGACCCAAAGACGCCAATATAAAACGCCGGATGACGATAGTGCGTTGGATTCGAGCTCCGTTTCACGTCGCCCGATTGCTTAAAGCAAGATTCGCGGAAAAAGAGGTGGCCACCAGGACGGAGCCATCGAATGGCTTTTTGCGCAAATTTTTCGACTTCTTCATCCCCGAGGTACATGAAGAGCCAATTGGAAAAGATCACGTCAAACGAGTGGGGCGTGGCCTCAAAGTTCACGACGTCCTGGCACAGAAACGTGACGTTGTCGAGATGGCCATTGGACGTGACATTGGCCTTGTGGAAATCCTCGATAAACTCGACGGCCGTGACGGTCTTGGCTTGCTTGCCAATGAGGGACGTGAAGCGCCCGATCCCGGCCGCGATCTCGAGGACGTCCTTGTCTTGCATGGACGGCGCGCGCTCCAGGATCTCGGGCACTTCCAGTTCATGCAGGACCTGGGCGTTCGTGTCGAGCATCATGGACTCAATGTCCGTGGTGCTACTGTGCTCGATCCAGTAAGATTTCATCTGCTGCCGCGTCTTTTGGGCCCGGGTCTCGATCGTCATGATTTTAGGCGCGGTTTTGGGAGTGGAAATATTAAAAATGACGAGATAAGGGTGAGCGTGTTGCACAGTTGCTACTTGAGGAAGGGCAAGCCGGGAGTCGATAGAATCGACTGAGCAAGAGGCCCCTGTGATTTTGCAACTGCGTGTTTGAGGGGCGTCAGTTCGTGACTGATATCAGGGGAAAGCTTTGCTGCAGTATATTACCAAGCTGCGAGTTATGGCCGTCAGACTGGACAGTGTAATCGACGCGACATGCGTGGCCGTGCGGGATTGGGTAGGCGATTGCTGGTACTGAAATTAGGTGACGTCATAAAATTGGGGTCAATATGAAGTGGCCTTATCTTTCATGCAATGATTGCTCTCTATTCTAAACAAGAGGTCGAATCAATAGGATGGCTTGTAATGTTGCGTCGATTTGCTATGTGGAGTGCAAACGAGCGATCGTGAGTTGGTTCAGAGCGACAGTCCCAGTGCGAGTGGAGCTTTGGAAGCGGTGTTTGTCATCAACGGTGTGTAGATTGATGGGGGGTGGTACCGTAAACGGCTTCACGGCGTCAAGTGGATTGTGGGGCCTAGCTAGATAGGGTTGAAATTTTGCACATTGGCAGTAGGTACACCTGTGCAGCTGATCCAACAATCTTTGAAGGTACATAGAAGCGTTTGAAATTTAAGGTATTGATTACCAAATGCTAAGCCTTGAGGATCCCCTTTGACGTGTAAATTACATTTAGTCAAGCTTTAGTGGTAAAAGTTAGCTTCTAATTTAAGGGATCCGTAAAAGGAGGTCGCTTTTCGGGCCCGTTTCGGCAAAATAGGTCTTGAGAAAGTCGTCTGAGCGAGAACGCGCTCTGATCGCTTTACATCGCGCACACACCTCCGCCTTCGGACGATAAATGTCGAATTTACCTGGCCCTTTGCCCGCTCAGGCCGCGAAGACGCATGAAAGCGTTCATTTTCGGACTGCAACCCTAAAGGTGTAAGTCTAAGTGCAAATTTACCGACAGTACGAAGAGCGTCCGTCAAACAGAAGGGAAGCGCATGAATTGGTGGGGCAGAGACCCGAGCCGGGATGTTCTCGTTGACGAGGTCACCAAAGTTTGGAGCCCTAATGTAAGAGGGCGAAGCCAATGACGATCCAGGGGCCAACTTCGCTCACGTAAAGGGTGAAGAGCCATGCGACTCGCCCACTGGCGGCATCGATGCAAGTCGCCATCCAGTGAGAAGTATGCAAAATCTGAAAAACGGGTAAGACTCGAAAGACTAGGGCTTTTAAAGTGGAAACTTGCCGCTGCAGGGAACGGTGCCAAGCAGCACACTCACCTATTTGTACACAAGGAGCACTCTGTGAAAGCTGGCATTTATCTACAGCCCTTGACTCAGTAGGAACTCTTGTTCCAGCGCAAGTTGACGGCATGCTTTTAACACCGCAGCGAATTCCGCTCAATTTTTTTACTTGTTTTATGATAAGTCTATAGGGCTCACATTTTTGCTTCCTTCATACGCTACTCACTTCAGCCAAAAGATTGAAGAAGAGAATGGCTTCGACGGGGTTAAAGGATACAATTGCGTTTCTCTTCAACACTGGCACCATTATAAGAAAATTGATCCTAATCGATGTTTAGGTTGTCCTCTAACAAGCTCCATTCGAATACCAATTACCTTGGACGAAGTACTTGACATAGGGTCAAACACAATACACCTCTGGGATGTCTCGACTTCGACAAAGGGCCAAGCTCGGCGCTGAGACAAAAATTTTGAGCGTTTGTTCAAAATTAATTTTACCACACCTCGACGGGCCACTAGAAAGACCGCGGCTACAAACGGAGCATCCGTTGCTTTCGATTTGAATTGCAGCGGTCACGGGCTTGTCGTGTTAAAGCCGTTTCGACAGTTCTGTGGAGCAATATAACCGTGTATCTTCAAAGTAGCTACCGGAAACCATGTGAGGGTCTCTATATTCCACGATGCCCACAATTCGGATGTGCCTTTAGTCTTTTTAGACGGCAAAAAGCAAAGACTGGTCAACCATGCGTCTCTTTATGACCCAGTGTACACACTGAAGATTGCTCTTGGGGTGGATGAATCCTAGCAGTCAGGCCACGGCCTATTCTGGACAGAGATTTAAGCTACCAGAACCCACGCGCTAGGACTAAGCTGTCTATATCGCGGGATGCTGGTAGCAATCCGACCCATATTGGGACCATGTTCCGTTTCCCTCATTACACTATGGGGCTTTTTTGGTCAGTGGGGCGTCCCCCACCCAAACTACCTAATTGGGCGCGTTTTGGTAGGGCGGTCACACACTCGGGTGTGATGGCTCGTCCACTTTAGTGACCTATCTCCGGCTGCCTTAATTCGGATCCTATGGGTTCGAAACAGGTACATCCCGGTCCTGGGTCAAACGGCTAACCGCTCGAGCCACAGGGTCGGTTGGCTTATTCGGGACAGACCCGGATTCTTATGGCTCTTTACTAAAGTAGTATTTTTTTGAAGCTGTGAGTCAGGATCTTCACGGTCGAATCGAATGCTGTGCGTCTCAGCATGAGATCCTTAAATTTTGTTCAGTAGTTGTTGTTTTTCGTTGTAATGACCGGACTTTCAAGGCGAACAACCTCATAAATACGCGACCTCTTACACTTATAGTCATCACGGTGGGGGATATGAACAATGTTGGCCACAGCAACTAGAATTCATATGAGGACCGGAGTCCTGCGCTTTCAAGACGTCACACATACAATTGTATGGCGTCAACATCGTCTTAATAAGGTGCGAAAGTGTACGCCGATTTGTGCTTATCCACGACCAAGGAAGGTCCGGTCAAAATATATATTAAACTAATTGATACTACCAAGGCTATCCTTTCTAGCAGTAGCTGTTTGTCGAGGAAAGCTTTATCGCCTTTGATAGACGTTCAAAGTGTTGACCTGGTACTTTATCAAATCCATCTAGAGTGGATGCAGATGTATTTTTTACCCCACAATAGCCCACATTTGAAATGTCAAGTTACTCTTTCCGTAAGGAAATGGTTGTGCAATAAAACCTTGGTAGGAAAGGTTTTGTGAGCCATTTCCTCTCTTAATTTGAAAGCTTTTGTGCCTGTTTAACGAAACAAATCTTTGCGCGTTTACATAGAAAGTGTAGCGTCCGTTAAAGCGCGAGCCGCTTCGTTGAGTGCAAACACAGCTATAAAGAGCTTATTGGTCCACTAATGTGACCTCTTAGTGCACACAGAACGCAATGTGTCCGCTAGCGCACAGTTGACACATTTTACCGGCTAATCTTGATGCTGTAGACAATATCAAGTGCTTTCGATATTTGAAGTAGAATTTCTTAAATAATGCGGTAAGCTGCGGTTCCTTTTGGACACCGTTATGTCCAAAAAGCGATTCTACTTTAATACCGTATCTCTAAACAGCCCTGCTACTTATTTTTGAAAATACCGGCTAAAGTAGGTGCCAAATGAACGATCTTGCCGAACGAGAATTCTGGTCTTCCAACAGTCTGCCGGTAATGGCAGGTCCTGTAGACAAGCTGACGTATAAGCCGCGGGTTGACCCCCTGGTAGTCGTTTCACCCACTCGTACATGGGGGCGTGGTTTGGAAAATGATCTTTTCTATGCATAAATGATTAACTCTTGGAGCATTATGTGCTTTCGAATGCAAAATGTAATCCAGTGCTTTGTCGCTTAGAGCAACGAATCGAGCTGGATCTACCTGATCTCTTCTACAGTGAAGCAAATCAACAGAGAGCTGCGAGTGTGATCGCTGTTAAGGAAACAACCACTTGGTTTGACAATTTTGCCTGTTATAAAGATTTGCTTTGAATACTTCGATTTGGCATTCATTTGATATGCCTGACAAATGCATTCGTCAATATATGGTCCAACTAATGATCTAACATGCTCGATAATACGTCCACAAACCCATTAACTTTGCGGGCTGATCTTCAATATGGAAAAGCTAATCCAGAAACAGTGATAATAATCTGGCATTTTGTGGGACAAGTGAGGTAAATTACCGCCGTTCCTATATATACTTGTCAAAACAAACCACGAAGGGCGTAAAGCTCAAAAGACGCCCTTCGCGCTTTACAGGGCATGCTTAATGAAAAGTAGCTCCATGCCATGAGTGGGATAGATTCCTTTGGTAGCAAGAGCAAATAATGAGATGACTCGCTCGTCATCGAGTTGCAATTATGTTTAGTCAAAAGCGTCGCAAAAAGTATTGAGCTGCTTTGTCTTGACCAGAAACACCTCGGCTGAAGGCTTTTCGGATACTGTTGAAAGCATTCTAGTGCTGGTTCTCCCGACACCACTTAACATTTGCTATCAATGAACCGGAAAAAGGCTTCGTTGGACCCGCATAAATAGTACTGTACTTGCGCGCAACTGATCATTTTCTTTCATTACTTTGAAATGCATCTGAGAAATTAATATCTTCTCCAGCGCAAGGCCACAATTGTCGGTGTTGGCATATTTTATGCTGGTTCTCATCAATCTATATCTTTCTTCATGTAGCCGCCAATACCGACTGATCTTCTTCATAGCAGCTATGAACAAACGTGTCTTTCAGGATAAATCCCTTAATGGTCGACACAACTGTGCGTCCAGCGATTACTATTTGCCGGGTGCCCAAAAGCCCTTGTGGCTTTCTTATATATTCCCATGACATAACGCTTTTGGCGTACAAATCGCTGTCAAGGGTTGACCCGCCTCCTCGTTTGGATTTGTTAGTGTCGGTGTCTATTTAGTACTAAATAGCTTACGCCAGCGCATACTGCTTAACAACACGTCTTTTCTTGTAATTTATATTTGTGTAGTACCACTGCAGTGTGTACCTTGTTACAGGGATAAAACGATCACACCGTTTTGTCCGAATTACAAATACAGAAAGTTAGAGACAAGTGCAGAGATTACGACACCCGGACGAAGCTATTCTTTGCCTATATGGCGGCAATGAGCTCAAGCGGCACTCATATCAGTTATCGTTGTTTGTTGACAATCCTGACGCGAGACTTTTTACGGGATTGGCTTCTTTAATCGATACGATTTCTCGTAATGGGTCACTGCAAGTGTTCCTTTGCAAATTCTCCTTTTTTAGTATTTGGTGGAATCTCTCGGCCCAGGCGCACCGTACGCTTCCATGAGTCTAATCAAAAGCATCTTTGTCAAAACGAAGGCTGTTTTTTTTTAAATAATTCGTCTTTAGACACTCTGTTTCTGAAATATTGCTGCATTTTAGCTAGGTTCAGTACTTAGTACCTTCAATCCTTGTTTCAATAACTCTGTTATTTCTGGTAGTGTCTATAACTAAGGTGCACCGGATTACTAATCGAACTTTCACTATTATTTGTGGACAAGGTCTCTTTAAAAGCACAGGGTCGTTTGTGACACACAGATTTGATTCTGTATTCTATCTTAATTTCTTCAAGCTAAGCTATGGCATCCGCTTTTGGTACCCACCTGTGCTTCTATATACCACACTATGTCTTGCAGAAACTTGTAACCCGCTTTTGGAGCTTTTTACTCGCAGAAGAAGGAGTTATATTATCCTCTCTGCATTTATGTATTTCCTCGTTCTAAACGCATATTAGATCTTTCTTGTTTCCGACTAATAAAGCTTCTTTTTTCACCTGTGCAATTGTGCTACGCACATTTAAGCTGTTACCTTTAGTGTCATAGGTAGCTGCATCTACTAGCAAACGTTTAATCCTTATGTAATTTTTAAGACATCGACACATCTACCTTCTTTACCTCGTATCAAACTCGTGCTTGCACATTGCCAAGCTTTATTCAAGTAAGCCGCTAGCACAACATAGGCGGATACAAGACTCAGCAAAACCTTGTTGCGCGGTACGGAGTAGCTAGCATAAATGGCTCAAACTGCCAATCAAATCGGGGATTGTACTATCTTTTTTACAACAGGTTCAAAATTAAGTCATACTTGGCCATGTCAAGGACAGGAATTGACGCTGTCTACAAACTTCACGGCCATTTTCATATGTAAGGTCGTCTAGGACTATTCCATACATCAATCAAACCGAAGCTAGCTAAAACTCACTGTTCTCTTTGTCAATCTATTTGAGCTGACGACAATCATTTGCCGGTGTGCAGATTCCGCGGCTTGTTAGATCATTAAAATACGGAAAGAGTTTTGTGCTATCGTGCACCCGCGCGCAAAAGCAGTAGTCCACCACTACTGACTCCTCTTTCAAAATTCGTCAATGTCGTTTATGACCACGAGGACTATGATCGTGTTAAATACGACACCCCAATCTTACTGGTGAAAAGCGTTTTCTTGCTTCTGACGGAGTAGCTTCGGCCGCTCAATTAATAGTTTAGCAAGACAAAGATCTACTTTGTTGGCTTTACCAGGATACGCACGGACGATGACCCTTGCCACAACATAAGCAGCGGATGATGCTGATGAACGTATTCAAGACTCGCTCTATTTTGCAGGTCCTTGAGTACCACTGCTCGGATCCTGTTAAACAAGGAAATGCGTGCTCGTGGTACCTCAAACAAATGAAAAAGGTTCGTCTCTGCGCTTCTAAGAGGCCGGCCTATACGTACATCACTTTTAAACATTGCTACCCTGACATATTGGTCCTGCATTAGAGACCGTCAGCTTTTTTCTACTTTTTCTGCTTGCAGACAAGAAAATGTGAGAGCTGGAGGAACTTAGAGCTTGTTTAATCTTCACTTTTTATTGTTAGTTCCTTGATAGAAAAGTACTTTACGGGTGAGCGTCCAGCTTTTGGCATTTTTGTTTATGTATCAAAGTGCTAGCACCACGTGCTCTTTGAAAGAAAAGAAACACATTTTAAGGCCTTCTTATCGGCTTCTTCATTTAAAAAATTAAATATCAATTTTTTTATCTCTAAAAGTATATAGGATTGGTATTTGTCTTATATCCCACATTAGACGCTACTGCCGAGACCACCTGAGCCTGTGAGCATCGACTTTTCTCGTAGATTCCGAACGTCGTTTCGCTTGCATAGCTCGAGTGATGTATAATTCTAACTTTCCCATTCAGCGTCACTCAGACGACTTGCTAGATTCTGTGGGTCTGGGAAAATAATTGTCTTCGCAGTTCTCCATTTTTTCAAGCAGCTAGAACACGCGATGACCTTCGCTCTCTACGATCAAAACGTATGCTTGATGGATCACAGAGCACAAGCTTCATTGGCTGCGCCAATAGCGCCTACTTTCGAGTTTTAGCATGGGAAGCCAAAGTTTTCATATTTAAAAAGGATCAATAACTTGGGCTTTCCTTTATAAATAAAGGAAGAAGAGATAGCCACTAGAGCGACCTTGACCATGGATGTTTTGATGCGCAAGACGTTAGCACTCTCTCACTTAAGAGGCCGAGCTTTAAGCTAGATCGTCACCTGGCAAACAGTTATACTTGTCCCGAGAGCACATGAATAAATTTATAGGCTCCGGCAAGACCGGAGCTCTTCCAGAGCTCATGCTTTCTTGCCTGTAAGCAAGAAGACGTGATGTGCTAACGAACTAGAAAGACTGGTGCTGAGGCGCCAAAATGCTGCCAAGATAAGCACTATCCACAGCTTACGCTGCGGTCTAGTAGGACACGTATATCTTGACAATCCCGTAGGAGGTCGACGCGATATAAAAGTTCTCTTAAGAACTTGACAGTTTGCTGTCAAAGCCGCTATTTCTAGTGCCGAGTAAGCACTGGTCACCAGTAGGAGCGCGCGCTCTTTTAAGAAGGACCTCAGTTTTCAAGATGGGTGTGTGGTAGGTACACACAAGAATTATTAGCTCCGCTATATCGGGGTGATGTACAAAGCTTTTAGTGTATAGTCTGCGTCTTTGGGGAAGGTGCAGAACGGTTGCTTGTTGATGATCTCAGCACCTTTTGACCGTCTATCTTGCGTGGCGATTATTACAGCGAGCACGTTGCTCGGCAAAATGTTGGAAGATGCGGGTAGCCATAAACATCATACTTACCTTTGCTGTAGTTGACGCCAGCGTTTAAGTGTCGACTAGTATCCAGAACTCGATTATTGATGCTACTGTATGTCTCCCATGAGTAAGTTGTAAAATATCCAGCCATAAGTGCTATTGATGTGTGTTCCAGGCATACTATTGTGTTTTAAGTTGAGTCTCTCTCAAGAAGGTTGTTGTCGGTCAAAGGCTGAAATCTGTCTCGGCTATTCGGATGCCGTCTGAGCAGCCTTGTAAGCTGACCAAACGGCAGCCGTCAGTGGAAGCAAACACTCGCAATTGGAATCGGCAGTACACTATCGCTGTTCTACACTATATGCGAGCTGAGCCAAGTGCGTACGCGCAAACTTCTAAGACACTCCTGAAAAGACGAGCGGCACTTGACAATGAGAATTATTACATTGCCCATAGGTTTCTTCTGGAATTGCTCCTAGGCTGCTATGCAATTGATGCCTCCTCGATTTATGAATGGCTGTGGTTTAAAATCAGGCTTAAAGCTGATAGTATCACTTGGAAAACTCGAAAATTTTCACTAGATCTATTTCGCTAGAATGGCAGCCGTTTCTTAATCCTGGGTAGCAAGCTTCAAAAGCTTTATGACCGCGAATTTACTTAAGCTATTAAGATGTAGTCCAAATAATCTCTTTGTACGCTTCCTTATTGCTTCAATTTGTGCGCGTCTCATTGGATATTGAAAGCATGGCTTACTCTTGCACTTGACGAATTGACATGCATCGCAGCAAACTAGAAGATTCTTATATCTCCACTCTTAGCAGCTAAAAGTAATTTGGTACCATAAAGCTTAGTAAAGAGGCATGTGAAAACGCTATTAGACGCAGTGAATTGGTACTTAAAGTAAAGAGTCATAACTTACAATCAATGCAGCATTTTTAAGGCTGAACAAATCTGTCAATAATAGAATCTAATATAACCCACTTCTTATAATGACGGCAAGACAACGGTATGTGAAAGTTACGGAACGTGTTTTGTAACAGCGTGACACCCATCGGTAAACTTTTTGCGAGGACTGAACCGTAAGGGGACGCAGCATAGTCAGAAGACATCATGCCTCTCATAAGCGTGTTCAGCTTTAAATCGGCGATTAAACATCTATGCGACGCAGAGCGCATGAAGGTGCTGTAAAGAAAGCGTCGCTAGTTTAATTATACAAGGCTTTAAACTACCGGTTCAACCATGGAATAAAGAAGTGATAACGTTTTTAAAGTCAAAATACCCAAAATCTGCGCTCCTCAAATGTTAACTCTTTCGCTTTAATTTTAAGCCGTTTTTCTTACCTTCGATACCTAGAATTAAGACTTTACGACTGCCAGGTATTTTGGCGGGAAAGAATTCCGTCACCGAACATGTACCATTAGCCAATTGAGCGCTCCTCGCACCTGTCGTCGCGCAAGTCACAGACGACACGATGAACGGTCAATACGAGGAAGAAGAGCAAGAGATGGGTATGGAGGACCACGAGCTGGTAAGATGCTTGAAAAGCCCGTCTTTTGGGGCCACGTACAAGCTGTTCAGCGACTCATTCACGTCTACTGCAATAGCAAGGTCCGCGTCTTGTAAACATCCTGGAGCAGGCGGGTATCAACGCCACGGACGTGAATAAACTCAAAGAGGCTGGCATGCATACCGTGGATGCCGTGGCCATGGCCACGAAGAAGCACCTCGTGAGTATTAAAGGCATTAGTGAAGTCAAGGCGGAAAAGATGCTCAAGGCCGCTCGGGAAATGGTCAACGTGGGCTTTACGACGGTGCCAAAACCTTACAATAAAAGGATGCAAATTCGTTGTTGATTGACTAGAGATACTGTTGGGTAGGCTGCCGATGTCTTAGAGAGTCGAAAGGATTTAATCACGCTCTCGACTGGGTCAAACGCCGTGGATGAACTGCTCAAAGGGGGCATTGAGACAGGCTCGATTACAGAAATCTTTGGCGAATTCCGGACGGGCAAGACGCAATTGTGTCATCAGCTCTGCGTCACGTGCCAGTTGCCCGTGGATCGGGGAGGTGGCGAAGGAAAGGCGCTGTATATTGACACGGAAGGCACGTTTCGTCCCCAACGACTGCAAGCGATGGCCGAGCGCTATGGACTGGATGGCGCTAGCGTATTGGACAATGTGGCCTTTGCCCGTGCGTACAATTCCGAGCATCAGATGCAACTGTTGATCCAGGCGTCTGCAATGATGGCCGACTCGCGGTTCGCCCTTGTGATTGTGGATAGTGCCACGGCACTGTTTCGAACCGATTATTCGGGTCGGGGCGAGCTCGCAGCTCGGCAGCAAGAATTGGCAAAGTGCGATCGGGACGCTGTGGAAAGAGAGCTATTGAATACTCATTGTTGTCATGCTCTTTGTTAGGTTTTTACGTGCACTCACAAGAATGGCGGACGAGTTTGGAGTGGCCATTGTGATCACTAATCAGGTCCACTACATCAACGTGGTCTAGAAATGTTTTGAAGGAAAGGCTGACACTCTTGTTGCTATGGCTAGATGACTGCAAATCCGGATTCCGGGATGTTTGCGAAAGACCCTCTTCAGCCAATTGGAGGCAATATTATGGCCCATGCGTCTTGTACGAGGTCAGTGAGGCAAAACTCTCAAGCAGCCTCCTCTTTTGCAAATAATGACCTTTTGTCTTGCCGTGCGTGTGACAGACTTCGTTTGAAAAAAGGCCGTGGCGAAAACCGTGTGATGAAGGTCGTCGATTCTCCCATTCTTCCCGAATCGGAGGCTATTTACTCCATTACGGAGCAAGGCATCCAAGACGAAGCGAATTAGCAACCCTTTTTTTAAACTCATTATTAAATTTTAACATTCCGAATCAAGTCATATTAGAAACCGTAATATGATGAAGTATCTCCATGACTTATAAACATGAAAATAATGTTTTTAGCTTGGTTTTGCTTTTAACTTTAGCGTAATTAAATGTATCAATGTAATGTATTACGTTATCGCGTAGCCAAGTTATGCACGTGCTAGGCTCAGTCTGGCTAGTCCACGGCATAGAGTGGTGCCCGCATACGTCGGGTCTCGTTCGGCGGGCAGTGCAGCCAGCACCGAGGCCGTGAGGGTCTTCCATTATTTTGCTTAGCTCTGACTTGGTAAGAGCCCAGGTGGCGCCCGGTGCTGGAGACCGTCGCGTCGAGGGTGAGACTCGTTAGAGGCCTGCAGATGCCCGAGAGCACCTGCCCGAAGCGCGCGAGCATTGAGCCCCCGCGCTTGGAAGAAGGGCGTCACCCCAACCTTTTCCCAGCTAAATGTATCAAGTTTCACAATTTTATGTTTCTCTCCGGAAATATGAAGCCAATTCTTTTGTAAGGTGCCTATTTGTGTATTTTAAATTTTTAGACAGCAATAAAGAACACAAGTATAATGCAGGCATGATCCATGCAGCAAACGCAATAGGCATTGTATGGAGAATAGTCATGTAAGCGCGTTAATTGTGTACGGACATTTGAGCAGTTGATACCCATTTGAGGCTTGCAGGGACATTATTCTAAGCTCTCCACAATATTTGCCATGTTGGCGTGAATTACAGAATAACTAGTACAGAAGAAAGCTTTTTACTCAGTCCATTAGGTCGCAGAGAGGGTGCAAGGTGAATTCAGCGCGTAGGATATATGCGTCCTCGAGAAATAAAGAGGTCCTTATGTGTATATGCTGTTTGGGCACTGACTGATACTAAAATTATCTTTGATCAAAAGTATGACGGCACCTTGCGCAGAGATGGCGTGCAGAAAGGTATATAATGTCTCCATTCACTATGTTTAAGTGCGCAATAGAATGCAAATTAACAATTGCTCTATGCACCTCCACAATTCAAGCAGCGACATTACCGTTTCAAGAGACCTTGGTATGCAAATCGGTGCACATCTCGACAGGGTATTTGTTATCCCAAGAAGAAACCTAAAGCAAAAACGAGTTTTCTAACACAAAAGCTCGGCTTGAGCGGTCCGTTGCATCCTCCATCGCTACGACCCAAACGGAGAGGGATGAGTACTTTTTGACTTTATGTAAAAGGTCGGCTTGATTTTGATGTTGATCAGACAGGCAGACATAAGGTCGACGCGGTCATATGATTAAATTAACATTTTAAGAAATTATCTCGGCATTCACCACAGAAACCGACCTTTAAGTGCTGCTTAATCATTGGCATACCGCGGTAAAAAATCGCGATCCCTGGACTAATGGTATGAAATCAGTAGCATGCACCAGCCGATTAATTTTGCCTAACAAGACTTTGGTGGGTCATGTTACCACTCTGTGTTGTGTATAACGTTTTTGGATTTTTTTTGGGTAATTGCACATCGGTGGTAGTAATTGATGGTGTAGAAGGTATAAATGCTCCTGCAAAGTAGACGCGACGACGTCTTTTTTAAGCGGGTGGCCACATTCCTCTGGCGTCAATGGTTTTGTAAGACAATAAGTATAGCACTCTACCACAGACGTGCCACCAGCTCAGTTCTAAAAGCGAAGTGAATACGTTCATAGGACACAGTTGGTAGTATAATAAGCAGGTAGTAGTACAGAGTACCACATGGGTGAGGAAATAGCCTTACGGTCAGAGGTAATTAACAGTTTAGCTGATCGTCGCTCCAAAGCAGGTGCGCATCAATAAGAGAAATTGACAAATGTGTCGAAAATCTCGAGAAATACAGAGAGCAAAAGGCTTCGGCTGAGCGGAAGGCCGACAAGAATAGAAGTGGTGTTCATTAAGATGATTAGACTTATTACTTAAAAATCAAAGTTAATTCTTTGTTTTTGACGAAGATGTCTTTGATCGGCCTCGTGGCAGCTTTGCGCTAACGGATAGTAGAAGACCGATATATTTTTGTGTAAAATCATACTCAGATATGGTGTCCTGAGACCCACCATCAATACTCTTACCAGTTTGAGATTAATATACTGGACTGATCCTGTGCTATGGACGAGATATCGTGTCACCAGACAATAACCACGCAATGTGCTACCTTTTTCGCCAGAAGAATGAACAGTGGTTTGGTGGAGGACTCAAAATTTCACGCTCATCACCGTTTACTGCGTGCAAAACAAACATAAAGTAGCAACAATGATATGTTTGCAATCAGCTGAAAAATGAAACAGTACATCCATTTTAAGGAAGGTTTTGACAAGTCCGAGTGCACGTTGCACAGTGCGCTATATCATAATAAATAAGGAAGTTGAATGTACAAGTCACAGTGGTTCCTATACCTAGCGATTTGCTATGTAATTGGTCAGTAATTCCACAAGCGTTATCAACAGAGTTCTTTTAATCTTGATAATGCACTCATCCGCAGTAACTTTGAAGAAAATCAGACGGGACTAGAGTTTTACATAGGCCACCTTTGACAATCGATTTTTGTGGTGTACACACAGCCATAAGCGCAAGCAAACCCTGAAACAGATAAAGCTGTCTTGGCTCGGTCTACGCCGCGCTATTCAAAAGCGATTAGGTCGGTATCTATGTTTGATCTATTGAAAATAACATTGAGTGGTGCTAAGAGAGAGCCAGAACTAAAATGCTTGCAGCAACACTGGTCGTTACAAAGCGGTTTGGCGTTATTTGCGACGCTCTTGATAAAGAGATCGGCTAAATGCCATTACAATCCGGTGAGAACGTTTAAAAAGGCATGACCACGAAGTACGAACCGATGGGAATTAAGAGCATCTCTTAACCTTTAATTTTTTTGTTTCCAAGGCACATCATGCCTTTTGATCAAAGCGTTATGACGCCCCACTTGCCTTAAAGGATATTATCATTTGCAAATTACAAGCGAGGTAGATTTAAAACTTGTTCCGGTGAATTTTCGCGCAGACCAGCTATGAATGGTAAAACGGTCCGACGTATAAATTGATGTAAATTTAGAACACTAAGCGCAAACGTTTTATTCTTCTCGTGGATAGAATGCAAAAAATGAGTAATAAAATACTTGCCCCTGATCGTAGCTACAAGGCTATTGCGGTCATTTTAATATATGGTGATCCGGCAGTTCCAGCTCGAGTCATTGTTGCTATGGGCGAAATCTTAAATTCATAGATACTTAATGATGGCACCTGATGTTTTAATAATAGGTTATTGGCCCCTAACTTTCCGTTGCACAACACAATAGTGACCCCACATACATGAGTGTGTAGGCAAACTTGTAAGGACCCCTAACTCGCGGCTCGAAGGTCGACATCTTCGAACAGCCTACCGATACCGGTGATGTGTCCAAAGTTCAAAAGTTTTATTTTGTCTTTGGCTTGCCGAAGTTTAATGGCAGCACGAATATACTGATTGTAGTCTGCATCCTATGCATTTGACACGTAGTTTAGCCAGTAGAGCCGAGAAACACACAATAAGTCTTTTTATTACGACTTCCGAACACGGTGGAGTCAGATAGCGAGGGACCAATTAAATACTGCGTGCCTGCAAACGCTATTTCAAATGTTGAAAGCTCGTGTGATGATGCTAGCAGCAGGCGTGAACAAACTGCTTTCCACGTGCTCGACGCAGTATGTGCGCTGAGGCTTGGTGGATAGTACACTTTTCACTGAGCTTGCACATAACAACGATAATTTCCTTTCAAACGCACAAATCCTTCTATAATTAGTGGAGACTGACTCGAAAACCACTTCTATCAAGTCCCTTGAGTAATTCTGACTTCTTAAAAAGTTGTTGTGCGTAATTATCAGAGAAAGGAATGCAATTGCACCAGCTTTAGATATAAAAAGCTCTGATAAACGTGGAAAACATCTTTTCCTGTTATCATGAATGGCTTTATTAGATAGGCAAAAGTTCCCGCTTGAAAGAGTATGCTTCACATTCACAACCAACTTAAATTATCTCCCGCGGTGTTGAGATGGCGTAAACTTTAAGCTCTTTTAACGACGATGTCGACGAACCCAATAGTGCATGCGGAGCGGTTTAATCGGTATTATGATCCTCACGACTACGAGTCTCATAGGTGCTCCAAGATGCCTCCAGCACCTCTTCTAAGCGTTGTCCTGACGCTGAAGCACTAGTTGATGTTGAGGACAAATATATGATCTGAATGGGATGCTTAGCTGGTCAATTGACCTAATTTCATTGGTATCTTTTTTTAAAGTGATGGTCCGCCCGATGAAATTCACTATTATTGCTTACCTGCGAGAAATACTTCTTGGTGCATCGGGGTCGAGGAGAAACCCTGTACATTGCTAGAGCAATATTGCAGCGTTGCTGGGTTTCCTTTAATAGCTGTAAAAAATTAGAGAGACAACTACGCATGGTGTGTACAAGCCTCACACCCATTATGAAAGGTCATTAATCCCATAAGGCCTACTGATGACCCACACTTTCTTTGTTTATGAGGATGTGGCTTTTGTAGCGATTTCTAAAAGTCCTTAGGCGAGGCGAAGGTCCAATTCGTCGGCAATTTTGGACAGGCACGGACCGTTTACCTTCAAATACCGCAGCCAAAGTAATGGGTGTTGCTTCGATCACAAAGGTTAAGCTTAGTTGGATCAGAAATCAAGAAGAGCGGGTCGACAAACAACAGTCATCAAAATGACGTATTACGAAAAGCTTGCTATTCGTGCAATTCTGCAAGCGCCAGCCTGTCTGATGGTGTTCCTAATTTAAAAAGCGTTACCGATTGCTTCTGCCATCGTCACTGCCTGCTTTCTCAAAAGTCATGATCAAGGCGAGGCTACCCATAGGTCATCCATGAGCACAGTAATTCCAACTCGTGCGGAGATCGGTACCCCGGCAATGAAAGCTGCTGATATTTATTCATTTAGCAAGATTCAATAGTGCGTTGATGGATTGTAACAGAGGAAGCTTAGACCTTGCGGAGCTTTAAGCTCTTCAAAAGATGCATGCTCTGAAGTGCTGTTCCACGTACTTTCAGGACACAGTTCTTAGGTGGAGTTCTTTTACGGGTAGCAAATTTCACTTTTACCAGATCGTCTGTGATCAAGGCCACCACATTGGCCCGATTTGCAAAACTAATCTACCTTGTCTATCCAAAGTGAAACTCACCGGCTCGAGCCTAGACGCTGGCAAATCTAAGACTGCCCCAATCAGGAAGTGTTTGGCAAAATTCTAATGTAAAAATTTGACCCAGGATGCTCTCATTGATGATGTCAACGGCGCTGGGACCGAAGAAAAGTGGATCAGCCCATTGTGTGTTTCTAATGTTGAGATCTCAGGCATCAATGAAGTAAGCAATAAATTTTTGCGATTCGCTTACCACGAAATACCAACGTAAGGAGCTGTCTTGTAAAGAAATCTGCCTACAGGCTTCGACAAAGAAGAAGAGAACCGGTTGGACGAGTATTGCACGGCTGATTAGTCAAGACGCCGAGCAGTACGCTCATCAGCTTCGCAGGGTGCAAGGACTTTTCGGCAGCCCAGCGCTTACGAACACCGAATGCCTGTCGTAATTTGATCGCATTGTCTACTTCCACGACGGACGCTGTTCGGGGTGGTTCAAAGTGGTCTTTTTTTGCCCATTTGATTTTACAAAGTGAGCTCAGAGGCCACGACTTCGCATTACCCCAAAACATCATTATAAGTAAGTGGGAGCAAAAGACGGAGCACAACGAAACGTTTGTGTCATTTTGAGTACAACTCGGTCAGCAGTTAATTGATTGTAATCAATCATCACAGCCGAGCTTTTGTGTTGCAAAATGTATTCTCTTTCGATGGTTATTAACTTCGTAAGAATTGGTGAAGCCTGGTGCACAACAGTCGGTACATCTATATATATGCCACTACAGCAGCTAGTGCCCGCATCGATGTGGCCTTAAAGTCCTCGCATGCTTCTTCAGCTCCAGTGCTTAAGAAGCGTCGTGTAGAAAGGCGCGAGCGGCTGCGCAAAAGTGCTTTGTGCAAACATTTTGACAAAACCCACCATGAGATATCTCAGAAAACTCTGGAAATGAGTAAAATGCCTTGTCATATTTGCGAATGAAATCTAGGCCCTTGGTGGGCTGGAACCTGTAAGGCTTTTCATACGCTGTCATTAGCTTGAAGCTTCTTCACAGCCTTAAAGGACCATATGAGTGTTCGCCAAAGCATCCGTGGCGCTTCAATCTATTTCCATCACCCGAAGGCAAAGATGTCTAAAGAATACTGGGCCAATACATTAGGTTGAACTTATGCGCTTAAAACTTGATTTTTTTGCAGAAAGGGTATAGCACGCAACAGGCATACTATCGCCATGGACCAAAAGCAATTAAGTCCTTGCCTTCGCCTACAAGTGGGACCCAAACTGTATAGTATCAAATATATCATTCTTCATGCTGCAGTCAACTAACTACACGTCATTTTTTAAGACCAGACAGTCATTCATCGAAAGATCGTTTACTCGCCGTTTCTTTGCAATGTCTTATGTGACCCAGTTACACAAACCCATTGTTTAGTTATTGGTTGGGTCTTTTATTACCCAACATAAACAAAACAACGCGAAACTGTGTTATCGCGATCTCATCCATCTACAAGTTACAATAACATACTATTTAATTATCACCGATGGCGCATCTTTTCCCCAAAGCTGTCCATTTATCAGGTATTTGCTAATCGTATATACTTTGTCCACACTTACTTGATGACCCAAATTTATCTACCAATAAACCAAGGTATATTTTTGATTTCAGCGCCAAAGGCACAACTTTCTAACGCTCGAGCTATTTGTAAGAAATGAAAAGACAAGACGAGAGGGTGTGCAATTATATTTAGGCGCGATTGGCGGTGCAAGTTGCCCATATTCTGGAGCACCCCACGGTATCTTCTTTACTTAACCATCAACTAAATTATCACTTTAATTTCGTGTCGTAAAAAGGCCTCGTAGGTGTTGGATCCGACGAGGATACTCGTTACATTCATCATGCGAACCCCAATTTGCTCAGATCAACCAGCACGCAAGCGAATGATTGTGCTCTCACGAGACTCTCCTCAGGAGGTTGTCTCCACGTCTTTTTTTTCCAAAAGAATGGTTATAGAGAAGCTTGCGTGTTTACGCGTTGGTACAGTATGGATTTTAAGCACGATTGGAGGCAACCCATCACTCGCCCAGTTGCGCCATCTAAGTGTTGGTACAATAATAGAAGACGATTGGGCCGAACATACTAATAATAAGTCATTTTCGTGCCGTTATTTATATTAGCGACCGGCGACGTATATTTCTGTCGTGTGACTCGTTCACGCTGAACCTATAAAATGCCGCAATCATTGTCGTCGCAACCAACATTCTGCCTCCGCCCATTCGACTCACTTTACATTTAGCGTCGTCGCAGCGTGTTCGACTTGCCTTGATGGAGGCCACAGCAGCGTACACGGCCGCGGAGACTCCGGTCTACACGAATGAGACGAATCGCTTAGATGTCATGTTCAACCGCGTCGACCCTCCCGAGGAGGCGGTGGGTACCGCAAACCCTGGTGATGGGCAAGTCGTGTCTTTGAGGGAGCTCTTTTCGTACGCCGACCGCTTCGATCAGCTTTTGATGGTTCTAGGTACCATCGGGGCCTTGGCAGCGGGCGTTGCGCAACCCATTCAGATTGTACTCTTTGGTGATGTGCTCAATACGTTAAACCCGTCGGATCCCGGCGATAACATTGAAAGCAGCATTCAAGGCGTGGCGCTCAACTTTGTTTACGTGGGCGTTGCCGTCTTTTTTGCCGGGGGGCTCCAAGTGGCTTGTTGGACCATCACTGCGTCGCGGCAAGCGAAACACATCCGAAACGAATACGTGAGCGCCATTTTAACCAAAGAGATTGGCTGGTTCGATGTGAATGAACCCATGCAATTGGGTTCTCGGGTCGCGGAAGCTACCGTGACGATCCAAGAAGGCATGGGTCGCAAAGTTGGCGACGGATTGAATTTCTTCTCGATGGCTGTGTCGGGAATTGTCATTGGACTTGTCAAAGGGTGGGAACTAGCTCTCATCTTACTGGCTTTTACACCCTTTATTGCCTTTACGGCCTTTTTGGCGATGAAAGTTTTGTCGAGTGCGACTCAAGCAGGTCTCGAGTCGTACGGGAAAGCGGGTGCTGTGGCTCAAGAAGCGTTGAGCAATGTGCGCACCGTCCACATGTTTAATTCGATCCATCACTTTATTACCAAGTACCGCAATGCACTGGATCAATCGACCAAAGCGGGGATTAAGAAAGGATTTGCCGTCGGGTGGGGAACAGGATTGATGTTTGGCACCGTCTTCTTTACGTATGCGGGAGGCATGTATTTTGGTGCCTTGATGGTCGCCAATGATAATCTTGATGGCAATACGTGTAGTGGCAACTGTTACAATGGCGGTCGAGTCCTGACGGTCTTTTTTTCAGTCATTATGGGGGCTATGGCACTCGGTCAAGCGGCTCCGAGTGTGGAGGCCATTACTTCAGCACGCGCGGCGGCGTTCTCGGTCTTCCAGACGATCAAACGGCCGTCTTTGATCGATCCACTAAGTGACGAAGGCAAAACACTCGACAAGGTTAGCGGTCGGATTCAAATTGAAAACGTGTCGTTTGCTTACCCTTCGCGACCAGAAATTCAGGTGTGCCGAAATTATTCGTTAACAATTGAACCGGGCGAGACAGTAGCACTTGTTGGACCTAGTGGCAGTGGCAAGAGTACCATGGTGTCGCTTCTTGAACGTTTTTACGACCCGCTCAGTGGTTCTGTTAGTATTGACGGTGTGGATGTACGTACACTGAATGTGAAGTGGCTCCGGTCACAAGTTGGACTTGTGGGTCAAGAGCCTTCGCTCTTTGCCACGTCGATCATGGAAAACATTCGCTACGGTTGCCCGACTGCTACTGATGAAGAGGTGATTGAAGCTGCCAAGATGGCCAACGCGTATAGTTTTATCCAGGATTTTCCACAAAAATTCCAGACCGAAGTGGGAGAACGTGGTGCTCAGCTCTCTGGTGGACAAAAGCAACGGATTGCAATCGCTCGTGCCATTATCAAGAACCCACCCATCCTTCTATTAGACGAAGCTACGAGTGCATTGGATACAGAGAGTGAGCGAGTGGTTCAGGCATCTTTGGATCAACTACTGGCCAACTCACATCGGACTACAATTATTGTTGCTCATCGATTGTCTACAATTCGCAATGCTAGTCGAATTGCAGTGCACAGTGGCGGTGCTATTGTGGAAATTGGCTCGCATGATGAGTTGATGAAGCTTGAGAATGGACACTACCGTCTTTTGGTCGAAGCTCAGAATCGTGTGGCATCACAAGAGACTGAAATAGCTGAATCTGCGAATGAAGTTGAGTCGCCTGACGACCCCGTCGTACACTCTAGTCGCGTGTCACGTCAATCGGTTAGCCGAAAAAGCGTGTCGGAAAAGAAAATCGCACCGAAACATGAGGATGATCGATCGGAAGATGTTGACCTTTCTTCGTTTTCAATGAGTCGCGTCTGGAGATTGTCGTTACCGGAGTGGAAATATATGATTGTGGGGTCTCTTGGTGCTATCGCAAATGCTGCAGTGTTTCCAGTGTGGGGCGTATTGCTCGTTAAAGTCACTGTGCTATTTTTCCAGCTTGATTATACCAAAAGTCAAATGATGTCGGACGCTCGTTGGTGGGCCCTTGGCTTTGTCGGTCTCGGTATCGCTTTTGCCATTTCCATCACACTGCAGCATTATGGTTTTGCTGTCGTCTCGCAAAATCTCGTCACTCGTGTGCGGCTGTCGACGTTTAGTTCCATGCTAATTCAGGAGATTGGATGGTTCGATTTGGACGAGAACTCATCAGGGGCACTGGTATCTCGACTAGCTACCGACTCGGCAGTGTTGCAAGCAATGACGTCGGAAATGCTAAACCGAGGGCTTGTGAATCTCACGACGATGACCGTTGCATTTGCCATTGCCTTTTTCTATAGCTGGCAGATGACACTTGTCTTGTGTGCGGCGTTTCCAGTACTCGCTGGGGCTTCGTACATCCAGGCCCAGCAAATGACTGGTACGTCAGGTAACAAGAAAAACAACGACGGGGATACAGCTGCGGGTTCGCTGCTGGCCGAAGCGATTGGCTCAATTCGCACCGTCGCTTCCTTTAGTATGGAAGTCGCTTTAAACACGTTGTACGTGGGGTATCTCAGTGTTTCGAAAGCTGCTGACGTCAGGATTGGTATTGTTGGGGGCTTGGCATATGGAATCTCTCAAGGAGCTATGTTTTTGATTCTCGCCGTCGTCTTCTATGTGAGTGGACGCTGGATCTCACGCGGTATCATCACTTTTGAGGAGTTTTTCATGGTGTTGATGGTGATCATGCTCAGTACGTTTGCGATCGGTATGGCTGCACAGGGTGCAACAGATGGAGCCAAAGCCAAGCGCTCAGCGCAGCGTGTGTTCCAAGTGATTGATCGAAAACCTTTAATTGACGCCACGTCGGGTGCAGGGCGCATGTTGGACCTCGTTCACGGTGACATTGAGTTTCGCAACTTGGTGTTTACGTATCCAGCGCGTCCGGATGCCAAGATTTACAAGAACTATTGCCTAAAGATTGCGCGTGGCCAGACTGTTGCGCTTGTAGGCGCGAGTGGAAGTGGCAAGAGTACAGCAATTTCACTCGTTGAGCGGTTCTATGACCCAGATGCCGGTGTCGTGACCTTAGATGGCATCGATTTGAAAGAATTGAATCTGCAGTGGCTGCGCGAAAATGTCTCTCTTGTGAGTCAAGAACCAATTCTTTTCGCAGGCACTATTGCCGAGAACATCGAGCTTGGCAAACCTGGATCCACGCGCGAGGAGATTGTTGAAGCTGCGAAGAAAGCGAACGCATTTGACTTTATCTGTAACTTTCCCAATGGCTTTGACACGGATGTGGGCGACCGTGGGGCACAAGTTTCTGGTGGCCAGAAACAGCGAATTGCCATTGCTCGTGCTATCTTGCGTGATCCAGCAGTTTTGCTGCTAGATGAGGCAACGAGTGCTTTGGATAATGAAAGTGAGCGCGTAGTGCAGGCATCGCTTGACCGACTGCTCACCCTCAAGCAGCGCACGACGATAATCGTGGCTCACCGCCTCTCTACCATCCGCAATGCAAATCTCATTGCCGTGACGAATGATGGTGCGATTGTTGAGCAAGGGACACACGATCAGCTCATGCAGCTTCCTAATGGCATCTACAAGGGCCTCGTGGCGCGCCAGATGAACGCACACTAGTCGCAAGTTGAATGAGTAGCTGAAAGTTTACATTTATGACGAAGAAAAATGCAATTTTATAGTTTATCTAGATGCGATTTAAAAGGGTCAAAAAATGTCGCTTGAATGTCAAACACTCTTCTTACAACATTCGAGTGCGCACTCGTGCACGTAACGCTAGCAAGAAAGGCTGAACGCTTTAAGCCTGTGAATTGCAGCTCTTGCAGGATGGAACGACTCACTCGACAGGTGCGCATGCGACTTCTCCATTGATAGATCTTGTTTTCCTCTACGTGTGCATTAAAGTTTACTATCCAACGCTTAACTTGCATTAGGTTCAAGAGACGGAAAAGCTGCTGAGTACTTCTGGAGTGGACTGGAAGGATTGCTCGTTGGCGATAACAGAGCTAGCGGACGCTGTAGAGTCACTTGAGGACTCGCATTGTCATAAGGAGGCACTTCGGCTGCTCATGAGCATTTCGGTGCGTATAATTACGGACAAGTCATTGGATCTGGTTCATTTTCATTGACTGCATCCACCCTTACATGGTTGTAGACCAAGATCAGCTCACAGCTGGCTTCGATTCGGTCTAAGCTCGTAAAGGATACGTGCGAGTGTCTACTAAGGATTGTCAAGGTCATGGGACAAGATTTTAAGGACATGGCCAACGCGTTACTGCCCCAGATTATCGGCACGGCCAAGATGTCGTCAACAGCTATTCGACAGCCAGGATCCAGACTTTTGCGCAAGATGAGTGAAGTTGTACGGTATGACCTGTCGCTTATGAGGGAAATCTACGTGCAGGCGATGCAAGGTAAGAAAGGTTCCACTTTCACGTAATGTATTCTGTATTGGCTAATTGGTTTGTGTACAGACAAGGCTCATGTGCTAGTGTTGGAGCAACTTCGAATTATTTTCGTGTTCTGGAGTGACGACGAAGTGTTGCAATATGAAGCGGATGTGTTTGAGATGATTCGACGTGGACTGGAAGACCAGAACGAGATGGTCCGAAAGACGGCGCGTGAGGCTCTTGCTGATTTTTCTTTTCGCTGGTAAGGGCGTTGTTGGGTTGGTTGTATCTGTTAGCTTGATTGACGCTTTTACACTATTTGGATTGATAAAGGAGCGAGCGCGTGGATGAACTTGCGGACTTACCCTCAAATCAATCAAAAGCACTGCTTGTTAGTGAACATCGGGATTCGCCCCTCGCCGATGCAATTTTGAAGAAGTATCCCAAAATAATCAACAAGTCGGATTCGTTTAGTCGCAGCAAGTCGCGCTTTGGCCTTCGCAAATTTTCTTTGCACAAGCGTGAGCAAACAGTTGAAGTGTACGCAACAGAGACTACTCCGCCAAAGCAGCGCGAAGACCAAGAACTTGTGAATCTGGAAAGTGTTAGCACGGGTACTATTGCGAAATCCCGTTCACCACGTAAATTGAGTGTAATATCAAGACTTTCATTCGACGATCCTGACTTTTTGGGTAAAAGTGACGAGAATCAGCACGAGGGTACATTGGCAGCTTTCGATGGGTCACAAATGCACAAATTTCGCTCAGAGCTGTCGACGCCAGAGAATCTGCTATTGCTCGCTCCAAAATTTGACATAGCTAGTTCTCCTCCTCTATCAAGTCGATCACGATCTTCAAGCGCATCTACTGAAAGTGGGGGAAAGGCAGTCACAACATTATACAGTGATCAAACACTCGAAAGTTCAAGAATGCGAAGCTCAATATCTCGCACGTCAAGCCCATCCAGCAAGAAGCCTATCCAACTATCGCCTTCTTCAGAAGATGCTCTGCTTTCTCGTCCATGCAGCCCTCCGCTAGAAACTCATGGGAGTAGTGGCCTCTCGTCACCTGTTCGAAGTGCGAAACTGGATGAAGAAATGACAACTTCAAGCCCTTTGAGCGCAAGTGATGAGTTTTTCAGCAAACAGTTACCTAGTTCGATTGCAACTCCGAATTCTTTGCCCACAGATAACGTTACTCTCCGGTCTAGACGACGAGTGTCTGTTTGCTTGGGCGAAGAGGATTTGTCACTTCGAGCTTACGATCCCGATTTGTCAATGCTCGGATTGCCACCACAAGATCGACTGCAGCAAGCCGAGGCAATACCTGAGTCGATCGTCTGCGAAAGTCTAGTGAGCCCAGTGCTGGCTGCTGGCAGTGCATTCGATGAAGTTGATGGTGCTGACCATTCGACTGCAGAAAGCGATTATACCGACTTCAGGTATAAGCGAGATGGCTGCGAGGGTCTCGACGAATTTGTTGTGGAGGCTGACCAGCTAAATCTGAGTGCAATAAGTAATTGTTCGCGAACGAGTAGCTGTTCGCTGCCAGAGATAAGCCATCTTGATGAAGGATTCACAAACAAATTTGAGACTGATAGTGGAAATGACATGCATCTGAGTACTTTAAGCCAGAATCGGGTTGATTTAAATAATGCGGAAAACAGTGATCCTGAACAAAATCATATCAAGGCTGAAAATTTAAACCCAGATTCGCACGATGATGTTCGATCGGCTGGGTTAGAGTATCGCATGGAGCAAAAATATCAAGGAAAAGCCTGTGAAGAGAACGATGAGGTAGACAGAGAGGATTTATCAGGCGACACTTTTGCAGCCTTGCTGAACGTTTGTCAGGATATAAAAAGTCTTCGTGAAGCCACACGAAACGTCGAATCAAGCACTGGAGAAACTGGTAGAGAAGAATGTATGGAATCAATAGCGCACCACGCAAGTACTGCTACTGCTGCCGAAGAGTTGCCGGAAAGATCGGTGGCAATGTGCACAGTTCAGTATCCGGATGAGCCTGTTAGATTAAAATCGTCATATTTGGAGCAATTAAATCAAGCCGATCAGAGTGCACGTAGAACACTTGTAGTTCTACCCGTCGATGACCCGAATGGGCAGGATGCAAGCTACAACAAAGGGCAATCTCTTTCAGAGACGTTCGAGCCATTGTGTCAAGCTAATGATGACCATGAATCGATCGGTGACGATGCTTTGCTTGCCTTACAGACTCAGCCACCAAGTCCGCTACGGGAAATTGGACGAGTCACCGTAAAAAACGATGAGGAAATTTTCAACTCGGTCGAAGTCTCACATTTTGCTGGAAATGGTATTCAACGCGCGGTATCAGACGCAGCTTTTCAGGAAACTTCGCAAAACCGAAACTCATGCATTGCTCATGTTAATCAAGCTAGCCGGTTTGACGCTGCAGAAAAGCTTTTTGCCGATAAAACGTTACGTGTTCACGACCGCTACAACAATACAGAAGTGCCGCACGAGCCGTACATGAGACCGAATTTGCCTGAAAGGTTGCTGAAACAAGTTCACTATACGCGCTCAAAACCGCGCTATGCTGCTCCGACACGCATGGGAGCAAAATGTGCTCTAGAATTTGAGTGCGATGCGGAGATTAAAGAAATTGATGCATTTTCTACGAAGGAGGTTATTGATACCGACAAGGAAAAAACTCTAGAGCGAGCTACGGAGCAGGCCGACGAAGACATTTCAGTGCGATTGCCAACATGCTCAAATGATGAAATGGCTCTGCTAGCAACAACCGACGATGAGGCAACACCTTCTCCCGAGACATCTTCATCAAACGACACATTGAAAAGAAGCTTTTCGGAAGCTAGACAGAAGCGACCTTACTCCTGTGGCATCTCTCTCGCTATGTTTTTGTCGGCAATTTTTTGCATCGCTGGTCTTCTACACGCTGCGAAGAAAGTGAACGAGTCACACGAGTACCATTTTTACCTAAAATCACGCATTGACAAATTTGAGGAAAGTATCGCCGAATCCCATTCGAAAGTATTGAAGCTCGAGAATGACTACTTAATATGGACTGAGTACGTACGGAAACTTGCGGAAGAAGACGAAGCAAATGCATTGACGCAATTGCAAGTACTCCACGCTGAAGTGCAGCAATGGCAACAGGACATGCATGAATATCTTGTGCAATTTCGAAAGGCGCTAACGACGGACGCGATTGATGCTGCTTTGGCTAATTTCCAAGTGAACGAAAGCAACGAGAGTAAAGAGTGAGCGCTCTCGTGAGCAGTTGATATTGTCAAGGTAAGCCTACGAGTTGTTGCACGTCCATCTATTTAATCCTATCATCTGAAAGCAAAGCATTTAATGCTATTTCTCAACTCGAACGCCTTCATCTTCACTCTGTGCGTTCTTGTCGACAGCGACATCTAGCCTGCGATTCGCTTCCTTCAGCTTGTCGAGAGCCTCCAGTCCCTCCTTGCCAAGCGTGTTTCCTCCCATCTCGAGCGTTTGTAAAGACGGATGCGAGTGCAGCGCATCAAACATTGACACGCTCAGCGCCCCGTGCAATTGATTTGCACCGATACCCAACGTTTTGATGACTGAGTTGGCTTGCAGTGCAGGTAAGAGATCGTACAACCCTTTGCCAAGCTTGTTGTTGAATAAATGCAACTGGGTCAACGATTGAGCTTTAAGGAGAGGTGTCATCCCGACACTAGTGAGCTCATTGTTGCCCATGTCCAAGTACGCCAACGTCGAATTACGACTCGCCAGCACGTTCGCAAAACACACGGCACCTTCATCCTGGCACTTGTTGTTGTTGAGGCGCACGATCTTAAGTGCTTTGTTCTCTTTCAAGCTTTCGGCAAGCGAAGCGCATGCAATGTGCGTCAGCTCGTTGCCAGATAGATCGATCTCCATTAACGTCGTGTTCTGCTTGAAGGCCGTAGCGAGCGCAGCTATGTGCTCGTCATTTAGCTTGCACTCCTTCAGCTGCAGGTTTGTCAGCGACGTATTCTTTGCCAACACATCGAAGAACACCGACGTTGCGCGTTCAAGAACATTAAACGACAATTGTAATGTCGACAATGAGCAGCTTGCACTCTCGACGAGCGCAGCCAAGTGGTCAAGTCCTGCCCCTGACATTCCTATTTCTGTCAAATGCAGCTCCTTCATTCCTGACTGCGCATTCTCACATAACCCGTTTACAAGTCGCGCCACACCTTGGTCCTTGATCTGGTTACGCGATAGCGTCACTGTCGTAAGAGACGTATTCCTCTTGAGCAGCTCTGCAACGGCCGCTGCGCCGTCCACACCTAGCGACTTGAGCTCCAAGTTCCACGACTGGAGCCCTGACTGGGCATTACGAGCCACACCAGCGCTTAAACATCGAAGTGCTTGATCTCCAAGATCTTCCGAGCCAAGGCTTAGGAGTTTGAGCGTCGAGTTTAGTGCCAAGCAGTTGGCAAAGGCCTCGAGCCCACGGGGACCTAAATGATGACCAGATAGATAGAGCTCTTCGAGGACCGTGTTGCTGCTAATGGATGCAGCCAATTGGACCATTTCCGAATCGCTGATAGAGCGTGTGCTCATGACACAAAGACTTTTGGTCGTCTTGGGATTCGCTAGCCTCTGCAAGAGGTCGTCCACGCCAGCTTTCTTGCCCCACGCCATGTTAATGTGTCAATTGTAGCACTTAATTCTGTCGTGCTCCAAGTGGACCACACTATATTCGGGCGAGGAAGTACTATTCTAGGAAAAGCTCACAGTGTGTGGGATGTGTGGTAAGTAAGCGCGACAAGATCCAAACCTTGACCTGGCAGCTGTTAAACGATGATAGCTACGGTCGACTAGCGGTATGCCTGTCTACGGCGGTCAGCTCCTACGTCAATAGATGCTTCCTTTAAGGTACCACAGTGCCTCGCGTCATCTTGTCACGTCCCGTGTTCGATGTTATCGTAAGCCCAAACTGAGCCGATAAACCCCGAGCTAACGCCTTCCTCACTCGCCAACTCGCACGATGAGTCGACTTGCTTCCGTCAAGAAGAACGATCTGCAGCCAGAGATGGCTACTGGCACGTCTCCGATCCTCCACTTTCCGATCGCCCCCGGCTGTTTCCACCCGACGGCCTCCAAGCGACAGGAATATGCCGCGCTTGTACGAGAACGCGTCAATACGATGCTGCAGCACGAAGAGCAGTCTAATGAACGTCGCGATCACCACTTGTCGCCGTTTGACTCGAAAGAATGGAAACCAGTCCAGACGAGCAAAGCGTTTAGTTTCTATAAACGAGTTCGTGGCGAGCGAACATTCGAGCAATTGGCGAGCGAAGAAGCGCTCCCCGACATGAGACAAGCTGTAATGAATGGATCCTCAATGATGCTGTGCCATGGCCAAGTACAGGGCTCGATGGAGAACGTCATGTACGGCATGACGGCGTCGTCGCAAGCAGATGTCATGACGGTCTTGGCCTCCAAGCACGCGCCCAAAGACTGCGTGTGGCTCGGTACGGGTGAAGGACCGACACGGTCGGATCCTTTCCATTCTATGGATTTCATCTGGGCCATGCCCAAGGTCACGGCCTACACTGTCGATACGTGCTACCTCAAAGCCACGGGCGTCGAACTTGACCGAGCGGGGAAGCCATACGGGTACCTGGTGCTGCATTCGGTGAGGTTGCCCCAATGTCGTCCGTTTGACGCCCGTGGGGTGTCGCGCGTAAACATGTACTTTTGCTGTCTCTTTCGGGCAAGTACACCGGACACATTACTTGTCACAGTACGCGGGCTCTTTGATGTGGGCCACCTCGTGCGTCCATTTGCCCCAAAATTGATCTCGCTGTCCATCAAGTCGATCGTCAGCGGACTCTTGAACGCTGTCGCGATTGGCGTGGCCAAGAAACTCACGCTCATGGCACGGCGCAAGCCTCCTGCACGGCCAAGCCTCGAGCAAACCGAGTGTTTTCTCTGCGCGAGGTTTCGAAAACCGGTGTTTTACCGGTTCAAGCCGCACTTGGGGCCATGTGGAGTATGTGGTGCGACGGCGTGTGGTGAGTGTATTGCCAACCCAAGACAGCTTCTCTTTCTCGGTCGCAATGCGCTTTATTCGAAACGACCTTGTTGCCTCTTGTGCATGCGAAAAGCTCGCGTCACAAGTGGCGTGCGTCCAAGAGACTTTGACTTTCAAGGCATTGCCGACTTTGTTCGCCACCGTTCGCTTTCAAATTCGTCGTCCAAGAGCTCTGATGCAAGAACGCTCCAGTCTCCTTTGGCAAATCTGTACCCGTATGCCACGATTCCTCGTAGCTGTACGAGTCCACGTCGGTGTGTACCCGCCACTTGGTGGTCTACCGATGTAAAGTCGCCTGCTGAAGCTAGTCTCGACACGGAGTTGCTCTCGAGAGACTTGGACGAAGCTGATTTTGGCTCTAGTGAGGACGAAAGCGACGAGTCGATTGTGGTACAGCCAGCGTCAAGTCTAATCGCGTCGAATGCCTCGGACGAAAGCACGTTGACGCTTTGGCATGGTACACCCCGCATGGACCCTGACGACTTTATTTCCATGCCGGCCAAAGCGGTACCACGCCCTGAGGTTGAGCTGCTGCAGACCCTCTTTCGACTGAATGTTAAGGCAGCGCATACATTTATGCAGACGCAAGCGACAGCACGGGGACTCTGGCATGCGGAGCTCGATTAATGAGGCCGTACCCCTTTTTGTATATAAAAAGTGGTAAAAGGCGTGTATTTCGTGACGTTAATGACAAAAGTTGAGTAAATCCTGGCTTATGCATGAGGGGCGACACGAGGTGGTACTTGGACCGTAACCTTCATACCGTTTTTCATACCGAGACTGATGCCCATGGTACCGCGGATGTCTTGGCCGGGTACTTGTACCAGGTGAAAGCGGCTTATTAGACACGCTGTGACGACCTTCATTTCAATCAAAGCGAGTTGTTGCCCGACGCATTGGCGTGGACCAGCACTAAAAGCAATGAATTTGAGTGGAGGCAGCACAATGAGCTTGTCGTTCTCGTCCAAGAAGCGCTCGGGACGAAACACATGCGCATCGGGACCCCAGACACTGGGCAACAGTGCCGCCGCGTGGTACAACAAGGTCGTGTCGGTACCTTTGGCGATAAAGGTACCATCGGGGAACACGGTGTCTTGCGTACAATGTTGCGTCACGCACGGTGCCGGCGGTTTGAGCCGCAAACTCTCGCGAATCGTAGCCTCTAAATAAGTGACGGCCTCGAGGTCGTCCATCGACGGGACGTAATCTCTCTCGACTGCCAAGTTGGGAATGCGTACGAGCAACTCGTTGCGCAACTTGTGCTCGACCCGCGGGTTTTCGTGCAACAAGTGCATGAGCCAACTGATTGCATCGCCCGTCGTGTCTTTTCCCGCAATGACGCCCGCGAGAGAAATGTTGTACACGTCTTGAGGCGACATTGGCTCCTTTGTCGCGTCGTGGCCATCGAGAAGAATGGACACGATGGTCTTGGCCACGGGTTCAAGCGGTTCTCCACGATTTGCCGCTTCTTGCCGCTTGTTGCGTCTTGCAATGGCGTCTGCGATACACTTTGTGACAAAAGTTGCTATCACGGCCATATGTTGCTTCAATTTCCGTTCCGATCCCACATTCAAATACCGTTTAACTTTCCAGACCCACATGGGGACGGCAAACCTCTCTAATGAAATATGACTCGCTTCATCGATTGCCGTCTCAAAAGCATGCTCTCTATTAGAGTCCAACAGTCCCAATTCGGTCCCAAATTCAATCTCGGCAAACGTCTCGAGCGTAAAGCGTCCCATTAAATGGTGCACGTCCACCACGTCCCCTTCCCGCGCAGCTTGGGCCACGACCCGTTGCAAGGCCAAGGCACACTTTTGCACGATGGGCGTCATGTGCTCGCGCAAGGCTTTGGCCGTAAACAAGTGCACGAGCGCCTTGCGCTGGGCTTTCCACCGCGCGCCATTGATAATGACAATGTTTTCGCCCATGAAATCATCGAGCAACTCGCGCACTTGCGGGCCTTTGATAAACGTGGCAAAGTGGACTTTGAGAATCTGCTCGAAATCGGCGGGCCGGGCCGAGAAGAACCAGTCGTTCTTGCCGGGTTGACGCAAGACAAAGGGCGCGCCATGGCGGGCGACGCTGGTTTCGACGAGCCAGTCTTGGAACCGATCGAGGTTGCGTGCCATCACCAAGGTGTGCCCAAGGACGGGGTGGTTGCCCGGGAGATAGGGCACGCGCGGTTTCTTGCGCGTCATGGCATTGTCCGAGTCGAGGGCGTACGAGTCGGCAAAGGCGACCAGTGTCGCCCCCGCAGCGGCGACGAGCAGCCCGACGACGAAAGGGTGGGTGAGAATGGTGGAAGGAGAGAGCATGCGGCTCGAAGAAGGAGCGACGAAGGAAGTGTGGCAAACGACAAGAGAGAGGCAGCCATGGCGAGTATGGGACGTGATGGCGCGAGGTCGGGAGGAGCAAGGGAGAGCGCGAAAGGCGACGACTCCACTTCGAGTTCGAAGAATGGTCGGTGACTTTCTGGATCGGGTATGACTGTTGGGGGGGGCGTGCTACGAGCGACACGGTGTTCAAGGCGGGACACGAAAGGATGGGCGACAGCAACGTAACGGAGCCGAAACCCCTCGTGGTTGATTCGCGTGGTAGGGAGGTATTCCCTCGTATACAAACCTCGTGATAAAAGATGCTTCGTCCGGTGCGTGTTGTGGCGTCGGTTGGTCACTCGCCCAGCTGGTTGCACTCGTGTGTCCGACGGGTGGATCAAGTACCAAGGCAAGCAACACCCCAAGGCTTACGTGAGCAATGGCAAGCGTTCTGAACTCAAGTGTACCATTCGCTCGACTTGCCATCCCTGTCCTGTCCATGAGCCAAGGCGAGCACGGTACCTGATCTTCCATATCGTTTCTTGCGTGGTGCAGTGACTGCAACTCGTGCCACAAGAGTAGGACACTGCGTTGCCCGCAAAGCTGCATATCGTTGGGCTCGTCTGTGTGCCACCAGCGCACCTTGTCACCTTTTGACTCGCCATTTGCCAACCTGTTTGCAATTCACATTGGAACAAGAACACATCTGGCCCCCACTTTGCAACTTTTTCATTCGGTATCATGTTGCGCGAGTGGTTTCTCCAACGGCGTCCATTGACTCCACTCGGTTCCGCGGGGCTTGTCTTGCTTGCAGGCGCGGCGGCAGTTGCCACGTATGTTGCCACTCGATCACGTGAACCGGTTGCCACCGCCACAGACCACGACGGTACCATCGAGCCCAAAGTTGTGCCGTATTTACGGTCCAAGGTACCGTTCATTGGCAACATGGTGGCGTTGGCGACCAACGCCCATCGTTTCCACGACTGGATGGCCGACCAATGTATAGCCAATCATGGCGTGTTTAAATTGCGCTTGCTGGGTCAAAGCGACTTGCTCGTGACGGCGGTACCCGAACACTATGAACACGTTGTCAAGACGCAATTCGAGCACTTTCAAAAGGGCAAGCAACAGTACGACATGTTTGTGGACCTCATGGGCCACAGTGTCCTCATCATTGACGGCGAGCGTTGGAAGCACCATCGTCGGTTGCTCGTCCGACTCTTGAACGCGCGGGCCCTTCGCGACCATATGATGCCCGTGATGCAACGACATACACTCTTGTTGCAACAAGTCTTGCGGCAAGCGGCTGTGGCCGACCGCCCCGTTGACCTCTACATGCTCATGCATCGCTTTGCCTTCAAGGCATTTGCCGAAATGGTCTTTAACGATCCCCTCGACCGCATTGACGCAGAGCACGAACATCCGTTCGAGCGCGCGTTTGACGACGCCCAGTCCATTGTTGCCGGTCGGTTGCAACAACCCGTGTGGCTCTGGAAACTCAAACGGTGGCTGAATGTTGGTCAAGAACGCCAATTGCGCCACGATGTGGAGCAAATTGACCACTTTATCATGACCATCATTTCGAGAGCCATTGCCGCGCGTCGTCAACGGCAACAACATGGGCAAATGGGTACACCGGTACAAGGAGCGAACCAGGATATTGTGTCCATTGTGCTCGAGTGTATGGAACAAGAGGGGGATTTCGTTTCGCCAAGAGACGTGCGCAACATTGCCGTGGCCGCTCTAGGTGCTGGTCGTGACACGTCGGCTGATGCCATGAGCTGGTTGGTGCATACCCTGACCCAACATCCACAAGTGGAACGGAAACTTCGTGCGGAATTGCATGAAAAGTTGCCGAAATTGGTACAAAGCAACACCTATGTACCATCCATCGACGACTTGCAGGGGTTGGTGTACCTCGATGCAACCATTCGCGAACTATTGCGTCTCCAGACTCCTGTACCATTTACCATGCGCGAATGTGTACGCGACACTGTCTTCTCCGATGGTACATTTGTCCCAAAGGGTACAACTGTTGGTATGTGCCACTTTGGGGCCGCTCGACGCACGGAAGTGTGGGGACCTGATGCTGCAGCGTTCAGACCCGAGCGCTTTATTGACGCAAACACTGGCAAACTATTGCACACTCCAGTGGCCAAATTCAATGCATTTAGCGGTGGTCAACGTGTGTGTGTTGGCAAAGCTCTTGCAATGCTGGAGATGAAGCTCGTGATTGCGACGCTTGTTGGCCGATTCCACTTTACGGAAGTTCCTGGCCAAAGTGTAGAGTATCGGCATGAAGAGCTCGTTGTACATGAAGGTCGAGGCTGTGGCCACAAGAGCTCCAGGGGTTGCCGCTTAGGGCGAACGAGATGAAAGTGCATGAAAAGACTGACCATTTATGAAATTGGACCTTTCAATAGAAACCAGCCTAAAAGATCCTACGCTGTGAAGCGTGTCCTATCTATCAAGTCTGCATTGTACAATGGACGACCTGGAAGAAGCAAACATAATGACCTTTTCTCTCGTTTCGTCGCATCTTTCTCGTGGTAGCTAGCACAAAGGCATCGTTTTCTTTCATTCTTGATGACCCATTGACCGCTATTTACACGTAAGACACACCCTTCCAACCTCGGCCCCACTATCAGGTCATGACTGGCGATAGCTTCCACGCTTCAAATATCCTTCCATCGGATCTTTGGAACCAAAGACTTCGATTTAAGTCAGGTCTGCAACTTCAACTCTTGTCAAAAAGTCAACTCTCGGGATTTGAGGATCCTTTCAACCAAGAGCCACGGCAGTGTTTCTGTTGCATGCAAACGGGTAATAGGCTTTGCAATAGCACGTGTGCTTTGCGCCATCACGTCTTAATAAAAAAGGTGTCAGGACGTGATGGCTGGGATCACGGTCGCTCTTAATGTTCTGTCAAGTGAGACTCTAGGTGGACCACACGATTCTACGTCTCAGCTCAGACGCGGTACTTCTCACCCATCATCCGGAATCTCAGGACAAGGAAGCGCCTTTTTCCAGGTGCAGTCAACGAACCTACCTCCGGTCGTGTGACGAATGTACCATCCCCGTCTGAACAAATCTTTCTGTCAAAGTCTCATGACGTGTGTCCATCAGCTTGAACGCATCTCAAACGTGCGTCTGAGTTTCCAACTGCAACCGCCTTCTCCATGTCGTGCGCTTCTTCAACGAGTCGTCACGTTTGTCGGTATCTTCGAATCCCCTTGCAAAACCTTTGCGACTATCAAAGCGTGGAGATCGGTAGGAAATTACAGGCTTTGCTTCCAGACCACCCATGGCGGAGAATGCCACATGAAAAGACCCCGCCGTGACGGTCTCAACCGAGTCAACACGTCGCGACGCAATCACACCAACCTTTGTCTTTTCAAGTAACTACCGGTCTGCTTGTCCGGCATGACTCGGTACCCGTCCCGGTGCTTCTCCCTTGCGTAAGCTAGGCTCGTTTGCCGCCCGCCCACTCACCTCGCGTCATCGCGTCCACCAGTGAGTATGATCCATTGCCAAGGCTTCTCCTACTTTCCAAGATGACTTCGGGGCCGCGACCGATGGACGAGTATGTCGTCCATGCCCACGAGCCCGCGTTTCGACCCGTGGGCATCCCATTGTCCCCCGGTTGTTACCGCGCTACCCAAAGCGATCGACAGCGGTACACGGCGTTGATTCGTGGCCAAGTCGCGTCGCTGTTGCGCGACGAAGCGCATTCCGCCGAGCGGCAAAGTCGCATGGGCTCGTCTCTGCATGCTGGCGAGTGGAAACAAGTGAAAAAAGAGAACAACTTGACCTTCTATCGACGGTTTGACCGCGGACGGTCGCTTCGAGAATTGGCGCTCGAGGAAGAGTTGCCCGAGATCCAACGCGCCGTGGAAAGGGGGTACACGAGTATGATTTGTGATGGTGTCGTCAAGGGGACGATGGAGGATTTCATGTATGGCATGACCGCGGCGTCGCAGGCCGAGTTGATGACGGGTTTTGCCTACAAGAACCCACCCAAAGACTGCGTCTGGCTCGGGACCGTCGAGCGCCCGACCCACGACGACCCGTTCCATACGGCCGACTTGATCTGGGTCCTCCCGAAACTCCCTCCCATGTTTGACCAAGTCGACGTGTGTTACCTCAAAGCCACTGGAGTCGAAGTGGACGCCAAGGGCGAACGGTATGGCTACTTGGTGCTCCATAGCGTGTACATTGGCCAGTGTCCTTCGTTTGCGGCCCACGGGATTTTGCGCTCCAAACTCTTTTTCACGTGTCTGTTTCGAGAACCTCAAGTAGGAGTCTTGAAAGTGACTGTGCGTGGGATCTTTGATTTGAGCAAAAAAGTCCGCATGCTCAAAAGTTTCGTCTCCGTGTCCACGACGTCAATCATGGTCGGTCTTTTCAATGGCGTGAAAATTGGCGAAGCGAAGAAATTGACGCTCTTGGCCCTTCGGACCCGTCCCCGGACTGCAACGTCTGCACACGCGTTTCGACAATCGGCTTGCTACCTGTGCTACCGACGTGCGTCGTTGTTTGGATGCGCAAAGTATTTTGGGACCCACCTGGTCACGTGCTTTGTTTGTGGTGACACGGTGTGTACGAATTGTACGCGACGGAAGAAACACCGCGTGTTTCTGGGAACGAAGCAAGCGTGTTCCAAAGTCGATTGCTGTCCAAACTGCGTGCAGAAAGCCATCACGACGATCCACGTGCGTCCAGCAGAGCCGGCGTTTCAAGTTGTGGCGGAAGTCTATCAAACGGAAGGCTCGATTCGGGGATGCGAGATTGGCCATCCCACCGTTTTACGGAACAATGGGATGAAGACGAACTCTTCGGCGGGGGTACCCACCACTTCGACCGAAGGGAGTGTGAGTGAATATCGGCTCGATTTTGACGACGATGCCTTTTCAGCGGCCCTGGCCTTCCCACTGTTGCGACGCAGTTCTGCTGAGGAAGACGAACCGGAGACGGGAGCGGAGAGCACTGCGCGGTTTGCATCGAGTGACATTCAACCCTGGAGGCATCGGATTGACATTGACGACTATGACTTTATTCCATCCAATTCGGTCGATCGCTTGTACAATGTCATGCAAAGGGAACGAAGACTGCTGGAGCTCAATCTTCATGCACAGCATGGATGATGATGATTGAAACTCGCGACGAAAGGGGATGGAAGAATGGTGTATGATATTGTACCTTTTGCGTGTGTATGTTGCATCCACAATCCTTTTAGCTGGAAGGGTTTTCAATCGAGGTTGCTTGCAAACCTCTGCTGGAACGAACAGTCTACAATAACTCACGTGTTGACCAATATGCGCAAGCGGTCGTTGTGCAGCGGAGGTGTGCAGGAAGAATTGCGATTTCTCAATGAACGACTACGGTCTTAAGGAATTACGTGTGCACTTTAATGACTTGTTTGTTAGATACACTAATTATGGTCCTACCTTGAATTCTTTATGAGCGATTAGATTCTTTTGCAAAATTCCGATAAAAGGATTGTTTCTGCCCTTGGATTACCTATAGCGCTTTGATCTGATACGGAATGTCGATTCGATAATCGAGCAGGCAGCGAAGAGGGCTACCAGTCGGTTAGATTATTCGACAATGGTAAAGTCAACTATGAGGCATCTATGAAGAAGAATGCTTCGACACCCGAAGGTGACGCAAACCTTTATACCACGTGGGTGGCGCGTCCGAATGGAGATTTCCGCCAAAAAAATTTTTTGGGGGCAAACAACTCTTCGACAGAGCCTCCTATTTCGTTGCGGTAAAGTACGCGTGCCTACGGCTCTCTTTTGCTCATATGACTTTAGGAACCTCCTCCTTTTGGCGTAAAGAAAACAAAAGGAGATGAAAACGCTCTGACGCGCTCTTGTCGTACTCTCCTTCCTTAAAGACTGCGATAAAGGCCACGAGTTTGCTATAATTCTGTCGAAACGATTCCGGTACCCGGAATTACTTCATAAGCTGCTAGTTTTGTCGTCAATTCATCAGTCAGGCAGATAGCCTCACCGACAAAGGCAGAGGTTGCCCTCCACCGGAAAGCATAGAAACTATACTGCGTCGGGTGACCCTCCAAATTTTACGCCCCAACAATTGAGATGAAACACTCCAATTCCGTATAGTTTGCTTAGTTAAAAATAACTCACCTTCAAGATGTCTTGGCTCAACACAATGTCAAGTCAGGCGCTGGGAGCTAATAGTTAGAACACATAAATGTAATCACAGTCACCTCTGACATGCAACCAAAAAGACTGCGGCTTTGGGCGCTCTTGCCGAACCCCCCACAACTTCTATTATTGTGCTGCTTCATAAGCACCCTCAACGATCATGAGAACGTCTTTGCTTTCCGCATGAAAGCGCCGTTAACTTTGGCGGTCGAGGAGCGCCAAAGGAAGCCTCTATCCTCTCGTTCTTGCGCAGCAAAAGCTGCGGTGAGACCGAATATACACGCTTAAGACTGCCCTTGGTTTGTCTTTAGTGTTGTTCGAAGCAATCAAAGGTTTAAATCTACTTTTGGTCGCTTCTTTCATGAGACTTATAGTTGGATCTGCCGCCCTACGTTTCAACGCGAGGCTTCCAAAATGCGATGAATAGCAGCTTTTCTTCGTTGGGTTAACAAGGCCGACCGCTTTGAGTGCACAGGCTTACGAACATTTGGCCTTCAGCCTTATGGCCAATACGGCGTTAGTATCAACTGCCGTATAACCAATGTATTAGCAAGGCTGAATACTTTGAAGAGGTGATGGGGGCAGGTCAGATCTCATGGGTCAGATAAAAAAGTCTTGTTTGCCATTATCAAATTTAACCTCTCGAGTGGCTTTGACTAGCAATCTTCTATAATCATCAGAGTTAAATATCTTTTTTCGCATTTGTTCGTTTCCTTTATGCTTGCAATTATATTCATTGCCCTGCTTGTTACTTTTTGCCTCGGTCTGATAAACATGTCGAGCATTTCCTCCAACGATGTCAGGAAGACTTGAGATTAGAAGAGTCAGTGGATCTTTAGGGTGCTCATGTAAAAGTAAAGACTAAATTGCATGGATTTTATCTAATACTATAAACCAATCTGACACACTTGGGGCTGTTTGTATATGGCAAATTATTGACGTTAGCCAGGAGGTTTCTAATCATTGAAACAGCGCTTGCCAAAAGATAGCGGATATTTTTGACGTCGTCGTGTCAGAAAGCCATGCTTTTGTTTGTTGTGTCTATGACTACCTCTGGTGCTTAGTCCCCAGTTTTACTGGCTCAAACAGGTGTCAACATCACCATCTTGCTTTGGCGACACACAAAAACTACTATGCTTATGTTGGCATTTATTTCTAAAGGCAAAGTCGGGGCTTCCAACAGTTTGCCGGTACCGGTAAGATCGCAAAGGAGACGGCATACTCTTTGGCAGATTCAAAGGTCCTGTAATACATGGCTCATGCATGCGGGGCCACCAATATGTGGTGCGAGCAGAAAAAGGAGTTATTTTCGACTTAAATGAGAATTTGGTACCTCTCGATGTAAATTGTACTTAGGTCTTTCTGGTCTAGACGAACGACTCGAGCTAGATTGGCCACACACTGCCGATGGTGGAGCAAACTGTCTGTTCACTTATAGAAATAGAACTGATCGGTGTCGCGGTATCGGCCTATCGACGTTGCTATTTTTGCTTGCGATAAATTGGCATCTTCTTGTCGAAACAGCTTCTGACCTCGCTGATACGAAGGAATACATATTCTGACCTGCGCGAAAGCACAGCGGCAACCACTTTCATTTTCAGACTTCTTTCTAGCTTGAAAATTGTATTCAGCAAAGAAGAAGAATCTTCAGATTTTGGCATATTCATTGCCTTATCCATTGAGACTATATTAACACACACTTCGCGGCAAGCAACTCTTCTTCATAAGTGGGGTAGCTCTGTTCGGATGCTTACGGCTGTCTGAGCTAAAACGATATGACTCTCTCATAAACGTCCTCATCGGGTTGCACTATCGAGCAGCCGACGGCACGATCGTCACAGATAACATCAACTTGAGTGGCAAAATCAAAAACGTGCTATTCCAAGTTTCCGGCGATCTTGAAGTCCATCTCTAAAGAACGGCCAACGGCTTTGCAAGACTCGCACAGCCAAGTGTAAATATTTGGCTAGGCTTAACCAATTTCTTCAATTTATTTGGGAGCGTGGCGTAGGCGAAGTTGAAGTGGCTTGCATTTTTTTGAAGTGTGATCAAATCTCATGGCTTCGTATGAAGCAGCATGTTTTTAATCTCAGCTGTCACAAGAAAAACATCTGTCGATGCTGGCATAAGGCTTATTGATCGCGATGATTTCAGCTACTTGTTACAGGCGAACTACACGAGCTTTGAACTCGTCTAGTCTCCTTCAAAACGAATACGAATAGATGTATTGTCAAAAAAATGCCCAGACAAAAGCTATTAGTGGAAAGAACTCCTAATAAACGCACTGGGATGCTTAAGAGCCCTTGTGGTTTTACTTAAAGCTTCCTTAAAATGCTGTACGGGACACTCATCGTAGCATGTTGGGGAAGTTATTTATAAGCTATCTACCAAATCAAGCCCACTATACAGCGTTCACCCAAACATGCTGTTAAATAGCACGTCTCGTTTGGACTAGATTATGCTACCGGTTTTATTGCACTGTTCACCTTATTGTAAGCTTGAGCCTATCGCCACTTTCTGCTACAGATTTTTGATTTGATACTTTTGCAATAAGCCGATCTATGTGCTGCCACGCCAAAAGCCGCATTTGTGCCATGTTTAACGTCTTGAGGTATCCTAAACGTCATGTCGTGCTGGTTACAACAAGTGCACGTGTCATTATTATGAATTATATTCTAATAAATCTAATCGATATATATTGTGTCTTGATCATAGGGATCTGGCAACTGTAAGGCATTCTGACTTGAGAAAAGATTGAAACGAGCTAAATGTATAGACCATTTTATAGCTGAATACAAAAGTTAAAGTCCGCATTTAAGAAGTTGCAGTCGACCAGAAAATCAGCGAGACATTAATAGAAAGCTTTTGACAGCTAAAAATCTTGTATTCATTTGTGCTGCCACAACAGCCTGATCGATGACCAGGTGAAGACATCGCGATACTGACAAATTGAACTCTGTCTGACTCATTTTAAAATAACAGAGATGCATTTTTTGTATACTGTTTTCGAACTTTTTTGGGTGCGCCTCTTCTCAATACAATTACTTGTGGGCACATTACAGTGAGCCCAGGTATTTAGGCAGTGCTTAAAGGCTTAAATTTTGGATTGGTACTTCCACTATCGCCAGCATATATATATATATATATTACTGACCATACATGGTTGAATTGAGCCTTATATACCATATTGATGCTAAGGGCACGCCATGCATTCTCTCGGTAATTATAAAGGCAAATGATAATTGTCTGTAAGAATTTAGACTTTACACCATAAAGTGCTTTTTCCTCTCAGTAAAAACATTGATGAGCTCAAATTGCTATCATTGCGGTAAATAGATTTCGGTGACACAGTACTATATATATCACAAGCTTTGCTTGTTTATCCGGTAACTTATTTTATCGTAAAGCTTTAAACATTCATTTAGTTTTTTCTATACAACGGATATACCGGATCCATGACATGCGTGAGGACACTGAACCCACGTGCAGCATGATGATTTTATGAGGCTGAAGTGAGACATTTAAGTCTATAAAACCTTTGTGCGTATGTTAGTGATGCTATATAATCCACCCGTACGCAATAAGGTCAAATACAATAAAATTTACACACAAGTAGCAAGCCCTAACACAAAGCATATAAACAAAACAATTCGATCGGTGCGAATGTTACTACGTTTAGTTACATTTAAAAAACTTTTGGCGTTTTCTGAAGTAAGCGTTACCTGCGAAGCTCGAATATTGCTATGGTAGGTTACAAAGATATCATCGCATCTCTCTTTTGGGACTTCGATTCTTATACTTATTCTTGCATGCATCTATCTATATCTCTTACAAAGAAACCAAACATGAAACAGGGTTGCGTAGGATAAGACCTGCACAAATATTTCGCTATTCGATGCAGGGCTCGTTCTTTCATAGCATGACCGAGATCACGTCATCTTTGATCGTGTCAAAGGTAGAAATTAATTCCGCGATTTCAAATCCTCACTAGCATAGCTAGCCTATGATCACCGTGGTAACTTTACTGGTCGTCTCAGAAGAATTAAAATTAAACTGACATGCTTCCACATTACTTTCATAAAGCGTCAGTCAACCTTTGATCGACCGAAGCACGAACTTCTTTCAAACACCAGAACCTATGGAGACTATAAAAATTTTCTATAACCTCGTACACTTTTAGGTGCAATCAATAGTCTTTCGCTGCTGATGCCCCCTTTGAGAGCTGTCTAGCTCTCAGGAGATAAGTGTTTCTTTTGTGTTCCGAAAAAACCCATATAATGAGGACTTACTTTGTCTTAGGACTCAGTAGATGTACTAATGACCAGCAATTTACTGGCTCTGAGGGCGTGTTATGACTGCGATCTTTCGAAGCTCTGAGTAAGACGAATGTCTGATTCGTCGGCCCCATTTGAAATAAGCACGGTCATGTTTACTTGTCTACCGCAGCGAACGCAGCAAATGTTGCTTATTCTTAAAAGTGTCTAAATCTGTTGGGACTGAAGTCGAGCCAGCGGGCCCACGGACATACTACTTATAGTTCTGCAGGTCGAGAAGGTGAGCCTCTCTGTGGCTGTACCCGTTGAGCCTCTCTGTGGCTGTACCCGTTGAGCCTCTCTGTGGCTGTACCCGTCACAATTATTCGTGAAATTGTCATTTTCATTGTCGCTGACTGAATTATAAAGAGTTGAGAGCGGGGTTGGCCTATCCTAAGGGCGCCTATGATTAATTTCTGGACACATTGCGGCCCCGCTAAGAGAAAAGATCCGCTAAAATTGTTGTCGCGCTCTTGATTTACGCAGCGCAATCGATTCGGCATCAAATGCTTTATATACTGGCTTTATTTACACCGAACGTCAATGACAAATAATTTTGGGCAAAATATTGCCGTCATCATAGTGTTTTTGAACAAAACGTTGTACTGAAGCTTTTGCCCATTATGGGCAGAAAAGCCAGACATCTGAAGAATATTTATACCCACGGACGAGGTCTGAAGATGGATTCTAGACCATAAATTGTTGGAGATGTAAGCATGAGCTATCTGACATTGGCATACAAACGCTGAATGTCAATGTAAGCCATACGCCGTCAAAAGGCGCTTCAATAAATTACTGCAATTTTACATCACGCGAATATGGAGCATCATGACCAACAGCACAAATACTTATCGATCGGTGGCGGCGACGTGCAAAAAGTTGGTCTCCTTGCAATCGCTACTAATTGGTTGATAAAGAGACGGGGACTGTGCGGATGACACTTGTTTCGTTCAATGCCATTCTCATAGCACCACTGCTCAAGAAAACATCACTCACGAGGCTAAAGGTATATGTAAACGAATATCGGTGATGAAACGTAAGTAAAGAGTGTCTTTGATAGTTAGAGAGATACTTGAGTTAAATTCATCAATGTCATCACGACCGTAGACAGATTACCGAATGAAACAGATAAATGTATCATTTTTGGCGTATTACACAGTGTGTGTGAGGTCTTGATAATACCGAGTCGCTGGAGTAGCGTGCTCCCACTTGCTGAGTTTGCATTAAGTTCATCATACGCATTTGGCGTTAATGGCTAGCTGGACAATACATTCCATTAATCTTTGCGTTGTCGCTACTGTCTTGATAAGAAGAAAGCGGCTGAGCAGCTTTGTCATTTAGCTTTCCCACATCGCGTAGTCTTTGGCAGTGTACTAAACTACGTAGGCGATAAATGACTGACCGCCAATACAACTAGAAGTCTGACCAAAAATGAAAACTGTAAAGCTATTCAATGTAGATTTAGCTTTATTGAATTTCAGTATCTTATGATTGTGCCTTTAGGATTTCATTGAATCCTGACTTCATCCGTTCATAAATTTTATGTTTACAAGAGGCTTTAGTAGAATGCTGACATCGACTGTCCTATGTGCATTTCAGGAGTAATATGATAAACGTCACGAGCGGGCGCAAAAGCGCTGGAGCTAACTCATACACAGGCATGAGTATTGAAAAACGAGGGCCAAAATTAAATGATGGACATTGAGTGTCTCAACCTGTCTTGCGAGGTGCTCGTCGGAAATATTGCTCACACAGCGAGACAATGACGCGCTCAAGCGGCTGACCTAAGTCTTAACACTCGTAGCTGCGTTAGCATCTAAATCGCTGTTGAATACGGACGGCTTTGTCAACTGCAGTCTGCCAGCTTGAACGTTGCATCCGGCAAACGCCAGCTATGAGCAACGTCACCTCAAGAGCACACATGAAATTGCAGTGAAAAGATTCTTGCGCGGCGTTATCGTCAACTTCAAGCTCAGTGCTTTGCAAAGATTGCTCACACAACAAATTGATCCGAAAGCATGTGGCCACACTTGTCAAATGTTCTTTGACGTCGTAGACACTTTGGATTGTGACGATCGGCATGTTCATATACGCCGCTCTAACCGCTACTAAAACTGGGAGTGCGTGAGCTTAGAGAAGGAATGGGTGCTTAAGAGCAGCTATCAGAATTGCTCTCACAGAAACAGATGTTATAGACTATTATCGTAGTGATGTAACTTACTATAGCTGATGGCAAGGCTAGATTTCAAGCAAGCTCGCACTAAAAATATCGCTCAGCTCGCACATCAACTTTGCTGAGGTTTTAACGAAGAGCAAGCAGAGACGACAGCTAATCTCATCATCCCTTGGGTAAGTAAACGTCTGATTAGATTCTAGTTGGCCTTTGTTTCATGCGCACGATACGCGTGGGCTGCACTAAAGCTCCCCACTCAGCTGTACTCAAAGCCTCTTATTTTAGGTTTTCTGTAGAGCCTAGAATTTGTCGCTCAGCTCCGCTTGAGTCTCTTTGACTTAAAAACGAGCGTTCTAAATGCAACTTGATAATGAGAAAACTCCTAAGATCTGCTTTTGCTCCATAATCTTATTCAGGGTGTTGAATACAATACGAGACGCGGTGTTCGATCAGATAACGGGATCTGGGTGTAAAAAAAAGCGCAAATTAAGCACTAGCCAATCTCAAGTATGTGATGTTCGGCTTGCGGGCTCACGAGTGCGCTGCCGAATTGAGTAGGGACTGTAATGTTTGCTTTTTGGTATTGTCTTGGCCGTGCGAGCCACAGGCATAAGAAGACCCCGGGCTCGTCATTAAAGGAGCTATCTCTCTTCGTCTTCTGTGTCCGAATTAGCCACAATGCTAGGGTCTTGCCAGGTTAAAGCAGGGGGTGTCAAGCTCGTACGCCGCAGGTGCGCTGCGCATTATGAGCTTCCGAGTTGTCACAGGATGGCTTATAGTATGCATCTCGGAACAATAAACAGGCAATATAAATTTTACTTGCCCAGCCACCGATAATAATACCATACACACCTAATGAAGAAATTTTTTTGTCTTAAGTATGTAGCTCAAACTTGACCTCGACACTGCGCTATGTGGAGAGGGCAAAAAGTTCGGATAGTATTTGATAATTATGTTAAAATAAACTTTGTTATTCTATATTTAGGAGATTTTACAAGCTGAAACAGTGACATCTGCACAAAATTCTAGAGAAGATTTTTATGGTAACAGCAAAATATCACGGTACGTGTGTCACACCAATAGACATTACCATACTGATGCTTCAAACATTACTAAGAAGGCAGAGCATAGAGATGCGAAGCTAAGGGAAAAGCAGTACATAGTACTAAGTTGAATAAAACTGACTTGTCGTTAGTTGGGGGCTTGATGAAATGGTGGTATCTGAACACTTGGTATTTGTAACGGCTTGCATATTGAGATATCTCGAGAAGATAAACGAAAAGGTTTATGCCTTAGATCGGTAGCGAATGTTGTCGCATATCAAAATTAAGAATGGGAGACCATAACATACAGATATAGTTACGAATAAATTAGGCTTTAGACTGCATACTGTTGCAACAATTTTTCTTCCTGAGACCAGCGCATTTAACTTCCATTCACTAAAAAGTAATATACCCATTGTTCGCATCCGCTGTGCAAGCTGCTGTGTGATCTCATCACAGCTGGTAGCTCTTCTTATCAATCTGACTTCTACGCGAGCATATTGTCTATCAGAATACTCGTGAGTCTTATGGTGGTCATGCTCACTCCCTTATCCATCTATAGTGAATGAAACCAAAATATACAGCTATACTGCACACCACGACATTCGTCGCTTTAGTAAATGTGAGATAGCTAGACCACGGACACAAATGCTACGAGGCAATGCATTTCGCACCAGGCTCGATGTAATCTATCTATGCAAAACCTTTGTTTTTTTTCAACATGGGAAAGTGTTTAAACGTCATTTGCAGCAGGATCTATTTTTCCTACTGAACGTTTTATTCATGCGAAGTAACCCATTCCATACCTTTTGCTAAAAACGTCACACAGATGGAATTAATAATTTGGCTATTTGCTATGCGTAATGTGTCTGTCGACCATATTGCTCTCGCCAAAATGACAAACATATCTATGATGTGCTTTTCGAGCCCGTGATCTCGCTTCGCTAAAAATACTTTTTTACTTGCCATATGCACATTTACACGGTAGACTTCCCACAATACTATGAGGTTAAATACAAGCATTGCGCTAGCTGTATGGTCCTGGCTCATGCTCGCGTCTTAAGCGTCAATCTTTTGTTGACTTTTCCACTAGGAAATATGAGGCTAACGAATTAAATTTGAAAACAACATTTTAAAATCAGCCGTATGGTTGCATAAGTGTCTTTTAAATTAAAAAAACTCTGCTATAAGAGTAATAAACAAAAATTGTGGAAAAGAAAAGCAAAATGCGCATGCTGGATAATCGAAGACGTGCCCATCATAAATGCTTTCTCTTCATCAAACTAATATATAAGATCGTTAGGTGAATACGATATACCACTAACTTGATCATAATACCGTGAATGTGCTTTAAGTAAGTAATTAACCCATCACGAGATTGCATTTGGATCAGAATACTTGCCCGGCTAAAAATTGGGATTGGCTGCTTGTCAAAAAAGGCTAAGCTCATAACACGATAAACTTATTGAAGTGGTATGTAACAGCGATAACTAGAATTGTAGTGTACATCCACCGTTATGGCCGCCGCAAGGTTTAGCGCCGATCGTCGATTGCTCTTCTTCGCCGACGCGTCAAATATTAAAAAAAAATGTTGCTTTTGATCGATCAAAAGCTCAGATCTTATATCATTGGCTGTAAGTTTTTGTACCGATAGCATAGCTGAGCCAAGTCAAAAAGTACATACTTAAAACATAAGGCAGATATCCGCTAAGCAGGATTTAGGCTACTGATTATGACGACTCAATGAGCTGGTGTTATACACGCCTTAAAAATTTTATATTTTTGATTATCCTCATGGCGATATATTGTTAGCGGTGAGTCGTCTTGATCGGTCTTAAAATGCAACGAACCGGCTTGCATCGAAGCTGATGTAATTTAGCACTCAACTTGTCACCCTAGTTTTTAAACTTTGCGTAGAGCCTGCAAGAGAGCATCATCCATGTCATCCTTCACGAACGCTTAGCAGATTACATGCATGACGGACATCCTTAATGTGGCGATACGAGCTAGCTTTTTTTGCGATGCGTCAACTAAAGCAATTAACTTTACTGGTGTATATTTCACGTCACCACAATTGAAAAATCTTAAGCTATTATTAACAAATTTGCGGTGCAGACCGACGCATGGTCGGTATACATTACGAGGCCTTCCAGTTATAGTATGGTGTAGGAAGCGTGGATGCGTGAATTTCATAGCTAATTGCTCACTCCATCATTAATATCTTGCCGGCACTCAAATGTGACGCTTTAGATTTTATACTATGATGTATTCTTGTATACGTAAGTATAGCACGTATTAAAAGCGAATCCTTTCAAAATTTAACAATAGGGAGTAAGGGACTGGCTTAAAAGGAGACCACATAGAGTCCAACTAACATCTTCGCCATGGAGAATGTTAACTAATTTGGTGAGGACTTAGGATTGACTGAGACTGGAACAATACCTCATAATAATTATAAGATTAACTGACGGTCACTCCTGGCCCATTACACTTAATTGCACTCAGAAGCTTTTTCGATGACCGATTTGCAATGAACTAAGGCAAGACTATTAAGAAGATAGTAGCTCTACCCGCTTTGCAGCGATTTATGGAGAGGTTTTCTTCGCGACACAGCTGTGTTTATAAAGCCCAACTCAATCAAAACTTCAAAAGTCGGGGGTTATATGAGCGCATTCTAGAACGATAAAGTAAAGATGAAATTACTACATGTTTCTAACTAATCGTCCATATGAACAGTTTTCGAAAGATATATGTTAATTGCGATCGTCATCTGACCATTGAGGCGACATTGACAGAAAAGCGTTTCTCACTATTTCACTTGCTTAATCCTGAATAACACAATGCAAATCAAGAGACGAATTTGCATTACCATTACCAAGTTTGATCCATCGCATCTGATTGAAAGGAAAGAAGCATCAAAGTTATAAGTGTGTCTTCGATAGTTAACACAACGTTTTTTAGCAGATATCTAGATCATCTGGCAGTACCAGCTGGCAGGCATGCTAACCATGGCATCTCAAATAGTCTTGCAAGTGGGTAGGATAGCTTCGCTGGGTAGGAAAGGGATATACAGTACAAACTTGGTGGCTCAATTTGGGAGATGCGCAGCGATGTACCAACGCAAGCGGGTAGCATTGCTTCACAATAGAACAGCGGGAACGAAGTACAAAAGTGATCACTAAGCGACACGAGCGACCTCGTTGCCGACAAGTATTCCTTAGTAATAAAGAATAATGTATGTTCAACTGATCGTTGTTCACGGTAGATGGGCTTAAATAGTTAATATTGCGTAACATTTCATAGCCACTTCACCTCCAAATTTTGAAGTTACAACACTTTTAGCTGAACTGATATATTCGATAAGTTCAACTCGATACAGATATTTCATCTGTCTCGAACAAAGTTGACCGGACGGGTAGCGTACGCTACGCCTAGCCTTGAAGGGTCCAATATTTAACCATAGATCAAGTAAATGATCCATACAATGAACGTCTGGATGTAGTGTCCAGACATCCATCTTAAAGGTCCCAAAGAGAGAGGCAGTCGCGACGTCGATCCTTTGAAATTTTGTGTCAACGAGCAGCAGATAATGCCACGAGAGTAGTGTGAGTTCATTAATGCCTTCTTTGCCGAAAAGACAAAATATTGCAAGGTGTAGGTCTCAAATTTTGGCACTCATCACCGACTATTTACGCATGGCTCAGCATTTCAACAAGCCGTACTATCTAATAATAACTAATTGAATACCCATTCCAGAATAGAGAAGTGCTGCAATAAATTGTGTCCAGATGCGCGTTATATTGTGCCCAGGGGAGACTTTATAGAAAATTGATGGACTTTTTGCGGCGCTAAGAGCACCTATCGATATGCAATTGTAATGCCTCAATGATATCATATGCATTAGTGACGATAAGCATCTGGCAAAAAAATATTTGACCTTCGGCTCTGATGCCCATTTAGCTAACGTTTTAAGGTCTTGACAATCAATTTTATCTCAGCACCGTCAGATGTGTATCTGCGCCAGAGTAGATTGAAAACTTTGGCTGCTTCGTATGCTACAACGGTATTAACGCAGATCCTAAAAAAGACGTTTTGGCTTCCTACGCTATGGCTTCAAAGAATATAAAATGTCCTATGACCTAGCCGACGATTCACACAAATAGTGTGCTGGCTGTGTGGGTCTCACAAAGGCTCTGTCCACTTTATCATAATAGGCATTGAGCAATGCTGAAAGATATCGCAACAAAATAGTCTTGATCGCGCCAAGAAAAATTTTCAGCGGACACACGCCTGACCAAACAATAACATTTAGCATCACTTGCAGTTTGCTGTTGGTTGCAAGCTATTGCGTATCGATGAGGACAGCTACAAGAGTATCTACTATAGAAGCCCAGGGCTGATAAATGAGATCAACCAATCACGACAAAAAAAATCTCGTTATAAAGTGAGCACTGGTGACTTACTGATTAATTTTCGAGACTGTAAGTTTTCAGGAGCTTAATCAGATTAATCTGTCTTGTAGATGGTATAAATACACCCTACTTGTCGCAATTAGTAGCCTTGTCGTTTGTGTGGTCCGTGAGATATAACGTTTGCGCCAAGCGCGAATTTGGTAAGCTAAATGCGCTTGCTGACGAGTTTTCGTGAAGGTCAGACTATGATTTAGCCGTATGAGCAAGTCATGAGCTTTATTGATGAACAAACGCGTCGATCACACAAAACCGATTCCAATTCTGATTTATCACAACAATTTCTCACCAGAGGCAAAGATGTTGAAGTCGAATGTTTTGTTACTGACATAGATCGTCGTTGCACTATTTTTAGCAAAAAGAGAGTGTGCTTTACTATAGCTTATCTGAATAATTCAGTTTGACTCGTTGTTCCAGAAGGCATAGATGTAGAAAACTAAAAACAGCTTTTTTCACATTAGCGGTCTTTTAGGCTGAGAGAAAGTTTTTCTTCTCTTGATTACCAAAACCACATACGGTAGCCCTGCACGTAAAAGTAGCGGTCAATATAGTGCGACATACACATCGGGTCCTTCACAGAGCGTACCAGCATTTGAGCCATATAAGTCTTGGCTATGTCTTTGGCCTGCCGAAAGCTTGGGTCGCTTGAGCAGTATATATATATACCCTTATAAGTCACGAACACGCAAACATCATGGCTATTTATGGCTAAGGCAGCTCAACATCTTGACCTTCCGAACACGATGTCATCATGTTGAAACGGATTGGCGAGCGCACTATTATCTGAATAGACAAAGGAGACCGTTGCAGTCGGATCATTAGATGAAAAGTGCTTGAAGACACGCCATGTAGTATGCCAGCCGAGTGGTCACATTTTTATCAAACCATTTTACCGTTGCGTTTTATGTACATTCGGGTTTAGGATCTTGCTATATAAACAGACTAAGGCATTTTACACACCCGTCATTTCTTTGAAAGCACGAACATTTCTCACTAGAAGAGGATTGCTCACCGACTTTCTCTCTCAACTTTGAATTTGGAGCTCTGTTTTCTTGCAAAATTAACCATGTTACTTTGAGAAAAGTCGGCTGAACGTAAGCAGCCGGGCAAGATATGCGATTAATCCCGTCGAAAAGGACAAAAAAATCGCTTGGAAATCGGGAGGAAAAAGTGTCGACAGCAAAAAGAGTAAAGCGCTACGAGGTAATTTTAAACCGCTTGACAGAGTAAGTTCTGTAAAACCAAACAAGTCCTTTTTTGGACCATTCACGCATTGACGTACAACCTTGATTTTTAAAAATAATGTCGTCGCATCAAACATTCATAAAAAGTCTCAAGACGATCTTCAAGAATTCGAGGTTTAAACGTACGTGGTGTAAGGTACACTTATCATTTCTTTAATACTTGCCATGCACTTGATCATAAATGTTCCAATAGTCACAGCCGTATAAGGCATAAGGCTGAGATGAAGTGTTCTTAGAAAGAACACGCAAGCCGAGCCTTAGCTTACTGCAAAGTAAAGTAACTTTTTAATGCACGATAATCACCTCATACTATGAAGCGTGGCGGCCAATACAATGGTAAAGCTTGTCAATCACAAGGCGAAAGAGACTCCAAAGCACTGAGGTCGCTTCGATATAAAATTAGCTTATTTACCAATGATGACCCTGATAATTTTCGCAAGCGTGTGTATAACGCCGCGCAGATGCTTTTTTAGAAAGACACGCAAATTGAAGGTAAGAGTGACTTAAATATGACTGCTTTATTGGAGGGACTTCGTGTGAAGTGCGTAAAGAAGCAGGGACGCTTTCACATGCATCAAGCCCTTTTTGTGAGGTGTTGCAGTTTTAGTGCTTCACAATACTCGTGGAAAGTTGGACCAATTCCAGTACGACAGTCCGAACACCGTCGCGATCAATGATAAGTATTTGGTAGAAACTCTACCATCTTTTGGCTGCAGGTTGAAACTGACTCTCAGTTCCTAGCACTTGGTTTGGCATGACGCCAAAGCCTAGAAACTTTTGACGCAGATTATTTATAATCCACTTAGTGAGCAAATTATACGATAAGCTCGCGAACAAACAAAACTCTGTCCGATGTACTTCGATTTGAATTGATTTACTATAATCTAGCAATTTATCTAACTTAAAATTGATGTTTTAATCAAGTGCTGGAGAGTATCGAAGAATACTTCTGATTTAAGAGCCACCATTGTTCTCTAAATTCTGACGGCGCAAAACTAAATTTTCGAGTGTGGTTTGATGCGGTGCCTAAAGATTACGCATAGCCACCCTACATCGCGCTGTAATAACCGCTTCGTAAAAAAGCTCTTTTGTACACGTATAATCTTCTAAGAGCGCTTGCAGTGCACAAAGACGGTGAGCGGACTGCTTGACACATCATTCAAAAAGTCTCGAAGCTGTCAAAAACGATCTCCAAAAAAAGACTGAACCTCTCACAGGACAGTGACTTACGTCGATACCCGGTGGCGGGTGAGAAGCAACGTCTATTGACCATTGCGCTGTCGATAACGTCATTGAACCTACGTGTGAAATTTTTTGTATAATGTTGGCACTGATCTAACTCTAATTCTGGTCTCTAGTATCGTAGCGTTGACAATAAAGCACGACGATGATTTTTTTTTACAATACTATGATGAAGCCGGTCTGACAACGTTGTTGTTAGGTTAAATTCTTTAACGACTTGGCGGGCGTAGAGCTAGGAGCTGTTTGCCAGAGCATATGCGGCGCTTCTCTTGGCAGCTTTATCGTCTGTGGGCGGAGGTGCTTGCGGGTGACGAAAGGAAGAAGAGCAATAGAAGCGTATTTCACCACGTAATGGTGCGAGTGCAGTTTTAAAGTGTTCCTCGTTGATGGACGCTATGACAAACCAGTCCTATCCACTTATAACTCGTTTCCCACAATGCAGGTGTAGCTGGGGCAACCTATGCTGTAAACTCGTATTTATCAATAGATGCCATGTTTGGTCTATAGGCACCTTTAGGTACTAACGCAACTTCTTTTAGGTTGCCTCGGTCATCGTTAAATGAATCGATAGGCATTTTGCTGCCTCTTAAGTCACCGCTTAATCCAAAATGGAAATGGATTTCTTATGAATAAGTCAAAGAGTGACGGGTGACATTTATTTTATTCTTATTTTATATGCATATACTTTCAGTCTTAAGAAAGGTATGTGACAGAGCGTAACCTTAAACTGAGTTTGTTTTTTCCGCTTAAAGTAGCCTACAGAATAGGTCGTTTCTAGTGCCCAATAAACTCCCTATCATTCTTTGTACCGGTGTGCACATTAAGAACTTTACTTATTTTTGTTCAGGAAAAGATCTCGCTGCTGCTATAACAAAGCTCATTAACTGTTTAGGCTTATGGAAAGGATCGAAGAACAAGAAGCTGCATTTAATGAGGCTGCCACTAAAGCTTTAATTTGTTTCAAACTTCAGCTGCTGATTTCGGCGATAGCGAGCAATATTTTACCGAAGTTTATATAGATTTCTGCACACTGCCCCTAAAACGGTGCTGTATAGCCCATTCCCCGGCACTACATGGTCACTACTTTGGCGCTCCCTCAAGCAAAAAAAATAAACATCCCAATTTTGCAAAAGGTGGTGTCTGCCCTTGACGATTGAGCTGACCATACAGGCATTACTACGTACCCAACTACGCATCAAATTTTTCGGCAAAGAAGTCAACGTAGAAGCTGCATCGTGATTGCTGCTGCATTGCCAATCAGTTACTTGATTTTAACGCTATGTTATACAACTCGTAGTACATTAACAAACGCGAGCATGTAAAGATGCAATTACAAAAACATCGCGATTTATTGGCATAATCTCGAGAAATATCTTTAGCGTAACATATATAATTCGGATTCGGCTTCTAAAAACTTAGCACGAGTACATAAGCTCGAGAGGCCAAGTCAAATTTCGTTGGTAATGTGAGATGCGTCTGGATCTATTGCTGACCTTTGGACAATATAAGCTGTGTTGAGTCGCGCTTTTTATGGAAGGTTTTACGAGATGTATGCTAGAGCGAGTAAACCATACGCACGCAGAGCAATTTTTGTCTTGGTACGCCAAAGAAACGCCTCTTCAAGTAGCGAAACGGACAAGGGAGAGTATGTGATCAAATATGCTCTTATTAATTGTGCGAGCCTCGCAATTATACTGACGCAATTTGATTGCCATCTCTTTGGCAATGGGGGCGCCTTAAATTGCGCTATGCATGTCTTCCTGCGCATAATTCAACATATTTTACGCCTCATTATATCGCTCTGGCAAGCAAGGATACTTATTCAACTGTGCTGGCTCTCAAATATTGACCCTTTTATTTGCGTTGATTGCGGAGCAAGTTCTATGTCACAAGGGCCTACAAAGTACCAATTTGGTGAGGTTACACTTTGGTACTGCTCATTTGTAAGCATTAGAAACGTATGGCTTGGTCAGTCTTCCGACAAATGATGTGTAATCCCTGCCGTACCATTGTCCGGGACATTTCACATGCAAATTGGATTTGAAATTAGTCCCTCAAAAGAACATCAAATAATTTACGATGAACGCGAGCGTGAGCTATGTTAAATGATAAAGTCATTAGGGAGAAGCAGGATGAAAGCCTCGCCGACGATGCGTGTCGCGATTGGCGGTTTTCATCTCGTGAAAAGGTCCGTTTTGGCGTCTTATCCAACTCTATTCAGATCCATTGAGCGGCTATCCGATGAGGTGCGGGCATCAATCGGCTTGCGTCAGGAGAGTACAGATGCCGAAGCTTGGACTACCTTTTATCAATTGAAAGAATCGGTGATAAGTCCATTAAAAGTCGCCGACTCTTCCGCCCAGTTCGGCAAGATGAAGACCGAAAGCAATCTTGCTCGATGCGCTGATATCTACTAAAGCTGTCTTTGCTTTTACGCTTTCGACTTCAGAGTCGAGTTAACGCGCGCCAAAATTCCTTTTGACTCTTGCGAAATTTTTTAAATTGTTGGAAAGTGTCTTGCATTGCGTCCAGATTGTCCACAATGTTTGTCACAGATATAAATGTAAAGCGATTATAGCTTGATATTACAGACCGTAACTCCTTGGTGATTGCCTTGATGACACACTGGAGCTTGACGCTCGCTCTTTCTCGACTCGCGGTTCGTCGTCGTCAGTGACGGCTTACGCTCAAGACCATCATCGTCGTTGATGATGCCAATGTTCTTTTGCTTGCTGTCGGTATGTTGCTAGTGTTTCTGCTTGTATACACTTGGACGTCCAAGTCAGTCAGTAGCTCTTCTTCGATTCGCAGAAATTGTCTCCGCTCTTTAGTCGTATTCCCACACACAGCTCAATAGAAGTCTTACGATTAAGTTTTTGATATCTCTTCCGCGCATACGTATCCGAAAGCACACTTTAAAAGTAATGCGGTGTCAAAGGTATATCGCTCATATATAAAAATCTGCACTGTAGTAATGCGAATAGAATCCGAAACTGGTTGCTCTAAAAATTCCTACTAATATCGTGGTGTTGACCAAGCAAAAATGTTGGGAACTACGTAAATTCCATAACTGCATACATAGAGTCAACGGCTCCACCACAACGATTCTTTTGTTGGTGTTGACGCAGAAATCACAGCATCCCATTGCCCTAAATATTTGCCTCAGGTGCCCTAATTGGCCATTCAGGGCCAACATATCTCTTGTAAGCGGCCGAAGACATTACACCGTGTGTACAAAAGTCCGCAACGAAGCAATCGCGCGATCAAATAAATAAACTCCTTTGGGAGTTTGATAGCTCTTGTGGCATTACTTAACATTCCTATTGCATGCCCGTAGTTAAATTTGTAGCCTTACGAGATATATCTTAGTGATAAAATCAACTACCAAATCCGGTGTTAGCACCGGACTTGAAATTAAAAGACACGTCCTTTCTTGGACATACAATCCTTAACAGGTACCGCTTTAACTTAGCTAATTATCACTGCTAGTTTTGTATGATTCCTGAAGACAGAGAGGTGAAATCAAGTGCAAAATATTGCGGTCATTTGGCAAAGCAGGCATTAAATGGCTCAAAATTCTGGATTTTTCCTGATGACTTAATAGGCACGAGGTCAATTTTGTTTTATCCCCTTGATATGATCGGAACTTTTAGGTGATTTCTTAAAATATTACATCTGAGCATCGCTATAAGGAAGGAAAAATAATTCATTGGATTTTCTTGTAATCTTTGAGCTCAAACACAACAAGTGATACTTAAAATGAATTAAGACATCCAAGTTTTATGCGTAGAATGTATAGTTTCTTTTTTAAATGGTTTTCTACAAACATCACCTTCGAGATCTTCTCCTTCTTAATACTCAAATATTTGAGCTCAACGAGATGCAGTCGATCTTGTGTCTCTGGTAATGTTTTGATTCAAGCGCACTCGCCGAGACAGGACGACTTGTTACATTTTCAGTAATCCGTGTGCAACATCTTTCTTTGTCGGTAACGGGTTCGTGCGTGTACACGAAGATTTATTGTGCATCGCATTACTTGCGGTGCTGTATTACCCGCGTGTGGTTCTATGTAATTTGGTCGGTAACACAGATATGAAATGGTGTTACCCACATTTGAAATCCATCGTTCGTGTCTTCGGCAATTGATGCTGCAAGCAAAAGCTTTGCTACCCGTTATAGATATTCTTCACTTGATCTTTAGATTAAAAATAGTATCTTCGATACCTCCCATAGCGGTATCAAAAGTATGCTTGCCCAAAGCTTCTTTTTCATTGACGTCGGGGATAGGTACATGACTTATTGAAATCATTTTGCGTGTAATCAAGTGGCTGGAAGTTGTGCCCTTTTCCTGCCGACGCATCCAATGAAACTGAAGCATCTGACTTTATAATTGCACATTCACCATAGCATGCTCAACTGCTGCTTCCTAGTGACGAAGAGCAATCCATTGTTGTAGAAAACTTTAGATTTTAAAGTCAGGTATATCTCAACCCCAGGGATTTTCTTACACGTTTTTCCGCCCAACCAAATAGAATCTGACTTGGTTTCGTGGCTCTCTCTCCAATCATCTGTCATCTCACTTTCGTTGATCGAAATCGATTATAAGAGCAAAAAATTTCACTATTGCAAGGTCAGCCAAGACTCGACTTGACTTTCTATAACAACGTATACTCCTGTGTACAGTCAGCCGCTCACTACCGCTGATTTCTATAAAGCCGTGATTCTCTATTTTTAGGAGTGTGGTTGTTTTTTGCGACATTCAGGAGCTCTTGGGCGAAACAAAGATTTACTCTGCCGCACGCCTTTGGAGTATGCACGGAACATGCGCCCTTCCTGCCATACTAATGTAGCGGATCTTGCTTTTCTCGGCACCACAGCGCCATTGTCTGGTCTTACTTATGCTGAGGAGCTGCCAATCAACGTTTTTTTCTCTTTAAAAAGCTAGTCTCTTTCTGGTTGTATCCCTCTTGCGGTGATTCTAATCGCTGCTTCTGTTGTCACCACCCGCACTTGGTAGTGACAACAGAAGCAGCGATTGCGTGAGAGGTGAATCTATACTAAGGAAATCAACCAACACAGTCACCTTGTTTGTGTAAGGATTGGCTTTCAATCCTTAGACAAGTTATGGTGTCTATGTCGTATTTGAGGCTGTCAGCGCTTTTTCTCGAAGGACGTAGTCACAAACCTTGCAAATCTCTTGTTTGCAGGCAAAGAAGTATTAGCGCTAGCATAATTTAATGTTTGCTGAGGGGAACAATGCTCTTAAATACTGTTACTACAACAAGAGATTCTCAGACAAGTAATTTCAAAAGGTTAGTGCCAGCTCTTGGCCCAAGAAAGAACATCGCACACGCCCAACCATACGTGATTGTGGCCGATTTAAAAGTGGATGTCTATGAAAAAAAGTAAAAAGCAAGAAACTTAAGCTTTATCGGCTTGAACCCCACAGTAGCTATACTTATGACAGAGGCACTGGGACCTGTGTTCGAGCATCGCGACGCGTTTGAGCTGCCAAGCGGTAGATAGGGCTATCAATGCTACCGACCCCTCAGTAGATAGAAATCGGCAAGTCTTTCGAGCAGGGTAATCTGTGGGTCCAACAGATGCGAGATGGTGATTCGATCCTTTCTAGAGCCTTTGCGATTCTTTATGTAGACAATCAACCTGTATTGACTACTAAGTGCTACTATTTGTGACAAGGTAACTCGTGCGAGAAGATCAAATTACAGTGTGCTTAGCAGTTGTCCACTATTCCTAATCGGACAGTGAAATTGCATTTTTACCATGAAATTCGTGGTGTATTTGATTTTACCTCGTACTGAGGCGGGGGACCTCTTTGACATAATAATAATAATTCTGCAGAATTTTTAGTAGCCGGTTTTTGTGTGACAAAATAAATCGCATGTGCACTATTCCCCAAGGAAGCCATCGATACTCAGCTGCAATATGCAAAGAATGGTCGTAAAGATCTCTATACATTACCGTATATATCCGTATCTGCATAGTGGTGTAGATTACCACAACACCCCCTCACGTGTGTCAAAGGCGGACCCTCTGACTCTTAGAAAATTCGCTCGCTAGTCCCGATACGATGGAGTGTCGTATTGTTACAATTGACAGGCAGTAATAGTAAGGTCAATTGGCACTGCAGACGAGCCTGTGTGTTCGATGGATTGGAAGAGATCCCTTCACACCATTTGTAGTAGCTACGTGCGTGCACCCCACTGTGAGATTGTCAGCACACTTTTACAATGTAATTATTACAAAGTCGTCACTCTTCAAGTTTCAGCATCAAACTCGTGTTGATACATGTCATTGCGTCCACATGCCAGCTCTGGACGACGAAGCATTGACGGACTCCATGCGCACTCCATTGCCTGCTGATCGTCTTGGCCACGTTCGCATCTCTGCCTCGAGGCGTCAAGATTTCCGCGACATTGTACGACGCCACGTAGAAACGCTACTGGCAGACGACCAAGCCCGCGAAGACCCGCAGCACGAGACAAAGTGGATGCCTTTACGTCGCATCGAGGGCCTAACAGTCTATAGTCGACGCCTTCGTGGTCACTTGAGACACGAAGCGGCAGCCGAAGAGAAGTTCCCGGAATCGGCCCTCGCAGTGATGCGTGGGTGCCCAAGTATGCGGGTCAAGGGGACTTTGCGTAGTAATATTGAAAACATGATCTTTGCCTTCAGTGCCAACACGCAAAATGATTTGCTCACGGGGATGTCCATGATGTGTCCATTGCAAGACGCGGCCCTGTTAAGTATCGTTGAAACGTCGACGGATGAGGACCCGTTGCGTTCAGCAGAAGTGATTTGGCAGTTGACCAACGTCCCGATGTTACACCACCGCGACTTTTGCTACTTGAAAGCGTCGGGCACGGGGGTGGATGCGAAGGGGAGACGCTATGGCTATGCCGTGTTCCATTCCGTGGACCTTCCCGAATGCCCCCCGTTTGACTATCGTCAAACAAAAATTCTTCGTGGAAAGACATTTTTTTCGTTCCTGTTTCGAGAAACTGCTCTAGGATCTTTAAATGTAGTAGGACGCGGCGTCTTTGACTTGAACGGGAGCGACTTGCTCAGGCTTGTGCTCCAACATGCCCCGTCCGCCATTACTCAAGCCATTTTACGAGCTGAAAGCTGTAGTGCAGCCAAGAAACTCACGTTGCTGGCGTTGAAAAATGCCAAGGAGCGAAAGCTCAAGGCAAACCTTTTGACGAGAAAGAGCGTCTGTTCGATGTGCATTCGACGCAAGCAGCGCATGATACCTGGCGCTCGTCTACGCCCCTGCGATGGATGTGGCGTCCCGGTCTGTAAAGGCTGCAAGATCAAAAAAAAGTACGTCTTCCTCGGCACAAAGCATCCGAGTCGAAGCGCCGTGTGCTGCATGATGTGTGCTAATCAAATCAAAGCAACCACGGGCGTGCGGCTTGGCGCACCTGAATTCCTAGTCGAAGCTGAATATTACTGTAGGCTTCGATCACAGTCGTGCGACTCCCTGCCGGGTTTGTTTGTAACAGTGGCACCACGGTCGTCCCTTTTGTCGAGCTCTTCCAGCTCAGCAGCCCATGACGACAGCTCGGAAGCATGTTACACAAAGTCTTTGCCACTCTTAGATTCAGATTTCTCGGCAGCAATGACCAACGTGACGCTTAGTGAGAGCTGTGCCAGTATTGAGACGAGACTGAGTTTTTCTGGTACGCTAAGTGACGAGAAGGTCAGACACAAAGAAGGCGACGATGGCAAAGAAGAGTGCAAGAGTGGCGTTGCAAACGCTGCTGCATGGATTGCTAAGAACGCAGAGGTCGACGATGCGATGGAGGAGATACGTGGGGGTGACAGTGATCGAATCAGCGGTAGCAAGATCGTCGCGAAGAAAGGATTGTCTGTCAGAGATAAACCCACCTCTTTGCTCGAGTGGATGAGGGAGTTGCAGTCATCTGCCGACGTTGCGTACAGTACTACAATGGCCAATGAAGAGCTCATGAAACTGTCCATCCGGTAGAAGAAAGACTATTGGCTTTACATTGATTCATCAACGGGATTGTGGACATGACATGAGCCCATGAACTTTACTTTTGCGCCCTGCCTTGTGCAGTAAATGACCTTTACCATTATATGTTACTCGCACGTCAGATTCAGCCAATCGCACGTGATTTATCGAATTGCTCGTAATTTGAGAGTTTTATAATTTGCTTCGTAATTTTTGACAAGATCGACTTTAGAGATTCTAGCCCTACTGATATATTAGCATGCTATGTTTTAAGCGCCATACTCCAAGCGCTCACTCTCCACGTGCTTTATATGTTATCGTTCTATAGAGTGGGCGTGGTTAACAAAATCGTTACGACCTTTATTCAAGCAAAAACACGCCAATAATTCGGCATGAGCAAACAATCTTTTAAACAACCACTAGTTACTTCTGTCTCTCCTAAATTATGCTGATAATTAGGACTACTTATTAATAATGCTACGCTGATTGATATGGTGATTTCGTATGCACATTTCTAGAACACCGTGATTTTAATATACTTGAGGATAGATTAAGAACAGACTATGTCGCTTTGTTCAACAGAACTTAAGTTCGATTCGACTCGATCCGAGTCAGCGGGTCCATGAGTACCACTTCCCTGGGTCCAATAGGCCTATAGGCAAATGATTTAAGAATCCGGAGGAGCTAATCTGCTTTTATTGAAGAGCAAATTATACATCGTTTTTACCGTTGCCACTTACGCTTGTAATGTTCGGGACTAGTTGAGAGACCAAAAGGTCATGACAGCGTGTGGAATCTAACTTTTCTGCTTATTTTCCGATTATGTCAGAAGAAAAACATTACGCTTGCATAAGTACGCTTCGTGCCTAGTTTAAATCAAGGGTTATGGCACTGTAAAAGTGCGATTTCTATATTGTAAATGGTAATACAGCACCTCGTCCAAACGAGGCGTGTACGAGGACACGCAAATATAGGTGAACGAACGTTATCATCTCTGGGCTTATTTGTAACCTAACTATAAAGTATATAGTAAAGTATCATGCTTTTCTCATTCTACGTCGGCTTTAATCAGCAATTAAGTTCTTTGTTGCATTATAGCACCAACTGTATCTTGTTTCGAAAAAGGCATAATCGGCATGAAGTGCCCGAATTCAGGATTTATGAGATGGTTTGGCGCTTGTTAGATTAATGGTCTCGACTAAGAGATTAGTACAGCCAGCGTTATTTGTATCAGCATTTAATTCTTATTGATCGCTTTAGAGCAAAATTTAATCGAATTTAAGGGCTCGAGATATTTAAAGCTGATGCAAACCACGATGTGGCAAGAAGAAGAGTGTCTTTAAAGGTGATAGATGGTGACAGCGATCGTGCTGTTGACGTTGATTTTAAAGTTTAAGGAAAAAGTATTCAAGGATTTTTTCAAAGTTGCAGATACTGGAACAGTTGTTTTTGATTGAGAGAATTATACACACTTGATACAGACGACTGCGGCCCTTACACCTTACGAAGGGAAAGTTTGAAAGCGTGTTAGAGCGTGTGCTACAAAAAATTGAGTTATCCAGTTGCTTTGGACACATACTCGTGAATTTTGGCTTGTCTTGAGAGCTTTTATACAAAATTTCGCAATTGGGTAAGTTACATAGTACATCATACTGCGAGTCACAAAGTTACACAAGCGGGTGATATATCTGCGCTAGGGGTGATTAAAACTGAATGTCTCGAAGGTCTATCTGACTGACAACGAGGCAAAGTTTGCAAATATAAGCGCCATTTAAGCTGATGCTTTATATAAGGCCGATGCGTTCTAATTGAATGCCCTGTTTGGACATCAGCCTTTCTTGACCTACAAAAAGTCATAGTCACTATCTTCTTGGCAAACATTTTGCGTTATAAAAATGACATACGCTCTTGCGGCTACCAACCATGTTATTGACAAAGACGTTGCAGATGAGTCTCATTATAAACTTACGCTAAACTTGGTTAATATCAAGAAGCCGATAAAGCTCAAGAAGACGGCTCTTAATAAAGCGCTGGCGAAGTAGGAAAAATAATGAAGAATCACAAGGATTATGTGCACTCTCTACTGAAAAAATACTTTGGCATGTTGTCAAGAGACCAGCCCCTGAAAATTTTACTGGATAAAAGAGTTAGGCATTCGCACTAGGCCCAAATCATTATGTCGCAAGGTGTTGGCACACTGTCACGAGAAAAAATTTGAGCTGATCTAAACGCACTTTGCCAAAAAGGGCGAATGTTTAAGTTTGTGCACCGAAAGCGAATAATTGTGCTTGGAAATAAATTCAAGTGGCAAATAGGTCATGCTAAAGATCATCTAAACAGTCAGCAATAGCGCCCATATGAAAGTGCTTTATTACATGACCACAAATGTATTCAACCAGTATCTATTTTTGCCTAGGCAAAAAGTGTTTTCAATTTTACTAGCTTTTACTGGAACTGTTTGGTACTAGAAGCCCATTAAGGCTAGCTACGTCAAGCTTTGAACGTCATGGTGCCAAATTGCTAAGATCGGGAAGTGTGTCTTTGTAGCACATAAGATCAAATTCCCAATAGTTTTGTAAGCAGCCATGGGCTTGCATAGACTGTAGAGAAAACATACTTTAGAAAATCATAACTTGTCATGGCTTGATCTATGCCAAGATCCCAACGTAATCAAGTAGACATAAATCCTTGCTAACATGTTGCGCAAGTACAGTGCCGACTTTACAAGACCCTGTCCAATAGAAGTTTAGGTGGATCTGAAAGAGCTAGCATCAGAGAGCTTCTAATAGCATTTATGCAAGTGTTAAACAGTCAATCGTTCTGACAGTGACAGACGAAACAAAGCCGTTTGGTATGTTTTGCGAAGCCCCAAGCTACACCATCGATTGTACATGACAGTAAAACATAAATACTTCGCTCATGAATAGAAATCGCACGAATGAAATTCTAGCTGCGTCTTCCACCTTTTAAGCCGTTTGCGATCGATCTGACCACACATCTTTGCAATTGGCGAAAAATAGCCCCCACTTGTCTCGAAATATTTGCCACTTTTGACAAACGTAACTTTCGCGCCGAACACACGTAAAGTTTGTGTATTTGCCGACGCGCTACTGCGCTGGTTAGGATATTTGCCGAAAGTTTTGGCCCTGCTAAGATTGGCTCATATTAAAAGAGTTGAAAGCTTAATTGATGAGCGAAGCCGTCAGGCATACAAATATGCGCCAAATCAGAAAGCCGACTTTTTTGCATAGAGCCAATGAGAGATAAGTATTGCCTACCCCCTTCCATTGGATGTTATCCGTCCTATGTGCCAAGTCGAAGTTTAGCTGGCTTCCGGAGGATGACAGACAAGCTATTGGGATCTGTACTGGTATGCAAAGTGAAATATTCTGAAAACGACCTCAAAGGGGATAAAGTCTTTGTCTTAATTGTGATAACGAATCTGGTCGCCTTCAACGAAGGATTGACATCACAAAAATATTGTACTTTTTAACAACTCTTTAGACTGTTGCACACTTAATGAATTAAGGACCAGTAAATAGTTGTCCACCGGAACATTTCTTTTTCTGCACACCTCTTCCGTGTAAGGTGCTGTGACCCCGTCCCATATGAGCCATTTTATACTTGCAGAAATTGCTCAAGATAAGGAATCGGGGATACAATCTTATCATTGCTTTTTTAAAAGCTACTCGCCAATATTAGCTATTTAATCTCGATAGAAAGATTGACGGCAGCATTTAATTCGGTATCATAGAGCGGCTTTGTTTGTAATTGAGTAAAAACTGGGAAGCTTAAGTTTCACCATTTGTACGTCTTCATGCACGAAGCTTGACATTATAGAGCACATTGTTTATGCGACGTTGGCGACAGTGACTGCATTTCATAGGCTTCAAAGCATGAGTAGCCTATCGTACAACTTAACTTACTCGTAAAAGCCAGTTTATCTATGCTGTCAAACCTCATTGGCACGTTTTAATATGCAGGACCTATCGGATGCTTGTAGACCTCAAATTGGGAACGCGTTCAGTCAATCTATTGATCTTTAATCGTTACACTTGGTTCACCTGATTAAAGTCAGCAATTGCTAAATAGCGTAAGAGAGCCAGAGCTCAAAATTTCTATGACAAAGTCTTACTAAGTAGCGTTTCGGGTCACATTGCGGTCCTATCAAATTGTGTATATCAGAAAAGCCAAAGCAGTAATAACAATTAAAACAGGCATCTCGATGTACATTCAATGAAAATGTTTCTAAGGCCGACAAGTTTTCTGAGATCCTAAAACAGAAAACTTAGCTCAAGTGGAGCCAATCCTAAACGTAGTGCTCCACCGACAACAAAAAGCGTTACTATGGCCCCATTGCTGGCGTATCTGAAGTAAACAGCAAAGCATCAAGTTTAACGTGGATCATTTGCATAAGGGTGTTGGAGCTCGCTCATTGCTAGAGGTGGATAAATTTTACAAAGTTATTGCTTACTTGACCTGAAATTAGAAGGGGGTAGACCGACAACTTGATTAAAATTTTGAGAGCTACTAAGTTGGTTCATGCAGACTTTATATGTTTACAATTTACTACACGTTGACAGCAAATGTATGTGCGCGTTGAGCGCAGAGTTAGCGTTTCAAGCTATTGAGTTGTCGCACGTAAGCATTAAGAGCACCAAAGCACTGATATTCGGATGGGTAACGATAACGGTCTTTGAGATTACGTCAATGACAAGACATAAGAGTGTATATAGCAGTTCGGATGGCAAAACTCCTTAACGCCGACGAGAACCACCTGCTCAGTTTGAGTGCGGGTAGAAAATCAAATTTGCTCAGTAAGAGAGCGTCGAGCCAAGATGCCCATTTCACGAAGAACATCTGCTCTCGACAAAGGATTTAGCCCGCAGAAGTTGTTGTATGAAGGATAAAGCTCTTTCAACCATTCGGTCATTTGACCTAAGCAAAGCAGACGGAAGATTAGTGCTTAGAATTGAGATTAATTAGAAACGGGTCTAGATTTTGCCAAAGCTGCTGCGGTTCCTGCAATAAATTGTTATTAAATACGTATTGCACTATTGCCACGCAAGCTTTTCCTCAGCTGACGTAGGCAAGACAAACGATGGCCCACAAGGTGAGTCGTTGAGCATATTAAAAGATAATGAGCGAACAATGTGGTTGGATGTAAACGTTTCTTGGAGATCGAAGAAGATACGGAATATGAAAATGGCGACTGGTGCAGCTCACTGTTGGTTGTAATCCTCTATTTGTTACACCGCGATTACATTCTAATTCCCAGCACTATTTGACGAGACCGATTTGGAATCATCGAGCCAATGAATTTACTACTATCAGTCTTGTAGAGAAAACATCTTCCGATAGAAAAAAATGAACGGTACAATATTACTTCTTCCGGTGTGCTCTATACTCTAAGATACGCACTTGTATTAAGTACAGCTTTGTCATGCTGCGATATAAAAATAGGTTAAGATTGGAAGTTCAAGAGCGAAACAAGAGAACGACAACTGAAAAGCAAACTTTCTGCAAATAATGATGTTCGTTTCACATCAAAAATCGCAAACAATGTTTTTTTCTCCCAAAATATGATCAGAGGACTGGGCGTTAAAGAGTCAATTGCACAATATACGCACCGTTTACTCAGAAGCTTATCGGCCGTGCATCACGAAGACATAAAGCTGACATGATCAAGGAGTTAATGACAGCTTATGCAATTATGTACTAAATTTTTCAAGTATCTGACCAAACTAAAATTGTCAATTTATTAAAAAAGATGTTATGGAAAATGTTAATAATTTAATCAAACCACATTCAATACAATCCGGAATTAAGCACTGGCATAATCTTATAAACGAGATGAATAAATTTAACAAGGATTCTCGGAGTCAACTGTACCAAAAACGGGGAGTAGTCACCGATTCGTGAAATCGGCAGAAGCTTAGAATCGCCACATCAATGCACCACTGGATGTGGCGGCGATTCACGAGTCTAACGCATGTTTTACTTCCCCGCAATCTGCTTTCAATCCCGAGTTTCCATTGGTGACGTAAAGCTATCGCTCCATTTAAGTGCGACATCTGGGTGCTCGATGACATGCCTCATCAACACGAAAAGTCCCAAAACACCGGCATATTTATGATTAGTCTTCGATTTGTGGCTTCGCGCCGGGAATTTGCCATCCAAATTGACACGGATCGCACTCTTCCGACTCAGCAACAGCGAGCAAGCCACTTAGCGCGATGGCTGTACTCACAAGAATAAGCGGTGCCCCGTGTGTGGTGAGTGCAAGCGCTGCGGATGCGACCACGACGGCGTCCCCGTAGCTGTCAAGATGACGCAAAAGAGAGGCCAACGCGGCCCATCAAATAATGTCTCTGAGGGAAAGCGCCCGAGACACTCGGGTGGCGACTACGCGGATGGCGACGTCTTTGAGTCACTACTCAGGCTCAAGCCAATCCCTCCCCAAAAAGAGAAGTACTCCTTGCCGGTACCGCCTCCTGAACCCACACCCCTCTCGAAAAGCCTAACGACGTTTTGAGTGGTTCTCCAAAAGCCATCGCATCCTGGTATGGGCACGCAGCCACAGCAGAGACTCGCGAGAATCCAACGTCTTTGATCGGTAAGCTTGACACGTCCACGCGATGGGTCATCGAGACCGCAGCTCGCGCAGCAAAAGAAATCTGCGTGGCGCTGTTTAGAAGCAAGGAGGGAGCAGGAAGTGCATGATACGGGCGGATCACGTCTGCTGGTGGTGGCTTGCGGGATCCTGAGGGCGATGTCCAGGTCACACTTTTCGGGACAAGTGCGCGGTGCTATCAATTAGCCAAGAAAGGATTCACGAAAAAGCGAGTCCTGCGGGCGTGTCTTTCCTGTGCTCCACGCGGTACGAGTCCCCAGCTTTGTGAGGTTGTGCCAGTACTGACTTTGGCCCCAAGGTCGTTTTCAAACGCTCGACAAGATCTCGAGAAGCTCATTAGTGACCTCAGTCTCGACCGAACACCTCGGACTGTCCAGCGCCTACCCCCAAGCATCGTCGATGCAGTCCTCGCCTCCATATTCTGCCCGAATAAGGTGTCATTTCTTTCGTGGGGTGTGAAAAACGTTCGAGTGAATGGCGTGGTAGTGGTTCTACCTGCTATCATGCGAAGACGCAATCGAGCATCGTTGCTCGTTGACCAGTCATTCGAATGATGGAACTGTCTCGGTCTCTACATTTGATCGCATCGCCAGTGCTCTGACTGCTGGTGACGCTTAAGAGCGAAGAGCCGTCGATTATGTCGTTGGGTTCTAGTAAATGACCATGGCATCGTTCTCAAGTACATGGTTGAGCGAGCGATCACTGACCCTTTAGTGAAGGAGATAGTGCTCGTTGTAAAGTACGGCTTCGAAGCACGCATCAAGACTGCAGAACGACAATGTGCGCTTCATGATATCGAGTTTGGTCTCTCCGCCACTGCCGAGCACAGAACGACCGACATCTGTGCGGACTGCACGTCTATCGATTCTACAGTGAAGTCGCATCTTGTGGCTCGTGAGAAGACGGTGGATCTTCGTATTGGATCCTGAGAGTCAGACCGCGATCGACCTACGGCTGTACTACGACCACTTGTCGATGGCGGACACGAAGCAAGACAACGAAGCCGTGTTATCTGTGATCGTAGCAATTGTGATGCGTCTGAAGCTTGACTTGCCGCACATCAAGAGGATCGTGTTTCAGTCCGGCAATGCTGCTTCCAACCAAAACACGTTCATCCTGCGCCTGCTTCCGCTGGTGTCGGCCATTCACGGGATTCCAGTAACTCGCTGCGTGCACACTGAAACACAAGACCGCAAAAGCATCTTACATGCGCACTTTGCCCGGGCGATGCAATTGTTGTTGGCGTGGGTGCGAGAAGGAAACGACTGCAAACCACCGACGCAAGCCGTCGTGAGTCTAACGAGCCGAGGTGGGCTACGCAACTGTGTCGTTGAGCTGGTCACGCATGATCGAGGTGCTCTTCAGAAGCTGGTGAAGGCAGTGGAAGGGATCGAGAAGGCTGTGCGGCGATACGTGAAGCGCGCGAACGACTTTCAGTTCGATCTGCAGCGTGGCGAGCTATGAGGCTCAGCCACGAGTAGGTACGCGGTGTGCCCTCCTTTCACGATGACGGTGTACGAGTGTTCGGGCATCAAACGTGGACAAGGGTCGAAGGAGGGGATATGGGCCGTCGTATCTGCTCGGGACGCTGTCTCGTATGCGGTTTTGCGTACACTCGAGATGCAGCGGATCGGTGATCTTACTGTGCGTGATCCAAGAACTGCATCACTTGTGACGGAGGCAATCGGTGACACTATCATCACGCATGGGTTCACTTCGAGGTGAAGTATGCGGATGAAGAAAGGGTCCATGTGTGGGAGGCGTGATGCAGTTGAGTTTCGCGCAGACCTGCACGAGCTATTTCTCAAAGGAGAACGGCGACAGTCAGACAAGCTTGGGCCGGGACGAATGCGTGAGATACTGCGGCAACGTCCTTCAGACCGATGTGATCTCCCCAGGGAGAACGAAATCCGACAAGAAATCGCAAAGTTTTAAATGCGTGATCATCCTCCCAAGCTCCGCCGTCGTGAAGCGACGCCACGCGCTGCTATATTAGCGGCCACAAGAGCAAATGGCTCGTCATGTGGAGACCGCTCATCAGCCGTACGTCGACGTGTTCCACTCGGCTTGAGACCTATCGCTGCCACTACTTCTGCTGCATCTTTCATGCTCCTCGCGTGAGCTCCTGAGTTGCTACGCCAAGCAGTGCACTGCACTCACGCTCCAGGACCGCAGTCGTGTGGACGACCACGCATTCACGACACCGTCTCCCCACGCGCCTATCTCCTACCACACCTGACTCTGGGGCATTGTGACGCCTGGCCGACGCGACACCCCACGAGATCTCGAGAGTGACTCCGCCGGTGAAAAAACTCGAAGTCCCTAGCTGCAAGTACCCCAGCAACATGGCGATTATAGCGCTGAACGAGTCGCCTACGACAGCAACTTCACTGTAATATCTCTGGCTGAAGGAGCTGGTAACGATCACGGAGACGGCGCTGTCGTGGCTCGCGGATAGATGCCCGTCGTTGTTGCTGTTGGACCTCACGGGTTGCTCACGGATTCCCGCGCTATCAATGCAAGAACTGGCGACTAGCGATCGTGCGACGCATGCGCATCAGAAACGGTGTCACCAGTGCCTCGCACGTGCAGAGGCCGCTCGCATACGACAGAGGCGGTGGGAGGAAGCTGCAAAGACAGCGCTTCAGCTTGTGTGCAGCTGGCGTGGCGCCAGGAGCTGAGAAGCTGCCGTTTCGTGAGATGCAGCCACTCAGGCAGGAGCGACGTGTGGAGGCCACGATGACGATGCTTCAGCATGTGCGGCGTGGTCGCATTGTGCGCACGCACTCAGCCGCACGACTCGAGCGTTGGCTAGCACTTGAACGAGTACGCGTCGAGACAGTGGCGTCACTAGTGACGAAGCGGAAACGCCAGGTCCACTTATGATAATATGTGTACTGGGTAATAATTGATAAGAGACTAAATTATTACCCAGTACACATTTTGGTCCTTCCAAGCGCGGGGGCTCAATGCTCGCGCGCTTCGGGCAGGTGCTCTCGGGCATCTGCAGGTCTCTAACGAGTCTCACCCTCGACGTGACGGTCTCCAGCACCAGGGCGCCACCTGGGCTCTTGCCAAGTCAGAGCTAAACAAAATAATGGAAGACCCTCACGACCTCGGTGCTGGCTGCACTGCCCGCCGAACGAGACCCGACGTATGCGGACACCACTCTATGCCGTGACTGAGCCTAGCACGTGCATAACTTGGCAACGCGATAACGTAATACAATACAATACAATAGTACCATCCGTTCATGATGATTTGTATAAAATGGTGCATAAGATATTGGTGACACTTGAAAATATGATATCTTCTGACTAGCAGGCATGTCAATCATAGGATCGGATGGCCTCTTCAGTATTACATATCTCCACGAATATTGCTCCGATTTCGACACAAAAGATCCCAGAGATCCCCACCAACGTAGCGGGCGTTGGTTCCGAACTCGTTTCTGTTGAGTAGAATGTAGAAACCGGGGTGAAAATATTTATCTTGACCAATGAACGGCTACCACATGCAATTACTAACTGTGACATACTTGTAAATACTGTGAAGCCAACTACCTGTTCAAAATGCATTCAGCGGTGTAATTTTAACACTCCCAGTCACCGCTAATGCTGTGTGTCCTTTGTTGCTGACTTGGTCTTGATTCCGGAGGCTTCGCGCAGATACTTCAGCATCTTGGTTCCAAGCGCCTTGGTGAGCATATCTGCAAGCTGACTCTTCGTATCAATGTAGCCAATCTTGAGTAATTCATGCTGAACGTTCTCCCAAATAAAGTGATGTCTGATGTCCACGTGCTTTGAACTTGCGTGGTAGCCCGCGTTGTTTGCCAAAGCTATCGCACCTTGATTGTCCTTCCATACTTGCGTGCCTCCCACTTGTTCTTGACCCACGTCCTTGAGCATTGCGCGCGCCCAATGTACTTCTTGTGTGCACAAGCTTAGCGCCATACACTCTGCTTCTGCGGAACTTAGTGCGACGGTTCTCTGATACTTGGACTTGAATACAACCGGAGCTTTACCAATGTTGATCAGCACACCTGAGACAGACCGTCTGTCATCGGTGTTGCTACCCCAGTCAGCATCCGAAAAAGCTTCAACAATCACCTTTCCCGTCTCTCTTTGGTAAACGATCCCATGATGACGTGTCGAAGTCAAGTAGCGCAATACACGAATTGCGGCGTTCCAATGTGGTATCCCCGGATTCTCGGGAAATCGAGACAGTTGTGTATGCGACGTCCGGCCGAGTGCAAGTTGTAACATACATAGCAGACATCCAATTAGTGAGCGGTATGGTCTTGACCGCATCTCCGAACGCTCAGCTTCTGTACTCGGTGACTGTGATGTTGACAGCTTGAGACCGGACGTACACGGATTGTCGACGTTCTTGGCGTTTTTCTGTTCAAATCACTCAGCCACGTCGCTAATGTAGCGTGTTTGCTTGACCATTAGTGTGGAAGCTGTCATGTCGTGGTCGATCTCCATGCCCAAGATGAACTTCGCCATACCGAGATCCTTCATCTTGAAAACACCTTTTGGCATCCCCTTTGCCTCTAGAATTACGTCGCTCGTCTTGGCTGCAATGATCATATCATTGACATAAAGACATGCGTACACAAAACCTTCTTTTACTTTCTTCACGTAGACGCATTGATCCGCTCCACAACTTTCAAAATTGTTCTTCTTGAAGACGTGGTGAATCGTCTTGTTCCAAGCGCTTGTAGCTTGCTTGAGTTCATATATTGCTTTGTTCAGCTGGCGCGCAAATTCTTGAGCTCCCTTACACCAATCGGAGCTTCCATGTGAGCGCGATCCGACAGCACACTGTTGAGAAAGGTCCACTTGTTCAATTTTGTAGCCTAATACCGCACACACTGCGAGTACAACTCGAATTGAGTTTATGTTGGCCACTGGAGAGTAAGTCTCGAAGAATTCCACGCCGTATTTCTGCTTGAAACCTTTAGCCACCAATCGTGCTTTGTAGCGCACAACACATCCATTCTGGTCACGCTTCTTAGCAAAAACCCAGCGGCATCCAATCGTGCGTCCGGTTGATTCTCGTGGAACGAGTGTCCATGTTTTGTTTTGGTGATGCGACTGTAATTCGGCGTCCATCGCTTGTCGCCACTGTTCTGCCTCGTCACTAGACATTGCCCGCGCATACGTGATAGGCAAAACTGATTCTTTTTCAACACTCACATCTTAAGCGAGAATAGCTTCAGCTAAAATGCCGTCTTCATCAATCCTTGCACGTCTTGAAGACGGTGGTCCTTCGCTTCCTTCCAGACTTTCATCGGTATCTGATCTGTTCTCCAACAGCAACATTGATTCATGTGTACGCCTTGAACGTTCCACTTGCGGTAAGAAAAATAATCGATCTTCCTGTGCATCCAGTGTAGGAGTTCTATACTCTGTCAGTTCAAAGTGTACTGAGGGCGGTAATCGAAGCATCTCAATCCTTGACTCATTTGTGTTGGACTCCTCCTCATTCATCGGAGCATCTGGAATTCCATCTTCTTCTTCACACTCCATAGGTTCATCTTGATCCTTGTTGGTGTTCTGTCGGCCCGGACACTGCACTTTCATCGTAGTTTTTGGTTACGTAAATCACTTTTATTTGTTTGGGCGGGTGCGTCACATAAATGCCGCCCACTTCACGCTCGTCCAGCTTTACCGACCGTGATACTGATATCTTACCTTTCTCCAAATCGTAAGCTCGGTACCCCTTGGTGTCTTCGGCACAACCAAGAAACATGCACCTAAAACTTTTGGCTTCGAGCTTTGTCCTCTTCACTTGATCAACGTGAGCATATCCGTCAGACCCGAACACCCTAAGATGATTCATCCGAGGCTTCATCTTAAATCCCAGTTCATATGGGGTGTTGTTTGGGTGCATTGTATTAGGAGGGCGGTTGATCAGGTATACCGCAGTGCTTACTGCCTCTGCCCACCAACATGTCGGAACGCACTTGTAGTGTAGCATGCTCCGTGCCTATTCCATTATCGTACGGCTTATTCGTTCTGCAGTTCCGTTTTGTTGGGGACTGTATGCTACTGTACTCTGATGCATGATACCGTTTCGCTGACATTAATCCGTTACTGTCTTGTTGACAAACTCCGTTCCATTGTCCGAACGCAGGCACTTGATACGGGTTCTCCATTGATTCTCATGCAGTGCTTTGTACATCTTGATCTTGTCGGCAACTTCACTCTTCTTTGCGAGAAAGTAAGCCACCACATATCGTGAATAATCATCCACAAAAGTCAAAATGTATTTAGCACCTCCTTTCGAAAGTGTCTTCATGGGTCCCATCACGTCTGCGTCAATACACGTGATATCTTTGTCATGGAGTGTCCTGGAAAGGCTTCGATCGCCTGCTTGCCCTTCATGCACCCACCACACAGGGTCTTGATACCTTGTTTATGCGCAGGAATACCTTCTGTGGATCGCATAGTCTTCACTAAAACGTCCTCACTTGGATATCCCATACGAGCGTGCCATAACTCCCACTGACTATCGGCTCCCGAATATTGCACCAATCGTGCCTCCTTTTGCTGACAATCCAGTGTGAAAGCTTTCCCATTTCTTGTCCCAGTTGCCGAAGCTTCGTTCTTGTCCCAAATGATGCACGAAGCACGCGGAAACTCCACACTTAGTTCACGTTCGGCAAGCTTTCCCACCGACAGTAGACGTCTGTCGAGTCCAGGGATAAGCAGCACTTCCATCATCGATATGCGTCTTCCATTTAAGCCAATAAGCTTCACCGTTCCAGCTCCTTCGATACGTAACTTTCTGCCGTCTGCAATTGTTACCTTGACGTCGGCTTTAAGTTGCTTGAAGTCGATCAAGTGACTTCGGTGAGGGGCCATGTATGACGTCGCACCACTGTCGATCAGCCAGCTTATTGATTGCTCATCTTCCACAGCAAACACCGCATCATTACCGCTATAACGGTTTATGGAACGGTTCTCAGCAGCTGGGCAGTCCCGTTTCATATGACCAGTCTGGTCACAGTTGAAGCATTTCCCCCAAAAACTGCCGCCCTTGCGTGGCGCGAAACTCTTGCGGCCACTTCCTCGTCTGCCCTTGATTCGTCCATCATTGTATGTGGCTCGAAACGCTTTCTCACTTGCTTCCTTCTTCTGTAGTCTGTCTGACTCCTTCAATAGCTTCTCCTTGACTTCGATCAGAGTGATGTCCTTGGCGTTCTCCACGATAGAAGATATTATTTCGTACTCCGCCGGCAAGCTTCCTAGAAGCACCGCTAGCTGTCTTGATTCATCCACCGGCTCTCCCGTCATCTGGAGTCCCACGACCAGCTCATCAAACGCGTCCAAATGTTCCACCATGCGATTGCCACTCTCTATCTTAAACTCATGAAGGCACCGTGTCATCGTGACACGGTTGTGTAGGATGAAACGATGGTAGAAATCGCGAAGCGTTCCCCATGCCTCCAAGGCACGAGGAGCAGACCGTATCTTGGTCTGGTGTTTAATCTTGACGCCCTGGGCAATTATACTCAATGCCTTGGCGTCATTCACGAGCCACGTCTCCGTTATTTCGCTCTCGTCCTTCGCACCCATAATGTGCCCCAGTAGCTCTTTTCTTGCGAGGGCCATCCTCATGTTGAACTCCCAATGGTAGTAGTAACCATCTCCTAGGAGGACTTTGGTGCGCTTGGTAGTCATGGCGGTGAAGGTGTGGTGATGCGAGGCTGTTGTTTGCGGTTGTTAACCTGTTCAGTAGAAAGTAGAAACCGAAGTGAATATATTTTTCTTGACCAATGAACGGCTACCATATGTAGTTACTAACTGCGACGTACTTGAAAATACTGTGAAGCCATACGCCTGTTCAACATGCATTCAGCGGTGTAATTTAAAAGTTTCACTTTCGCCGATTTCATTACCCACCGATCACCTACCCAAAATACTATTTTTTGGTACAGTTCTTTCAGAAATACAGTATTGATTTTAGAAAAAAATGACGCATATATTTTGTATTTTTAAGAGAAGGAAGTTATGGTTGGATACATGTGTTTGGTTCATTACGATGTGCTTCGCATAAGGGTTTGGAGGCTTTTCTTTCGAGTGCTACTTGTGCGTCCACACACAATTTAACACAAACTGTGCGTAGATCGTAGATTTAATAAATAAGCAAAAGTGGTTTCAATCACGTAATTGCTTTTATCCAAAGCAAATTTATCTAGACGTGGGTCAAAAGAAATCGTGCTTTGAAACAATAAGGTACACGTACGAAACCTTTAGTTTCAACGCGGGGTCCGTTAACATAGCATCCGTCAAACACATTCACACTTCAAGCAAATTACTCAACGCATTCGGTGTGACATCAAATGCCCGATTTTATACGAAGTACAATTCTGGTCGTCCATGGGAAAAAGATACCCTAATCTTAAAGCTAGGACCTCCTTTTCAACAGAATTTACAGATGATCTGAATGAAGTCATAGTTGGAAGTGTGGTGAAGCGCTACGTAAATAATGATGGGAATCGAGTCTCCGTCCCAATCCAGTTTAGCCCACCTCGTGTGCTACTCACAAACAAGTATATGGAACTCCATCAATTGACATCAAATGATGCGGTCATCGCGTTTTTTGTAGATAACTATTATAATACAAATTCTTTTTATCGGTAGCAGCAAAGCGCACGATTTATATTTTTATTACTTGATGCCGCATTTCGTGACTAGTCGTTAGTTGAACTAAATACGGACGATGTGTTCTTACTTTGAAGGTTATTATCAATTTACTGGTCACACGTATATCAAAAGCTTCGCACACGATAATGGGGATGTCCATGACTAGAAATTGACGCGGAATTGCAATCAACGGGCAAACCTCATGTTTAAAGTTAGATCACGACGACGGGTACTGTGAAAGTAAAAAAACTCGAACCACACCTTAAACTATTTAAGACTTTACCCTTTTCTGATCACATACGCACGAAAAGACGCTATTGGCAAAAGTGGGATCGGTTAGGCAAAGTAGAGAAGCAAGCTGAGTCTGCAAGTGACATGTATTAAATCCGAGCGTTCACTTACAACCTTGTCAATCAGCGAGAGGATATGGAAAACACTTCTTTGCCAACCTGTAGTTGACATTAAGGCTAATCGAACTTGTCGTCGAATACAAGATGACAGTAAAAAAGCTCAACATAACATTGGTTAGCACTCAAAGCTGCCAAATTCTTATTTTATAGTGGTCATGTAGGCTGTATATACGAAATATCAATACAATAATTCTGTAAAGATTAAAAACTTTAATATCACAAAATTGGACCACATAGTTGACGCTATCTTTGGAGCTAGCTGCCTGAGCCCTAGAGGACAATTTTCGCTTGCAAAGGTTTGACGAATTGGCGCATTCCAGCTGCTGGGTATAAAGCTGGCTGCAAATGCAGCCGCCTTCCTAGGCTCATAGAAATTGGCAATTCGTTAAAAGAACGCAAAATGCGCGTCCGACAGACGAGGAAAGGCCGTTCGATTAACTATGGTCTAATAGACGATTTCTCCGCGTAAATGTAGCACTGACTGCGCCAAGACCAAAATATTTAGTACCTTGGCGGGCAGAAAAATCTTAAATATGCCGGTAACCGGATCTTTACGGGCCGAAAAGTGGAAATGTACTTTAAAGACGGTTTCACCAAAAATACCTTAAGCGACTTCGTCTTCTTTTATTCTTATAATGTGGCTTAATTTGCTGCCACAATATAGGCAAGATTTTCTTGAGCTATGCAGATGTCGATGGGGTATTTGTCTTTTGTTTGACGGCCAACCAAAAGAACAAAAGCCAGCCTTTACCCAGATTGCTGATACATTTGACTCAAGTGTGTTATCTGTGCTTGAGACTTTTATTGCCACAAAGTTGACATCGAAGCACTCAATTTAACATTAGCATTCTCTTTGTATACACAGTTGAAGGGGCTTATGGAAGAAATATGCTATTTTCGGGAATAGCTTGAAACAAATTAGCCCATTTTTTTTTCTTCTCCGTCATCAAGGGCAAGTCCATCGGTATTAGTATAGGGCAAATATTGTTGAGAAGGTACAGCTTAGTCTCGGTCTTGATACACCGTTCTACTATTGCAGTATAAATAGGAACTGTATGTTTTTAGTATTAAGACCCTTATCTCAACGTGGTCGCTTATGTGGATTAAACACTTTCATTTTGCTTCGCCGCTTAAAGCAGGCACAAGCTGCGGCTTTATTGAACATTCATTCTTGTCAACATCGCAACATGGTGCCTGAAATCTCCAGCTTTGCAGCATCTTTGACTTTGTCTGGGCCATGCTCAATAAGGTTGCTGTGTTCATTACTTCGCGCTCATTCTAGTTGCTACATACTGTACAGTAACTTCTCTCGATGGTCATTTGACTGGAGCGATTGAGACATTAACCAAAAGTATATGATTCGCGCCCGTAAATGCGTACTGTCAGAGAAGGCGAACGTTGATATAGTCCCTGCTTGGCATATTGCCCCGTCGTTCGCACTCAAATTATTTTTTTGTTATACGCAGTTAATAAGTAGCTAATACAGATGCGATCGCGACGAAGGTCTCTATTTACACGAGTTGTTCGGAAATTGTATATGCACATTGCACCCTCATTTTTCAAGCGCTCATGTTTAAGAGCCGCTTCCATTAGCGCTGAGCTTTTGAAGGGTTTCTGCATACATAAAAACTTTAGTCTATGGTGGTATGGCCATCTGAGGGCATGTTCATCAGCGCTGATGAAGTGATGGCGCCTAAATTCTTCGCTATATGTAGCAAGCTTTGACCTACGGTGATGCGGCTGCTTAAACTATTAGCAGTACTTGACGCATCACTATACAATTTGCGGGAAAACGTTTTTGTATATGGGAAGCATACAGTAAAAGAGCTTGGCTTTATTCCTCAATATGGTGTTAGTCGCCAATGAAGTGCCCGGGTTTCACCAAATCGACATGAAGAATTGATATAAAGAATAGTGTTGTACTTGTGAGCTTTTATAGATGTTCTTCAGGCTAAATAAACAATGTCTTGATCTCAATTATAGCTTGTTTCTCGCTCGTAAGCAGAAGCTAAATTGAGTCGTATAGCTTTGTATTCAACGAGAAGACATTGACTCGCCTTTGAGACGCGTTCACACCGACGCCGCAGATATTGTCACTTAGCTTATACAGCTTCCGGGCTGATCTTATTATAATTCTGGCGGCAATATTTCACTTTTCATTAGCCTGTCAATACCCTTAATTGTTTCATGTTTGCGTTGTTCCATCGATTGTGCAACAGCGACATTAAGTTGGTTTTTGGATTGTCTCAAATGCTTGGTAGACATTTTGCGGTGTTCAGATGCATTTTTGCTTATGAGTGAAAAAGTGCCAGACCCGTTCGTTCAGAAACTCAAAGATGGAGTCTTATTCGGCTCGGTCGAACACTTTTTCAAAGTCCAAGACCAACGCATGCGCTTGTTTGCTTAAATTTGACACGAGATCATGAAAGTTCACAAGGCACGCAAATTGGTGAAGATCGATCGATGCTTGATGAGTGTCTTCTTATCAAGGTAAATCAAGCTAAAGATTTTTCGCTGCAGTTAAAGCGTCAGCGCCATTAACGACAACTCAATAGACAGATCCATGACTTAATATTATTAGCGGTGAGTCATCTTGATCACTTTGAAAAACGGCAGACTGGCTTACATCAACAGCTGATATAACTTCACATTGACTATGCCAAAACTATGTACCCGAGTCTACAAACTTTGCGTAAAACTTGTAGAAGAGCATCACACATTGCATACGCTGAGTAGATAAAATGTATTACGGATGTTTGAACTGTGGCAACATGAGCTAGCTTTATATTTGATCGACATGATACTGCGTCAACAAATCTACTCAATTGGCGTATATTTCACGTCACAGTTATATTAAACAACTGAAGAAATATTCCGCTATTATTAAAAAAGGTGTTTTGTGGTGCTTAACGACGCATGGTCGGTATATGTTACGAGTCCTACCAGATAAGGTACGGTGTAGGCACAATTAAATGCTTAATTTGATCGCCCGCTGACTTATTCCCATTTAGACTTAATTTTCATCGAAAACAAGAATAATTGGAGCTTCCTACCTCTCTCCAACTTATATATGAAAAGTCGATGTGCTCATTACGATGTTTAAGGCAGATAAAAAGACTGGCCGGAGCAACAAATGCTGAATAAAACTTTATATAATCTCGGAAAGTCGCATTGATAAGTCAGAAAACGTGCGTATCGCTCTTCATTGCCCAGAGATTCCGACGGGGCTATGGCAACTCTTTTTTGCCATAGCTCATTCGGAATCTTTAGACAAACTTTTTTACTGGCTCATATCGCTTAGACTGCCAAAAAACAAATTAAGAGAGAGACTTCCAGATAAACACTACTCGGCTGATGTAAGTTATGACTCCAAGCAGTATGCGCATCCGCTTCGCCCGTTTGGCTAAATGAAAGAAACTTGGTTTCAAGAAAAGGCGTTGTGCTAGCACAATTATAGGACGTCTTTGCGCGATCGCGAAAAATCCGGCTCAAGAATATTATTTGATGGTGTCTAGGCTAGAAGACAAAAGTAAATTGCAATCCAAATGCGGATACTCTTCACAGCTGTTACCACCATTATTCTGTCGAAAGACCATTTTTGGGATCGATCTAGTTTCAAAGGAAGTACCATTCTATATTTGATCACGTTGAACAAAACGTGCGCTTGAAGAACGTTTTGCTAACATGGTGGGTCGTAAACATTTACTTTAAAAAATGTATCGACCGCGGCATAACGCAAAGTCAGGCGGTAAGAAGTTGCTGCTCCAGCAGGTTGGGATCACTTCCGTCTCCCATCGTGCGACCAAAAGACCACGCTTATACTTAAGGCACCCATTGCTTCTGAATTTAATCCACAACGGCCTTTCGGCGTTCGGAGTCTTTACTGACTCCCAAGAGTCCTGTTAGGCGGGGAAGTCGGCGCTAATTCATGAAAATTTTTAATTTCTGTTAAAGCGTTTCTGCTTTACAACGCAATCAACTCGGAAGTGGTGTTACTTAGATGGTCAAGGAGCACAGTGTATGTTGCTTTTGCGTCGACAGTGCGCCTTCTTCGTAGAGATCAGCAGCATTTGTACGATCAATGCACGCGCTCGAGGTTTCGCTTCAAATTGACCCTGGCAGTCCTGCCGCAATTTTTTAATGTGACCCTTGAGCTCTTAAGACCCTTCTATATCGCTCATACTGCAGAGCTGTTAGCAAAAGAATTTGGTCACTCCTACCTGCCGTACCCGCAGAAGCGAAAATTCCTGGGAACACCTTAAGATCTATGTAAGACTCGAAGGCCTTGAAACTGCAATGTCTAATTAGGCGCCCCGCGTTAAACGTCAAGTGACTCGAAGTTGTATAGGAATAGTCCATTGTGTACCCCGACCCATTCTCTTCCAAGACCGCAATAGGTGATAAGTGATGTTGCTTCTCTTGTATTAAGACCACCCATTTCAGCTAAGGCCTTCTATGTAACAATGCTTATTCACCTCACTATACAAATTGTGTCGACTCGAGACTTCGTTATAATCATTTTGCGCGTATGCAAGCATCCTTTGCCCTTCAAATATTGCTTGTCCGACATTTTGCCAAGTCATTGATTGTATCCGTTTAAAATTGGATCTCAGATTGGAGACATGGGAGAAAATACATTTTTTTTTATCTTTCCTCGCACTATTTCGGAAATATATGTGCTTCAAACAATGATGATTGTCTTTGGCACATTTATATAGAAGGAAGCAATGCCCTTTTACGCGAGACGCATTGTTGGAATCAAACTCAACCATAGACAACTTGTCGGATTATATATGTACGCCCCAGCGCACAATGTCGTCTTGGACCGCAATTGAATCTTTCTATCTGACCATCTGCTTAAACATGGTCGTCAAAAGCTTGACGACATATAAGATGACTCGATCACAATCGTCCTCATTAAGTTGACGTAACACGCAGCATGTAGAAACGTCATAAAGCACGCTCACAGCTTTATTTATCCGGCAGAATCGGAAAATCGTCTTCTTTGATTTAGTCATGGTACTAGCTTTTGTAGCCTTCATCACGTTATTTGTCAAAAGAGTTAATGGAGGTTTCGCGGGTTCCACACAGCCAGCAAATAGTCGGCAAGGCCAAACATTAGTAGTGGTGTTCAGCTCATTACAATAGCGTGGTAGATGTCAATTTTATTTGGTTTCTATAACGCGGAAAATTGAGAACAGTGTTCAACATTTCTATGATGTTTGCTTTTTTGGCAAAGAAGTATTTGTGAGCTCAAATTTCTCTTGTAGCAGTAGGTGTCGCCTCGGGGTACAATACTTTGTGCTGGCACGGGGTCGCTCTTGTGTCTCACCCCTCGATCGGATATGAGTTTTGATGGTGATCCTTCTACTCCACATCTGAGAATCTTTTCACTAAGAAATACCGGCTTTTTTTGTTCATCACCTTGTGCCAAGGCGTATCGTAAGCTATTGATAAGGCCGAACCAAGAGATCCTCGTCTATTACGAGGATACATTTTTATTCTCGAGGGTGCTATTATGTATAAAATATTACTACAAAAATATTCCCGGCTCATACTTCCGCCAAGAACTTCGTAGCTTCAGGTTTTCTTGCGCTCACTTACTCTGATATGGGTCCACTTTTAATGACACAATGTCCGACCTGCGGATTAAGCCCCTTTGCAATCATGCGGTCGTCTTTGATACCCGCTAATTGATCAAGTATCGAGAGTTCAATGATATTTAGCAATACGATGTTACTTACTTTGCTATCCACTTGAGAAGCTACATTACCCCCTATGTCTTGTGGACTAATGTTCCCCACTTGCGAAAGTTCACTAATTGCGAACTAGTAACTGTATATTACAAGTCTTTTGACTGTGTCGCCTACTATGTCTTGCGGGTCTGTGACACTCGTTTGCAAGTCATTCAGCGTGCTAAGGTATACCTCGGGAGGTAAAAGAACTTTCGATACCTTCGATAGTTAATTCAAAGCATGTCAAGGCCAAAAATTGCCGCCGTATTGTCGATATCCTAAGATTCTACTGATGTGTATAATATGACATTAGAGACATCTAGAGCCGATCCATTGTCAATTGAGCTAAAACAAGGCTAAATGTTACACTCCCTTATAGCATCAGCCAATTTACTTTGGCTGGCCGCAATCTGCTGCCAGAGTCTTATTCCCGCGACGCCTTCGATTCTGCCAAGTCGAGAGGTAATTTTAAAAACACATACGCTTAAGTGTTCCGACTATTACATCTGATCTGGGGCATCCATTGAGATCTGCGAAGTCTCAAAAGGTTAATATAAACCAACCGCACAGGTATCAAGAGGGATTTACTTTTCCCCAGTGGTGTACCCACTCCTACTGGTGACCAGTATCGCCCAGCTTCGGGTGAGGTTTCTACTAATCACCATTTAAAGCCCTCGGGCGAGACAAAATTCCACTTTAGTTCTTAGTAGCCACGCATAGTTTAATATTCTTGATTTATCGCAGCTAAAGTATCGGATGCTCGTTTGCTCGGCAACACTTACGCTCAATGATACTAGACTCGAAGCAGCGGATTTACGAACATTGCTGATCATAGTTCTCTAGGCCGTCGAACTGTCCATCCACGGCATTCCTCGAGACTGCCTATGGCTGGCCTCTTCTCAAAAAAATCAGTTGTTTTTCTTATCGATGATGCCTGCACCTAGAAGAGCGAACGCGAGGCGACCCTTGCGCAATGAAAGAGCACTGTCACCCTCGCTTCTATGAGAAATGACCCGTAGAAATGAGAACCGCTAACTCTTTAAATGTTTGGATATATTTTGTAAAGTTGCGCCTTCGCTGCTCACAGACAAGTGGGCGCAAAACTGGCAAAATTTAAGCTTGCTGAAATAGATTTGCTCTTTAGTGTTCAACTATTTTTCATGTGCTTCCGAAGCACGAAACCTTTGATGGAGTGCATTTACGAGTGAGTGCCCACCTTTTGGCCCGGCCGCCCAGGAAACTAGTGTGGACTTCACGATAATTGATTATCAATGACCAAGGTCTTTAAGTACATCCCGAACCAGAAAAGAAGGCACAGGCTTTTCTGACCTTCTGTGGTGATGGCATTAAGCAATACCTAGAACAGACGCTACCGTGAGCCCCTTCAACTCGAGCCCTAAGCATAGACTTTGCTTGTAAAGCTTGAGCGCTGCGGCGCGTTCCGACTGTTTGGTAGAAGAGGGGCTGCAAATGTAGCTAATCGCAAAAGCCAGATAGTCTGACGAGCAGTGTGAAGTGCGCATTCGTCAGATACGGTTGTCAAGGCTTTCATGGTGTTCAAATCTCGCATGCACCTAAAAAGGCTACCGAATTTGACGTGGCCACACAGCACCTTGCACAGAAGAGGCATGTGAGAAATAAAATCTGCTGGTTCACTGTTATTGAAAACAAAGTGTGCAATAAATAGAAGAGCCGCGTTATCCATCCCCCCATTTCATTATCCATTCCCCATTTTTGTAATTGACTACTTAAATAAACTACTGATTGGCTAAACCGCGGGCTTGGTATTTAAATGTTCGTGACGCCACTACCGCTTTCCCATCTACAACACGAGTTAATTGATTTTCTTCTATACCGCGCGTTACAGAATATTGTTAACTTTTGAAGACTACTCGAACGTTCATTTTTTATCTTACGGGTAAAGAGTTGCGCGAGGGGGAAGTGTAGAACCTAGTGCTGACATTTTTTTTATATCCAGAAGCCCGTGCTTGCAATTAAGACGTGGTCTTGGCCTTTTCAATCATTGCATAGGTCTTTTCGGTTGAAGATGGTAACATGTTCATGGTCTCAAAAGCGAAAGAGTGATCGTAGGAGAGGGCAACTGTATGAGAGAGTGTGAATGTGAATGTGAATGTGAATGTAGCGTTCTGTGGATGGTGAAGTAAACAGCAAAAAGAGGTTAAACTTTCAAATACCAAGCCCGAGTTTTAGCCAATCAGTAGTTTATCTGATTAGCCAATCACAAATAAGGGGGATGGACAATGAAATGGGGGGCGCGGCTCTAAATAGAATGCATTTTAAACACTATTTTATTGAGCAAAACATAATCCTTCTGGTCCTACCTGTGAATCTATGAATGCGTCAATTTTTATTTTGCACGCCTACGCACTCGTAGGGTGACCACTAATCTTTTAAGGCTCTTATAGAAAGCAGCGAAGTGCTACAATTTGTATACCTACCATCTCACGGCACATTTATTGTAGCAACAAACGATATTTTAATTTTGTGACGAGACGAGACCTAAAATGGACAAATATCAAATGCTCAAAACATTAAGCAAAGCTCGCCAAGCACCTTAACATAGCTTTGTGAACAGTGTTGGTCGGTCTCCTCTTACCGCATGGCCTTCTTCATGGCCTCTTCATTGGCTTTTGTCGTACTGTACGCTTCATCAGCCGACGATTGAAGCTCCTTCATCCACTCGAGCAACGAGTTGGGTCTTTGCTTGTAAGGTGGGGTCCTAACGGTTGGCAAGATGCGCGCACTGCCACCCAAAGCAGTTACTTGGTGCGAGGGACTCAATGTGCTGACTCGATTGCTGGTGTCAATCCAAGTGCTTGTGCCGGTCACTTTAGTCCCTCTGCCCGCCTCTGCGTCCAACTCGATGAGGTCAACGGAAAGTAGAGGCCCGTTACCGTCGCAACGTTCACTAGAAGAATTTTCGTGGACATTTGAAGCAGCCCGACTGTCACCCGACGTGGAATTGGTCATCGCTACAGGTGCGGTGGGTAACTCAAGATCCGAAGATAGCGATGTCGTGGAGTTGAACGTTTCCGAGTTGTCACCACGTGCCATGGAGCTAGAAGAGTCCGAGGACAGTGACGATGGCGATGCCATGGCCACGGACGACGGGCACGATCTCGCTTCGAGCTTCCGGAAATACTCTGCTTCGACAAGGAACTCGGGGGCACCAAGACGCACTCCTTGGATACTTTTAAGGTGTTGCGCACACGTCATGCAACACACTGCGCTCCGATGTGGTCGCTTCGTGCCCAAGAAGATGCGCTTGTCTTTGAGATTACAGTCCATACAGACAGGCACACCACATCCGTCACAAGAGCGCAAACGAGCGCCGGAGAACATTCGCTGATTTCGTCGAACGCACATCGAACACACGCTCTTTTTTGTCAAAGCCTTTGTTTGGCTGCGTTCCTCGGCGTTTTGTAGCGCCAACAAGGTGAGTTTCTTGGCCTCTCCACAAGTTCCACCTCGCAACAGCACCTTGAGTACAATGGCGACGAAATGAGGCAGTAATAGCTTGAGTAGCTCCCCTCCGTCCAAGTCAAAGAGACCACGTCCTATTACTTCCATACAATCCGGAGACCGTTGTCGAAAGAGGAACGACTTCCATACAATCCGGAGACCGTTGTCGAAAGAGGAACGAATAAAAGACTTTGGCACGGAGCATTTTGGTCTGACGATAGTCGAATGGTGGACATTCCGGAAGGTCTACCGAATGGGCCACTAAATAGCCATACGCCCTTCCTTGTGCGTCGATCCCCGTGCCCGTGGCTTTTATATAACAAAAATCACGGGCATGCAAGACCGGTGTCTTGATTAGCAACCAAATTATATCCAATGACTGCAATGGATTCTCCTTTGTAGCTTTGTCAACGACACTCAAGAGATTGGCGTCCTGGATGGGAGTACTGTAAGACACGCCCGTCAGCATCTCTGCTCGCGTCGTGGCGCTGATTCCGTACAGCATATCTTCGATCGTACCCCGCGCTGTCCCGAGGACTTTCATACTGGCATTGCCTCGTTCCACGGCCAAGGCTGCTTCTGGAAACTCTTCGTAGGCTGCTGCCATCTTTTTCTGTCGACCGCGCAGGCGTCGCCGGTAGATGCTCAAATCATCGATGCGACGAAACGTTTTCCACTCGGTCTCGTGCTCCGCCTCGGTGGTATGGATTTCATCGGCCAACAAGGCATTGACTCGTCGTGTTACAATGTCGCGGTATTCTTTGCGTTTCATGTCGGAGATTTGGACGTGACCAAAGTAGTCGGCAGGCAACGGCTTGTGTCTTGATTGAGCTAACAAGTCGTCGTCACCGATCTCACTGTTTGCATGGGGCGTCGAAGGCATATGCCACTCGTGCTCGACGCTGAGAATTTTTAAGTGAAGAGACTTGCCAGCGTGCAAATTGTAATGGCGCCAGGCAGGTTTTAGGGCTCAGAGTGCCATAATTTGTACAGGCTGTCAGCTTGACCATCACGCACGGTAATTTAATGGTAGAACAGCGAATTAACAGCTTAGGCACCTTGTTCTAAGAATATTCTCGATCAAAGAGGTCGTCGAGACTCTCTTTTAAGGTAGGATCATACAAGAATTTCCAATCATATCGCACCATTCAGAGGTCAGTCCTGCTTTTTCGCGACATTTATAAGCTCTTGCGCTTCACTTAAAGTTTTCACAACTACGAATTCTTGCGCAGCTTTCGCGGCAAATCCATGAGGCTTTACATCGACCGCCTGTTAATGATCGGCAGTGGATGCGTGTGTATTGCCTTAGTTGCTTCGAGAAGAAAACAACAACAAGAGCAACAATACCAGCGTCTTTTCGACGCAGCTACCAACGAGAATAGATTGCGTCAGTCAACTGAGACAATCATAAAGTGCCGGTCGTATTGCTATAATAACTGAATTCTACACGGTTTTAGTCTAAAAAACACAGTCACACAATCGTGAAGCACTTGCGTGTTTGGCAAGCCGCAAAACCATAAAAACGATGTCGTGTTACAATGCGACGTGATACAATACAGCTGATGTCACGACCGATCGCCTCGGTCTCAGCGTCAATCTCCCCAAGATTGAGAAAGTTGGTATACTGTACTGGCTTGTCACTTGTCCCCCTCGACAAACGCAAGAAACGCCTTTCCAACCGCGCATTAATTGACAACAAAATGGCGATCAGAAAAAAGTCAATTGCGCGTAACCTTGCACTTTTTAACATGCAAAATTCTGAAACACCAAAATCGCAGAATTGCATAGCACCCAGCGGCTTTGACACACTTTGAGCCGAGATGGCGTCGATGGGGGCGAGGTTACAATAATAAACTGTCAAGGACTAGTACCGTTTCGATATAAATCACCGAAGCAGGAGTGCCTTTATCTCAATGTAGAATTTCACGACCTGGCACAATCTCGATGCTAATCTCCCATCCATGGGTACAACTTCAAGAGACCAAAGGGTCTCGCGTCATGGTTAATGCCTTGCCTGTCTGAACACGTGTTTGATCCACCGAAGACGTTCAGCAAGGTCTTAATGAATTCGGGGATACGCTGTTGTTTTTCACTGCAAAATTTCGGCGTAGAACTGAATATTGCACGCATTTTTGAACGCCGATTTTTTGCACAATCTCGGCATTGTAAGCAGATAGGTCAATTGTACAACAACAAGGTCGTGTATTCGCCCACCGCCAGCTCTCTGTCGGAGCTTATTCGTCATGAATATGGTCCTTTTAACAGTGGCCCATCAGACGTTTTACAAGTCACACCACGAGATGGGTAAATGGTCAACAGATATTGATAGATACTAGAATAGGACTTGTATACAAATTTTAGATACGATTGGGTAAAACTTCATTGAGCGTGCAGATAAAGTTTTGCCCCCGAGGTCTTTGCTTCTGAATTGGGTACTTGCCTTGGCTTTGAAAATGTACAAGCTCGTACACGACGATGATAGAAATTGATTTGAAACCATTTGCGTGACTCACAAACTCACAAAGCCTTTGCGTGACATAAGAGTACAACTTACGGTGCCAACGTAAGCTGGACTTTACGAGAATAGCTGGCTAAAAGCTGTAAAAATTGCTTGAGTGCGTAAAAATATTCTATCAAAAGGGTAACGATAAATACATTTCAAGTAAGGAAATTACATATCAGGAGGATTACGAATAGGAGATATAGTCAGAGATTAGGTTCAAGTTGGCTTTTCGATAAATAACCTTGTTAATTTCAAATAAGATTAATGCATGGGTTGCCTAGACTAAATGTTACACTTACTTATACATAGTGTAAGATTAAGTGATGGACTAGTAGCACTTATTGATTTTTCCCATTCGCAATTGGCCAAGGCCAGACTTCTGAAGCATTACAAATGACCGTGAACACACGGTCTGGACGGCGAGTGGATCAAAGAATTGCATCATTTGCCACAGTGTCAAGCTCGAGATCAACTCGCAGCGATTTCCGGAGTGTCTATTGGTGCGGCGATGCTCAATTTGAGCGATGCTAAGTAAAGTCAGCAGCGCTCAGCATCATAAGGAGTTATGGAACACGAGGTCTCTGAAAAGATTCGTCAAAAGTAATCTTCTCGCATCCGTCTAACAATGACGCGACACGTCTCCCATCTACATGTGTTGCTTTTAATTGTCTGCCACTCAAATGATAGTTCTGAAACGACTGATATCGCCATCGTCCCGCGAATTATCGAGGCACTACAACAAAAATGAGTTTTTTGTTTCGATTGTCCATGGACAATTTCGAGAATCATTTGCTGACGCACAGGCCTTCTCTCTGCTCAATTAAGTCCAGCATGCTCTTGTTTCACTAATAAAAAAATCTAGTTCGCGCACTCTATTTTTGTGCTCGAAAAAGTCAAGTCTGTCGTGTTACATACAACATCACATGTCACCGTAATTGTCATGCGCTATGGCATGGTCTCACTGAGCCGAAGTGTGACAAGGTCACACAGGACCTTGCATAGTAGGCAGATGTGAAACAGGCCAATGAGCGACTACCTTCTACCTTCGATCGACATTAGAGTAAGCAATTGATTGTGGTGAAGCGACTAAATAAATCGATTCAGTTATGATATTTTTGGTCCTGCCTTTGAAAATGATCAGTTGCTATACCAACCGCTTCTATAGGTATCTTTTGCATATAAAAGTTGGCGTATTTGCTGATAATGTCACTTTCTTAAATGGCTCCTAAGGTCTCTAACGCAAACGCTCGGCTATATGGAATGGCTTGTTACGTTTTTCCATATAAGACTTTCATTAAGTTAAAGAGGAGAGAGATGAGTTCTTAATACCGCTCTTCAACTTTAATACGCACAGTCGGTAATTGTCACGAGGTTTGACCTCGTTGATAATGTCATCAGCATTGTGTACCAGAAACAGGCGGATGAAATTGGCAACGATAGGTCACAATGTATTCCGCAAGTGAATAAGATGACCGAAAACATCAACGTAAGCGATGAGCTTTGTGACTCGCCCATAGGCGTTTCCACTCCCTTTCCAAATCGGCTCCGACGAGGAAGAGAAGTACCTTTCAGGTGGGTTTAGCTCAGCTTATGGAGGGAATGGCGCCAAGCATTGTGTAGCATATGTGCAAGAAGCTTGATCATTGTTTTGGCATGACCTTACAGAGACTATACACAAAGTAGCATCGCATTAAATCTTGCTTAAGAACTTTTTCTGACGTCGTACGAAGGAAGTAGAAAACGGAATTTCCAAAAGTGTTTGTATCGCGACTTCATCGGAGAGCCTAATCCAAGACCGAGTAGACGTTTCAGGCGTTACGACTCGAACTCTAAGCTAATTGGTCGAAGTACTGTACGAGCATGAGCTAAGCGCAAAACTTGCTTACTCGATGCGCTCGAAATAGCGTCAAGTTAATTGTCTCACCATTGGCATAATGCCAAGCTGACGTTTTGGATTTAACACTCCAAACGCAGGCTTTAACGTGTGACCGAAAGATTCACAACGCATCACTGCCTCTACAATCTTTGCTTACGATGGCCCTTTAAGAGTCTTGCCGGAGCCGATCTAGCCTTTCTCACGAGCGTCTAAATTTGTTTTCTATAACTTCACAAAAAGCTCTTGGCGCCCTTTAAAGCAGCCCTGCTTTACTGTGCGCACAAAATTGAAATGGCTAAGATCCTGGCGGTCGAGGAGGCCGAACTAAAATAGAATACATCTGTTTCAGCCTTGCTATACTATTCACGCGCAAAGCTGTGCTACCCAATGTGTCTCGTTGACCTATACTACTCGTATAAAGAACTCTGTTGTTCGCAGTTGGTGGCGCTTTTACACACCTAATCAGCTACATTTCTCACATGCGGAATACTATCTTTAGCGGTTTTGGCGGCCGGTGAAACTCGCAAAAGGACAAAGAAGGCTTCGAAGACGCCGTTTATCTACCTTTGTAGAGATATCAGGTCTCTCATGTTCATTTCGAGCGAGTGGTTGCCCAAGCTTCCTTTCAAAGAGGAATATTACAGCAGCATAAGTTTAGCTCGCCAACTTCCTGTTGTGGTTTACCCCATTACTAATCTAAAGCTTGTGTTTATTTACTTAAAATCAAATAATGCATGTCCACGCTAAAGACAAGTAAGTAATAGTGCTGTCAAGTCTTTAAATTTCAGCGCCACGTTCTAGACCCCTTTTATATATCTTGAAATTGTCACTATTCAATTAAATATAAATTAAACACATACATGTGTCGGCGCAGCAAAATTTGCCAATGTCTATCGAGACTTGAATCAGGCCTTGGTGACCCCGTACACTTGCGTTACCAAGCAGCAGTCGACCGCTTCTGATTTATTGTCCGAGATCTATCAAAACCTCATGGGCTTACATTCCACGGTGTGCATCAGCAGACACCTATCAAAAGGACAAATCTACTTCCTTATTAACGGCCTGATACTACTGGGGGGTAGTGTCTACGGCAAAAATTTTACCAAAAAAACTTCAAAGCCCTCGGACAGTGTTTATTTTTCCTGCCATTTTAGAAAAACACGGATTGTGTGCCGTTGCTTGGTAGCAATTAAGTCCAATGAGACTGCAAGATACGGACATCAATCTCCTGAAGTCAAAGAATTACACATACATGCCATGCCGTGGAAGCAAGCCTGGCCGTGGCCGAAATCCCCTTGTCTCCTACGTACTAGGCTTGCAAACAGCCCCTTTATTTTAGACTGCTAAGGAACTCGCGCAAAAATAGTCAAGACTTTATTCAGATAATTTAATGAAGTTAAATATGTTACAATTCTAGGGATCTCTCACAACTTTAATAAGATTTAGCGTGAAATTTATCGCGATTGAAAAGTATTCACATAATTACCGTAAGATCACCGAAAATAAATGGCTCTTTGTGATCAATTTAGCTCGCAGATGGTATGCAATGAATGTTATTTGTTCCTGTAGCGCGCGAAGCAGACAAGCGTAGTACTCGGCGACGTCGCCTCCATTGGGTAACATTGATCTGGGATGTCTTCTTTCTCTTACATTCTTTGTCTAGGAAGTGAGTGAAACTCTTCCGAAATGCAACTTTGCGATTACACCCGAGTCACGCAGCCAGCGTTACTGATATAGGGTACTTGAATATCCTATGACTGTATCGCGATTTCTTGTTCTAAGTCTTTTCATCATTCTCCTCCCCAATGTCGGTGACATCGACAAAAAAAGTAAATTTTGACGCTCGTGTTATTGAACTATTGCTTGATTCGTGATCCAACATTTATAGTTTATCTTCTATTATTAAGGCCGTTTGTAAATCATTTTTTTAGAGCCGGTATAGCCACAAACCCTATTCGGCATAGCCACACAGCCTTATGCATTGAGCTGCAATTGGCCAGATTACGGGTGCACATTTGACCGCGAAGATTTAGATCCAAATGCGTTGTGGTGAATATCCGTGCAGATTTTTCGATTCAGCGGTGATACATCAAATTTGGAAACGGTGAGGCTGCCCAAATACCAACGACCAAGCAGAAGCCTTTCGTGCGAAGGGGTACCTCTCAACTTAATGGGCTGCTTTGTCTGGCTACCCAAAAGAAAGACCGCGGAGGATGTACCCACAGCAGATATTCATGGCAATGCTGTCGTCATTACGACAAGTTCGCTATCATTCTTCGTTTCTTACAGTCAAGTATTTTCATCATCGAATTGAGCATCAAGTCTTGATACACCTAGAAATGTGAAAGTGCATAACCGTCATTATATTACGACCAAGATTTTTTTCAACCAGAGAATCCCTAAGAGATTTCCGACGAATTTTTATTCGAAATTCACTCTAGTTCAATAAAGGGAAAGCCCAGTGCTGTGATAAAAAAACTCTCAAACGTCTATAGCTTTTACCAATGCTACGAAGAAACAAAACGTCAGAAACATTCTGTCCTTTGAAAAACAGCTGCACATCGTGAATGTAGATTCCATTGCAGCCATTTTGCTACTGCAGAGAATTTAAATCTAAGTACGAAAGCTCGGTGAAGTGCTCCATGATCTACTTGTCGGCATGTTTGCAATAATGATCCGATATTTCAATGTGCTTCCGTAAGGTCACAGGTTGTTGCTGACGTATGTTCATGAATTCCCTCCCATCTTCAAAGCTTGCCGTCACCATCCACGTCCTAAGATGAATTCACATTTGGCGCAATAAACATACTTTTTTTGAAGACACCACACTTTCGATTGGTACCATAGGATGATGACCCTGGCACGCGAAGAATTTGACCAGGCCTGCACGTTCGACGCGTATGACCTAAAGTGTCGCATTTTCCACATTTCCTGCACTTGGGCTCATCTGCTTTTGGCTGTCCTCGCCCTTTGCTCTCTACACAATCAAATGCAGACTCATCGCATTTGGTGTTTGCCGATTTCTTTGGCCGATAACGCGAAGCTGCTTTTTCTGGATCGCTTATATCTTTTGTTGTATTCCTGCTTCAGGAGATGTTGTCCATGTGGAGGCAAGACTAAATCTCGCTCTTATAGCTTTTTGATAATGCCGAAAGATTTGCCTTCTCCTGCGGGATATTAATAGAGTGCAGCGAGGGACGTGCGTGTTTGTGAAGCCATCAGCGATTGCGAGAGTGATCTCCAGGCAAACTTGATTTGGTTTCGAGCAACCGCGCAATGAGATGAGAGCACGACATATTTGTTGTGCTCATGCATGTTTGAGTGCAGTCATCAGCGGTCTTCATTGACAGTCTTTTCGGATACTGATTGAAAACCTGCAGAAATTCAATTAGTATACACCTTTGCAAAAAATGAATACTTTTTCATCCAATGCGTGATGTGAGAACTTTTTCTTAAATCTGTCCAGAAGCTCTTACTTAGGCGGATGGTGACATGAGAACAATCATAGGCAACATTTTGGCTAATTTTTTGCCGCTACTGTTGATCCGCAAGTACTAGTTTCTCAGAAAATCTCGAGCTGTTTTTGTAATCCATTTTTTCAGGATCGCATGGCCGTCTTTCAAACGGGATGTAGCTACATTCTCGGAGCGCTTTAACCCTAAAGTCCAGGCTAGAGCTTGGCTATCTGTTATAACAAATTTAAATAATTCAGCGAAGTGAAAATTTGGCCCTAATGCGTATTTTGCAAACACGCGCAGCTTACTTGATTGATCTTATTTCTGAGAAGGTCCCAATTACCGTCAAATTCCGCTTCAGTTGCCGATCGACAGAGCTCGCAACACTTTCAGTAAGGCCTTTTTTATTCTTCGTCCCTCAAAAAGTGCTTTCTAAGACATTCTTATCAATGTGCCATACACAAATTATATTCCTCGCTTCCGGAAGATGAGCGAAATTGCAGCCATCAATGCCAACTCTCTGCCTGTAACAACCCAATGATCCTTTCTTGAAAAATAGCCTTCATTTGCTCCAGTGCTGTGAAAAAAATTTTTTAGCTTCGCGCTGCAAATATATATATCAAAGGAAAGATGACTGATTTGTCCTCACTACACCCATGACATGAAGCAGTGATAATTGTTTGTAGCTGGTATCTTTTAGCTCCGATGCAATAGTGAGCACGACTTCATTTTTTGAAAGAATTATACTCACGTGTTGATTTGTCTGTGTGTCGAATCCATTAAAGAATACAAACGGTTAAATGTTCTCGTTGGCTGAGATGCAAGTGTTTGACTTATCAATGAGGCGTTTAAGTTGGCCAGAGGTACGATCTCGGTCAACTCTGTGACAAATGAAACTTTTAAGTAAGGTGGCGAGTAAAGCTTTGCGAGGGTGTGTGTGTGTGGCAAAACCGGGTGCGACCAAATTGCACCAGGGGCGGGAATGAGGCTCTACCGAAAAGGGTGTGTGGCTATACCGGATCCTTCTTTTTTAGGCTCATTCGCAATTCTTGTGGACAAAAAGCCAGAATGAGCTTATAGGAGTATATATGGCACCCACTATTTCCTATATCGTTAAAGTAAAGGTCTTTGTGAATCACCGGACCTTTGTGGCTTGACGGGAGTGTTTCAGCGGCATTTGGACGTGCAACCCTTTTTGTTGTCGCCGCCTGAAGCGCAGCCCGGTAAACACGAGTTTTGAAACATTATGATCACTGGTGGTATTGATTTTTATCATGACTTCCTTGAAAGAGGGAATTAATTGCCCCTGTAATAATTGCGCTAGTCACTCTCGATTGATAAAAAGTAGTATACTATACTAATTATTTTAGCTTCCATGTGAGCACACAAATTTAATGACCGGTTAAAAAAAATTTGAAAGCCAAAATCTTAAACAGTGGCGTGTTATAACGCTACTTCACGATAAATATTGATGCACCGTTACCGTATCCATTTAAATACTCTTCTCATTGCTTGATACGAATCCGGGCCGACTAACATGGTCATCATCTTTTGATACAAATGATCGGCTAGACTCGAAATCGTGCAGAATATGAAAATGAGATGCGAGGGAGCACTCATCACCTGCATAATAGCTGTAACATTACAGAGTCAGACAATAAGCAGATCGCTTTTAAATGAATAGGTATTTACATAATAAGTTGAACGTCAGCGCCAAGGAGGTTCATCTTGTTAACAAAGCTGTTCACTTCATTTCTTATCCATGGCCGCTGTCTGGCTTCATACTGATATGGAGTCACGTGCACGAAGAGCCGGAGCTGTCTGTTGCGACAATATACGCAAGAGCGTATCAGTAACTCAGCATGCCGACTACAAAGTTACGTGCGCTTACTTATAGCGAGCAAGTACTGCCAGGGCTGCTTCTTCCGTCGGCAAAGCGCCATCAAGAGAGCCATTACCAGAATCCAGCCAATGCATAGAGTTGATCTGCGCAAAACAACCAAACAGCATCGACTTGGTCAGTATTAATAAACACAAAGAATTCTCCCATCTTCCTTTTGATCAATAGGTAATACATACGGCTGCAAAAAATTGCCGTGTACTTGCGCACACAGATCCCTGTCGAACTTGACCGCTGTTTGAGCGTTTCTTATAAAATGAGTACCGCACAAGCTCCGTCACGAGTTGGTTCAACACGATGCCACCTTTGCTAAACCCCAGTAGATGCATTGGCAGCCCCGTCGACACGTTGACTAACAGCAGAGAAACATGTTACAGAGGTCCAAATCTCTCTTCAGAGCAATGAAGTTCTGCACCTCCTTGTTGTCTTAATAATGCCTGTGCATTCTGCATTAAAACTGTCAAGTGTTTCGTAGCAGATGCTGCGGGGTCGTCTGTATCAGTAACTGGCGATTAAAAAACTCCCAAATCTTCCCCATCAACATGTGCCAGGTGTACATTTTGTAGCTGCACCGTAGTCATTCGTCTGCACAAAGTTGTCAAAGCTGCTGTAGGCACCATGCTTAAAGCGACGAGGTCGTACTACCCACACGTTGGACGCTCCTCCAAACTTTCTACTCAGCAGCTCCGCTACTGCTTCGTAAGAGTAATCGCTGTAGTGTGCAAAAGGACCCGTCATCATGGCTACCCTAAAGTCCTGAACATCTCCGGGAAAGAAGATAACGGTACAGCTTGCCGATGCGCGTTTTGGAATCGACAGGAACAGCTCGTTTTCTCTGCATACATGAATCATGTAAGTAATGCGGACATGATGCATTTGATTTGCTCTTGTTTGTTACCTATGGAGCCACCCGCGGCTGCGTAGTCGGAAAGACAAGCGCTCGTTTTCGCTGTCCTGGTTGCTTGGTGTTGCATGGGAAGAAGTCATCTCTTGGTGCCGTCGCAAGTATTACAAAACAGAATAGGAGCTATTGAACGTGGAAAATTCTGAAACCCTACTTGTGTATAAACTATCGCGACCATCAGCCTGCAAAATTTTTCCAAATCGTTCTGCTACTGTAAGAATTTATATCATACGATAAAATTAGATCAAGAACATGAGCACGCAACTAATGCACGGTAATGGGTGAGTGCCTATTGTCCGCAGCGTCGGCGCGTCTATTGGTAGAAATGAACGGATTGGATTGCGAAATCAATTTTGTTTAGAAAATGTGCTTAAGTACTGCTCGCGATGGTACCGGGTGAACGCCGTTTGTCAGGTCCATGGCCGCTCTCGATTTGCACCAGAAATGTGGAGGCAGAGGGTCGCGAGACCACGTGATCAGGTAGAAGTGTTGCTGTCCGCGCCTGCTTCACACATCGTCTGTATACATTGACACTAATCGATCCCCAGCGCCTCAATCGAAATGCGCGTTGCCGACTCGTCTGCGACTGTAACTGTTATCTAGAAGCGAAAATTGCCTTCCTCTCAATATACCTTTCTATGTAGGATCAATCGTCTTTAGCTCGCTTGCTTCCGTTTGCTTGTCTCTCTGCTCTGCCTTCATACCGTTCACGTGCGACGATGGCTTTACCTCCAAATCGAGCGAATTGCTGTTGAATGGATCCGACCGCATACACCTTATCTTCTCCACATTGTTTTATCTGTCTTCATATCCATAAATTCCTCCTTTCCTACGCACGCAAATAAAGCGCTCATTGCGTACACGTTTGAGTGATCATTCATTAGACCCACCTAGTCTCGCCGTAGCACACAATTCTTTCTTTCTCCTGACTTGTCTAGAATTGAGTGCAGACAAGCTGTTGCCCTTTCCCGTGTGCTCTCAGGCAAAAGCAGCAAGCCAGTATGCTCGTAAAGAGAGCGAGTCTTTAGACTACAGCATTACCAAAGGCGGGTCTTAAAGTGACCGATCAATGCTTATTCGCCGACAAGACGACGCCATAAAGCTAGCGTCATCATGTTGTTGCTGTGCGTATCAGGCATACGCTTTGTGAAGGTAGCTGAGGCGCCTTTGAAAATGGGAGTCAGTCGGTTTTGCAAAGGTTAGAAAGTCTAGCTCGAGCAGGTGAAGAAGCGGCTAAAGCTCGCACACGCAGGCTGTTAATAAGCGATTGGAATATTTGTTAAATTCTATATAGAAAGCGATGACCGTTCTCACCCGAGAGAGCCAACAGCTGATAACATATAATGATAACCCCGTTCTGCACAGATCAAGGATGGCATACAATATTGGTTGTCGTGACGAAGAAGTCTATGAAAGGAAGCACCGGGCTCTACAGCGTAAATTTAAAGCGGCTTACATTTCATTTCAATAGATTTGAAAGACCTTATTTACCAGGTAGTAATATATATTTTATATTTGAAAAAAAGAATCTGGTAAATGTGATTAGAACATTAATAGTTAATGTTCAATAAAGTAAAGATGCACGAAACAAACAATACGTGAGTGATGGTCGTTGAGGTGTAAACGTCGCTGCAACCCTTTGCAGGAACCCTACATGCCCGTTGCAAGCTTGCGATGCCGAATGCAAAGTCCGCCCTTGCGTGCAGCTTGAAAACACTCAGGTGCAGCGCAACGCTTGCCACCTCCATGGCTGTAGCAGAACCCTCCAGCCTGTGCGCTCTTATCACAAGCCTTAGCAGAGCAGCGCTTGCCGCCACCGTGCGAGATGCAAAAGCCGCCGCCATGTGCACATTTCAAGCATCCATTGATTTTGCATTGCTGCCTTCCACCATGTGTCATGCAAAAGCCTTTGCGACGTGCCACACTGCTGCAGCCCGCCACTTTGCACTTGCTGCCACCACCATGAGCTTTGCATCGTCCTCCGCTCTGTGCAACTGTCTGGCAGCCCTCATAGTTGCATCGCTTCCCGCCGCCATGTCGAATGCAAAACCCGCCAGTAAGTGCGTACTTTTGACAATCCGATATTCCGCATTGGCGCCTGTGATGGACATTCCTGCAGCGATGTGCTGATGGGCAGGATGGTGTCTCGTTGGACAGCAGATCGCTTAGCGACAATGGGCGTCGGGTTTTCGTATTAATGGGTGAGGTTAAAGTTGCAATGGGGTCATCTCGATAAGTGAGGCTGATAGATGTCATTCCCGGGCTCGTCGGGGACCCCACGATAGATTTGATTGGACTGATAGTAGAAGACTGGTGCACAGTGTTTGGAGTGCCAAGGTTGATGAGCTCAACTGCACAATGCAGTGGAGGTAGTACTGCAGCACCATTATGTGCTGTATTGATAGTGAAGAGTGAACGAATGCTTGGTAGGCGTGTCTGTTTGACTCTTTGTCGTTCGGGGATAGCCGAGGTGGGTTGTGTGGCCAAATGAGTCAGGATTGAAGCCGTGACTTGGAGGTTGTGGACATTGCGGCAGTTGGTGTTGTTATTAAACTGCGCACGGACACCCATGTTGGTGCGTAAGAGCTCAAAGCGAAGTGGCGTTGCAGGTATTGCCGGGAGAGTAAATGTAGGAATGAGACCCACCGTCGGACCTGAGGTAGATAATAACACCGATGTCCTAAATTGTTGTGGTCAGCAGACGGGCTACACCAAGGCAGGAGGAGGAGCAAATCTTTGCAGCGACGAAAGGCTCCGTGGCTCCTCGCGCGATCTTGCCACGCCAACCGAAACTGCACCGTATCCTTGAAACGTGAAGTCAACGTATCATAACCAGCGATGCCTGACCCCGGAGGATTGTGGACACCATAAAGTCGGTTTGGCATTTGTCAATGATGCGACGACTGTAGCTATCGAGCGACAAGGCACTCGCGTGGTGGCCTTATTATGCGGGATGTATGGCGCACCGGCGTCAGGACAGAGCATAATTACATAAGGGTGTACTATTCGCAATAATTGGAGCCTAAAATTTAAATACCCTGCTAGCATCATGTATGGCCTTAGTGGACAAACCTGCGTAAATGCATGATGTTTTGCAATAAAGTGGCGTAATCTATAGCGTCAATGGCTTACAAACCTTTGCTAATTTATCCTGGCCTTTCTAAGTGAGCGGGGGAACTTTGCGGGAACGCACTTCACATTCCCAATCGCTGCAGCGGCCATGCCAGACTTGGTAATGTGTCCCTTCTTTGGATGGCTAGCTCTTGTCGTTGTGCAAGTTGGTCCACCGAGATATTGGAGAGATGCGCTTTAGCTCGGGCACAATTTTTCTTGATAAACCTTGTTTGAGACTGCAGCATAGCTGCCTTTTCGTCGGTAAGCTTCGCCCATTCTAATCGACCACACTGACGTCCGCGCACACGTTTGCTTGTTACTTGAAACGCGGCCGGTCCCTTGAAACGGCGCCTGATACTGGCGTGTCAAGCGATTGGAATTGCTTTTAATTGCCGATCTTTGTGCCGCTAGGACAAAAGGCCGCGGTTGTGGCATGTTCAACTTAAAGAAGCGCCCGAAACGTCGCGGCGCGCTCGTGACCACAAACGTATAAATCATTTGATCCAGGTAATAGATAATGACTGTATTCTTGTAATAGGGACAATAACAATTTGGATCTTGTCTCAAACAAAGGCTTTTCTTTTCTCGGGGGCATTTAGAAAAAGCTGTCTACTTTCCAGCATTTTTTTTAGAATAAAGCCCGCTCTTCAAAAGGGTGCATAGTATTGGGAATTTGTAACATGCGCGGCATGAACAAAGACCTTCGGGCTGCAGAAAGTCCTTTATCGCTCGTACTATCACGTCGACACAATCCATGACCAAGTGAAGACAACACAATACTGACAATGTCGAACGGCGCCTGACCAACTTCGAATTGACAAGACTTTAGACTAGAGAAATACAGTTCTTATCTCTTGTTTCGAACTCCTCTGGATGCTAGCGCCTTCTTCGAATTTGATCTTTTGTGGGTACAATATGTTGAGTCTAAGCACATAATGGTGCCTGACATCTGAAGTTTTGCGGTACTTCCACCATTGCAAGTCTAATCGTCATGGTAAATTGGTGATTACAGAATTGGTGATTCTGTAAGGGCTTATTACATAAAGCTGGCAAGTATACCAAAAGAAAATTACAGAGGAAATAGTTCCTGCCATCATAGCGATAATTTTTCTGCGCTTTTTCAGATTAATACGTAAGACTAAAAATGCAAATTTTCTATTTAAACTCACTTTTTACACTGCATCCTGTTCCGCCGGATTTTAAATAGTTGATTCCCGAAAGATCCTGCACGCCCTAGTTGTGCAAGTTGCCAAGTGACCACTTCTTACTTCGTGGGACTTTGTAGTCAATCCTACGCCTACTTGAGTAGATTGTGAACCCAAACTCTTTTAATGGTCCTGTAATGGATTGTTCTAATTTGTCGGTCGCGCAATTCGCGCTTTTCTGTCCTGAAAAATATGACTGCATTTTGTGTGGTGGAAATTTCAATAGCTCGAGCTTTACGAACAAAGTTTATGCTCTACCGCCCAGGCAGCACAGGTCAAGTACACTCGAAGTAGCGCCTGCGCACGGTCAGAGGCGGTGAGCGTAAGGATACAATTGAGATAAGAAAGAAAATTGAACTTTCTTAAATCAAAACGATTAGGATCAAGCAACTTTGACCATAGACGATCGGGTGCGTGCAGCGTTCGTACTCGCTTCTTTGGAAGGATGGACTTAAAGCTGGTCTCTCCCACTTATAATGGCACACCTGAACAATTTGTGCTCTGAGAACACATAAAGAAACACAAAAAGCTCCGTCTGGCGCTCACTTTTAAGGCTTTCAAGCAAAGAGAGTGCAAACTATATGCATGTATACACAAGCAAAAAAAAATACGGGTTTACATCGCTCCATGCGAAAAAGTCTAGGTGGCTATCTTCATACAAAGAAGAATAGACCTGCGTCGCACTCAGCATTTTAGAGGATATGCATCACCGCTTAAAGAGGCAGTTTTAATCGCTTGTTGAGAAGCGTCAAGTCATGCAAGTGCCCACTCCAGAATGCCGTGTATGAGCAGCACCGTGTTATACAAGACTGGACCGGTGATTCAAAATTAGTCCTGTTAACCTTCTTGATGTAACGACCACAAAAAGACATTTATTATTAAGTATGGCCCTGTTTTAAATTTGAGCAGGTGTGCGCTGCACCAGTCGGTTTTCCGTAGTAAGTCTCTTCTTTTTCCTCCAAGAGACGCTGACTTGTGTAAGTATTCCACCACGTTGTTTGCTTGTTTGCTTAAATATGCGTAACGCCTCACCCTGTCGACTTGCCTGTATCAGCTGATGAGATATTTGCGTGGCAGTAGTAAAATGCAGTCTCAATCGATGACAATTATATTGCAGGAGCAACAGCAATTTTTGGCGGGATCTAGATGCAATCCCACCTCGTGAGCATTCCATTCATAATGGCGTTGCTTGGGTCATAAGATCGGATGTTTTAGAGCCCTTTTTTCATATGACAAGTTTTGCGGGCTTAATACTTCGTCGAGAGTAGATTTTATTCGTGGAACGCACTTCTTGGCGCAAAGCTCCCTCTCTGAACAACCAAAGTTTTAATCTCACTCGAGCAGGGTTCTCGTCGGCGTTGAGGAGGTTCAGCATCCGAGCTGCTCTATTTACGCTTGTGTCTTGTCAATGGCATTATCTCAAATACTACCAGCGTCACTTATTTCTATAACAGTGCTTTAGTGTCCTTCAAGCTTATGTGCGTCAACTTTATAGCCCACCACGCTAACTCTGCGCTCGACGTCTACATACATTTGCTGCCAACGTGTGTGCCAAATGATTTGTGAATATACAAAACTTTGCATGATCCAGATAGATGATCCCGATAGTACTCAGACCCCCTTGTAGCTCTTACAATACCCTGAAATTTGACCCCACTCGTTAAGCTGTACTCCAAATAATATTTGCTCACGTACGTAACAACTCTGTCACACTTGTCCAACTCTATCAATAAGCAAGCTTCAACAGCTTAATGCAAAGGGTTCACATATAGCTCGATTTTTTATCGTATAAACTGAATACGCCGGTATTGAAGGCCTTGTCAGCGCTTTTGGTTATCGATGGAAGACTACTATACAGTCACGGCTCCACTTGAGCTCAGTTTTCTTTCTAGACTCTCACATTTATATTTAGCCTCAAAACGTTTTTCGTTGTACGCACATCGGAAAGCCTTTCAAATTGTTTTTACTGCTTTGGCCTTTGCCAAACTCGACGTTTCATAAGGATCACAATATGGCTCGAAACCCTACGCAACCAGTGGATCCTTTAAATATAAGCTTGAGCTCTGGCTCTCTAGTGCCATTTAACAATTGCTGACTTTATCTAGGTGAGCTAAACGTTAATCTCAAAATTGGATAGTTCGATCAAACACGCTCCCAATGTAAGATCTACAAGCACACTGTTTTCTCGACGTTGGTGATAGTGACTGCGTTGCATAAACTTCAAAGCACGAGCAGCGTATTGTACAACTTACTTGCTCGTAAAAGTGAGGTCATCTATGCTGTCAAACCCCATTGAAACGTTTCAATTTATAGCTTAGCCGTGACCTTTCAGATAGTCGAGAACTGATTAACTTATGATTTCTTACTCATCCAAGCTACTCGCCGATATTCGCTACACAATCTCGGTAGGCAGAAGGACCACAAAATTTAATTCTGCTTCATAGAGCAGCCTTGTTCGTAACTAAGTAAAAGCTGGACACCTTGAGCTCTAATATTTGTACGTTTTCATGCACAAATCTAAGTACTATAGAACCTTTATCGTTAGCTTTTCTTCAAAGTATAAAAAAGGTTTAGTATGGGACAAGGTCACAGAATTGGTGTGCAGCGTTCCGAGGGACGACTATTTATTGTGTTTTTACAATAGACTATAGTGAGAGAACTGTTAGAAAAATCAGCATTAGTGTAATGCAAATCCGTCGTTATGAGCGTCCGAATTCGTAATCGCAACCACGACAGAGATTTTAATCCCTACGAGATTGATTTAGTAGTATCTCACTATGTAGATACCGACAGCTCGTCACTTGTGCACTAAGACACACCAGCTCTTCCAGATTCTCTTGGTCTTCTTTGTCGACAAATTTAGACAAGGTTTTGTAACGTCGACGCTGTACTTGTGCAAATAGATAGCAAGAAATTATATGTCATCTTAATAACTTCAATTGGTGGCGCAGGTCAAGTCGTCACAATTTTGTTTTTTCAAGGTCTACGCATGGCCATGGCCGCTTACGAATCTACTGAGAATTAAATACCATGTGCCACAAAGACACGCCCATCGATCATAGTGATTAGGAATCATGACCTGCAAAGCTGGAGATAGCTGGCGTAAATAAGCCCGTTACAGTTCCGTTCAAATTGGGTATGAGCTAGTAAGAAAAATAAGCACTTTGTGACAATCCAAAAGCAGCTACTGATCAAATTATTTTGTGGTCAATCATTGACAAACTTTATATCGATACTTTTGCTGATTATTCAAATGATCGTAAGCATGAACTCGTTGCCGTTTAAGATTATTTCCCAGCACCAAAACTTGGTGACGGTGCACAAAATCAAACTTCCGCACTTATAATTTTGGCAAAGAGCGCGTCAATCAGCCCAAATTCTTGTCATTGCTTTGTGACACAGTGCTTTGTGTCTGTCAATCTCGTGCCTCACTCACTTATCCGGTATAAATTAAAGAGCTGATCTCTGGACAACATGTCAGAACATTATTTTGTAAGAGCGCACATAATTCTTGAGATCCTTTGACATTTTAAAAGCCAAGTTAAACGTAAGTTTCCTATGAGACTACTTTGAAACGTCTTCGCCAAAATCGAACAGTAGATTGGTAGTCACAAGAGCGGTTGTTATTTTAAACCGCAAAATTCTGGCCAGATGAGATTAACTGCAGCTTTACAATGGTCAAGGAAGTCTGATATCCATAATAATGCATTCGATCGAAATGCATCTGCCTTTTGACAGCGCATCAGCTGAGCTGACGAGTATCCTTTAAGCATGCCTCTTTGTCATCGAGAGCGCTTTCGTGATATCCAGAGATCGACTGCGCATCGCGTTGTTAATCGCCGCTAGCGCAAATATGTTATCCGCGTGAGGGACGTTGCTACTGGCAAGTGGAACTTTGTTACCCGCAGTTGATTGTACCATGTGACATACCACATTGCGAAACTTTATTAAATAGGAGGCTTTACGATACTTATGTTCTACCCACGTAAAGAACACTTCTTCGGCTGCCGTCTTAATAGGGAAGCTTTTTTACCTTAAAAACGGCAACACGGATCTGTCTTCGTAAAGAGATTAGCACCTTCGAAATCTTCCATATTTACTTCGAGTCTATACTTGCCTAGACTTCCTTTCAAAGGAGCCGTACACACAAGAAGGATGAGGATGCGAATAATCAAACCTTGTTGTACGTAATCGGTCGGGTGATACCTATTTCACTTAGCCTTTACTCAACACCAAACTTATGCTTATCAAACACTAAGCAATACTTGATCATGCTAAAGACTAGAAATGACATGGTGCGCGAAAAGCCTCACATTCCATAGCCAGGTCTAATTCGACTTTCCAGACCAAAAAAATTGACTTGTTATCCTATAAAAGCTGGACAGACTCATTTGATTAATCGCAACCGTTCGCCAACGCGTAAATTTTGGGACGCGACCCAAAATTTACAAAAGGTTTTATGCTTACAATTGCTTGTACAAGCAGCAGTCTAACGCTGCTCCAAAAGCTGTCAAGTTCTGGAAGGCAAATATTCCAGTAAGGTGGCTCGACCCTTCTAATGATCAGCGGTTACCTGGCCAATCTTTGCCAGCGTCTTCTTGAAGCCCTTAGGTAAAAGGAAGGCTCACTCCGTCAGCCTCCTCCGGTATAGACACGGACTTCACCGCAGCTAAACCAGCGGATGTACCTTTGCTCCGGCAGCAATCGAGCAAAACGCGTTGAGCTAAGACTGTCTATGTATTGCATCTCGATAATTTTTTGTGGGTGTTGCAATAGGAGATGTAAAGATTTGGCCTGTCGTGCCTGAGTAATTTTGAATTGGGGCTTTCTTTAGACGATTTGGCCTCGTCTCTCTTCGATAACATTGGTAGTTATAATGTCGTCATCTCGGTGTACTATCCTAAAGGTTATATGTCGCAGAAAAGATGATAAATTGTCGTTGAGTAGACTAAGATGTCTGTTTTTCGAGGCCATAAATTGTCGACTTGATAGTTCATCTCGAGGAATTGGAAGATCGCTTTCAAGTCTGTACGAGCGTGAGCTGGTGTGCCAATAGACTTGATGTCTCTTTATAATTGTAAAGATTACAGAGGTATGCGGTCGCCTTGTATCGTGTAGCGGCAAAATTTGTTTCCTTATTTGGTGTATAAATATCTCATCTGGTCGAAATGTTGAGCCAATCGATGCTTAACGTTCGTTTTTCAAACATTGAAGATTATGAGAAGTTTACTCGCCTCTAGTTGCAGTGATGACACAGTAATCATTGTGTGGTGCTGAATCCGATAGGAGTTCCGTTAATAGTATTTTGTACTATGACCGAACACCACATAGTGCGAAAACCTTGGGTTTTTTGGGCTTTTTTATAATGTAAGAGCAGATAGGACTTTCTATGACGCTTGTTTTATACATGTTTGTCTTAGCCGTAGAATGGCCACAAAGAAATTTCATCCAAGAGTGTATACTATCAACAAGTTTTGGGTGTATCTGGGTCCAACCTTCGACAATTTCGTGTTAATTGAAGCGCAATAAGTTTGGCACCTCTTACAGGGTTCCAAGTTGGTCCGCATCTGACGACAATAGGGTTTTACTCAGAAATTGATTTCGTATCGCATCCCATTGCTCTTCAGATAGGGTTATGTGACCTTCGCTTGATAGTACTTCGCTCTCCACCTGTGGTCCCATAATACTTAGTGTGTCTTTGGGTACTTTTACCCTCTTGCAAAGCTTTAGCACAATCTTGTTCGCAGCAAGAGTGTGGACAAGATTGTTGATTTGGCTTTGAAAATGTGTGACCCACATATAGAGCGCGTTATCGGCTGTCAATGCTGTTATGTTTTGCTGTTGATGAAAAGGTTATGATGACCTTGCCACATCAACTTCTAAAACTTATTATTACCTTTGATACCTTTTCATTTAAATGAGCCGTTTGGACCACAAGCGTGAATATGTAACTCGCGAAAACAATATTGAGCTAAATTGAAAGTCAAGGACAAGGAATGCCTCGGTGCTGTTGAAGCCCTCAAATTTTCAGTAACATCTATTTCGATTTGAAAACGCTTCACATCGTCCCGCTAGCCGAACAAACAAAATCTGTTGCTCTCTTTTAGCGCATTAAATTTAATCTCCTTTTAATCGACGAAAATCGCTTGACGGCACACGAGCTACGTTTAGGATTTATCAGGACTTAACACGATTATTCGTACCCTCGTACCTTCGCACGTACGCAACGCTGCCAGTTTCTTTTTCGAAAAGCATCAAGCTTTTATAAGCTAAATGGGTGTAGAGTGTATCGTTGATATTTCTGTAGGGCTTTTGCTCCCACTTATGATCAGCTTTGCCTGGCTTCAAGCTGCATCTTCTCTCAGCGACTTTTACAAGATAAGCAAGACAAAGGCTCCTTTGTTGACCTTATTTGAAGTAGAACCTCTTCTCACAGCAGGTGCTTTGTTGTTTGACAATGCGTGATCACATCAGCATTTTATTCAATCGGTGGGATCACGGCTGTCACTTCTCGGATTCATAAAGACAGAAGAACGAACCATTCACAAAAATCTTAAGGAGCAAGCATATAAATGAATGCATTTATCTTTGAGAGCGCTTTGGATAGCCTCCTCATTGTTGCTTCCTGCGCTTTGAATAATTAAATGCAAGATTGTATTACCATTTTCGTCCTTGAAAACAGTTGACCTGACTTAATAAAAGTGGACGATGAAATCTGTTAAGTCTTTTGACCCACAAACATAGATGATCGGTGTTATAGGCAAGACTTCAATCCTTTTTATTAAAGCTGGAGCGCAAAAGCTACGGGTAGAGCTAAAAATTCCCGCTTAGGAGAACAGAATGCTGCGGGACAATTGTTGCAGGAATGATGAGATTTAGCCGAGAACAGTTGTGCCAGAAATATTGATCTACTAGATATCGGCTGCGGGAGTATGGTATGTAGACACAGAATTCGTTCATGATGTTCACACTGGTAGATGGTGTTAGTATCATATCGAATCAAAGCTCTATGTGCGGACATTGAAGCCTTCGCCTCATCTAGGACAGTTTTTCTCATTGTTTTGTTGTTCATCTGACGTGTGTTGCTTCTCGCGCGCAGGAAGCGACACATGACAATACAACGAGGATAGACGAAAAAAAATAAAGAAACGTTTTGCTTAAAAACTTTAAAGTCATGTAAATGAGAGCGCAAAGGCTATGCAAAACTTTTTTGCCACGCTAGTCAATAGTACTACCATATTGTGTGACACAAGCCCAGTGACGCATCAACTATCAAAAGAAGGCCAACTATGCACTAAGGGAAGCAATCAGTGGACCAAAGATCACCACTTATGCGAGATAGTAATTCTAGAATATTGACCTCACAGATTTTCTACGAGCTTAGATTATGTTAAGTTCTTATTTTCAAAAGTAAGAGCTGCGCTGAGTCTTAATATTTAGTATAGTACTAACTATTGATTCGGGCAGACAGCGACCAGTGACCTGTAATGGATTTGAGAAATTAAAAAAAACTAAAAAGGAATGTAGCAATCCATTTTACGCTTCCTCTTTACAAAAAAGCCACTGCACCATCGCCCCATTCAAGATATTTCATCTTCGGCTATGAATAGATGTCTTTGCTGACCAGATTTGAACCTTGAGCGCGCAGTCGTGTCGTTCTGTATGTAAACTGCTCGTTTGATTCTCTTGAGGTGATGATCGCAAGACATTGCAATTAAGCTGAACTTTAGTCAATCTGATTAATTAAAATTTAGCGGTTGCGTGTAAGCTATATATCTCTAACCAAGACCTGTTAATCGAAAAAGCACGGAAAGATTCTAGTATTAGATACAGAGTAACTACAGTTTTGGATAAGTTTAGCCTTCAATAATTTTAGATTATTTACTAGCCCTAACGAGACGTCTTAAGCTTCAGTAAAAAAAAATGTTTTTAATTTATCTTAATTTGAGCAATTAGTCGTTTTGAGCCAAAAGCTTCTTTTCTTAGCTAAGACTTTTTTTCGTTCACCTGGAGCCTTAGCCCGCGATAAAATGCTGTGATTAAAGCGCAAATGTACACGTATAGAAGGTGTGTAGCTCACAGATCCTAATTGCACTGTTAAGTGTAAGCGCTATAAAGTCTCAGCGCTTTGGCACACTTCGTGCAGAGCACGACGTCAGCAACCACGAAACTGTCTAATTTGGCCATGGAACTGCAGGCATTTTGATTTGTACAGGTTCATCTTGGAGTCTGATACCTCAACGAACGAGTAACGCACCCGTAAACATAGGACTCTCGAACAAGGAGACAGGTATATACCAAAACGACAACTATCCCGTCTATTGATACGCTGCTAATGCTCGATGAGTTTATTAGCTTGAGTGGGTACGCTGTCTCGGTTGGAGCAGGTGCGTCAGTTTTCACGAGCATACTTGTATGCCAAACTGAAGGATGTTCTATACCAATCCCGTCTTGATTGCTTTTGTTGAGATGTGGGCAAAATTTATGGCTAGTTTAATCTCGATGACCCAATGCAGGAACCATCAACGCTCCGGAACGTTTGGTTGAGATGCTCCGATAACTCAATTTTGTAGCTAGGGAGCGTCATCAGACGCTACATTACGCTCCGAGACATTATGCACCAAAATGCTGCATCTTTAGTACGAACATCTGCTTATTTTTATTCCCCGGGTTCGTTTAGCTTACTGTATTATCCTTACATATGATCGTTATTGGCGATAAGGCTGTTGTCGCGATGCTACTGAGTGCGGTGTCACCGTAACACAATTAGCAAGCAATTCAGGCGTTCATGAAGCGCGAGCTCACCGACTCAAATAAAATTCGGGCGTACACTTACCCGGGCTATCTTTCAAAAGGCCGTACAGAAAATGTGACTAACTGTGTTTGGGATTGGCTTTGACCCGCCAATTGATTTAAGGCTTATTTTTTAGTCACAACATGCCCAGGATCAAATACAGGCCACAGAAATGATCACAGGACTTTAAGAATTGTCACTTAATGTCTGTCATCTGCTGCGATGGAATCTTTTGTTGCCGTGCGTCCCTTTACGATGCGACTGATGGTCTCGTCGAGACGCTACATGTTGTATTCGTGTCTACACGATTGTTAGCAAATTGACTAAATCATAGGATCCTGCGCTCATTTAAAGAGCGTTGATTTGATGTCTTCAAACTCCTTTCTTGGCTTGAATAATCTACCGCTCAATCAATTGTTCCGAAAGATTGATCTCACAACTAATAATCAAGACGCCGTCTTTAAAGGTAAATATTTTTCACACATTATATAAAAAGTTAAGATTAAGGCACTCTTCAAGCTTCACCCTGCTTCCGTCGCTTGATGCGATTTACCGCTAAGACTGGCTTTCTCTCGAGCCACTTTTGAATGAGTCTCGCTAGAGAACTGGCTCAAGTGAGGCAGTTGTCGATTTGCGACTACCTTTCAACGAATCGTCATCTCACTAGTTGTATCACAAAGAAGCCGATGGACATTGCCTTACTGCTTTCTTTGTCGCAAATATTGTCTCATCCGAGACAATATCTTTTTGCTTGAAGTTTGTGCCTTTCTTCTTACAGGTGACAAAAAAGCTGCGGTGGTGATGCTAAAAGTAGAAGAAAGTTGCGCTCAATCAAATAATTGTGTGCGTGCAGGGCACAGAATACTTTTATCAAGTGAGAGGCCCCCAGCCTTTCAGTAGGCAAGAAAGTGAAAATGTTACGCGCGCCTGACCATTCGTTATCAAAATTGCCCAAAACAGCCATAACTACTTTCTCTGAACAAAAGTGCAGGCTGTATTACTAGTAATCTTTTCAAGGCAGGAGCTTTAGGCACTACTGGCTGAGGCCTTACAGTGTGACGCTACCGTCGTGCTCCCTAATCCTCTGTTTCTTGAGCTCTCGAGTTAAATGTGTATTAAGAGATCGGATGTCGTCACACGATCCAGTCAATCAGGGCTGCAAATTAAATAATCTCCTCAGACCAAAAGTAGCCGGTCATTTTTCCGATTGCTCGTCCAACACATGCGAAATGATGGTTTTAGACTAATAAAATTTGTCAATCTACCCATTTCGCGCAAAATGTTCCTTGAGTGTGCCAAAGTCATACAGCATCATTCACAAAGAAGATGTGCTAAGAAATAGTTCGGGTGTAGGTGCAAGACCGTTCACTATGGCTGATTAAAAGGTTTTTGCCTTGTGCAATGATCTGTAATCTATGTACTGGTTTATCTAATATATTTTTCATCATTTTTGGATCTACCTTAAATAATGGAACCCATTGCAAGGCGCTCAATTTTCAAGTTCGGGCGCTCTTCCTGTTATAATGGATCATTTCTTCTGGTCTCTGATAGGCTGCAGTGACAAAAAATGTGTCCGTAATGTTGTAATTACCAATCTCCAATATTTAGATTGTATTCTTGGTTCGCACACACACAAGTCTAAACTTCACATGCTTTGTACGATATTATATCTCTCAGCCTCGTCCTCTCCCGATTAAACGGCCTGAAAAAATTTTATAGGGCACATAAGTACTAGATTGATTATGACTCGGAAACGTCCAGCAAGTACTTAATGCTCCATTAGTTTTCTTACTACAGATTCCGAATTTGGCTTTCACTCTATGCAGGCAACTCGTGAAGTGATAGACAAGCTAACGCACGCGGAAAGGTTTGTTTAAGGCATTAAAACTACGCGCTGAGTGGAAGATTTACAAGCAAATGTCGATGTCAAAGTTTTGCATCACGGTCTAGGAGGACTGCGAAAAATTTGCGCAGGACACACGAACTGCTGTATGTTTCAAAAAATGGATTTCGAGCTGTTTTTCGAACTGTTAATACTTGGAGGCATGTATCTAGAAGTGGCGAAGCAATTAAACATTAAAAAGGTGACTGCAGCCAATCAGAAGCCAATAGAGATGACTTAAGTGTTTCGGATATGCAGAGCATTCGCCCAAACCCAAAAACCTAACGCTCCCCTGAGCTCTTTATGCGCACTGAAGCAGTCAGTATGCAAACCGTGGATGATGTTTGAACATAAAACACTTGTAACCACGTAAAAAAAAAAGCGGCCTACATAAATAAGTATATGTTATTTTGGCGTACTACCGTAATTTAGGGCTAGTAATCGTAATTACTACCTTATTCCAAAACGGAGTAATAGTAGTAGTCGTATTTACTACTTAAAAACTAATTCTTATTTGTGCAAAGAGCTTTTTTTAGCGCAATCTAATGGTTACGCTTCAAAACCACTCAACTTACTTATGGAAAAGTTCAAGCTACCAGTACTATCGAAAGTGGCTACCATACAACTAGTGCGTCTTCGTTTTGTGGACTTTCATTAGTGGCTGGCCATAAACACAACCCCGACTACACCATTTGAGTCGCATTGTCTTTTCCATACCGTTGATGTCCTGCTGCAAGACACCCCACTTTCCTTTTATTCGCCGTGTTCTCAGGTCGCGTTTCTTTCATTCGACAACAAAAGTTGCCATGACTGACAACCAGGTCGACAACTTCTGTAGCGCATCCCAAAATGTTGCTACCTTCGCTGCTGGCTGCTTCTGGGGTGTTCAGCTGGCCTTTGACCGTCTTCCAGGCGTGTTGGAGACTTCGGTAGGCTACACGCAAGGCGACGTTGATAGTCCAACGTACCGTCAAGTGTGCACTGGGCGTACGAATCACGCAGAAGCTATTCGTATCGTGTACGACGAGTCTAAAACAAGCTACGAGTCGCTGTTGCGCAAGTTTTGGGCCATTCACGATCCTACGACACTTAATCGCCAGAAGAACGATAAAGGCACGCAGTACCGCTCGGGAATCTACTATAATAATGAGGGACAACGCAAAATGGCATTGGCATCCAAGGAGGAGCACCAAAAAAAGCTTAGCAAGCCCATTGTGACAGAAATTTTGGAGGCTAAACAATTTTGGGACGCTGAGGATTACCATCAAAAGTACTTGGAAAAAGGTGGACAATGTGCGGATAAGGGCTGCGATACACCCATCCGCTGCTACGGCTGAGGAGCACAACAAGGGCTGCACTTTGGAGCAACATATGTAGCTTTTGAATCATTACACTTGAGATTTCATTCAAATTGAATAATTACATGATTTTATGGACTAAAGAAGTAATGAATCGACACATTTGATTTTGCCGCTGTCGTTATTGAACTAAAGTCTGAAAAGTATTGTTGCTATCGCAAGAAATACATTATAGGATGTGACTGTTGACTATCATGACCATATGCATCCTTGTTAAAGTTATCCAATCCGATGAAGAGTTTGAGTTGCAAAATTGTCTCACCCTCGTCACTTCAATATCTGTGTATACACAGAAGAAGAATCAGCTGTTAAAAGGCTTGCTTTGACTACTTTATTGTCGGATAGTGTCGATGAGCTTTTTGACGCCCTTTGTGGTGACACGTTTGCCAGCAGATATAACGCGGTCGGAGAGTTTTGCTTCTTGCCACTCATTCCAGATGCCATATTGCATTGCTTGTGCGTGCTTCTGAGCCGCTTGTAGTCTTCTTAATTGATTTGCCAGGAATGACATTGCAAGCTCTCTTAAAATATGCGACGCAATAATCAGTGCTCAACTTTAATTAGCACCAAAAGAAGTTGTGCTTACGATTCGTTGTCGAAGTTATCAAGATTTTCGGAGACACATTCAGCGAGACCGGAAGAAGCAAGCAAATGAGCCAAGTCTCGTCTCAAAGGTGGCTGGGAGTAGTATAACAATGCAGCTTTAAAGTAAGTAGTCGTAGCTGCATTTCGATAGCTAAGTCAAGCAACTAACCCTCCGCAACGCGATGTTACAAATCGCCACGCTTTCACTGCCTTCTATGTCGATGCTACCAAGCAGACAAACATTTTTTGGTTCGCCACAGAAAGTATAAACTATAAGCTTCACCTTACCGTCGTAGCAGCTGAACCGTCAAGTACCGACGTGACGATATCAAGTTGGACCAAACCCACTCGTTTGCATTCTCGTCCACTTGCACACCAAAGAGCCGAACAGCAAGCAAATCGCTTTCTCTTTTCTTCTTGTGAGCACCATCTACCAAATTTGGTGGCATCACGTCGTTAAGAACTAAACGGCGAAAGAGGGGCGTATGATACACGTAAAAGATGCTCGGGTCTCGTCTCGAGTGGTGGATCATACGCACGCGCAGCTTCTTGCGCCTAGCAAAGTGCCACAGTGGAATTTCCTCTATAGTATTGATGCGTTTGAGCACACCACTGAGCTTGACGGATGTCACAATGGACACTGCCACTGTGGCCATGATTCCTGCGCGAAACAACGTCAGATGTGAATCGATAGTCTGCTGCGTGTCAGCCACCAATCTTCCAAGCTGATGGCGTATATCTCTGTCCTTATCGATGCAGCTTCCCTCTGGTGGTAAGCGCGATGCATGTGTGTCATCAGTAGATCGCGCAGGTGTGCACTGTGGTTTAGAACCCTCAGGAGCAGCGATTGCCATAAATGCGCAAAGGTGGAAAAGTCTCACTTTAGTGACAATGTTGAAGTAGCTTTTACGGCTCGAACTCCCATTGCCACGCTGATATGCCATTGACATTTCCTGGGTAGATGCAGCTGTTATAAAGCTGCGTGCTTATGGCCTACTATTTCTAATGCTTGCTTTAAATGCACTGTCGAGATTGCTGTTGGAGGTACATTCACTGGCAAGGCCGTACTCAGATATGTGCGATAAGTACTAAATGTTAAGCCGAAGGACATCAATAAGCTTTATCGAATAAAATAAACGACAACTCGCCTCTTTTATATTAATATAAACGTTTACATTTTGCTCACGTAGCAGTGACCGTGACACCCTTCTCTTTCGCACGATAGTACTTTCGGCTTTCTTCAAAGTATCCGTTGGGATGGTTGATAAGGACGTCAGAGTCACTGCCTTCATGAGTAGCTTCAAAGTACTTCTTGCAAGCGATTTGATAGTGATGGTTCTCTGCAAGCGACAGGATCTCCCGCTTGTCTCCTTCTGAAATGCCCTGCAACGCTTTGCGCAGATGCTCCTGCTCAAAATGACGAAAGGGGCAGCCGTGATACTCACCGCTCTTAGGTGGGTCACCTGTTATGATACGCATGCAGTTGGAAGGCGCGTAATCCTTACGCTTACCTTCTTTACCATAGTTGTGACGGATATTGTAAGCATATTTCTTGTTAAAATCATCGACCGATATCTTCTTGCAAAATTCTTGCTTCCAGTAAGCGATAGCATCATCGAGTTGAAGACCAATACCCTTGAGAAAAAGGCCGTATTGCTGACGGCCTGCAAATTTTAGGTGATGGTTCAGCTTCAGTCCTTTGTGAAGTGAGCGCATACAAAGCGGCATGGACGTGGCTGCAAGAGTGTCGATCATCTCGGGTCTGATGGCGTTCTCCGATCCAGGAACAGGGGACGCAGAGTAGTCTGCATCGATGTGGTGCTTCGCAAGGTTCGACAGCACGGGAGCAAGGCGATCGTCCTTGCTAATTAGAGAGCGACTATACTTGCGAAAGGCTCCTGATAATTTCTTGGATAGCTACAACATGATTTGTAAAAATTAGCTGCGGTCTAATCAATTTCATTGAAAAGCAGCGTACATTGGCACGAAAGGCAGCAACTAGAATAGACACGACATGCTCGAACGGTACATAGGCTGTACCGGCTTCAAGGTAGACTCGTCGAGTAGCTACAAGATCCAATGCCTCCGTAAATGGAACCTTAAAGTATGGTGGTAGAGGTTGACCTCGAACCTTGAGGTCATTAGCGTCCCTAACAGCTTTCAACTCTTTCTGCCTCGCATCAATCTCTTTTCCTACCGCCTAGACCACAAAATTCAATTAGCCGTTGCATCGCTTACCTTTTAAAAATCTGCACTCACTTCTTCGTACGACAGCCCATTTTCCTTCATAAATTGAAGTTTCTCTTCCCTTGTCAACTTATCCAACCGATATCTAAAAATGATTACGTCGTCAGTCATCAATGCTTTTCGTCATACTAACGAAAGCCACAATTTGATTTTACCGAAACAGCGTGCTCTCCTGTGTAAGAAACCAGCGGCGTAGCTCCTCCGTCTGACAAAAGGCCATGTGCAAGAAAAAGTGCGACAGCACGTCCTTGGTTGAGTCAGTCTCGGCCTGTCCAGTGTTTCTAAATAAAGTCGAGCGCAAAGGCATGTATTTGTTGAGCGTCTTTTCCAATCGACTTTCGCGGTCTTTCATTTGAACGCTGCGCAGGCGATAGTTCTCTACGGCCTTAAGCACGTGGAGCCTGTCGATAGCAAACTCTTCAAACTGCTCCAGCGACACCTCAACTAAGGGTGCTTCGTTGTATAATGACAGCATTGTGACTCCATGTCGAGAAACTTGCTCGCGGCGCCGACTATTGCCCACATTCTGCATTGCCTTTAGACTGGCGTTTGTAGTAGTGCCGAATGAAAACCTTCCAACATTTCCCGCCAAAATGATATCCCAGTGCTCCGAAGTATGTGGACCACGGGAAGCAGGTGTAGATTTGGTGTAGATGTTGAAGCGACGAACCATCACTCTCATTCCGCAACGGACGCCAAGGCAATTATGACGACTGTGACGTCCGTAGCCAAGCTTCACGATGTGGATCTCCGCAAGGTGGTTCAGGATAAGGTTCTCATTCAGATGGTGAAGCATGTGACCCAATTGACTCGCGGATGGGTGGTAATGGTTGTGGACGACGAGGCTACACGCAGCTTGACGCAGGTGGCGCGCATGAGTGAGCTCACGGACTGCGGTGTGTCGCTGCTGGAGCGTTTAGAGCTTAAGCGCCAGCCATTTCCAGAGATGAATGCCTTGTACTTTATCGCCCCTACGGTCGTCAACGTACGTCGCTTAGCGAAGGACTTTGAGGACCCCAACAAGCCCACTTACAATGAAGTGTACCTTTATTTTCTGCATCATGCAGGTGAAGACGTGCTAAGTGAGCTTAAAAATGCTCCTCCCGCTTTGCTACAGCGACTGAAAGCCTTACAGGAAGTAAATGTGGACTTTTTAGCGATGGAAAAGTGTGCATTCTCATTCGGAATGCCCGAAGCTTTTCATACACTGTATTCACCTTCTGTTGCAAGAAGCGAGAGTGAGCAGCTTATGCAGTTGATTAGCAGTAAGTTGGTGTCGATTTGCGTGACTCTCGAGGAGTACCCGTACATTAGGTACCAGGCTGGGCATCCTCGCATGGAGGCGCTGGCGCAGATATTCCAGAGCAAGATGAATGATTACTTGGTGAAGAATTCGACGTTTTCGTATGCTCCAGAGAGGGGTACACTCTTGTTGGTCGATCGTGGTCAAGATATGGTTTCGCCTCTGATGCACGAGAGCACATTCCAGGCGATGACTTACGACTTGTTAGAAGTAAAGGGTGATCAGATTTCATATGAAGCGGAAACAAATTCAGGTCCGACGACTAAAACGGCATTTTTAAACGAAAACGACAAACAGTGGGTTGAATTTCGGCACACTCATATTGCCAAGGTCAGCACTGAGATTGGTAAACGCATGACAGCGCTGTCGGCATCGAATGCAGGTACTTCGCTTGGCCGAGGCAAGAGCATGGATCTTCACGCTATGGCTGCCGGATTGCGTGAGTTGCCTGAGTATCGCGAATTATTGGGCAAGTTATCACAACATTTATTTTTGGCGGGCAAAGCCATGGACATTTTCACCTCGACAGCTTTGCTTGGTGCATCTAATATTGAGCAGACTCTAGCCACTGGTGTGGAAGAGTCAGGAAAGAAATTGAAGCACTCTACGATTGCGAAGCAGCTTGACGATTTGTTTAAGAACCCAAAATTGACCGAGAGAGATCGCTTTCGAGTTGCAGCTGTGTTTGCCCTGACTCAAGACACAATGAAGGAAGCCGAACGTAACAAGATTATGCAAGCTGCAAAGCTTTCCCAGAAGCACGAGACCATTCTTGAAAATATGTCATTGGTGGCTGGCACCACTTTATACAAGCAAAATAGCAATTCGCTAATATCGAGCGAGGAATTAAAGGTGGCCTCAAAGAAGGCTGAGGCGGTAGAGTACTCAAACGCGCGTTACGATCCAAAGGTCAAAGCTCTCGTGGTCCGTGCGCTCAGGCGTACTCTTGGTGATTCCGAATATCCTTACGTAATAACACCACCTCCCCAGAGCCCGACTGCCGTCGACTCGAAAAAGGTTGGACCAGTCTCATTAAGAAAGTACGTATGAAAGCAATTTGCAGTCAGAATTGCGCTTCAAAACTTTGCTTTTTATGCAGAAAAAATGTTGGAAAAGGAAAGTCTCAAGAAGCAGCACCGGTTAGTATAGACTTTGCCGACTGGAGAGTTAAGCATGTAGCTTACATATCGATTGCTTAGGAAAGCGAGTTATTTACGGGTGAAAAGATGATCGTCTTTATATGCGGGGGAGCCACGTATTCTGAGGTAAAATTGTTTTTGCCAATGAACCGATCCTCGTTGTTGACCTTCGCTGCAGCTCCGCAGCATCTATGAAGCTCGCAGTGAAGAAAAGCGTGACGTCCTTTTAGGGATGACGTCACTGCTCGCTCCGGCTACTTTTATCGAGATGCTTGCCACGCTCAAGGAGACCAGTCCAGCGGTGTCATCGATCCCCACTGGGTTTGTTATCTTCGTACAGCTTATTAGGATTTGTTATGTAATGGGAAGTACTGATGTGTTGCGTTGGCTTCCATAGCCAAGGCGCCGAGGTGATGCCATTAACAGCTGGCGAAATTCACCTCAACGTTGAAGCGCAACGGCTGGAAAAATCGGCTCCAGTGCAGTAATTCGTCCGGATTTAGTCGATCAACCTAGCCACTTTGTCTGACAAAATGGACGAATTCATCTGCAAGCAACTTTTGAGTCGCCAGTGTAATTTCCGATAGGCTAAAACACTTTCTTTTCTTTCGCCAATGATACACCGTATTTTCTTTTTGTATGCTCAACGTAACGACTCAAAGCGGGGCACATCTCAATTCGTCAGTTCTCCAGCAACGACTCTCCCGTGGATCATGCGTGTAACTCGTTGGACACTGCTAGGTGTGGTTCTGGCCGTTTCCGTAAGCGCTGATGTTGCCTTCGCAGACAATAAAGATGCAGCGTGCATTGCTCCATCCGTCGTAATTTCGTTAAAGACGGAGATTAAAGATCTCAAGCGGTCAAATGAGGAACTGCAGCGTCAAGTAGATTCCCGGGACAAGGAGAAAACTCAATTGCTGGCCAATGTGGCTCAGGAGCATGAGATAGTAGCTGCCAAGCTTCAGACAGAGATTGCTGGTCTTCAAAAAGATGTAAAAAGCGAGAAAGATGCCGTAAAGATGGCCAAGGCGGAGCTTGAGAGTACGCTAGAGAAACTTAACAGCGAGTCTAAGCGTGCTGCCTCTTACGACAGTGACATTAAGGAGCTAGAGGTTTCTCTTGCCAAGGAGAAAGCTGAAGCTGCTGAAACAAATGCAGAACTGAAAGCGGTACTGGCTGAGTTGGCCAAGCAAACTAACAAAGTTGCGCAGCTGGAAAAGAGCTATGAAAGCATGCAGAAGAAAAACAAGGCACTGTTAAAAGATCTCAGTGACACCAAGTCTGTGGAGCTTTCCATGGCATCACTGCTGTCGTCATATTATGATGACACGATGGTGCTGGCAGAGGATCTCGCAACTTTTGCACAACAGAAGCTTGATGGGCAAAAGGATACGTTGGATCACGTGCAGGGTCATTTTGAGACGGCAAAGAATGCGGCATGGGATACTTCTAGCAAGTTTTATCAGGAAAACTTGGCGGCCACATTGGATCCGATACTTGTGGATGTGCACAAAACCGTGCACCCGCATGCTAAGAAGTACCTGGCGATCGCCCAAAATGAAGGTGCTAAGGCCAAACAGCTGGTCGTAATGTACTCTCAACAAGCATTGCGTCGTGCCAAGCAAGCGCGTATTGAAGCCATTGCGCTATTGGAGCAGAACCAACACGTGGCACAGTATGCGCAGAAAATGATTGATGGTATTTTAATCGTATTGGCAGCGCCGATGGCTTTGTTTCAGGTTCGTCTAGCATTGCGTCTGGCGTGGTGGCTACTCACCACGACGCTTTACATACTTACCTGCGGCTTGTGCTTTGGCTCTCGCGAACGCACCAGAATCAAGGCTAAATTTGTACAGAAAGCCGATAGCATTAACGGTTTAAAGGCTTCTTCAACTGATTCAGGTGCGAAAAAGGCATTCGAAAGAACACCAGTAGTTCAAAAGCGTGGCAAGAAAGGAAAGAATTAAGATGGCTATCTTTGGTTACTTTGGACTCGATACCATAAGAAGTCTGATGGGGAAAATAGCGTACAATGTTATAACGAAAATGGCCAATGCCAGTCTTTTTTCCGTTTTTACTTTGCTGCCGGTGTATTACGCGAACGAAGTTAAGAACAATTTTTGAAGTAAAGTTTTTATGCCAAAAAGGCTTAAGAAATGCCTTTGCTTTAACAAAAAGGCTTAAGAAATGCATTTGCTCTAACAAAAAGGCTTCAATTTCAGCTGAAAGACTCGCTGAGTGTGTGCAATCAGTAGCACTTGACCACCTCCTGTGCAACTTTTGTTTTGCTTGAGTCCGTCACTGTACGTCTAACGCTTCAGTCGCACCACTGCGCGATTTTTGGTGTCTATCTGTGCAGGGTTGCGGTTGGTGGTCTAAGAATGACCATAGATTTTTTTCGTTCCCGCTCGCCCATGCAGGGTCACTAGGCGAGATGAGAGCTTCGACGCGGCATAAGCAACGCTACGGTCTAGGTCCAACGTTGCATGAATTTTCACACAGTGAGTCTATTGGCTGTGGGTTGCCTTTTTTGCTTAGACAGGATTTTATCTAAATTTTAGCGGAGAGGAAAAATGCGCAATGCTCTAGACGCTTTGACTTAGTCCCTTCGCTGAAATAACTATTGTATAACCCCTATGTAGACTGAGAGTGCTCGCTTTCTGCTCTTTCAGGCACTCATTTCTTTAATGTTTGCTTGAAAGAGCAGGAAATCTTTGCATCGATAAAATAAAGGTGCACACAGAGATAGGTCACTAAAGTGGACGAGCAATCACATCCGAGTGTGTGACTGCCCTGGACAATTTGAAAGTACATTAACTTTTGAAGTGTGACTCTCCTGGGCTGGAAGACCCACTGACCGAAAAAGCCCTATAGTGTAATGGAAAGCTACCAGCACCCCGCGATAGAGACAGCTTAGTCCTAGCGCGTGAGTTCCGGAAGCTTCAATCTTTACTGTTATTAGACTATAGGCAAAACGAATGTGGATAACATAAGCTTAGTCTAAATCGTGCTGCGACATGACTCTTAATCAACGATCACGCCACAAGCTTGTCAGGCTGAATAGTCCATCGAGAATTATGGGCTATGGCATTGGGTCTTCGACCTTCACAGACGATCAGCGTGAGCTCAAAAAGCCAGGCTTTCGGTTCTGCAAGAATATCTTTATGTGGATTATCGAGCTAGTTTGGTTGCTTTTGAGAGCGAAGGCTCGATGCCGACAATACGAGCCTTAGCTGTGGATTTTTGTTTCGTAAAGCACTACTGACTCCCATAAGGACAAAAAGCTTTCATGTCTGGGTAGAAAGCTACCTCCCCTGCTCGTACTCCGTAAATTTGTAGTGTAGCCGCAATTTGTCTGGAGTGGTATCGCCGACACGGGTTTGACCAACTAAAGAAATGTCGTGGATTACACTAATGTAATTTTTGGCGAATTAAGAGCCACACCTTCATATTGCTATGAGAACCGCCTTCGCAACGATCACCAGAGATCTATAAATGAGCTCTGCTCGTGTCCTAGCACTCCTAATGAAAATTGTAGTTTATCTACGATGCAAACCACCATAATCAAGAGACGTCAAAACAGTTTAGTAAAAAAGAGGCCTCAACGTCAGGGTCCTTATGGTGAGAGTCTTTACTTTACTTTACAAGCTACTTTTAGCGTCGAAATCGCGCGAGAACACTGCCAACGTAATATCTGCGCTTTCTCACTTTACTAAGAAGAGGAGTGAGCGATGTCCCAGTTTTATTTGACACACTAAATGATCGTTGCCTCAATGACGATTGCGATCTCATAGGCTGGCAAATTGTAGCTCCGACAACTAGGAGGCAGCTCATGAGATAATATCAGCGACTCCGATTATTTTGTCAAGACTTGCTCATGGTACTCTGTTTAAGTGCTCCCTAGGCCTTGTCTAGCCATTTTTCGAGTCTTAAGTGTGCAACCGCATTGCTTCAAGAGTAATCTGGACTTGCGCTCATTGAAAAAGAGATTGCTGTTCATCGTGCCCAGACTTTGCTTCCTACTCACAGGACTAAGTTCTAGCCTAACCGATAGGTCAGCCATCCAAACCTGAGGCTGCGTCTAACATAGCGCCAGCGCCCCCGCATTGCCTTGACTCAGACTTATTTACGACTCAAGCTAAGTCTCTTTCGGCGTTGACCTGATAGGGTTAAATGGGCGCAGGTGCAGTCTAGACTTGTAGACAGCAGTAATTGCATTTATTATATTGGCATTTAATGATACAAACTCTTTAATATCAATTTTTAGCTTCTAATGTACTGTTTTCGGTCAAGAATGAATTTCCTCTCAGTCTTGGCTATAGCCCCTCTATCGCGTATGTGTGTTAGGGTGCCTGGACGTTTTGACACATAGACACGAGTTGCTTACGCATTATGAAAAGCTGATTAGCCCCTCTATTGCGTATGCGTGTTAGGGCGCCTGGACGGTTTGACACATAGTCACCAGTTGCTTACGCATTATGAAAAGCTTATTATAGCAATCCGCAAAACAATTTGTCTCCAGTAGATCTAGAAGCTTTATGTAGTAGCATGGAAAAACACAAAATTGCGCTAGCATATTCATGTATGACCGGTGAGGCTTGTTGCATTATATTATCATCATTGTTCAAAACAGCCTTAGCAGTCAAGGGTAGGCTACTGCAATGCCTTATATGTCAAGATGCACTTCTTTGACGATGCAATTCACTCTCTCTCTCCAACCATCAATTTGCAGATGATCCGCTATGGGCATGTCCAGTTCATTGCCAGATATTTCAAAACTGCTCTTAAAAAACTTCGTACAGCGAAGGTAGTAATTCAAGACAGGTGACGTTGAAGGGCTATGTTACCGAAAGATATTTCTTGACACTTTGGTCCTGAGTGGCACTGCCAAGTAAGATAATTTGCTCGAATGGTCAACAAAAACTGCCGTCGACCAAGCTTTGGCAGGCCGAGCACTAATACGCTATTAGCAGCAAAATAGCACCGGCAAGCTTGCCACTGGTGTGCGTACTTAGCGAGAGTTTAAATGAAGGCACACTTAGCACATGCGTACGTATGTGCTGAATCACAACAACTATGGCCACCACTAAACGGTGCTTGTCAAGCCATACGTTTTTTTTTCAATCGAGATGAACTCGTAAGGGGTACAATAATTCAACCTGCGTTAATGAGGAGTGGTGGGCATACTGCTCAAAAACAGTGCAGCTTTCATCGTCAACCGAAGTAGCCGCGCATCTAATTGTACCGATTATATCTTGTCCGGATCATTTAACTCATCAATTTTAATGGCCTTAGAGGTGCTACGCAAATTTATCTCGTGAATTTGCAGCAAAGATTAAGACTTTTGCACATTAGAAAACAGCTGTACAAGTAGCTAGCTAATAGTTTGGGCGACGCAAACAAATCAGCTGCAACAATTCGATTTCGTGGCTTATTCTTCTCCTTGTGTTCACCATTGCAAAGACGAAATGCCACAAAGCCTTTCTACGAAGATTGAGGCAATTGCAGCGCTGTGCGTAGTGTATAATCCGTATAAACCACGAATGGCTTGACGAGAGCATATTGTGATAGAAGTATATCGTTATGGCCTGGGTAGCTCTACCCGGAAGTCTGATATCATCTCTCTGCGTGTGTACAGTTCGATGTCAAAGTTTGTCGCGTCACAGACGTTACTAAAAAAGTGTTCGAGATCTAGTATACCAAAATCGGCGCTTTCTCTGACTTTATTACATGGCTCTAGTATTGCTTGATTCAAGCCTATTCTGTTTTCTCAAATTTGACAGGGAACCCCTCCTCGCAAATTGCACCATATTCGCCTTACTCGTGCGCATGCTTTCGAGCATTGTTTGCAGGTGGTCAATATCATTTTGCAGGTCCATTCTATTGCACTAAGGACAACTTGTCACTAAAGCTCAATACCTGTGGGGTCTAAACAAATGCAGTTTTAGACGATGGCGTGTCGCAGACGCGTTTGTAAGTCTTTGAAGAACTCTCAAAGTATAGGCCTTGAGTGCTGGTCGCGATCAAAGGTATGTCAAACTTTCTCTCGAAACGCTAAAATTACCGCTTTGATAAGTCGATCACGTATACCCATTTGCAGAACATTGGTTTTAACATTGATGCTTATGCCCAGATGGCGAGTGTATTTGGCTTAACTGAAGCGGCACTTGTCATATGATTGCTCAGCACAAAAAATCAGCATGCCATGTAAATTTATGTTTTTGTCACGCTATTCCTTATACAAAGAGCACTGTCGTGCCATGCAGTCGGAACACGTCGCGTAATCATCTGTCAAGCTCACTGATGTCATTTAATATTTTGTGCTGCATCGGTCGCTACATCAAAGCCATAAACCAATGGTGGCTCCTGATGCTCCTGTTGGCATTTGCACCGATTAATAATGAGAGTATTTAAAACAAATCAAAATATATAGTCTCTACCACAATTGCTTAATAAAACCCATAGATACTCAATAATTATAATAAATACTATAATTGTATTCTGCGTCCTCAAGTTGCAATTTTAGCCTACTTTAGTATACTTCAAAGCAGCTAGGCAACTTGCTGGATGTAAGTGTAATGAAATTTGTTTATCTATCAAAAAATACTACAATTCTTCAATATCCAAAGCGATACAAATACAAATTAGTTTTCTCAGTGGAAAGCCAGCTTTTACTTGAAATACGTTTGACTCCATGCACCGTCATGATTGTCTTGCTGACTACAATGTTGTCCATGCACTCAGTGTTTTACAAGCTGCATGAAAGACAACGCTTTCTAAATAATTTTGTCTATTCGCGATATCGTGTAGAAGACGTCAAAAAACATCGCTCCGTTTTCTGTAAATACAATCACTTAAACAACATTTTGTCGCTATGGATCACGAGGGTAGCTCTTTCAATAGATAGACAAGTTGTTCCTGATAACTTGCTTCGACTTCCTCAAGCCTGCGCAGCCTCTGCTCTTTCAAAAGCGCAATTTTCTCTTCAAGCGTAGAGTCATTGCCGGCATCTCCTTTCAATGACGTGCTTTCTTTTAATAGTTTTCTTCGAGTGTGACGCTGTGCGGGCACGCTGCTTTGATCACAACGAGAATTCGTCTGCACCTTGCCCCTTCTCATAATCCTCGCTTCTCTCATTATCTCGACTTGTCTCGTCAATACTTGTAGACGCTTGAGGACATCAAGATGCAATAGTTCAATCCCGACACTTGCTTCTCGATCAAAGTGACAAGTCGGATCCCACCTTAGATAATAATGTGCCCAAAATGACAGCGATTTTACCGTACACGACGGTACAATCACATCTTCGCACGAAGCAAGAGGTTTATAGCAACTACTTCCATCGCTTTCGAAAGTTGCATCACCATCAGGAATACTCCATGGAATATCCAAACACAACGGAGCTGCTGCCGTGACTTGCGATGTCAATGACGATCGAGACTTTGGTGTCGACGGTCCCAGAGCATCTTTTTTATTTATTGCGTCTCGGTCTTGATACAAAAATCGAGAATGAGGCTCGGAAGAAGTCGAGCGTTTTGAAGGTTGAGGATATGAGATACCGAAATCGAAATCGCGGACTAGTTTATAATAGCTCGGTGGCTGAAGCTTCATCAAAGTCGAGTCATCGCCCCCTTCGCCTTCCTTTAAAACATTACCATTTAGTGATGCATTGTGCTTATTGACATGACCTCGTTGCATATCAATCGATAGCTGCTCACGCGTGGATTGCAAGGCAGCATTGACGCCTGCCTCTGTCGCGTCAATTTGAGAGTGTGTTGGCGACACAGGTAGAGTGACAGAACTTGTACAAGCCGTGGAGCTATTTCTTAAAGCCGATGACCAATCTGATGCACCAAAAGCATTTCTTTGACACTCATCCGTCATCGAGGGTGCACCACAATCGTTAAAAGTCTTATGGAATCGCGTTCGAGAAAAGTCTTTACACAACTGAATCAAAGGCTTTTTAAAGTCCTGTCGTGTGTCCTTCCATTTCCTCCAAAATTTATCGTGTGGCTTGTAAAAAGGGTTCACCACGATCGTGTGCTCGACGGTATTTAAAAAGGACCACAATGAATGCGTTGGGTGGAGCGATTCTTGCTCCATGCGTTCCCGTTGAGAATTGTACAGGAACGTACCAAAGCGACACGAATACAAATGATCGAGAATGAGGATGAGATACCGTTCGTTAAACTCAAATGCACTAGGGAACTGAACCATGACTTGCCATACGCAGTCAATCCACTGGAGAAAAACTGGAGACGTTTCGTTTGTACTGTTGCTAGCATCGTGAGAAGTCCTGTCTCGAAATTTATGTCCAAAGGAACACCACTCTTTTTCAATTAGACGTTCAAACCCAAGGATTGTACGATAGAATGGATCAATCAACAATTCGGTCAATGCTGTCAATTGAGCTGTCCGGTCCCACCCGTCACTACAGTGAATCAAAACACTCGACTTTTGTTCCTTTACAATACGAACGATCTCGACGGCTGAGTCTAGAATTCGAGAAATGTGGTTTAACCAGTGAGTAGACGCTAATTGATCCAGCCACTTGTCTGGATTCTGTTTTGTTGTACACAGATCCATGATTTTATGGTAGCTTTTACGCATCGTATGAATATTTTCAATGCCCATAAAAATCAATTTGCATTCCGTCAAAACGAGCGTCGACGCTTTCGGTTCGGAACATCGTTGACGATCATAATTACCACGTAAACCATTCATATCGTTCTCAATCTGAACCTCTCCAGTATCCAAAGCCCCGTCAAAAGGTGTAGTCGTAGGACCAGCGGAAAACGAAGCAGCTGCTGCAGCCGTGTGCTCTGATGCGACCATATCTACATACTCTAATGAAGACGTCGCATGCCGCGTTTCATAGTGTTCTGTCAATTCGTACCCAGCACGGCCAACAGCCTTTTGTGCGACTGCATTCTTCCACGGTCGTGCGTCAATGATAACAAGCTTGGAAGATGACGGATTAGCAGCTGCAATCGCCTGAATGAGGAGCACATCCTTATCGCATTGATTTTGGCCTAAACCAACTAATGGTTGACTACTGCGACAAATCACCGCCCCAGTATGCTGATCACGCCAGGAAAGTACTGGAATCCGTCCTTTCGATCGGAATTTTGATGCCACGGCGAGTAAACTATCCGAGACGGAACTGGGAACGGCCAAGATGGATGGATACGTCGGGCACAATTCATACTCCTCATTCACATAACTTAAGCGCCATCGATTTGTTGACGACGAAATGCCCATTCGTTGAAACTCTTCGACAGCGTCATAAATCCGCCAACCATCGACAGGCTCATTCGTTTGATCAAATCGTTCAAGGGAAAACTTGGCAAACTCGTCCACTTGCCCATCAGATATGCCCATTCGTACAAGGGCGTACGTCCGGTCAAACTTACTGAACGTTTGCTTCGATACCAACCCTTCAAAAATAAAGTGGATTCGACGAAAATCTTTGCCAATGATTTCCAAGACGCCACTATCAGTTTCCACCACTTCCTTTCGTTTCACACGATCAATTGTCGTGAGTGGAATCGTTCGGTACGCTACGAAAGACTCGGGATGGACATATGACCAGCCCTCCTCTTGTCCGTAACTCAATTTATTCTTACCGTCAAGTAGCATATCAGAATGGGGACAAAACACGAGACGATAATTAGTCACGTATAATGAACCCACGTCTTCGATCTGGTCGAGCACTTTTGCACGAACGTGGTCGTTTTTGACTAAAATGGCTTCGCCTGGTAATGTTTGCCAATAGCGTTCATCGCACCCACTGGACTCTTCAGTCTCTTCACTCTCGAGTCGTTCATAACTGTCACTTGAGCCTTTTCGTGCAAAGACTGGTGACGTAGCCAATGACCGTCGTCCATTTGAGGTAATGATCCCCCCTTCCATCATTGTACAATCATAATCAAGAGGTGCTCTTGCCCCCAACGGTCGATCGGATCCACGTCTCCTCTTTTCTGGCATATGCCGGGACTTCTTCTCCCCAATTGTAGAATACGACATTCTCTCTCCTTGTGTCAAGCCCTCTCTGTCAACAATATCACTATGACGTCGTGGAGGTTCATCATAGCGTGCTTTTTGTCGTGCTTGTACCATTTGCGCGTGGGCCTTTTTCGCCGCGACGGAACACTTGGCACAGACGCGGACAGGGGTGACAAACCCGGAATGAACCAACGGCATCCTGGCCGACGAACACGCGTCACAAAAGACGTTGCCACAGCGTCGGCAGTGGTGTCGTCGCAGCATCAAGGAGAACGAAGCCTGACAGCTGTAGCACTTCTCGGCTAAGCTATCAGGGACCCACGCCACCACGTGGCGGCGACGGTGGTCGGGTGCAGATTTAGGCTGAGGATGAGGCTTGGCCATTTGCTGCGGATTGACGTGTAGCGTTGGCGCGTAAAGCAGCGAGGTTCTGGGCGGCGTGATGACGGACGACGCGTTTAAGGCAGGCGACGCGGGCATGGCGGCAGAGGACTGAGGAGACTTACGTTTGTATCGCCATAGCTTGTAAGAGTAAAAGTGATTTAGTCCGTTGGTCGCATCGAATATCAAAGATGACAGGGTTTAGCGTCGCAGGGATGGAAATATAGATCCGACATAGATCCTTTCTCGAGGAACCCAACGTATCTTTCAGCTCTTTTCAATCTTCTTTTTCTTCACCTCTCTACGCGCTATGAGCGACGATGCGTCGAATACGGAGGATATCCTTGTGGACGAGGAATATCTGACAAGTGCGACTCAATGTGAACAGGAGCTGTCTCGCACGCTACGACCCACTCCGTCCTCGTTATCTGGGGCGGTCCACGAGTCACGACGCGAAAGCATCGACGCCTACGACTCGCGTGTCAGCTCCTTTAACGACGAGGATCGTGACGATGAAAAAGACATTCGTAAGGAGCTACAAAATGCTAAAGAAATCCAAGAGAAGCGTCCACTATATGATGAAACGGAGGAAGACGACTTACAACCTAAAAATGTGTATGCTACGACTAGAACACCGTCTACTGTCCATGCAGTTGGTCGACCCAAGACGGACGATGAGGACGTGGCGGAGATGAATGCACGCGAACAGGAGCTGCTGGTGAATATCCAAGAGCTCCAACGTCAATTGTCATTGGTTCAGACGGACAAGTCACATGAGGAGACGGTCCCGCCCACCATGGATGCTCGACGTCGATTGATTATGGTATCAAATCGACTACCAATTTCATTTCAACGGAATGAAACGACGGGGGAATGGAGTTTTAAAATGAGTTCGGGGGGCTTAGTGACTGCATTGAATGGCATTCGCGACCAAGTACCATTTATCTGGATCGGGTGGCTAGGCGAAGAGATTGCTCACGATGATCAAAATAAAATACGCGAAAAATTGGCCGCGGAATTCAATTGTGTACCGGTGTTTTTGTCCAAGGAGATTGCGTCACGATACTATAATGATTTTAGTAACGACATTTTATGGCCCATTTTCCACTATGTTCCACTGCCACTTTTCCGACCCGGGAGTGAGAAGAAATTTGATTTTCGCCAATGGGATGCGTATAAAGTGGCGAATAAATGCTTTGCACAGGCTGTTAATCGAGTATATCGAGACGGGGATTTTGTGTGGGTCCACGATTATCATTTGATGATGTTGCCGTCGTTGTTACGATCACGTCATCCTCAATGTAAAATTGGATGGTTTCTTCATACTCCGTTTCCAACAGCTGAAATGTACCGCACGCTTCCCGTAGGACGCGAGATTCTAGAAGGGTTACTAGGTGCGGATTTACTGGGTTTTCACACGTACGATTACGCTCGCCATTTCATTGCAGCCTGTGCTCGTGTACCAAGTGCCTCGACGACTCCAAAAGGAATTGAACTCGGTGACCACTTTACCGCGATTGGAGTCTTTCCAATTGGTATTGATCCCGAACATTTTGAAAACATTTTAAAAACGGACGTTGCGCAAAAACGCATTCAAGAACTAACGGCAAAGTTTGCGGGCTGTAAAATCATAATTGGTGTGGACCGAATGGACTACATCAAGGGCATTCCACACAAGATGCTGGCAATGGAACGCTTTTTGTCTTTGTATCCCGAACACTGCAAAGATGTCGTTCTCATTCAAATTGGTGTCCCATCGCGCACTGGCGTGCAGGAATATCAACATTTGGCTGCCAGTGTGAACGAAATGGTAGGACGAATCAATGGACGGTTTGGCACACTCACGCACTCGCCAGTGCATTACATTCACCAGTCGGTGACTCCAAGTGAATTGGTGGCACTGTATAATTTGGCGGATGTCTGCCTCGTGACGTCCATTCGCGACGGTATGAATCTCGTGAGTCATGAATACGTCATGTGTCAAACGGACTCGTGTGAACCACATCGTGAAGGACCGGGAGTGCTCATTCTAAGCGAATTTGCAGGTAGTGCCCAGTCGTTATCGGGTGCGATCCGAGTAAATCCATGGAACACGACGGCTATGGCAAAGGCTATAAAGCAATCGCTCGAGTTATCGCCTATGGAGCGTGAACACCGTCAGACGAACCTATACCGTTATGTCAAGACCCACACGGCAAGTTTCTGGGGAAAGAGTTTCCTGACCGATTTGGAAGACATTGTGTCACGACCACAAGCTGTGGTCAAGAAATTGGTCAAATTGCCGACTAGTGAGGTGCTTGAAGCATATGCACGTAGCAGTCATAGGCTCTTGGTGCTTGATTACGAAGGAACGTTGTTTGATGACTTGACGGTAGCAGGACCGCAACAACCTGGCAACGTGGCTCCCCCAAAGCCGTACGTAAAGCGCCTTGTCGAAACTCTTGCCAACGATCCACAAAACATTGTGGTACTCGTTAGTGCTCACGAGCGAAATGTGATTGACAATTGGCTGACGGATCAACGAGTGGGAGTGGTGGCGGAAGCGGGCTACTTTTATCGCTTACCAAATAATAGCGAATGGCAAGTAATGACTGATGACACTGATCCTTCGTGGAAAAAAGTGGTGCGTCCAATCATGCAGTATTTCAAAGAGCGGACACCTGGCAGTCGAATCGATAGCAAGGAAAGTTCTCTTACCTGGCACTATGGCGAAACAGACCCCATTTTTGGTCCAATGCAGGCGCGCGACATGCAGGTTAACCTGGAAGATGTTTTGTGCAATTTGCCACTTGAGGTTATCCAAGGTGCCAATCGTGTGGAAGTTCGCGTACAAGGAACAACGAAGACGCTGTTGCTCGACGAGATTGTCAAGCAGTTTCGACTTGATCGAGAGGGTAGAGGACTTGGACGTGAAAGCACATCGCCGAGTCAAAGTCGTCGACAGCGGTTCCTTTCGAATCAATTTGATTTCGTTTTCTATGCTGGCAATGGTGTCGATGACGATGAGCTTTTCTTGTACTTTAAGAAACACATGGACTTGACACAATCGACGGATAAAAGCATTTCTTCCACAGCAGATGCGGCTTCTACTGGGGACTCGGTCTCTGCCTTTTTGAAGCAAGCCAATGTGTTTACGTGTCACGTTGGCAGTAATAAGACTGAGGTACACCACTTTGAATCGTTTGAACAGATTGTGCTGGATTGCTAACTGGTTTGTACCCTGCAGGCAATGTTTTATGTAGAGCGTCCTTCAGATCTTGCGCGGATGCTAAGAGGTGTGTGCTCTTCACTTTTGGTTTAACCATTTCGCGTTAATGACGTTTGTTTATTACTTCGATGCAGCGTTGGCACTTCACAGTCGTGGTGGGGAAACACCCAAGCTTTCTACTGATCAAACGTCGTCCATTGAGGCAACAAATCCACCTTTTCATGCCTCAGCGTCAATGCCGGCGCTTTTGGTGCATGGTAAATGAGCTCATATTGCATGTTTAAGCCTGCCCGCGGCAAAAGATTTTATGATTTAAGGCTTTATTAAAGCAGCGGGTTCCATATGACCAGATTTTATTAAAGCGGAATTCTTTTGGTATCTGCATTAAAATTTCTCGTCAAAAAAATAAAAATTATATTCACTGCCTGTTATGCTAGAAGTAAGTATCCTTCGTATACCGCTAAAGGCAATCGTTGATCAAATTAGACAGGTGGGTTGATGGGATGTAAAGTGAAGCACCAAACACGGCTATACAACGGAAATCTGTCGGCCGATTGAGTCGTGCACACAATTTGAATCGACAGTGGTCTAGAGCAGTGCAATCTGGAGACGCTATGTTTTAAGTGTCCGCAACTTGCTGAAAAATCAAAGATGAAGTTCTTTAAGTTGACAATATTGTACTTTGCGATTAAAAGGGTAGTAGATGCAGTATTTATTTTAGTATTCGACAGTTTCATACTAAAAGACGTGGTATAAAGCGTTGTCTTAAATGCTTGGTGCCTATTATAAGAAAACACGCGATCCGACATTCGCTTTTGCAATTAAAGGGGTTTATTAGTATTAATATTAAAAATGGGCGAAGCATTAGCTCGAAACGTTTCGCGGACGTTCTGTTCGCTACGGTATCGGTGGAAATGCCTTCGGTAGCAACTTGATGTTTTGGCCAATAAACGTCAGCGAGAAGACAGGGCACAGCTTTTGTGCGCGAATGCCTGAGAAAGCGACGCCAAGGTTTCGACCATTCACGTAAAAACTTAATCGACCGTATTCCATATCGAGCAATACTCCGACTCTATCTCCGTCCTTGCACGGATCCGCATAGTACTCAATTGTATTGTGAAACTTGTGTCCAGTGGCACACGAAATCCCCCAACAGACTCCACGACTCACAAGACTACTATTCAGCGCTAAATTTGCTGCTGCCACGCCAACAAAGACACCTTCGCCACCTCTGGCGCTCTGTAGCTTTACTTCCCAGTACTTAATACCACATGCCACTTCACAAGTGCCCAGCACGGATCCACACCCTTTTCCTACCTGCACTGCGCGGGTATTGTCGTCCTGTAGCAGCATGTAAGACGAAAACTTCTTTTCATCAAACTGTACAATCGGCGTCTGCAATACCAGTACCGGGTGCTCAGGACCCGCTCCAATAGTGCACTCTCCGACCAAAAGATGGGGTTGAATCTCGTGCTTACTCACACTGTCTGTCTGCACAAGTGATACAGCGATATGTGAACCCAGTTCCAATTTGCTACGCACGGCGTCGACCATTTCCTGGCCCACACTTGTGAGTGCAAAAGGGAGAGAGAATTTAAGGTGCTTTGTCTTAGACAACGCATAGAATGTAAAGAGTGGCATGGCTGCGACCAGGTCCGAGTGAACGTAGGCGTGTCCCCACGGAAACTCGACGTGTGCAAAGCCCTGGCGTGTCCCAGGTCTCACATCTTCAGGCGATGTGCTGAATGGCTCGTCGTCATGCAAAGATCCATAGCCAAAGGGCGTTGCCACGCGCTGCAGCGGCAAAGAAGTTGCCACCATCTTGAAGCAGTTGAAGATAACTTTTGTCCGTAGTCGTGTCCTCTATTGAGACATGAAAATACTGTATATTTAAATTGCGTGCTACACGTTATTCTCCTAACCGAAATGATTGCAGTGCCAGATTCCCTCTTACTATAGATAAGCCTACGGTTTATCATAATCTGCATACAGCATACCCTTGTTGAAGTGGTAGTGGGTTGAACTTTGCTGCTCAAATCCGCAATGGGCGCTTCTTGCTGCCGCTGCCAGCACTTGGACGACCCGCTGTTGATGCTACCGCGCACCTCCGTAATGAGCATGAACTTTAACCAGCTTCACGTACCTGGACCGCTCGCTGCTGCATCGGACTCAGCGTCCTCTTTTCCCTCGCCTTCGCCCGTGAGCCGATCTCTTGCTAGCTACATGTCCTTCTCTTTCCCATTTGTATTCAAAGCCAACGCTAGCAACACGTGCAGCGAGAGCAAGAGCCACAAGAAGCAGGCATACAACGACTCGCACTTTAACGCCTTCGTGCCTTACGTGGGCGAGTACTGGCGCAAGACGTCGAACGGAGCATTCGTTCCTCTCTCTCTATTCGAACTCAGTGTTCGCAGTCTATGTGCCGGATTACTGGTAAACTACCACGATTCACTTCAAGATACTGCTATTCCACCTGAGCTTGCCGCTTGTATGCTACAATGGCTACGACAGCACTCTGTGCTAGACAAACCACAATTTACGACTCTTGTACCGTTCTTACTGTTAGAATGGAACTTGGCGAACCAACAAGAAGTGGAAGGCTCGTGGTTCGATAATGTACCAGAGACAACTCAACAAAGCGTAAAGAGTATTGATGTTTCCGGGTGTACCCAGTTACAGCAATTTGGATCTGAGGCGGAAACTTATATAAACAGGCTGCCTCAGCTGATTGTGGCATCGTTTAAAGGGTGTACACAATTGTCACTGGAAGCTATCGAGACACTCCAATTTTCGACAAATCTAACGGCACTTAACTTGTCAGGGTGTACCAACGTGGATGATAAGTGCCTGGATATACTTAAAGGGCTTGACCACTTGACATCGCTGCAATTGGTAAGGGGTCATCAAAAGTGACGTAGACTATGTTCACGTTAACATTTTTTATATACGATTTACAGATTGGCTGTTATAAAGTGACAAATTCTGGAATTAAGTACTTGTTGCAGCTAGAAAAGCTGGAAACTTTGCGCCTCGGACGCTGTAAACAAGTAACAGATGAAGCATTTATTCCATTTGCAGCTTCATTCTTGACTCTGCGCGAATTGGATGTTGCTTACTGTCGATTAAGGTGAGTTTGCCGATTAATTTTTTGTTTCTAAAAGATCTAGTAGAACACAACATGATTGTATGAATTCACATTCGATGGCGCAGTAAGAGTGCAATGGAGTATATCGCACAAATTCGGAGCTTGAGGGTGTTGGTGATACGTGGCTGTTCGGTCATTCCAAACGATAGCATGGCCGTGCTTGCTAAGCTGACGCACCTAATGTACTTCGATGCGCGACATTGTAATTTAATTCACTCGATCCCAAAAGAATGGACTCAACTTCAGGTTTTGCTTCTCGGTTATACTGCATTTTCCGAGTCAGATGTAGCTGTTTTTCAGCGTCTGATTAACTTGCAAGAATTGGAGCTTCACAAGTGCCAAATTAAAAAAAGGTAGAGTTCACACGCATTGGCACGTAGACGATTGTAACCAATTGAGTGTTCGTGTGTTTAAATACAGAGGTTTTAATTTAATTGGCCAATTACCACACCTCGAACGGCTCGATCTAGAAGACACCGCCTTAATTGACTCAGCGCTGCTGGCAATTTGCGACAGGGCAAGAAAGTTGACGATACTGAATCTTTCTTTTACAGAGATTAGCGATAGTGGAGCAGCAGGCCTCGCAAAACTCAAAGAGCTGCGTGTTCTTCGATTAGATACGCCAGGAATAACCGATAGAGCACTGGCTAATCTCTCGTATCTTTTACAACTTGAGTGCTTGGACTTGTTTGGTGCAAAGTAAGTATATTCTTTACCATTTGCTGTTTTAACGACACTAAGTATAATGCTAGTGTTTCGGATAATGGCCTCATGCACCTCATTCCATTGCGAAATATGCAAGAGTTGACGATATGCGGTGGCAACATTAGTGATCGCGGTGTGGGCTTCATTTCGAACGTGACGTCGTTAACGTCTTTAAATCTGAGTCAAAACAGGTATGTACAATCTGGATTTCTAATCAGCACAGCTGACAACGTGTTTCGCTGACCAGAAACATCCGAGCCAAGTCGCTGATCCATCTTCAAGCTTTAACGAATCTACGGTTTTTAAATTTATCTAACACGGGGATCTCGGCAGTCTCACTTCGTCATCTCTCACGTACGTTCACATAGCGTAGCTTTAAAATTCAACATTGTTGATCCTGATCTTAGCAAGTCGGTTTGCTTGACGCAGCTTTGAAAAAATTACAATCCTTGTCCGTGTACGGGTGTTCGCTATCTCGAGGGCATATTGACGTTTTAAGAGGTTCGTTGTGTCATTTACTTCCTTAGTCTGTACATGAACTGACAATTTTCTTTTACGATACAGATATTTTGCCCGAGCTAGCGGTTTTACGATGCACTTGAGATGGACGAGTTCTCTTTTTTGTTGCTAGTTTTATTTACTTGAGTATTAAGCGTACGCGTGCGTACAATATAATGTGGAATCTGTTGATTTTCCGCGGTGGTTTCCAATTTTTATTTTTGACGCAAAATGTGAACCGGCGCATGGCATTCGTCGCTTTTGTAAGTACAGTTTCATGGAATACATTGAGGTGGGACTGCCTTAGTGAAGCTTTGCAGTAATGCAGACTCGACAGGGAAGTGCGCTTCGGCGTATGGAGCAGGAGTACGACAGTCGCATGGAGGAGCAGGTGGAGGACCTTCGTGACAAGATGAGGCTCTTGCGTAAGTATCTTGTACGTGTAGAGATATTTTGCTGTTGTGTTGATTATCACATGTGAGCAGAGGTGGATCGGAAAAGCAATATTCATCTACTTGAGTCCAACAAACAAAGCAACAAAGAGTACATTTGTCAGTTGAAAAATGAAAATCGGGACTTGCGCAAAGCTCTTGCAGATATGAAGCGAACGTCTTCAGCAGGTGGAGCTGTCAATTCACAAAACTTAGGAGTGTCTGTTGCAGTAAGTGCGAGTGGGTTATTGAATGAAGCGGAAGAAATCGTCTCGGCAACGCAGCAAGTGAATAAAGCTCGGAAACAGCACGACGACTTGAGGCATCGTGTGTTATCGCAGACAACATTGCTGGAAGAACTGAAAGATGAAGTAAAAGATCTTGAGCTAGAGTCAAGAAAATCGACTTCAGAGGATACGCCAGAGACTCGTAAGATTCGCATGCTGGAGAATCGACTTGACAAAGCCATGATAAAATTCAATGAGGCTCAGAGTATTCGAAAGACATATGAGCAGATCGTTAAGCGACTCAAGGATGAACGTATCGGTTTTGACAACCAGTTGGCAGCTATAGAGCGTGCTTTAGCTGCAAAACACCATGATTACGATGAGCTTGTGTTGTTATCTACTGATGCTGCGCATTCCCGTGACGCAGTTTTGTTGGAGCTGGAAAAGGCGCGATCTCAACATGAAGATGAAAAGCGACATCGTGAAAAGGAACTTCGCGAGAAACAACAGTACGTTAAGATTCGCCTAGATATGACAAGCCGGTTAGACAAGCGCGAAAAAATCAAAGGTGCAGCAATTACGCGAGAGACTGGAGAATTAAGATTCGAAAGAGATAACCAGCGTAAGGCGTCGCTGTCTGTTATGGCACAACAAAGTGTCGGAGAAGAGGAAAAGAAGGAACATCGTAAAAAAATTGATGTTTTTGAAAGTGCTTTTCGAAAAATTAAAGAAGCCACGGGGGTTAGTGACGTAAATGAAGTTATCCAAAAGATTTCCAGTCAAGAGAGTACGACAGACAACTTGGTGAACTTGTCAAAAGAAAACCAGACGCGATTAGAGCATTTACAAGCCGAACATGCCGAGCTTAAGGCTCGTGTCGAAGAGCTGAAGTACAGTGGATCAGGTGGCGGTTATCGACGAAAACTCGTTGACAATCATGAGCAAAATCTGGCCTTGGCGGGTACTAGATTGGAACGGGCAAAGCTTAAATATGAGCGCTTGGCCAAGGTGTTAGTTAGTGTTAAAGCTGGCGTTGAACATCTTATGGATAAGATGGAAAGTGTACGTGAAAGTGGGCATTCGACTGTCGTCACGGATGACACAATCGTCGCGGCGTTACAGGAGAGTGAGGTGACCTTGACACATTTGCTATACCGCATTAAGCTTGCAGGAGCTACACTTCCGTTAAGTCGAGCATTTGATGACTCGTCAGTAATAAAACGTCAGCCAACTTTCGAAAACTCGCGTGTACCTGTGGATTTTAACTCGATCATGGCACCTGGAAGTCTCGCATCGGGATTAAGTCGCGATGCTCTCGCTCCGCGACCATTTAACCAGCGCATTGCTTTGCCAGGAACCGACGGATGTACAGATGTTTTAGAGACGAACAATAGGGGTGCTCATGCAAACGGAAACGTTCCGCTTGACGATATGGAAGAAGCTTTAAGTCGTGATCGTGTTAAACGAGCTTCGTCCCAGGTCATTTTGGCACACGACAAGGCAAAGAAACGTGTGTCGAAGAAAAAGTTGAAAGAAAATCTTGATTCATCGGACGAGGAAGGTAGCGTGGGCATTAAAATCAACGGAGCTTTAGGTGGTGGTTCCTTGGGCTTAGTTGACGCCCCATCTCGAGGTTTACAATCCACACAACGCGCAATACCCTAGGAAGAATACAAAGACTTTAACTTAATATTCCTACTCTTCATGCGTACTATCAGATTACACGTGAAGTCTCTTCTCGACCAAAATCCTCATTGATCAAAAGCTAAAGTGCTGGTCTGGCTTAAAACCCAATTCTTCAAGAGCCGGAAGCACTGCAAACTTAAGCATTGGCGGAGGTCCACACATGAAGATCTGGACATCCGGTGCTGCAGCAGGCAAGTGATTCTTGATCATGTCAGCTGACACAAAGCCCGTCGAGTACTGCCAGCCATCCGAAGCCTTGTCCACAGTATACCACACTTTAAATTTAGCATGAGATGCAGCCATGGATTCGATCTCGTCGCGACACAAAATATCACCCTCCGTCTGATTGGCGAATAATAAGTAAAATTCCGTCTTGTCCTCCGGATCCTGCAGCGCTCGACGTACTACCTGAAGCATGGGAGTAATACCGGTACCACCAGCTATCATACCGATTTTAGCCGCTTTTCGAATCTCAGGGACCACGTCACGCACGCGGTGCTTGATATGAATCTCGCCTTGGCCCATGTACGACAATTTTCCTTTTGGACCAGATACTTCGATCGTATCGCCAATTGCCAAGCTCTCGAGATGTTGACTCATTTTCCCACCCTCTGGAAACTTTGGGTGTACGTTTTTAAAGTAGACTTTGATTACCAAATCCACGTAGCCCTTCGTGTCGTCAGAGCTCACGGGCGTATACGAGCGTACCACCAGCTTGCCCTCGTCGTCGGTGTAGCGTAGAGATATGTGTTGACCCACAGGAAGACCCAGTACATGCTGATTCGATGGGAGAGCAAAGCGAAAGCGACGTGTGTCGTGCGAAAGCGCTTGCTTCTCTATCAGCGGCAAATGCACGGTAGCGGGTAAGTCTCCCGGCTTTGCCGGTGCTTGCAACGTTACAGGCGTTGACTCGCGTGGCTTGAGCCTCGACAGCAACAGCAAGATCGTCGTGCCAGCAACGATCGCAACGCCCAAAAGCACGCGAAAGTCACCACCCACCAGAGCCAGTAGCTTGTCCATCAAAATGATTTTAAGTTTAAGATTGTGTTACTGCGTCATCGCTGTCGAGAAGAAACTGCCAATCAGATCTTGTTCGTGTCTAATACATCGTGGTGTTTGCATACACATTGCAAGTCGTTCGTTAGCACACTTAAACGCAAATTTTTTGATCTTTTTTTGGTAGACAATGTTCAATAAAATAGTTGAACATCGATGTAGCTCAAGTAGGAATTGTAAAGAAAATTGTAACAAAATAGAGTCACATGAGGGCAACTAAAACCGACCTAATGACTCAACCCTTCCGCACAGTAGCGACCTATTCTTACGAGAATTTGGTTAGCTGTGTGCGCGGTTATAGGACAGATCTAATGACTGATCTGCACCATGTTTCGATACATTTGCGTATAGAGACTTTCGTTTGTTTAGTGTGTTCGGCAGTGGGACTGAGCAGAGTGGAAAGTAGTTCAAACGGACCTGAAGCTGGCGCTCAACATGTTAGGATGCATGACCATGGATGACCTTCAAAATCTCGATTTGAGCAAAGTTTTCCTGTCAATATGCAAAAGTGATGGTCCTTAGGTCATGCAGTGTCTCCTTAGTATTCTCTAATTCATGTTCAAATTCTGTCGCAACGGTAGAAGTGATTGATGCGCCGCGCATTGGTACGCCTTACTAGACTTCAAGAAAACCGATGCGCCTAAACAAATTTATGGAATTGTTGTCGTATTGTATGTTTTACTAATCAAATATTCATTAATCGAGCGATGCTCTATAATTTACGACAACGTATGGACTAACGACCAGATGTACTACATTACTATCAAGGAGGTTCGTCAAAATTGCGACATTGGATCTCGCATTAGGTATGCCAACTAAGCTGCACTGATCACTCGACAATATAGAATTAGCAAAACTGATCGGTACAGTCAACGTCTTTTCTGGTGGATCAAAACGGTGATTGCGTCGTGTATCGCCGTGGTACATGCGGTGAAGCTCATTCCCAGCGGCACGGTCACTTCAGTAACACCAGAACTCACACTCAACTTCCGGGCAATTTTAAACGCCAATATATTAACATAAACGACTTTTAGAAAGGGTGCGACAAGGTACTCATGTGGACAACGACCAAATTATAGAGCAATTAAATTCATTGCGGCAAAAATTGCGCAGTGGCGATGCGACGCGGCACTTTTATCGGTATCAATAGACCCCTTTCAACAAAAAGCGTTGAGCACCTTAGCGCAAGCCACCATCCGAACCAATCAACGACCTAAGGCCAGCTGTAATACAAGCATTTTTTTTGACAAACTGTTGAATGTATCGAGTGATGTCCAGAAAATAATCGTCGCGCTGGTGAATGCGCTTGGGCGGCTGAGACGTCGATGACTGGCCTTTGTCGATCGAATTAAGAACAGACATTGCTTTCTTAGGATCAGCATGTACGTCGTCTTTGCACACGTAGCAATATAACACCGGAAGCTCCAGTGAGCAGAATACGCATATCTTGAGATCGGCTTCTTAAAGCCTTTCGGCCGGACTAAAAATTTGCCCGAGGTTTTCCATGCAGGCATTACACAGAGACCACCGTTTGCAGAGAAGCTATGCACGAAATGTCGTTATAAAATTATTACAAAGTCATGAGATGAGTGTGGGGTAATTGTCGTCACCGGCAGGTTTGCCGGTGACGGCTTTTGCGCAATAACCAATTATCATCAACTAGCACTATCCATACGAATAGGCAATTATGCAGTTTCAAACCAAAGACGGGTTCCGGATGGCCAATACACATTGGGAATCAAGAGACCTGTTGGGTGACAAAAATCTAGGATGTGTAAGAAGCCAGATGAAGTAGAGAAGATAAGGGCGGTAACAGTGGACGACAGAAAGCCACAAATTAGGCTTCAGCAAGAAAATAAGTCGAAAGAGCTCTCCATTTAATATCACTCCTAAATTGCTCCAGGCAGCTAACGCTCTTTCACCAACTTCGTCACACTCGCCGTCCAAGCCCCGTTCGACGACAAAAGTTCCTCCACAAATTTGTTGTCTAATGAGCGTATTTGAATGGATGTCATGAGAATGAACGTGGCATTTGCGCTCTTCAAGCCTCGTGCCATCAGGATCCACCGTTGGAGGTGACTGACGATTGTAAATAACATGTTGCTCGGTCTGTAGAATTCGTCGGTCAGATTGATGAATTCTAAAACGCACGATCGTTAGCTATATTTCTCTTAGCTAGCGACGTTTGTGGTGATATGATGTATTGTTCAGCTTCTTCAATGCGTATACGCTGCGCCAATGACAATATTCATGCAGAAAGCTAAACTGCAGAAGAAAGCTCTCGCACACATGACCCGCGTTGTTATAAAATAAATAGCGTATTCACGTCGTTGTCGTGCCACTCTTAATCATACCAAAAAAAATGATCGGTCTTGTTATGATCATCTCTACCACGCAAAAGGTGGCCCAGAACTTGGCCAAGATAACCGTTCATGACCTCCCGGATGATGATGTATATTTTTTTAAGCAAGAAGTTGTCACACGTCTGATCCGCGAGATGACACTTCGGCACAGCCTTGGGCTCGGCTTACCTTGTCTGCCGCGACAGCTTTCTGCTTATAGGGGAAGCACACATGCTTAATGTGAGTAGCTTTAACTACTTATAGAAGGGGTGGACTACGTGTGAGCGACGAAATGTGATCCCATCACCGCGTGCTACAGCGTATAGGTCGTTTCAAGCAACTTGCTACTTACGTCTTTTTTAATTTTAAGCGATTGCGTCGTTTCTATTTTTGCTTTGAGCCTATGCTCGGGTATGATTCTCGCTTCCTTAGAAAAAAAGATGCTCCACTAGACGCGTAAAGCATCTGACGTTTGCGTCGATAGCGCACAAGTAATTTACGCAAGCACCGAGCGAAATCCTCTGCTTCATTGCCGAATTCCGTGGGAGCCTAATTTTTCTTCATGCAGGCGTCCATGTTTGGATGCGGTCAAAAGTATCAGATCGACCGTCACTGTAATAGCATCACTGTTCAGTCAATTTTTCAAGTGAGGAAGGCTCACTTAAAGGACAAGTCGTAGACCTGCTCTTCAACTAAAAAGCAAAAGTTTCCAGCCATGCCATTTATTTCAAGCGCACCCAGGGCCTCTGCCGCAAAGTTTTACGATGTTTTAATCGAGTTTGAATTGTCGTTTTATTGCAGAGCAGATTGAACGTCCTAAAGTGCGCTTAACGCTGTTAAAGTGCAAGAAAAGCATTATCCGGTACGACTTTGCTAAGTTTGTGTGCTAGAGGCTGCGGAATTAGACTTGGTGCAGCCTAATACGAGCGCAGAAGACGACATTGAAACGGATTTGCAACTCTAAATAAGGTGCATAAAGGAAAAGGCATCTTCGACGACAAGATTAGAAAGGCTTTGCGATTTTACAACAAGAAATGGAACATCAAAGACATTACCGACAACAAGTCCTATAAGTTTGTGTACTGCTTGATACACACATCCAAACCCAAAGGGTAGGCTGATCGCTCACGCGACCGCTCAAGTATTTTCACCCGCAAGACCAGGCAGAAATGTTCTTAATATTTTCTATAGGCGACTGCTCACTATCTCTAGACTCGAGGGTTTAAAGTGTGCAATAGATCATAGTTTAAAACATCGCTATGATAATTAAGTACTAATGCGATATTATTCACCTCTAATTCTCGATAAATAAAGAATTTGCTATCGCAATTGTGTCAAAGACTTCTTTCAAAAATTTCATTGAGCATAAGCGGTACAAATGCTCTGTTGAGCACCAGAAGTCACCATTGTATCATGGCTTTGACGTTGCGACCGATGCAACATGGATATTTCACAGGTTTTTGCGCGTCGTACTAACACTTTCTTCAAGCACGGCGATGGTCCGCTTAACAAGGTACTTATTTTTATATAGAAATTTTAAGATCCTTGGTAATGCTTGGGTTCATCTCCTTGCGAAGGCTCAGGGATCGAGCATTTTTAACATATAAAAAGCTCTATTTGGAAAAACATCGAGCGTTATGTTCCTTGCTACTTGCCACAAGTTCAAACTGATTGTCTTTTGCGTCATGCGTACGGCCCTATCGATCAGAATAGGTGAAACATTTGTACAATTAGAGCGTATGTTTTCTTGGCTTTCGTATAAGAGCTCGGCAAAAACGTTGATCGACTTTCGCTGACAATACTGACATGATAGAGCGACTGTGTACCAGAAGCCTTGTACGTAGTTTTTTTTTTCTAAATTTAAAAGTAAATATTGACAAAATGTGTGAATATTTAATATCATTTGAAATTTTGAGACACGAAGATCACATTTTGGTTTGATTTTCTGTAATACAATACAGGCCAAATTTCATCTTCATAAAGCGATATTACGCGGAAGAAATCTCGCTATATTTGAAACTGCTAAAGCAGCGACAGCATGAATGTTTTGGTCTTGCCTTTCTCAAAGAGTTAAAAGGTGGTCTATTAAGAGGCCACGCACCAGCGCAGACACGTTCTTTGCTCTGGACGACATTGATATTATCTTCCAACAGATCTTTAAGCAGCCACGGGAATCAGTGTCATTTCACAAAGTATGGCTACATTTAAAGCGCACACCATCTTGTGCCGGGTATTGATGCGACTCGACGAAACACGTCTTCGTCAGCTCATACTTTCATCTATAGCATGTGCAAAAACAATACGCGGTTTTATTTTGCGCGTGAAATTCGAGGCGAACGTGTCGTCTATTTCGTGTAGTACCTCGTTTTTAAGATAAATTATGATCTTTGGAGTGATCTACGCCCCTGTTTGCATTTTCTAGATACTTTGGCTGGATAATTTTTTGCCAGACGTTGACTTGCTAGACAAACTGGGTAAGCGTTGGGCCGATAAGCCGGTGTTCACATACCAACGCATCGCTTGCGCATGTGCTCGTCTTCGCTTAATTGCTGCGACACGCACTATAAACAGTGGTAGCGATTAAGATCTCGCAGACAGTAATTTGACTGCATTCCCTTTCAGGCTTCTTTGCTCTGAGTTTCCTCATAAATTTTTCTGCACGGTGTGCGCCACGTCGGCAAAGGTATTGTGGTAAAACCTATGAAGCATTCGTGCTATATCAAAATTATCGTGCAGCGCTATTTTCCGCAATTGTTTCTTTATGCTTTAGCAAATCTTCCACAAATGTCGAGCCGAGTTTTTTGCAAGAATCCAAGTACGAAATAAGACTTTCGCAAGCATCTGTGAAAACTTTCGCATACTTACTATGTTCAGTGGGCATATAGCGGTAAATACTAGCAGGTTAAGAGTGGTACAAATGATCGAAGAAATACGAGAAGTGCGTGTGTCAATGTTTTGAAACAAGTGAAATCATCCGACACGATCTGCATACGAAGCTCTATTCTTAACCTTTGACATCACACTGTCAAGCGCTGTGATGATGCGGCACCCACAAACTATGGTTGTGACAGCAATAATGGTAAAACCCAAAACACCCTTCATGAAGATGTTTGACGCAAAGTTTGATTAAAAGAATCGTTACACCTGCCGTATAACATCCAACTTTACTATCGCTTGGAGAAGTGTGTTAGAAGAGGAGTGGTAAAATAGTTGCCGATTGCATATGTAAAAATGTATATCTACAATAAAGAAACTTTATTCAAAGAGGCTCACAGAGAGAATGAAATCCATATTGAATGATCGCGTTCGATCGGCGAATAGATTTTTGTCTTCCTACTAGAGCTTCTAGTAACAGAGATCGATGGAGGGACGCCATCACGATCAGATATTTTAATTTATTGGCCTTCAAGGAGTAGAAGACTCACAAGATATATGCCCGTAGTACTGTTTTCGCCAGCGGTCTCGAGCAAAGACGATCTTCAAAGCAAGGAATGCTGGTCAGGAAGCTTACAACTATTGAATGAACCTGAATACAAATGACTGATATAGAAAAGTATGCGGCTGTACGTTAGACTCACCAACCACGCGAAAGAACTCACTAAAAATGACTAAAAATCGTAATATTTTCAGGTAACATCCCGAGTAGGAACACCCTAGAGAAAAGTCGCCAAAATTAGAACATGGTGAGGTCAGAGATGGTGACGGTACATTTTTCGGATGGACTTGGTCGCCGAAGTCACTAACATAGCAGACGAGGGCTATGTGACTCGCCCAATGCCAGGTACTGGGGCTCTTTCTCGAGTGTACTCCGCTTCAACAAAATTTGTATTTGTTAAATTTTACAAAAGTCGTTAAAACGTCATTATCACACTAATCGGAGACTCTTGCAATCTGGAATAGCAATCAACGGGCGCTTTAAGTGTAGCCCGCGTCAAGGGGAAGTATTGTGGAAGCGACTCTGGATTTTTAATCAAGCTTGCTTTTTGGCGCCTGGCGTGGCATCATGCTAGCTCGAAGATGATTTCTAGCCCACTAAAACGAAGGATACGCTAAGCTCACGGATCTTGTGTACTTCGTCTATGGTGATATCTTTTTGATAGTGACATTATAAAGATTTAATATTACAGAAGACTTCGACGGGATGGTTTTACGATGGGTGTATCGCTTATTCAAGAGAAATCGTGGCTTTATACCTGGGTTTGTGTGGCGATACTTAAGGATATTGGCTCCCAAATATTTATTGCTAGGTATATTTTTTGGGTTTTTCATCATTTTTTGTTTTGGAGGAGTATTTTTTTCCAGCTAATTTGAGTATTTTTTTTTATTCTCCCCCCAAAATATTAATTTGTTGAGAATGTGTATTACCGGAGTTATTAGTTCTTCTCTCGACCATGCAAGCAACTAAGATGCTCCGCTTGTCAAATTCTCTTCGAAGCACACATCATTCGCGATTTCACGGCAACAGTCTCTTTCAGTCTTCCGCTGTGTCAGGCCTTTGCGTCAGGCGGCGTTTCTTGGCCCGTCATTGCCTCAAGAGACCCTTGTTGGCCAACGACCGCGGTCTCACTGCCAGTTTGGGGCTTGTATCCGGTGGATTGCTCGTCACATCAGCAATAATTGATAAAAATGAAGACAACGGCCCAAAGGCGGCAATTAATTATTCGTACGGTGACGGGAATGACCTCTTTTATCGTGAAAATCGACAACGATTTTATAAACCGGTACGATATTTCATTTCTCGACAATAAGTGGGTTATTGGTCCCGTGAGTTATTGGTCCCATAGTCTTTGCCTCTTTGTGTAGTGGTATGAAGACACGAACAAAAGATCTGTGGCCGCACTTATTGCCGCTAATACGCTAATTTTTGGACTGTGGCGCGTTTCGTTCCGAAACGCAAGACTGCATCGATTTATGTGGCGACACTTTGCTAGTTCGTACGACGCTGTTGTCTATGGCAAAAGATTGCATACACTCTTGACCTCAGCATTCAGTCACATTACGTTCCCGCACTTTGGTATCAACATGTTTATGTTGTGGGAGTTTGGGCCTCATGTCTTGGCACCAAGTAACAACCATTCTGGTGCGTGGTACGATCGAGCCGGGGTAACCTCGAGGGTAGGTGGCTACATGAGGGACAATTACAATAAATTTCGACACAATCCAGAATTATTGTCAATTGAGAAGTTTATGGCACTTTATTTTACATCTGCCATGACGTCGTCCGCGCTCAGTGCTCTTGTATCAAAGCTTCGAGGGAACGGACGAGGTAAGATTAAGTGTGTTTTACTTCTTGTTGGTAGATTTTAAATGGCGGTGGTTATCAAATATGTACAGTGTTTTCCATCGGCGCAAGTGGAGCAGTCTCAGCTGTCTTTACAATGTCGTGCTTATTGTTTCCAGACCAGCGGGTACGGTCCGCACTTTTCAATTTATTGTGTAATTTATTGCAGATGTGATCTAATTTGTAATACTTCTTAGCTACTACTTTACGGCATCATCGAGATGACGTCCGCACAAATGCTTCAGCTTTACACTGCGCTCAATTTTGTTGGTGCAGCCTTCCAGCGAAACCTGCGTGTCGACTGCGTGGGGCACTTAGGTGGTCAAGGCGCAGGTTTTGCTTTCCACCAAGCTACTTCGAGCTATTAGACAGTATCTGTTTTAGCAATAGTATAAGCTTTACAAGCCAGGTGCTATCATTGTAGTTGGTAAGTAATTATTGCTAAACAATGCAAACCATTGTTGACACAAGGTTGCACAAAGTTTTATTCCGCCTGCTCCAAGTAATCTTTCACTTCTGCTGGCGTCAGTACATGGAACTTCTTGTCTTCTTTAATAATGCCCACTTCAATATTCGTTTCATCCATCTCGCCTTCGAAACCCTCACGAAGCGTCAGCAGTGCCGTGTGGATCGCGTCTTCAATTTCCAAGTCGTCATTGTAGCGCTATAGTCACTCAAACGAGTGCATATTAGCCGACGTTATAGTAAAACTAAAAGACATGTGACCATCACTCACTCGTTCAAGAAATGTCTTGGCACTGACGAAATCTTTGCCAATTGCCGTAGCTTTCCAGCCAAAATAGGCCCCCGATGGGTCAATCTGGTACAACTGCGGACCATCGTCGTCGTAGCCTGCGTACAGGATGGAAACGCCAAAGGGACGCACGCCACCCGATTGCGTAAACTCTTGCATGACAGCCGCAATCTCACGCACTAAAATACTGGCGGGCGCGTGTTCCTTGTACTTTTGAAAGTAACTCTGTGCCTTTTTCCGTGCTTTGCGCACCAGCACGCGGTAGTCAGGACCTAGACCGCTGTACACAATGCCTGCGGGTTCCGACAGCACTGCAATCTTTTTGTGCGAATCTTCGTCGACTAGAATCGTGGGCAGCTTCTTTTCCGTGGCGATTACGACGCCATTTTTGCCTAGAGCGTCATTGATTTGCAATCAAGCATCTAGGATCGAGAGAGAACATTACACAAGCAACAAGTTACGTACATCGAATGCCTAGCGACGTTTTTCCGCCAGAATTGACGGCGTTGAGCGCATATTCGATTTGCAAAAGCTTGCCCGACGGGTTGAAGGTCGTCAGACTGAACGAGTACGCAGAGTCTGCCATGTCGTGGTGGGTTTACTGGTAAGAGAGAAGACAGGTGTGAGTCAAGAGACAGAGGTGTACTTTGCAATAGTTGTAAGGAGTGAATGTACTCTAGATGATCATATCTAGGGGCGATTAAGCGCGTGAGGCTTACCTCGGGTTAATTCCTTCCTGTGTCTAACTAAGGGGGGATGTTGATTCTCGGATCGCATGTACCAATGTGATGGTACCTTTAAGATTGAGGAACTATATCAGCCAATGAGCGATTATTGGTACAATGACACACTTGCCATGTTCGGCGTGCTCGCACGATTGCGAAACTATGTCTTGTTTGAGAGAAACCCGCTTGTACAGGTCCTTGACATTCAGAGTCTACGCTTTTCCATGACTTAAGCTGACGCAATGGTGTTCATTGTCTTGTTAGATTTTGTACTTCGTTGCCATGGGCTCTTGTTACTTTCTGTACCTGCGCGAGGCACATCCGCTACTGCCCAACAACTACGTGTCGGGGTACCACAAGTACGCAAAACACAAATCGGATTTAGAAGTGATTATCAATGTTTAAAGATTTAATTTTGCTGTAGATGGTTGGCAACGTCCCTGTTCTTGGCGTCGATTGCGCTGTACGTGGTCATGTGCCTAAGCGACCCAGGCGTGATTAGACGTGAAAACATCCTTACGTTCGCGCAGTATACAAATCATCCGGTTTTGTATCCGGAAGGAAAATACTGCCGCACTTGCAAGACATTAAAGTGAGGTTATCTAAGCAATGGGTGCGGAGAAAGAGGCTTATGATCGGTGGTCTCACCTACAGGTTACCACGATCGAAACATTGCCGAATGTGTAATTATTGTGTCAGCAGATTTGACCATCAGTACGTATCTTCTATCTAATGTGAACGAAATACTCATCTTACAATATTATTGTGCTCTGAAGTTGCAGTTAGTGTCAATTGTTGACACAATGCAACTGAACTTCTTGTTTCTTATTATTATTGTGTTTCATGCAGTTTGGTTTAATAATTGCGTTGGTGGAAACAACTACGGCTACTTCTTGGCGTATTTACTCGTACGTTGGTTTTAACCTCGTGGCTCGTGAAAGGTTTGACACTTTTTGGCTGCACAATATCATTTGTAGGCTCAGCTCGCTGTCTGTCTCGAGGGTTTTTACCTCACAACCAGCGTATTCATCACGCAGGTACGTCGAGATCATACAAGTTAAGAACACCGGTACTTAAATGAGTTGTAAGGCAGACAGATGATCTTTTGCATTCTCGTGGTGTGAGCATGGAGACAGTCGGTCGAGCCGAGACTGCTAAAATCTTGCAGTCATTTATTGCAGTACGCTTATCTCTCGTTGTCTCGCTGATTATGCACCAAGATGACGTTGATAATTGTGTCTATAGAACAATCGAGGACTGGGTTTTGTCACTGCTATGTGCTTTTTAACCAGCCTTCTCGTCTGGGTCTTTTTTCTCACGCAATTAAAACGCATTGCTCAGAACGAGACGGCAAATGAATCGTTTAAGCGAGAAGACTTGCGTGAAAAAGCAGAGCATGACGGTGAGACGTCAGAACACAATATGTTTCGCTTGTTTCTCCAACGATTAAGCTTTCGAAAGCGTTTGCAACGGGAAGTATCGCGCCATGAGCTTAAAAGGACATTAGATGCGTCTTGGGGGGGCCTTTTCTCGCCAGACACCATATTGAATACGGAAGAGAATTTCTCAGTGGACGACGTTAACTTTAATCCATACAAACTCGGGTCATTCAAAGAAAATTTATTGGACGCGCTGCAATATCGACGCATTAACAATAAAGCGAAAATAGGTTTTAAAAAGCAACAATAAAAAGACATTTTCGATGAAGAAAAGCACCCATATGTGCACAGCAATACAAATTACTCGTCGACACGTTCCTACAAGGACGCAGTCCCGTTGTCGCTCTGACTAGACTCGGAGAAAGTCCTGTTCATGCTAAGTGTCGCCTGAACCGAATGTACGGCAGCTTTAAACTTCTTTCGTGCATGAAAGCGTCGCAATTCAGTCAAGGCACTCGTTAGTGGTACAGTGGCGACATCTGTGCTCGTGATCCATTTGTGGGCCAGCAATTCTCCAGCCGACGCTCGGTCTTTGGGGTCCACAATCAACATTTTGGAAATAAACTCCTTCGCATCAGTCGATACGTTATCCCAGTACGGAGAATCAAAGTAGTACTTTCCTTTGCGAATTTTCTTGAACAACACAGGCTGCGACTCGTCGTGAAAAGGGGGATAGCCGCACAGTAGAATGTACGTAATGACGCCAATACTCCAGATATCAACGGGTTTGCCATACGACGCTCCTTCCAAGATCTCTGGAGCCACGTATCCTGGTGTCCCACAAGTGGTCACGAGTCCCGAATGATCTGTAGTCACCGTCTTGGCAAAGCCAAAGTCCGCGAGTTTAATACTGGCATCATCATCGGTGGATAGAAGCAGTAGATTCTCGGGTTTGAGATCGCGATGCACAATATTCTGGTCGTGACAATATTTAATGGCATCAATAAGAATCTTGACAAGATCCCGCGCTTCTTTTTCCGTATAAAAGGTTTTTTCGACAATCCGGTCAAATAACTCGCCACCCCCAATAAACTCAGTGACGAGATAATAGTACTCGGGTTCTTTGAAAAACTCCTTAAGTGTCATAATATGCGAATGCTTCATTTGTTGCAAAATTGAGATTTCAGAGTGAATGGCCGCGTCATCTTCAGGCGAGAGCTCGGAGCGCTTTATGCATTTGATGGCAAATTTTTGCTTGCTTTTTTTGTGGACACTTTCACGCACGACCGAGTACGACCCTGAGCCAATGACTCTGCCTAAAGTGTACGAGTCCGTCACTTTGCCTTTGTGCTGGCCTGTAGATGCGGTGGACGAAGCCTCCACGACGGGAGTGATTGTCGTGGATGCATCGCTTGTAGGTGAGGTCTCAGCCTCGCTGCGCCCGAAACATTTGTAAAAGCACGACAAGCAGCGCATGAATGGCGGACGTAGCGGCGTGATGTGGTATATCCTTTTCTTCAAAAAGGATATGCCCCTCTCGTAAGGTACTCAAACTTTACTTTCGCACGATTTAGCACCTTTTGGTAATTTAATAATATAATTCAAGCTGCCACATAGAAGACTGATTGTGCGTTATAAATACAAGTTGCGTGCTTTCGCCAAATTCTTTGATAAAAAAAAATCTACGGTATTTTCGTGTCATACTCCCTCGTAACAGTATAATGTTTCAATTGCCGACTGCAGTCTTTACTCAATTAATGGTCAAAATAGCCGCAATCGATTCATTTGCACCATTAATTAAAATTTTGCAAGAATCGGGTGGTTGATTGGTAAAGCTCTTTAATTGAATAAGTCCACAGATAGATGATTCACCTACGAGGCCAAGACCAATAAAGTTTGCTACTTCTTGGGTCAAGTAATTTTCTTTTGAGCGCCACTTTGCAATTTTCATTGGCTAGAAAGAGACCGTGTAAAAGAAGATGTGCGATTATCCGGTCACCTATCCCCCGAACTTAGAGCTTGAGGGATCTAGCAGAAATATTACATGATACATACTACTCATTTTACCTCTAATTTTTGATAAGCAACTTTTTGTCTTAGGACAATTTTCTTGATTTGTAAAATATATTTCTATTACACCTCAATATGCACAACCGACGCATATAACGTGTCTGACATGACCATTGTTTGATAGCCACACTTAATGGTTACTCAGCTTTTACAGAACGCTCAGCTTTATGTACAGAACCGTCCCATTCATCCCCACAAAGACTTATATGACGTCCGATAGGACATGGATGAGTGATATCCATCACTTTGATGACTTACATATGGGAACTTGGTCTGGTTTTAACGATGAACAACCGGCCAGCGATAAAGACTGTGAGTCGGTCAGATAATATAACAGAAAGCATTATGGACAAGATTTAGATCAAATCCATTGTAGGGGCACCCGCACCAAAGACGGTCTTCGCACTTCTGTCAAAAGCTGCGCTTGCGTCCCGGAGGCGGCTAAAAAGTAGTTCGCCCTGCTCGGGCTTAATTTTTTTTTATCGAGTGGTACATCTGAAGTTCCGTTTGACCAGGCTCCTCCATTGGGTGATGGAGTAGGTAATGTGTGTTTTAAGCGCGATAAAACGCTCGCTTGAACTTTCGCATTTGAGGGCACCAAAGGAGTGACAGTATTTTCATCACGGCCTCAGTAGCCGGTAGAAAGTCCTAAAAGGTGTCAGACTTGTCGTCAGACTCATCGGTCGTGCGAAAGTCATCATCTCTCAGCTTTGAGAAGCCCACAACACTATATACTATAGTCACGAATAATGCTGTTTCTTGACCAATATCGTCCCCTTATTAGGCAAACAGTTTAATTCTCCTCCCGATATTGTCGAATTCTTAAGGCCTCAAATCCACTTGCATCAAATATGCGAAGAAATTCCGCTATTCTAGCCATCAGCAGTCAAGATTTTTCTGCGAGCGCAAGTGGTATAACTTACCGTCACAGCAGATGACACCGCTTGTAATTGCGACTTCATACGTGATAGACTAATTGTGCAAGATCAAGATATTGGTGGACCTTGGGCACATGTAGAAGGCATTGTTTGCGCTGCTGAGTAGTTTGCAGCAAAAGAAAACATGCGTATGATATTTTTTTAAATGCATCTGTGTGCAAGGAAAATAGAGTTTTTGCTCAAGGATTGAGGTGTGAGGCTTAATACAGTCGATAACTATTGCACAGCTGTTAAAACGAGTAGAAAGATTGACTCAGTAAATAAGCTCCTGCATTTGGTGCTTGTACTAGAGAAATACTGATCGTCAACACTTCGTGCACCTTATTAGGTTGCAGCAACATAACAAATGCGAACCAGGCTGTTACTTCAAGGTAAGCGACAAGTGAGTACCGAGGAAGCTCGCTCTCAAAGAACGGTTCCTTCACACCGCCATCGCAATAGGGAGACCAAAATCGATAACTAGGTTATAGAACGATCGCAAGTGACTTACGAGGTCAGACTCACAAAGGTTTGCATGGCATTAACGCACATGTGCACCAGGCATGACGCCACGTAAACTTGTTAGATATATTTTTTTTAGACGAGCGCGAGCACTCTAAGTAAGTTATTCCACTAAATTGAACAGCTCAAGCCACCCAATGTTACGTGTCAGTCAAAATTACAAATCTGTTACACACCAAATGCATATACATCGATATTACACGTAAACTTTCTAAGAAGTTAATTTTAGAGGTTTCCTACGGCTGTCAAACTTTACCATCAAACTTCTGCTAGTCAATTTTTGCGTTTTTTGCTATGAGAAACATATCTTAACATACCAGAAACGTTTTCAAGCTCGCTACACACTCAAACTAAACCCGAGTAAGTGAGGGCCATTGTTTATGAAAATAGCACTTACACTTCTAGGCTTGGTGGGAAGCCCTTCACAATCAATGACGCCAAATATCTTAACATACCAGAAACGTTTTCAAGATCGCTACACACTCTAACTAAACTCGAGTAAGTGAGGGCCATTGTTTATGAAAATAGCACTTACACTTCTAGGCTTGGTAGGGAGCCCTTCACAATTAATGACGCCTATTACGGCCTGCGCTTACCAATATATCAGATCAAAACGTAATAATAATTCGTTGATGTGTGCTTAACGCGCTGCATCTTATTTTTCAATTTTTTTTTGGCTTAGAAAACGACTTTTCAAAAAAATAGTTTCATTGATTGCTATGCATTTAATGAGGAAAGCTCTGTTGCAATCTAGACTTGCCTCTTGACACTCCTTTCCTCGACGTGAATGTTTGCCAGCTTACTACGAGCCTTTTTTTAATTGATCTCATTAACCCCGAAGTGCTTCGTTTGTAACATATTTCTCTTCAACAATTCAACGGCAATGGTTGAGGCATAGCGCTTCCATGCACTTGTGATAGCAGTAGAATAAGCTTTAAATTATTAATTGACCTTATAAAAGCCGGTAAGCCAGCTTTCAGCTAACTCTGAGCTTCAAAAACTCGTTGACGATAGTTTGGCACTGCATTTTCGTCGGGTTAAATTGGCGCATAATGAATTTTCGTCGGTTAAATTGGCGCATAGTACTGCCGTTGTAGAAACAGTGAGCGAGAGGCCCCGTAAATTACACATTGTTGCTGCAGAAGATACTTTGCTGTCCTAGTGGCTAGAAAGAGACATTTGACATACAGCTTGTAGCTACGGAAAGGAAAGATAAAGCTTGTTTGAACTTCAGTGTAGAAATTAATCTAGACACTGATTAGATACCTGTAATGACGCTCCATCATTTATCTCATGCTTTTTTTGCGAAAATAGATCTTCTATCTTAAATCTCGGCTTTATAAAGCGACCTGCTATATTCTTTCCCATGAATGCTTGAAATACATTCAACAGAAGAGGATTGGGCGTAGTCCATCACCAATTGACTATTATACAGAGAAAGGGTATTCGGTCATGAAGGTAATCAAACAGGCAACGAAGTGTGGCCGAATGATAGTTATTTTTTTGCAAAAACGCTGCTTAAGTAAGAGTAGATGCCTCGGCTTTAAATCTAGCCTTTGTGCTGTTACAAAAGAGGCAACGCCTTCGGTAAGCCACAAAACCTGAGCCTGTGTCAGGGTCAGCATACCAGAAACGGCTCAACTGTCAGACATTTATAAAGTTCTTTTATGCCTTTCACTCGTTCGCGGCAAAGAACGGAAGTTGTTCTTTTCGCTCGTCTGGTAGTCCACTAACACTCCTCCTTTGGGCGGTGTGGATTATAAAGAAGCCTAAAGACGCATCGGCGCGTCTCTTTGCTCTTCAGACAACTTAAACATATATCAAAGCTGTCACAACAGCTTTATCACCCCAATTTAAATCTGTAAAGGGTTTAATTGTCACCAAACTTACTTGTCATACGAAAGGCCCTCCGTATGGACAAAAAGTGTATTAAAATAGTCGGGGGTCGAGACCCAATTACAAATGCTCTATCGCCAATAACAAGTATAAGAGAGAAGACCATGAGGTCTAAGACGTCGACCTTTGGCTCATTTACACGTTTGACTATCACAAACGAGTTAGTGACATAGCGGGTAATTGACTTTTCGTCGTGATCCCACTAAGTACCAACGCAAGTCGCCGTCCCTTGGAGAGCTGATTCACTTTCTACACAACAGGTCTAACAAAGAAAAGGAGAGCCTCAACAATGGCAGTACCCAGACGATGCAGGACACAGTGCTAAGCATCACGCTCATTCCTTCGTAAACCGCGAGGGCTTTAGATTGGCCACTTCTTGCGTGGCATATATTTTTAATTGAAATTTTTAGAGGAATCTTACGGCGGCTATCTGCATGTTATTGGCATTGCATGTAATTTTGCCATGTAATTGCATTGGTTTTTAAAAATCTCTGAAGGAAAGGATAATTTGCATATGATTTGTGTGAGCTATAACAACCACGGTTTGATGATAGAAGTTGGCAAACCCTATTGTGGCCCGAAAGTTAGATGAACTCGTTATACATTCGTGATCTTAGGGTGCAGTACTCTCATCAAGTGGGTAAGATGCAGCTCACCATGATACGCGTAGAACGTCAAGCCAGGCGCTGATAGTTTGTATTCGAGCGCGAGTTTAAAACTCCAGGCATGACTTATATACAAAATGCCGTATGCTTCTGATTTTGCCTACGAGCTATACTGTAAAACCGATCTAACGACTCTTACGTATTCAAAAAGCGGGATAGCTCGTCAGTCGTAGAAAGCTCTCGTCGCCCGTGAAGTCTACGCACACCAACAAAAACGTCTGTTTTTGTCAAAGAACACTAAAAAAGGTCGTTCTTGCTTCATCCTTGCACTTCAATATGAGGAGCAGAGAATACTGCGCGATTGAATGCACGCGCTAGATATCACTCCGAAGGGAAACCCAATGGTCAGGAAGCGGCTTCATTACCGCGGCGCTGGATCATTAAGGAGGAATTTAAAAAACTTAGGCCGAAAAGCTCATAAGCGTCACCGTCAAATTAGTATTAGCTCGAGCTAGCTATCACGCATCAGATAGCTATCTTAATCGTAGTGAGCTGCAGGATCGGTCGGCCGACTAAAAGTGTACAGCTGGATAAATCCTTTATTCTCAGCATGTGGCCAGCAAGAATGTGAATACTACCCACCATCTGACCAGCAAAGCCAAGCTGTAGAGTAAGCTCTTTGATAGTTTTCCTGGGAGAATCAAATTCCTGAGAGTCGTGGTACCCCTGAAAAAGGCTTTATAAAAGATTGGATGTGTCGACATCGTCTCAAATGTTGTTAAGGCTTTAGAGAACCTGAAGAACTGATGAGGCGATGTTTAATTCGGATTTGCGATCAGCAAGAATTCTACCCATCAATATAGATATTCGAGGCTGAACTTCCATGTTGTTTCAAGGCCTGAGTGGATGCAATTGTTCTTTGCATTTTCCGATAACATTTCTTTCAATGCTAACTTCAATTACGTACCAAGATCGAAAGGCTTTCAGAGCTTACCACCACTTATCTTGGAAATTGTCGTCGTCGGATTCCTAGGTGTCTTGACTCGTTTGTACAATAAAACGTGAAAAGCTCGTAGATGCGTGAACACCATTGGAAAGTGCAAGCTCGAAAATCTAGCAACTTTCGACGTAGTAAAGTAGCTCATCTGCGCTTGGACTGCGCGGAGTAGCCTAAAGCACATTTCGATACTTTTTGTTTAAGAAATCGACGTGTGAGCCGCGAGTTTGACCCGCAAATTTTAAGGATTCGCATATTTGTCCACCCACCTGTAAACTTGGTAAAATCCAAGGTGAGCGTATTTTTCCGGTATAAATAGCTGACTGAAAACCCAGCTGCTTTTGTATGTATGTCGCATCTCGTCGTTCAGAGCAACGACTTGAGATGAACTGACAAATATATCCTCTAGCGCATCAGACCGTCGTCCTGCTTATTGCGATGCTACTGCGATCGTCGACAAGGGTATAAATACTTGGCTTTGGTGACTTTGCTTGGGGTGATGATAAGTATCAAAGGCTCTGAAGTGACATCTAAGATATTAGCCCGATAAATTCGATCGTCATTAGAGCTTTCAAGCTTAACAATGTCAAACAGATCATAATTTGGTTTCTGCAATAGCGCGTAGGCAAGCTCATAAAGCTGACCAGGTTTGTATACAACCTAGAAGTGTGATCTCGCCAAAAATGACAAAAATTTGTCATTCTTGAGGACAGGGTGGGTATATCCATTGCCATTCACAGTAATCAATGGTCTTAACCACAACAAAAGGTTTACAGTTCGGAAAATATATCGGATCGGAAAGATTTAGCAGTGCGTACTTCATAATTGGAAAGTTTCGTTTGAGAATTAAGTGTAGAACCAAGAAACATTAATAGCCGATATATTGCCAAGAATTTTGATTATTAAAGACCGTGGATAGTGAGCAGTCGTTTACCGAAAGACGGTGTATCTTACTACATGCCTCCTCTGTGTCAAGTGCTTTGTGACCCCGTCACACCCGGTAACACTTTCCAGTCAATTCTACGCCTACGAGATCAGACTGGTTACTCAAATCATCGCAAAGGTCTCCAGATTAGTCAAAATACCTTCTCACATATGTCAGCCGAACAGTTCGTGCTGCTTGAAGACTAGTTGGCATTTATTGGGCTACATTTGTAGCTTTTGCGTTGATGAGCGGCTAAAGCGCATCACGACACTTGGGCTCCAAGTGCAAAATGTACGCTTTGATGTTCAAGCAGCGCAAGATCTATCCGAATTTGGCGCAAGCGTCTGCTGTCGGGTCTCGCTGGTAAAAAGCTGGACATTTCCTAGTGACACACTTCGCCTGGGTGCTTTGTGCCCCAAGAACACAGAAGAAGCAGTCGAAATTGACATTACTGACGATGAAACTTAAATATCGTCAATTTTTGCTCGTCCTGGATTCTAAGCAAGGTAAACGCAAGCGTCATGAATATATTTAAGACTTAAGAAAGTCGACGGCCTACATTATTGCAGTGGCACTTCTCGATCAAGTCATGAAGACCATATTCGTGGACAGCGCACGCCTCTAATCGCTCGTCAGGAGAAAAACAGCTACAAGAAAACTCACTGTATCAGAATATCACAGGCGGGAAATTTCTCGGTCTCCACGTTGACGATTAAAGAAAAAGTTTGTGGACCCACTATTCGGCTTCAGTTTAAATGGACTCAAGCATTCCAGAGCAACGCCACATCTGCTGAATTGTCTGGGTCAAGCTTGACCGCATGATCCGTATCATTTCACATTTGTATGGCTTAAAATGGTCAATGATAGGAGCGATGTCCTCAGACCTGAGAATGCGAAGAATTATTATGGTCGATGCGTTTCTTCAGGTAAGAAATAAGCCGTCATGATTGGTGTGTGTTTGTTACACAACGAAAGAACTTAGCTTCGAGAGTTTGACCGCCAAAAGTAGCAGTTGTTGAAAGAGAAATGTTCATATGAATGTTGATTATTGACAAACTTCGAAAGCTCAAGCTCTTTGGCAAATATTTGCGGTCACCCGAAAGCAGTTAGTAGCTAATATGATGGAGAGCAACAGGCATGAGTTATGACAACTGACTTTCAGATGGTCCTGAGCATTAGTAAAGTCAAAATAGACCTGGTTGTGAGTTTTTCGACAGCAAAAAAATACGTTGTTCTTGCCGTGGGCATGCATGCCTTATCCCAGGGAGGTTTCGAATAGATATGGGTCGCAAAGCTGTAGGCGCTACTCATTGATGCTGCAAAATACAGATTTGATGAGTTATGCGTTGTGCTAACAGCTCTTTTCCGTACAGGTACACGCTCAAAGTACAAGATTTTGAAGGTACTGATATAATTCCGCCTGAAAACGTTTTTGAAAATTTTATCAGCGGGTCGTCAAACGAATAATTTCGCTACCAGAGGGACTTTTTTTCCTTTTAGTCATATTAATGTTTGTAGACCGGTATAAATACCGATAGGGTTTCCGTCGTGAGACAGCCCTATATATCGAAAAGCCAGCTTTTAGCACAAAAGCTACGCATAATGTACGATGGACCAACGGAATTCAGACCCAGAGACGGTCCTTTCGAGGACGAGGGACGAAGATAGCAATGAAAATAAATATTACTAATGGCCTAATTTGCTTCCTGCTTTGACTATGGTGCTCTGATACTATTATTGATTCGAGATGTCACTATCAAGAGCACTCACCGAATAATACTTTCGGTAGTCCTCGATGTGCAACTTGCAGTTTTTAATATAAATTCGAGTGACACAAGAAGGCTTCAACAACCCACCATGTATTCGTCAAGCCAGTGCAACTGGTACCACTGGCATCCTTGACCTCACTATTTCTGCGTGTCGAGAAAGCTTAAAACCAGAAGGCTATAATTACAACAATTCAAAATAGCTCCGCGCCGGCCCTGCGAACACCACATGCTCGTGAAGCAATCGCGCAAACCATTTTGCGATTCTCCCTACCGAGCAAGCTCAAAGCCAAACAGCGTTGAATTTGCCAACATACGACCAAACACCGTTTTTTAATCCCCTTCAATTTTCAAATTCTTGTAAAGACAAGCGCAATCAATCACAGCAACAAAACCAAATCCTTCGTATCGGCCCAGCTCAAAAAACCAAGATTCCATCGCAATTCAGAACAAATTGAGTCAGTGACCATGGTGAACATGAACGAAAAACCTTCCGCCACCTGCCGCTACTTCGGCAAGTGTCAATATAAGACTGGCAAGTGCAATAATGAGCGAACGCTCAAGCGCAACGGTGAAGCCCATTCTCTTTGCGAGGAGCATCGCATCAAACAGAATTTGATCCAGCGTCGCAGCGATCGCAAGTACCAAACGGTGCACGCTATTCGCCGTCGGGAACGTTCGCAGCGTCGCGCTGTATTGAAAAAACAGGTCTCCTTGGCGGTGGCGCAGCAGCTCTTTTTTGAACACCAGCAGCAAAAAACGTTGGGCATACCATTACCACAGCATCATCCTCTGCACTTGCTTTCAATGAACGCGAAAAGCGATGCTACCGCGGTTTCTCATGGATTTGGGGGTCCAAGTGTGCCGTCGCTGTTGCCACCAGCACCCTGCCCCAGCAGCAGCACGGAGCGTGATACTTCATCTCATTTCTCAACAAATGCACCCGTGAAAGGGGTTTCAACGGCTGGCAAGGATTTGTCGACTTCCAATGCCGTGAATAATTATACATCGTGTTCGATTTTGAACTTTGCCGTTCCTTCGAGCCACAATATGACGGCTTTGGAGTTAATGCGCAGCAAATTTAGTGGCCATTTTGAGAACATCCCCACCGCGTCATGCACTGGAGACAAAGAGACGTGGAGCGATGACGACATCGAATTCCTTCACACGGTTTTGTTGACGTAGTGAAGCGTGGATGTATATTAATTACTAAGCTGTCCGGTACTTTGCCGGTGAACGTAAAACAATTTATATATTTTTAGCTTTAGTATTATTTAGTATACATTTTAGAAATGCATTGCAAAGTAAAAATGATCAATATATTAATAGGTTAGTGTAAATAACTTTAAGGGCTTATATCATTGTTCTAGTATGGCAAAATCATCCACGATAGTGAGACCCCAACATCGGACTACATTCGTCCTAGCAACAAATCGATGACATCGATTACACCTACTGTCGCTTTTGTCGCTCAGGAAGAATTCAAGCAGCTCAAATTTAGTCAACGACACGATCAGAGTCCAGAACGTTGGTCAGTGCAATTCCATGTTGCAGCTCACCCATTGCATTTTAAAGAAAAGGTTGCGCAGGCTCGACGACATGACTTTTTGCTGCGTGCCGACAACAAGGCTTCGCTATTGGGTATCATCGCTATGATCCGTGACCTCATGAATGATGGCGAAGGAGAAAGCGATATAAACAAAGCTTCGCGCCACGGATTGGGTTCTTTAGAATGGCATCGATTGGCAACGTGGGCTTCAGACGTTGAGAATTTGCTTTGGAAGTTTCAACCAAGTGAAAAGCATAGTAATGATTCATTGTTACGAATCGTCGAGCTTCTTGAAATTTTCGAAAACAGTCACGCGCGTTTTGCCGAAGTGGCAAGGAACGCCGAAGCTCTTCTCGATCGTTGGAGTCGTGCCGGTGTGTTTAAGCTGAACGCATTCAGCGGTGACAATGACAAAGCCGACAATGAATTCGTTAATCAAAAGCACAACGTTTTATCGTCTGATGAAGCAAAAGGTAGCGTAGTGGATCTAGAACTATCGAATGCTTACCAAAGTTTTCGGCAACGTGCTGCAGCAGCTACCATCCGTCGTTACGTGCTGACGTGGTTGCGATCAAAACCTTCTTCAAGCGAGCGTGGAGCTAAAATTGATAGCTTTGGACGACTCACGAAAGACCTACCAAGGAAACCAGAGCTGGCAGAGACAGTTCTTGCTGGCGGCTATGCTCGAGAAACCACGAACAAATTTGCACTCGCACGCTTTAACAATAAATTAAGCTTCAGCAATAGCATCGCGTTTAAAAATCTGCTTCAATATTCCAAGTACATGGCCCTTTTTCCTGTTGACCAGGCTTTACGGACTGTAGAAGACGTCAGTCGACGCCGCTACCTTTTTGAATCCCGCTGTGCAACAAAAATTCAAGCCGTTTGGCGTCGAGTCCGTGAAAATGTGCAAACGCGTCGCCTTCATCAAACACTCGAGGAACTACGCCTGCAACGGGAGAGAGAAGCTCAAACTAGGCGCAAAGCGATCAGAGAAGCGAAAAGGCAAAAAACCATCGAAGCAGGAAAACCGAAGGTTAAAAAAGTGCTGAAGAGGTCAAGCACTGCGAGGTCTTCCATAAATTCCTCATTAAACGCCAAATTAACGGCCACCGTCACAGACGAGAAATCGAAAGAACTAACGACGGCGCAAACAGCAGCAATGGATTCAAGTGCGAAGCGAAAGACTCTTCACTCGTCCGAGCTGCCTTTAGAAACATCAAATCACCGAGCTAGTACTCGTGGGAGCACTGCAGGGGAGAAAAAATCAGCACTTTTATCGAATTCACAAAGCAAACAGCGCTTTTCCCGCAATAACCATACGAGCAATAATGAGTGTGACGATGACACTACAGATGTCGAGGGAGCGTGGAAGTCTTTCATGGATAGTGTTGAGATGGACGCGCACAGCAAACCGGAATGCCCGAACGATGCTCAAGTTCCACCTGCGTCAGAAGATTCGCAAATCAGTCATCCCCCACTTCTGGCTCCGTCGCCACCAATAAAGGCCATGTGGGAAGATTGGTCAGATGACGAAGAAGAAATGACTTCAACCGAAGAAGACAAGACGGATCATCCGTCAACTCTTTTGCAGCCGAGAAGTCCATCACCGTCTTTAACTAACCAGATCCAAGTGATCGTCTCAGTAAAAAAGAATGATGAATCTGAAGCTGCAGCTTGTCCGTCACTCGAAATGGAGATGGCAATGCCGAGAAGCAATGACAGCCAACCTCAAAAAGATTTAATAGAGTCCATGACGCCGAAAGCAGATTTAGTAGAGTCTACAACGCCGAGGAGCAATGACAGTCGACCTCAAGTAGATTCAACCGAGTTTTTAACGCCGAGGAACAATGACAGTCGACCACAAATAGACTCAACGGGGTCTACAACGCCGAGAAGCAATCGTAGTCGACCTCAAACTGACCCTGGTATACCAGTGGTACGGCCACCTTCATCGCTTCCGTTCGATGCCACACTGCAGAATCATACAGGCCCATACACTGGAGCTGGCCAACTGAGCTTGATGGCACCCTTCATTGATTCTGACAGAAGCAAAAAGCCACAGGTCAGTGTCGTTCCTGCGCGAAAACACTTGTATGAGCTTGATTTTAGCAAAAATGAAAGAACGGATGCTTCGTTTGTCCACGTTGCAATGTTGCACGAGAACGATGAGCAGGAAGACCAGAATGTACATCAATTCGCCGGAAAAGCTCAAAATTTTTCAGTGAAAGCGAGTACACGACAAAGAAAAGTGGCGAGTTTACGACGCGTCATTGATGATAGAGAAAAGCATACGCGAGTTCGTAGCTTGCGAAATTTCGAGAATCATGAGGCTGCTCAATTGAATGATCAAAATTTAAGTGCCAACCTAGCTCTTTCCCATGGAAACAAGGAATTAAGTCAGCCAAGTCACTTTGTGTACAAAACGGACGGTACGGTGTTAAACATGCGTTGAGTTTGCTTACAGTCACTGACAACTTGGTTGACAATGAATAGGTACCAGCTTGAAACAAAAGCTTGATTTGCGCAAAGATTTGATGAAAGCTTCTCCGCTGGCTGTGCTTCGAGAAGAAGAGGTGAGTAGTGCAGTCGATTCCAGGGGCAATGAATTAAAGGCGTGGCATCGTTCGACGACTACAGTGCTCGCACAATTTCCTGATGTGCCCCCTCCTCTTGTCGGTCGCGTTCATTCTCGTCACAAAAGACGCATGAAAGCCAATATGAGCCCAACAGAGGAAGACCAGATACAATCGATTGCTCCACTTGCAAGAAAGACACTTGAAAAATTTGCAAACCCTAATGATGTTCCTTTGCTGCTGCGTCGGTCACCACCTGTAACGCGTCAACAAGAGATTAAACGGTCGTTGAAATTGCCGGAAGATAGTGGATTTACTGACATGCATTCACCTTCAGAAGCAGAAAAGCAAATGTGGAAGCGCGGTCAGAAGCTGGCGGACGTAGCAACGGCCGAGATTGGCGACCGCGTGGATTCAACCACAAAGTCTTTGAATGTTAAAGAAAAGTCGGTTGTTGCTGGACAAGCTCGTCCAATACTGGCGTTAACCGAGGATGATAAAGAAGACGGCGAAGGCTGCAACAGGGATGGTTTTGATGTAGACAATCATAGTCCGGCTACTCCTGGTTGTGACGAAGAGTCCGAAAGTTTCTCGGATGGTGCAAGCATTGAGAAGGAAATGGAAGGTAGCAACGGGATTCAGCATTCGAGGAATGACGACTTTGTCGAGGAGTATCAGCGTTTGCATCTTCAAAGTCGCGAGCGTGAGCTCAGTCGCCACAGGTCGCTTCTCGAGCAGTTCCAGAGAGAAGAAATTGCTGCAGAGCAAGCTCAGCGGAGCGCAAACGCCAAAACTCAACGGCTTAAGCACAATCGCGAGAGCGCGAAAGCTACAAGCACGGCGAACAAAGTCGGAGCTTCTAAAGCGACCAACGCGATTGCATCGCATCTTGACTTGAAAAAAAGCGGTGCAGCCGCTCACGTAAACCGAAGAGTGCGTGTGAAGACGCGAGACATCAAGGCGATCTCGTTTGCACAGCTTTACGACGACATAGACGACGCTTTAGACGAGGAACAATGCATCAAGGAGGAAAGCAACGAAAGAGACTTACTTGTAAGGGCACAACAAGAACGTGATGCTGCGTTCGAGAAACTGCTGGGGCAGTATCTTGGACTACTCCAGTGCACGCCAGCAGAGGTAGCCCGCAAACTAAAAGTTTCTTTGGAATGACCTTCACTCTGGACTTTTATGTACCATTTAGTGGTGAACTGACTCTTATTTAACAACTAAGTACGCAAGGAGCAACCTGTGCCACCGATATGGATGCGTCCGCATCGGCCGCCCATGACGATGAGATGCTCACACTTACGCTCCATGATGTTGAGGATCCAGAGCGACGCATGCCATTAAAGACGCGTACTGTTGATGAAGCCTCGTTCGAGAGTTTCACGCACGAGAACGCGGCGTCGAGTGAGCATCTGTCCATGCCGCTGACGCTGCCCGCGTCGCCCACACTCCTGCCGCTGGGTTCGTCACCGTCTTCTGCTGCATCTCATCACCGCCAACAGCAGTTGAGTGTCCAACAATACTTTCAGACTGAACACGGCGGCGCAGGGGAGTTCAACGCCGAGATGCAACAGTCTCACGATGACTATCGACGCTTAAGTGACGCAATCAACTTAAACGTACCGGTCGAAACCGGTTCAGGAAGCAGTACAAATGGACGCTTGGTCGGCCAGTCCAATGAGGAACACTTTCCGTCCCCATTGACTTCTCGTCGCAGGAGCAAGAAGAGGAAGCAGGGTGCAAACGTCAGCATTGACTTGCAGACCAAGATTCGCTTGATTGAGGTAGCCGAACAATATCAATACGATCCTAAAAGCTCTAGTCGGAGTAAACAGGACGGCGGTTTACCAAGTCACTGCAAAGAGGTCGTGAACGGAATTCGCTTGGCTGAGCAATTCGGACTTAACAAGAGCACCGTGAGTCGCATACTTAAGCGCAAGGAAATGTTCAAGAAGGCGTACTACAAGGACAATGTCTCGGGCTGCTCCAAGCATATTAACAAAAAATCCAAGTTTGATAAGCTCAATCGGCTTGTTGAGAATTGGTTTGACATGAATCGAGAGAAAAGCGGTACAATCACAGACGCTTTAATCCGTGAAGTCGGCAAGAGATATGCACAGGAGCTTGGCATTGGAGACTTTCGAGGGTCGAACGGCTGGGTGCGCAGTCTACGCAATCGAAAGCAACACGCTGCACGCAATATTGTGTCAAACGAGGAGCAAGAACGCGAAAAGCGGAGAAAAGACCATGAAGCTATTGAACGCATGCGGAGTATTTTTCCAAATGGGGTAAAAGACCTGGCGGGATTTTTTAAGGACTTGTCGACGTTTCTAGAAAAGGATGGCGCTGGCTTGGGTGACTTTTGCGGTGTGGACAGCAACACATGTAGCAGTAACAATGTCACTGCGAGAGATGGTGCCATTGTGCTAGCTGGGACGTCGTATACCGATATGGACGAGAGCATGCCCCGCGAAGATGACGGAGCGGTCGCACAAGAACTTCTTAAGAAGAAAATGGTGGATACCTTACGCACATGGTCTCATGAGCTTATGGCGGCCGAGTTAGCCAAGCTGAAGAAGCGTATGAAGCCACGGCAAGCGGCGATTTTGTAGCGCAGTGATTTAATGATGACATATCAGACGTGCTATAGTGTTATCTATTCTAAAACATACACGACCCAATTGCGGGTGACCCGGGTTCAATTCCCGGACGGGAAGGTGTTAAAGCTTGGAAAAGGTGGGGGTGACGCCCTCCTTCCAGGCGCGAGGGCTAAATGCTCGCGCGCTTCGGGCAGGTACTCTCGGGCATCTGCAGGTCTCTAACGAGTCTCACCCTCGACGCTACGGTCTCCAGCACCGGGCGCCACCTGGGCTCTTACCAAGTCAGATCTACACAAAATAATGGAAGACCCTCACGGCCTCGGTGCTGGCTGCACTGCCCGCCGATCGAGACCCGACGTATGCGGACACCACTCTATGCCGTGGACTAGCCAGACTGAGCCTAGCACGTGCATAACTTGGCAACGCGATAACGTAATACATTACATTACATTACACGACCCAATTCATGCAGTGCGCACACTTAAATATATGTATCGTATCAAAAAAATACCCGGAAACTATCACCGACCCTAGACCGTACTGTATAAGTCTTCTTAAACATCGATACGTCAAGGACTTTTAATCTCGTAAAGATCGCGATGAAGCATATTTATTTTGTTGCCATACTTTTAATCGAAATCTGCTGATACCTGGATAAAGGGGATTGCTCCTGCGACGACAGACGACTCGTTTATGACGTTGAAAGCCTAAAGTGGCCTGCACAGGCTTTATCACATATCGCTTTAAATTAGAAACAGTTCAATCTGCCCTACGAGTCTTGCAAACGCCAAGTACACAACGTACAATTCCGATCTGACATGTTGAAGGCATTGTCAATCTACGGATGTGGTAGGACGTCATAACAAAGCAATTGCTGCTCAAGAAGCAGTTTTTTAAAGCACATGAAACTTCGAAAGGTTGCGATTAAGCATGTAGTCTATCAAATCAAACTAGTCTCTCTCGGACAAATTTTACAGCAAATGGAGTACCTCGTCAAACGTGTGCTAAGACTGGAAAAATCGTTCTTGTACTTTCTGTTGAGCAGCTTGTAGTGCTTTGGAATGCTACTGCGACAAGCCAAGTGTCCGCTAAGCAGCTCGTGAAGATGCACCGGCAAGTCTTGTGCTTTTAGCGCACACAAGCATTCGGCATTTCTCCGTTGATTTCGTCGCACAAGCGACATCCACACCCAAGAGTGTCCTGCATGCACCAAAAAAATACACGTTTCTGAATGTCCACCAACAACGTCAGCTTTCGCACCAAAAGTTGAAGGTGGCGTCGCAGCTTGGCATCATTAACGAGTCTGCTCGAAGAAGCTTCAGCTATAAAAAAGGTATTTTGTCTCAGCTCTTAGGCAAGCTAGGTTGTTGTTACTGACTTGTGACTTGTTGGTCTCAAATCAGAATATTTCTTAGTAGATGAAGGCTTTTAATTCCGCGGAGTTTTTACATTTTTTCTTGAACGATCGAGTCCAACTTTTGGTCTCGAGTGGTTCAAGTTTGAGTATGTTCAAATAGTGCACTTCCTGTTTTCCAATTGAGCAAATGCTTGCGTCCTATACCAAAGCCTTCCGTCCGTGCCTAGATAGTTTTAATTAATAGAGCGACAGCCAATTTGGACGAGAAAGTGCGCAATCTTTTGACCATCAAAAGTCCGATTTAGATCGTGTTATCATAGCCGGGTAGCGTCGCACCTTTTTTAACCCTTTAGACCGCTGCTGAATCAAAGCAATTTCCTTCTAAGGCTTCGCGAGACCCACGTTGTTAGTATTGCACTTAACAAATTATTAAATAAGCTAAAGCACTTCCTTGTTCCTCTAAAAACCATAGCGTTGGTCAAAGCGAAGCGATCCTTATTTTCTTGAGTCTTCGCGGTTCTTATAGCTACTTACAAAGCAGCCGAGCACGTTGTTGCTGGTCCTCATAACCTCGGTAATTCGTCTAGAAAATCTTAATGAGCCTTCTGATATCGTTTGGAATAGCTGTGAACGTTTATTATGTTGGACGGAAAAGTGTTAAGGTTGGAATTTAAATAGTGGTTCACCGCCGTGGCGCTAAATGTACCTTGAGGCCCGACTAGCCACTTCCATAGGCATTTTACTTTCCATGAGGCATAGATCCGACTATTTTATTACGATTAAGTAAGAGTATCGGCAAAGCTTAGTGCAATATACAACGCGCATCCGTTAGCGGCAGCCTTTTTGCTAGAGAGGCCGAAGGTTGGGCATATAAGCGTAGACTAGCTGGCACGTTTCGTTCAGCTTCCGAGTCTAGAAATTCATGAGCTTTGGCTCTCGCACAATTTCCTTTTTTTGTTAAGGCAGAAATGATTAGTAGGCTCACAGTGCTTTCGTAAAATTAGCCATTGTCTGATGGAATACCACTCTTTAGCGTTTCACTTATTTTCAGGTTCGACGTTTGGTAGTAGATTCCTGGGGACCATCTTTAAGTATTTTATATTGATGGATATTTTAAGTTTGGGATCCTTTACAATCTCTTAGCCTTATTGCAACGTTTGCTGCTTGTGAGATTAAACAAGACATATTTGTCTGAAACAAATTATAAAAATACTTTCAATTGAGAGCTTCATTTTTAGCTTTAGCACACTTAAGAGCTCATTAATTTGTGCTTTTCAAGGCCTGAAAGCTTTGATATCTCTGGTAGTAATTCAGTAAAAGCGCTTTTACCGCGACAAAAACGAGTTGAGCTGTCGTTTACTGATAAAATTGTTTTTTTTCTACTAAGCACTAAAGGAATGAATTTGAGTCGCGTCGCGTCTCTATGCAGTAATACGCTACCCAATGTCTTTTTTCAACGTAAGGCGCTATCGTTAGCGTCATCGACAGGAGCAGAGCTTTCTTACCAGTTTCTAGAGAATTTAAGTCGTTGAAATGTCTAGATATCCTCGCCTTGATTCGTTATTTCGGGCACGTGAGTGTCCGGCGTTCTTGATAGAGACGACGTACAAACAACGGGGGTGGAAAGTTGTCTTTCTGAATTCTTGCTGCGCAGGGACTTGCTTTAGGAATTGATCAATTGTTCGTGCTTTTCTAGCTACACTCAACCCAGGCAGCAAGGACAATATGTGCCTCTGTGCTGTCAGACTCTCCGATTGATCCATATTGATCTCAGGATTGTCGTGAGACGTTCGTTTTCCAACTAGTCCAAAGCTGCACTCTTATCGTTGATCTTTTTAAAGGCATCAGTCAAACAATTTTGTTGACCAGAATCGTTTGCTGAAGCGTAAGCTTATTTAGAGTGACAGAGTCTATAAATAAGACGAAAGAAGCTTTCGTAACCTTGTACAATTGTGTGTACGACTAGCAAATGACCCCATTAAGTTCCCTTTAAAAGTTATGGATTTCTATAAGGCTAAGTTACTATGGTGAGCATCAGCCACACTAATTGTAAAGACATAGCTCGTTCCCTTTTTTAACCTTAGAGAAGTCTGTTTGAAGCTAAGCTAAAGAATAAATTTAAAAAGCTGAGCGACTTAACCTTACCTATTAGTTACGTAGTTTAGTGCAATGACGCAAGAGTGGCGATCCTAATGACCACCTTTTCTAAGAAGGAAACGTAATAAGTCTAAGAAACACCGCAAGGCTCTTTGCAGGTGAAAAAAGGTCCGTTTTATGCACGAATCCAAGCTTCTTGTATACAGAACAAGCTTAAAGTGTTGTCTGCGTTTTTTTTACTGTAGGTACCACACTACTACAAGTAGACGGTGCGGGGCAAGATCGGGTGACCACGATAATTTTGGCGGATTGTAGCCGCTAAAAGTCTTTTATCCATACCGAAGAGCTGCTTGCGATGAAGCATGCTCTTGTCTAAATCAGGGCTATTTGATTGGGCTCTTGGCGATCCGTGTCCGACAAAATATTAGCGTCACTACTGACTGCGACATATTCGCTGCATCTTTTGTGAAGAAAGGTCAAACGGCTCTTGCGATAAAAAATCGCAAGGTAGAGTATAATCCACACCAGCCGAATGCTTTGGCTGCTACATTACCTGCTGTCAAGATTATAGCCTTAACTATGTCACAAGTTACGGAAGCCAAATTGATTATTTAGTGTTATGTGCAAGGTGACACTCCATGCGTAGTAGTAGTCTCTCATACCAAAAGCTTTAAATTGGGTAATTCCTTGAAGGATTTCAATATACCTGTCGGTAGTCATCTCAAATTGAAATAAACTTTTAATTTAGTCCATGTGTGGCCCAAGTTGTAGGACTGGGTCGGAACATGAGTGCACACATAGAAATTATGTTAGCAAGTTAATTTGCCATATGCATGGCAAGCTTAAGCTGTTGGCAATTAGTCAGTACGGATTTTGACTTCGGCCTGCCGACGAAAGTAATAAGCAGCACTGATACTGTGATGTCTGTTGATCGATTGAGCAAAGTGGGTCATTTTGCGGCTAATTGACAAAATGGTAATGAAGCAAATTGCCAAAAGAATGCATCAATAAGATTTTTTTAAAGCATGGGCAGCATGGAGAGACTTCTTACATGCCAATAGCAACATGAACGCGTTCTGAAGCCAAGACTGAAATTCTCATTACGGGCTCATCTTGGAAGAGTAGATTGAACATATCTAGCGAATCGTTCATTGGCCTGTTGTACGACAGAATTGATGATTTACGTTACCGAAGACGTGTTGAAGATCGTGTAAGCATGTACAGAAAACTAGTTCCGACTAGCTGTGTTTGCATTTTATGCGCCGCTCATGTCTTAACGGCTACACACCGTTTTACTTTCGAACATAATCCAATCCTCGTGGTTATTTAATCCCACTACAGCGTAATTTTGGCCTTGAAGGGGAAGAAATTGCTGAGCGGCTTGCTCTTCCGCGACACTGCGTAATCAAGTCGCATAGTCTATGTCTTAGCTGTAAGGACGCGTACGAAAAATAACAGCTGAATGCAAATATAATTAAGAAACTGAAAACGAGAGATTGATCAAAACTTGGAGATTGAAAATTGCTATTAGCTTTAATTATATTTCAAGCCAATATTACATTTATAAGGTCGCTACCAAGCGTAGATGATAAACATTTCAAAAAAATGCGCGAGCCGTGGTCCGGACTAAGTGGACGCGACGGGGTCATACGAAGACATAATCGAGGAAGACCGACCAGCCGTAGAGTTAGCTAGCGTATAAGCATCTCTTGCTTATTGAATCCAACAGTTTTTGAGAATGGCATCAAAAATCAAATTAGTCCGTCATAAAAATTTGTTGGATCCCGACGTTATGAGACGAACAAAGTCGCTTAAGTAAAATTTTCTCCCGCTGTCACTTGCAACGCATCACGCGAATAACATTTTGTGTTCGACTTTATGCACTCACATGTTGGCGTATTTGATCGCTTAGACCATGTAAAAACTACTGTTATAACATATGCTTTACACAATATAGTGATATAGAAAAGTACCAAAAATGAGCGGGCGAACGCTAGTCCTGGGAGGCTATCGTCGTCTGTTGCGGGCAAGTCGTCAAGCTTTTCGCGGTGACGCGTATGCGCTACAGCAGGCACGCGTGGCATTGCGTGAAAACATCATGGCCAACCGTCAGGTGAGTGACAAGGAGCACCTAAATGAGCTGATACAGGGCATTAGTGAGGCCGAGAGCATGCTATTACATCACATTGTCCAAGGCCGTGCGAAGCAAGGGGTCGGCGAGGTTGCACCGCGATTCGAGGTACAGCTTACGGACCCACAGATCCATACCATGCGCAAGGACGAGGAAATTACACCGCTGACCGAGAAGTCGACTAGCGAGCCGCTTGTCATGAATTCGGGCAATGTTTGCCAACGTCCTACATAGCCGAGGATCATGCTGTTGTAGTAGTACGCTGTTTAGTTAAGACAGAAAGTAGTAGGTGAATAATACTGCTTTCAACGATAATATGCACATGTATTGCCATTTACATTCAGTCTCCTGGAAGCTACGACACAAACTCAATCAAGCGCATGGTATAAATTCTAGTATACACCTCTATTCCGCGAATCCTCAAGCCCCAAAATCATGCATTAGCTCAAGTATCGTTGATTGCGTCACATTCTCCTTTCCAGCTCGTTTACTTAGCCTCGATGGCTGCAGTACCGCGACTCATTTGGTAAGCGTCGTACAGGTACTTGCCGTTGAGCATGTCCATAAGCGTGCGAACGATCGATTGCTGCTGTTTCTTGCCCTTGCCATTCTTCTTATCTTCGCTATCCTCCGTAAGCGCCGAAACTTCCTGGTCGGTCATGGCCTGAGATAAGCCAATCATCGCTACCAGCAGCGAGAGTAACAGGAGAATATAGCGCAGCGGGCACATCGTGGTCTTTACGGCGTTGGTTGAGAAGGCGTCAATTTAAAACTGGACATTAATTGTGTGCGCCGTAATCCATCCTATCGATGTGTTCATACCTTCCAAAATCAACAGAAACGGTTCATGCATACATACAAAACGTAGGTGTAATTGGTCGTATAAAATAAACCCCCTTATTTAAAATAGACCGAGTGGTCGGGACAGGCCGATTACGCCCAAACTAATGCTTTTACATCTCAGTAAGGATGGTCTCTTTCAATGTATACCGATGGCATGTAAAGTAGTAACTGAAAAGGATGTACCTCTCTGGACTATGCGCAAATTGCTGTCAAAAGTCTACATGAACCACCGGATCGAATGTAGAGTGAGTCATGAATTGCAGCGTACGCTTGGCATGTAGATGTTCTTACTGTACATGCTCATATGGCCCCGATACACATCTGTCAAACCTGGAATTCCGACGGTCTGATTTATGTTCAGTCTTACGTTATATTAAAAAAAAATATCTGCGCATGTAAAATACCGACAGAAAAACTGCCCACATTTAAGTGTTTCGTCGATGAAAATTCTAAGAGGAAGAGGTAAATGGATAACATAGAAGTTGCCATCGCTCGCTTCGTAACATTCGCGAATGCAGAAATATATATCGCTACCTTAACCTCCTACTGCGTCTATAAGCAATGCCTTTTTTCGTCGTCAAAGTCTTTCATCGATAGCTTCGTGGCTACCTCTTGAAATGAATAATTGTCTATTGCTCGCAATCACCAAGAATTCTTTTGTACTTGAATAAAATTGAGCCAGGTCTATGATTTCTGAAACATTAAAATTCCCTCTTTGTACAGAGCCTTCGCGAGCGCCATCTGGTCCTGGGGGTCCTCGTGGGGCATGTCGCCAACGCGGAAATAGTCGGGGTAGCTCTTGAGAACAAATTCGAGGCTTTCCGCATCGTCCAGCTCAAATTCAAGCGGAGAAAGAGCGACTTCGTGGTGCATTCGAGAATTTTCCCGGCAGTGGTAGAGCACAGCTTTCCTGTCTTCGATGACAAGACGTGCAACCCCATGGCGAAGGAGCTTGAGTTGGGTATTGACCGTGATTTTCTGCAACGGACTGTTGTCACTCGTGCAATTCTCTTCTTCATCCTCGAGTGCAGGTGGCAAGCGATCGACGAGAAAGTTCTTGGCCATCTGATCGGACGCAGAGTCCAGCCTTCCCATGGCTTCCCCGAGCACTGTCTTTAGTGCGCCTTTGAGCGTGTCGGCAAATGCCCGTCTCTTTGCGTCTTCCTGACGATCTGAATGCATTACGCCCATGTACTCGAGGTAATCTCGGGGGAGCGAGCGGCGCAATGCCACATTAGTCTCGATAGCACTTGCTATCGCCTGAGGTAGCAGCACCTCTAGAAAATTACCTATAGAATTCTGTTGACCCGTCGAGACTGTTAAGTGCAGCGAGTGTGTGTCCTTGAATGCACGTGCTTGATGAATAAAGCCGCGCGGAAAGTATAGCAGGTCTCCTTGTTCCAGGTCGACTTCCAGCGTGGGTTTGCCGAGTTCTGCTGCCTTAAAGTTGCCACTGGGATACCTTGCCAATAGGTCGCTCTCGGTTAAAGGGTAGTAAACTTTCCACTGCTTGCTTCCTTCCGTCTGCAACAAGAAGGCCTCAATGTCATCAAAATGAGGTGCAAATCCTTGCGTGTTCTTGGGCGTCAAGTAAGCATTCGCACCGGCCATGCATCCCCATTCGTCTTCCAACGTGGCCAGCAGCTTCCAGACAGGATCCGAGTATTTCTGTGGACACAAAAGACGGACGGAGCAGCCTTCGTCAAAGTGTTTCCACACCTCCTTGGCGGTTGCAGGACTTGATGGATTGAGCGTGTGACGAGTGTCATCCACGTACTTGGTCAAGTCTACATCAGTGCCGTATTCGAGCGTATGGGTCTTGAGGATACGGTCAACTTCGAGCTTGCTGAACCAGCCGTTATAGTAGCGGGGAACATGACGCTTAATGGCCAATGGACGCTGCTCCCAGTAATTTGCATAGAAATCCTCGGGAGTTACGGGGTACAGCAGCCATGTGAGCAGCAGCCGAGCTTTCGTGGCGCTGTGAATGTCGGTTCGTGACACGAGGTTGTGTGCATCCGCAACGTCGTTGACGTTTACATTTTGTTCAATGACCAACGGCAAGGAAGAAGACGAAGCGACCTTGCGTTTTTTCGTGGAAGGCTTGGCATTCTTTACCGCCATTCCTTTTGGCGTGATTGGCGTACAGTAACAATACAGTATCGCCTTAATGGAGATATATACCAACAACACTAAAACGATGCTTGTGTAATTTACAACTATCAATAGGTCAATCATACTGTTTTAAAATGTGCTATTTCACATCGTTTATGTATACAAACGTGCTTGTGTATTTAATGGTATCGTGGAATATATTTACCCCAAGTGCCTCTGGCCTCAATGCGCAACGCGGCAGATTCAGCGCAGTTTAAACTTAGATTTGCTGAAATTGCATGCACACATAACATCGCCAACGACAAGGCTCAAAAGCCGGGAAGGCTGAAGCGGAGGAAGAATTGCGCAGCCTCGCTCAAATAGCATGCGAACACGCTCCGAAAAAATGATTTGCGCAAGATTTTGTTGCAGCGATGCTGTCATGGCTAGTTGCTTAAAGGGAGCGTGCGTTCAGGTCACGGACCTTTGTTTAATGCACAAAACTAATTGACTGCTATGTGTTAGATGTCACGAGCTAGTGTTTGACCTCGAAGTTCCAACTATGAGCTATGTCTTGTCGGTACAATCATAGTCGGATGAGACCTACCTAGAAAGTAATTCTACAAGCATGCAAAAAGTGGGTTTAAGATCATAACTGTTTGTCCATTTACTCTTTAATGCTACAGAATGTCTTCGTAACGTTAATAAAGTTGCGTCACACAAAAAAGGTAATACCGATTTGCGTAGCACGAAGACATTCGTGTAGCCCGCTCCAAGTAGATGTTAGCTCTTTGAGTTTTTACGTATAAGAGTATTTTTAAAACATTTTTGTCCAGCAGACATCACCATTGGCTGCTATGAAGATTGCCCGATCATTATATTCCCCCTACGATCGTATTAACAAATCATTCGCATGGATGGCGAGTTTTACAAGAAGTCGAACACGTCTTCGTGGGCAATGAAGTGGTTCAGGTAAGGTTATTAGCTCGAGTTCGCAGATCAAGAAGGACCGATTATTCGGTGGTCACGTCGTCCGCACCTAATGGAAATTGAGGTCTGGTACAAATAATTCCTTAAGGAAAAAACCAAGCTCATAGTGTCCACCCCACTAATGCAAGCACGCTAAACCGTCGAATTACTTTTTTGCTCATGTGCATCTGCTCGCGATTAGCCGAATTGTCCCATGCACTTTAAGCCAATTCTCCAGTAATTGTGCATAGTTAGCCGACATTCACGAATAATTGGCTTAATGATGCACATGAGCACGAGACGCAGTCGATTTCAACTCAGTCACACCTAAGTACTTAATCACGAAAGACTTACAGGCTCGTTTCGGCCCGTATGTAATGATTGATCAAGAGCATTCATCAATTATACAAACACCTCTGGCTTCAACTGTCGATCACCGTAAAATACACGCAGCTTGAATCGCCAATTCGTTGGCTCCACATGAAATTTTCGTGAAGGTTTACTAAGGGCATTTTAGGGAGTTGTTGGCGTCAGTAAGGCAATCTGTTATCATGCCTTTCGAAGCCCATAATGCCATGAATATAGTAGGGACAAAAAATACTTTTCCAAATCGTACTTTGTGACAGCTTCATCAAAGTGCATGTGTAAGTGAAGCCGTACTTTTCTACAAGCTTATTGCGCTGACGACAAATTGTCTGTTGTCAAAGAATAGTCTTCCCATGATAATTGGTCTACAACATTATGCCCCCGTACTACAGACCTCACAAGGGGTTATTGAGTGGGCTCTGCTCAGAAATTCCGAGCTATAATCCTAGCAGCAGAAGTATGTTGTACTCAAAGACGCCAGTTACCATATCGAAAGCGTCTACGACATCAAGACTACGTGATAATGTAGGCTTTTAATTTCCCATACGTTCTTGAAGGACAGACACCCCCTCCACTTCAAATGTTCTTGCAATTGAATAAAGAAACAACGTCGCGGAAATACTATACACATGGCGCTCGACCTCAGTGTTGAAAATCGGGGAGGGCAACAATGTACATAACTAATAGAACTTCGCTTTGAAGTTGCTCTTCAATTGGTGTCTGGTAGAGTCAGTCTGTGAAGTGACGAAGCGATATGCCGACGACCTCAATTTCATTATGAAGATGTGCACTAATTACTGCGAAAGTGACGTTTTTAGCCTTGTCCGACCAATCCTCGACTTTCTATCGCGTAATGGCATCGCTCTAATGCGAGTACATTGCCCGATTCGCGTTCCTTGCAACAGAGTTTGTGACATATCTTGCCCGACAAAAGCTCTGGTCCATCTACCTCTCTTGACTGCGTCTTTGCATGACTTAATACCGACGCTTCCGTGTTCACTTAGTCCGGCACTCCGGTAAAGCATAGGATGTGTTTGCATTATTTTGAAATGTAAGTCCATTCATAAACTCTCTCTTTTTTTTAAAATTATCCGACGAAGGGGGAGCGTGGTTTGGTGCCCGCAGTGACTAGAAACTTAATTAATTTTGTAATACCAGAACTCATGCTTCAGCTTCTGATTTGTCATATCTTGGATTAAAGTCAGCACACTGCATTTTAAATTTAGTTCCCTTATTGTGTACATTTTTTAAGTCGCTAAGCTTTTATGAAAAGTCAGCGACTTCCTTATGCATTGCGAAAAGGCTGTCACCAGCAAATTGAACGATTCTTTTACCTATCAGCACCATATCCACAATTAGTCGGTGTCAGCGAGAACTGGCCAAGGCATACGCGTGGAATGGCACTTATTGTTGAAGAAACAATGGCACTGCTTGATGCAAACTCAACGCGAAAGTAAATAGCAACTAAGCGCTTTGACATAGCCGCTTACACGCTGCTTAGTACTTCTTCAGCGACACAGTTCACCCGAGACCGCCCGTCTGACTGCTGTTAGCTCGTCCATTTTTTTACTAAGTCTTTTTTGTATAGGTCGTGCAAATAGTTTTTTTTTTCAAAAGAAGCTGGCACTCGTACATTTCGATTAGTGACTATGGAAGTATGTCTATGAGCTCTATCCGCACTAACAAATAGTTTCCCTTAAGGACTTATTGTTGGCACCATGTGTCCGAAACACTTATTATACGGTCAGCAAAAGCTACAATGCCAGTGTTTACTGCAAAGCACAATAAGAATGGACACAAATTCTGTGTTGACAGATTGACAGCACAGGCAAGCTTCCCAGCGATGTTGTCGCATTAGGCAAGGTTTTGTGTCAACCCATTTCATGTGTGTGCAGGCCAGGTTATGTAGTAAAAATCACCAAACGTTAAATGGTTACTAGCTTGAAAGCCTAACTTCAGCCGAGATCACCATCAAACACTCTTTTGTGAGCCTAAGAAAAAAGTATCGTTCAAAACACAATTGCTTAGCGTGGTGAGTATGGCAGCTTGTAAATCATCGAGAGCTGAAGAGCCCTTCTGACAAATTTCTTCGACAATTTCTTATGCAAGTCATCAAGCTCATGAGCCCAAAGCCATTGACAAAGATACAAATGTCATTTAGCAATAATTGGATCTGTTACAGATGAGGTCACAAATATACCGCGAGCTCGTAGTCGGGCCATGCGCCAACATGTCAGCAAAAAATTAAACCTGATACCTCAATCATAAGCTTAAGCCCGCATAAAAGTAGATCCCTTGGCCATATTTCACAAAATGTAAGTCGGCTGTGCTGCGGATTATAACGACGCTTGATCTGTAACGATCACAAATCACAAAGAGCCTAACAAGTGAACCATAAATCTGACAAAAGGTTTGCTGCTCTTTATCGTGGAGTTGATATTTCTTTTGGTGTCGATTTTTGAATGCGATCCCCTCTCAATGTAGTACAGTGCCGATGGTAAAATCCAATGCGTCACAGACAACATAAAACGATCGCTGGATGTAGAATGTCCCTGTAACACGTTGTCAATCGCCTTTTGGTGTAGTTCTTTCAGTTCATCGTGTATTACACGAAAGGATTGTGCTTGCAAATGAAGCGTATTGATTGTTAAAGCAACCCAAAGAGCTTCCCGAAGCCATGCCATGTCCTTGTCGACTCCGAGGAATTAAGCAATGAGGCTTGACGCTGCATTTAAGTTAAATACTGGTGCTCTTTTGATACATTAGATTTACTACTTTGTCGTTCGCATAGCGATAAAAGCTAGGTCAATTGTACTAGAGCCTCGGTGGATCTAGGTGTATTAATTATCGGGGGGGGATCACCGAACACAATTCTAAAGTGCGATACCACCAAATGCAGTTTGGATGCAAGGCATGATCTCATCCTAGATAGGACATAGCTGAAAAATTACAATTTCTTGCTTAAAAGTCTCATATTTTGGTTCTAGCAACTCTCCACTCAGTCATGAAATTACTTGCAGAAGCGCTACGAACGCTGGACCAAGTTGGTCAATGTGTTTAGGTAAAAAAATACCAAATAAGATGTAGAAATTACAGCATAGGGCAGGCTGAATAAAATTTAAGGCTCTCGAAAAAGTGGTTGTGTTATAAAATGTGGTAACTAGTATTAATAGATGCGATAAAGAGGCTCGTGAGTGTAAACATTGACCTCATTCCATTTAGCGCATCCCCTCTCACAAATAGCAGGGATAGCGAATTTAAGGTAATATTAAAAGCGCAATGTCTACGAAGCATGCCGGTCGAGATAATTCTCCAGCAAACATCTCCCCTGGACTGATATTGCTTTCGATCTTTTATAAAAGCATTTGATACGTGCTAAACTGCTGCTGAGCCGGAGCAATTTGAAGGATCTATCATGTGGCTTTAGAAAGCGAGAAAACATATTCGGCTCTTTAAGCTATTCCACAAAGTGGTCTTTGGATCTTTTCAAAGAATGTTCCGTATTCAAATCGACCAGCGACGGATGAACGCCCCTTGAAAATTTGAAGCTGCCTTAAGGCTGAGGGAGGTAATGAATTGAAGTGATCACCTTCTCTAGCATGCAGATGATACTAAAGTCAATATACGTCACGCCGCTCAAAAGACAGTCATTAATAAAGGTCTGGTAAATTGACTGGTGCTAACCGATTGACCGAAATGAAGAGGTGAGTCAACCTCGACAAAACTATCGCTTATTATGGTTTCTCGTGTGTGCTTAAAGTAATGCGTTGTGGTCGTTATTGATTACTCCTATTCTATCCCGACTGCAGCTAGCAACCCGATTGCCCGTCTGAATCGATATCTGGGAAGTTCTTTTCTAACGGTGAAACCTCCGTAAGACAACGCTGTAAGATGTGTAGAGACACAAGCTTAGATCTCATGACTAGATAGGAAACTTTCGATCGGTAGATCGCGTTTAGGCTAGAGTAGGAAAATGGCCTTGAATTTGCATCAAAAGATTCAGGCAGATCACTAAGTAGTAAGATACCGAAGGTAGTAGTATATCAATTTTCAATTAACCCCCGACAGGAATGTGCGATCGGGTCGGGCAACCTGATTGTTGCCTGTGTATCATCAATAACTAAAAAAATCAGCTGTAGTGGAATAATTAGCACCTGATTCATCTGGTCATATATGAAGACAAAGTTGACGTGATTATGACCAATTCGTTCTCATAGTAAGGCGTTTTCGGTACGGACATAATTATGAGTTTTGAGCTACTGCTTAGGGACTATGGTACTTCGGTCTTCTGTGATCAAATACATATTGACGCGACTCATTTTCATTCGAAGCCGCTTTACAACTTTTTCTACATCTGTAGACTGAAACAACTTGTTATTGCTTGGCAAAAGTGGCCCACATGGTCTTATGGTAATAAAAAGTGGAGTCATTTAGTATGTGAAGTTGCTAGTGAGCTGCTTTCAGGACGCTTCTGCCCTTTGCCAGCCTGCAATGGTAGTTGAAACCTTCAGTCGTGCGGGAAAATTAGGGATGATTTGTATGCATCTCATCGAAGCGCATCTTTCATTGAGTTAATAGAGTTTGAACTAAGCGCGTTGACATGTTGTCACTCCGACGCATCCATCCGCATATAGACTATTATAACGCTGGTGGAAACTAGTAATCCGAATTCAAGATCGGGTCGTCACCCTAATACTGTATGTGAACAGGTTCTGGATAGGTTTGTGATGTATACATGAATGATAGATGTTTTTCCCCATAGGCGGCCGTGACGACGTCAAAGCACCACTCGAATCCGCAGCAAGTAAACGAATTTATCAGCAAACAGTCTTAGATATATAGAGCGAGGGTCCAACAAGAACATTTTCGGTACTAAATATACAGGTTTGAAATATAGCAGCTCAAAGACGGTTTATGAGTTTATGTCCGTGCAGACAGAGAGCTAATGTAGTCAATTGGTTTGCGCAATCAAAAGCTGACTTAATTGATGGGATGTGAGATATGAAAGTCAAGGGGTGAAAAGATCGGAGACCTATGTTGTGCCTAAGTAAGAATTGATCAAAAAGGATCCTTAGTGACAGTATTCAAAGCCAGCCTCTACATTGTTATTGCAATGCAATTAAGTGATCAGTCGTATCGACCTGACATAAATGTCAGGTTAATGGCCGGATGAACTTCAAGGATACGTACGATTATATCATCTAAGCGACATCTGATCAACTAAGCAGCTACGCACTACGATTCTGATCAACTACGATCGACTTGCTGCTCAAATCATCTACTAAGAAATTCATCGCGTTCTAAATGCTTCAGGATGACCAGTATGTTCTTACAACGAATATTAAATATGTATATAATTGAACAACGAAAGAGCTATCGGTCGTCGTAGAAATGATTTCTCGTTGGACTACACATGTAACGGAAGCTTTAGTGGCATGATATGTCGTAGGTCCACACTACAAGTCTACAATTTTTGAAGTTTATACTTTGTTAGTTGGTGGCTTGGGGTATTGTGTGACTGGGGAAGTGATATGATCGACAGTGTGCTTTAAACCAATAACTTGTGTGTGACATAATCACAAGTCGCGTGACGTATGGAGCTTTAATGAGACGGCAATACTTGGTACTGATGAACCAGCACATGGAATAATGATCATTGCTTCATGCATGCTGATAAAAATAGTGTGGTAGGTAGTGACTGCGTTTTTCGGTAATTTTGAAAGTCCAGTTCACATCTGTAATAATAAAGTTTACATAAAGTCAACCCACCCGAAGGGGGGTCGTCTTTGACTTAATGCTCTTCCTCCTGGTACCAAATTTTAGTGACCTCGTATCCTTGTCGTGTCCTTGCCCACCGAGATTATTGACTTCTCACTTCTTCGATCAGGGCCATTTGCATGGCCGGTAAGTCTGACTTCGGTTTAAAATCTTTAAAAAATCCTTTGATCTCACAGCGTTGTCATTGACCTTAATTTTTTTCGCAAACCTAGTGGGCAGAAAGATGAGCGAGTGGTCGCCAAACTAATTTTTCAAAAGCGGAAGTATTTGTGGATTATTAAAGAGGAAGAATCATATGTCCATATACCTCGCCGCAAAAATGTAAGATGAGCTTTTTTTGCCTTTGCGCTTCTGTGGCGAGCAAATTTATAGCATTTACCACAACAAATCGATGCACCCTTAGTTGCAGGTGCAGCTTAGAGCAGTCGTGTTTGCCAATGCAGCTTTGGCAATAGACGAGGTCACGGAGATACTGGTTTTGATGTTAAAAAGCGAAAGCAAACTTCTTTAATGTTGGCTTGGTCATCGTGAAATGACCCGGCGAATCTACAGCTCACTTTGCTGCCAATTAGATATTTCATGATCGAATCAACTTCACGCGGTAAATAAGGGCGGTGGATAGCTCTTGTCTCTTGTTAATGTTTTGAAGCACTTGTAAAAATAAGCATTTCTTATTGAGGGGACGAAATTGGAGCTTTACTATTTTAGATTCAGCACGGTATGCAAAAGCAGTATAAGTAAGAATAAATACTCAAACAAAAACGACACTTTATTCTGTACATATAATGATAAAGAGCTTTCCATCAGCGCTCTAATAAAACAAAATAGCGGCCATCGAAAAACTCGGTTGGGGAAGAAGCCACAGACCGTTCAAGAAAGCAAGATTGTTTGCAGGAGCTCGATCTCGTCATCACTCCACACTTCTTCGTGACCCACGCCTGACACGAGTGGCGTGTACATAAAGCTTTCGTCAAACTCTTCATCGCTCAAGATTGGCATGTCAAGATCGCCACCGATGGTCAAGAACATATTTGACGTAAAGTCGTCAATGCCCGTTGGCGACAATTCGTCATCGTCCAATGCAAATCCTCGTTTCTTATTAACACCCTCGACACCACTGTGCTGTGGCTGAACAGACAACACCAGCGACGGTGTAAGTTCGCGGTGGCCGCTAGACATGAAAACCGGGGATGGTACTTGAATTGGGGGAGCAAGTCCTACGCGTTGATTGGCAACCGAAGTCATTAGCGCCAAATCGTTCGAGGTGGCTGTGAGCAAGTGCAGAGGGGAATGGTGCGGGGACGGGAGGCTCATGGTCTTTTGCTGTTGGTGCTCATAGTAGAGTCGTTGCGCCACTGCCATCGACACTTGCTTTTTCAACACCGCGCGCCGCTGCGATCGCTCGCGGCGACGCACCGCGTGCACCGTCTGGTACTTGCGATCACTGCGACGTTGGATCAAGTTTTGTTTGAGGCGATGCTCTTCACAGAGCGAATGCGCTTCCCCGTTGCGTTTTACGGTTCGTTCGTTGAAACATTTGCCCGTCTTGTATTGGCACTTGCCATACTGAAAGTTCTTCATGAGTCGTCCACCGTCACTATGTATTGCGTTGATAAAGTCCGCCTCACTGTCGTAATCGCTGACGCTTTGATACGACTGATTGTACAGCGTTAGCGATGCCGCAGTAGATTTGGCCTTGATGGTTTTCATCCTTTCGATCAAGTGAGGTCGAGGCAGTGAAAGTGGAAGTGAGGTCGGTCGAATCGGATGAGTAGAGACCCGAGTGCAAAAGCGGGTGGTCTCGTCTGCTGTTGTTGACTCTTCACTCGCTGGCAGATGCTCAGCGGTGAGAATTGCAAACTGAAGGGCAGCTGGTTGCGTGATTGCCGCACGCTATTGCCACGAGAGTGAACCACCTGACGCTGGCAGAGAGACCAGTGCCATGTGCGATTTTCGAGCCACGTGAATAGAACGAGCCTCGATCCTCTTTACTACTGATTAGAGAGCGCCATACAAATAGCGAGTCAAGCCAGTATTACGGGAATGGCGGCCTATAATAAATCCAAGCTATATTTGCACCGCCCTCAGCCCTCGCTGGCTACAGACGCGTTAGAGCGTTGGGGCTGCGTGCCATTTATCGCAGCGTTTTTTTTTTTCAAGCAAGGTGAAAAGGTTCGATGCCATAAGCTACCAAATCTTCTGCAGAGGACGAGACAGGTATTAATAATTGCGACTTGTGTACAGCTGAAACGATAGTACCCCAAGAGGCGCCAAAAAGGCAAATAGGTAGTGAATAGCCTCTGTCGTTTGTTGGTGAGGGCTTGTAATGGCCGCATCATCCTCGTCTTTTTGGTGCTCGAGTTCTTCCCGCTTGCGTTATTTAAATAAAACGGACCTTATAGATCCTGGAATTTGCTAAAGGCACTCAAAGAGCGCTTACATTGATCCGTGTCAAGCGGACGGTGTCTATGAGCTGTCCATATTTGCCTTATTTTTTAATGAAAAAGGTCATAATTAGCTGACGCTTTATATGTGTTGTGGGGCTCTTAATATCATGATCATTTCGCTTCTTTTGCAGCGCGTAGTAAACGAGACACGAGGTGTTGCACTTCTGTGCTCTCTAAAGTCATCGTACGTGGTGACAACTAGTGCCAGTATCCTTCCACTCGTGAATACGATGCAAACTGAGCTCAGAAATACGTCAAATGCGTGGTACCGACTTGCCCGTTTGCCGTCGGATAGCATAAAGCCTCTCACGTGCGGATACACTTTAGAAAGACAAAGACGTGACAGCATTAAAAGACGGACATTCATGCGCGAGACGAACAACGCTAAAGCAGCACGTTCATAGATGTTTGCGCTGACAATTATTTGCTGGGTTTTGAAGGACCCAAATCACTCACAACTGAAACAAATGGCGACATGGCTACAGCAGGTGTGCTACAATTTACGTTTTGTGGAATTTTCGGCATAGGAGAACAGAGCGTCTTTTGTCCGACGTTTCTTCTTGCCATGGGGAAATAACACATGGGGTTTCCGCTCGGATGGTATCGATACCTCAAGCTTATCGACAAATGGACGCCACCAGCAGGAAGTTATCTGCTGCCACAGGCGGCGCTTAAGAGCGCAATTCTGCGATTGTCTAACAAACAAGGTTTGCCGAGCCAGCAACGTATAGTACAATCGCTGAGCAGCCAGCCGATCGTGTGTTTTGTCAAGTAATCCGCTTTGAAGGATTTGCTCGCGTGCTATCGTCAAATGAACACGTGAGCTTTTGGGACTTTTCAGTTGCGTCACGGACGAGCATTTAGCCGCTCAAACACTTACATTTAGATAATCATCAGTTGTACGACATGTACGCTTTGAATTGTCGCAACTAAGAGACTTGTGGAAACGACGAGGTGGACAAAATGTCCTCGCGTGCTAAAAGGCGGCAGCATTGTCGAGATTGTAACGTTGAACACGTGAGGGACATAACGGCTCTGCACAAAGTCGTTTTACCTACACAAGAACGCCACTATTGTCCTTTTTGGCGTGCGTAAATCTGAAGTTGTTTACATAAATTATGGGCATCACATACACTATTTACACTTATATTTAAGACAACATTCACTATTCCTAGCTTGGAAAAGGTTGGGGTGACGCCCTCCTTCCAAGCGCGGGGGCTAAATGCTCGCGCGCTTTGGACAGGTGCTCTCGGGCATCTGCAGGTCTCTAACGAGTCTCACCCTCGACGCGACGGTCTCCAGCACCAGGGCGCCACCTGGGCAAGTCAGAGCTAAACAAATTAATGGAAGACCCTCACGACCTCGGTGCTGGCTGCACTGCCCGCCGAACGAGACCCGACGTATGCGGACACCACTTTATGCCGTGGACTAGCCAGACTGAGCCTAGCACGTGCATAAATTGGCAACGCGATAACGTAATACATTACATTTACATTCACTATTCCTCTCGCGTTTTTGCATGATCTACATTTAGGACCATTGTCATCACAATCCTACGGAAGTGGTACTCTCCATGACGTTCAAGCTCTTTGCGATTATTGTTTACAGCTTCACGAAGGTAGAGCGCGTGTTTCGGATCCTTCAGATCATGCATTTAACCGTTTATGGTCGTTGGTTTCCTTCTGGCATGTATCTCATTTATGTGTTGGTAGTTAACACCTGACTTTTTTATACCGTCTAAGCATTATACTAGCCAGCTTTAAATCGATCTAACTTTCGTTCCACGCAGACAGTAACATTACTCGAATTTGGGGCACCTTAAATACGACGCATTACACTCTAAATAGCGACGACCAACACCAAATATCGTCCTTACGCAATTGAGAGTGCAAAAGCAAAATCTATCACACTGACGTGTATGTACAAGAGAGAGCTTTGATAACGCTGCAGACAAGATCTAAGTGGTGCAGATAACATTGAATCCGCTACATAAGCCGAGCATTTATGCTGCCCATCAAATTGAAGCCATTGAAATGGTAATCTTTAAGATTGCTAAGATATCCGCCATAAAGAATAATAGTACTAATCAAGCAACCCTGTCCTGATTGGAAGACAATCCTACCCTACGTGGAACACTTAGATATCTCAAAGGATCCAGGATGGATCGACGAAATTTCCTCATCTGTTGACAATGCAGTTGCGCAGCTCAAATTTTGTTGCGTTTTATACGTCAATGGATGCGGCTGCATTTTCGACTTTACCGATGCTAGATGGCTAAAACGCGACTTTCGTGTTCTACAAGCAGAATTAATGTTCCAGGCCATGAGAGGCTAAGTGTGTGTTAGGGCCTATTGTGATATCAAGCCGGTAAATTGAAGTATCCGTTCCATTAGTGATAAAATTCGAAGCTAACCCTTCTCATATCAAAAAGAAAGCTGGCGCCATTATCTCAGACAACTATGTGTGTGGAATATTAAAACCCTCAGCTATCTTTTCAAGACGGCATATAGCGTGAGCGGACTCCGAGAGAGTAAACGCTGCCGCAGATTGGCATACGCCGCTTTCTCAAAAAGTTCTGAGGAAGTGGTTGGTAAACGTCTATTTGCATAAGTACATTGCTAGCTTGCAGGTCTCGCAAAGACTTTCTCCCTAAAAATGCAAGGCTGGGAATGCCAGCAATAGAAACAACCCAATATAACTAAAGTAAAAGTGCCGACGAGCAACCGTTGTAGTGCTAGCGGATAAATTAAAGCAGTCAGCGTCGTTAGCGATGACCGGACTATACTACTAGTTGAGCATTACTGCAATATGTCAAGGACCTTCATAAGCGAGTTATTTCGTTCAACACCATGCAAGCAATGACTGTCGAGCAGTATTACTGAGTTCATGACTAATATTGACTATGCAATATTTAGTTTCGAGTGCATCTTTTCGATTTTAAGCCGTGTGCTCTCTACAAACTGGAATTTTCTGAGGACGCTGGTAAATTTGCCAATATTTTCCGAAAGAATCGTGGCATTCTTGGCAAAAGTTAAGCTTTGTATGGTTGCGACGCAGGCCATGTCAAAGTTTGGTAGAGCTTGAAACGTTTTCGACAAGTGGAATTATCACACGAACAAACAGCAGCCAATCTTGAGCACTTAGTGCTACATCTCATCACAGAAAAAGATCCTAAGGTCGAGTGGTCAATGCCCCGATCGCGCCCGCAGTTTTGTCGCTATGAGTGGGCAGACAGCCTCCTCAACTATACGATGGAATCTGCAAATCCAGTCAAAGTCGCTGCTTCTGAAGAACAAAGACCTGACAAATTGTATAATCTAAATGGTACATTCAGCCCCAACAAGCGGTCAATTAGGGTCGAGAGAAACTTACCAATATTGCATCAAGTATTTTGGTCCTCACATCTTTCCTTCACATGTTTGTATAGATATTCAAATTCTTGAATAGGTATTCAAGTGCGGAAACATGTGAGGTATCGAGCCCGCGGTCGAGTTTTTTATAAAGCCTACTGGTACTTCACATGTTTCCAGACTTAAATACCTTTTCAAGTGTGGAAACAAGTGAGGTGTCAAGCCTGCGGTCGTATTCTTTATAAAACCTACTGGTACCGGAAAGATGTTGAGAGTCCATAAACCTCGTATTTAACATATAATTTGCCAAACACTGACGGCAATGGCATAATAATGTTGACGTTTGGCGTTTGAGCAAGATAATGCTTTGCCATTAGCTCAAATTACGTGACGGCCAAGTTTTTTTACATGTCGACTCGATGTTCTTGTTTTTTAGACAGAAGTCTCGCGGGCGGACTCGAAGTCTCTCATGTCTTTGCCAATGCAGGGCCATGTACTATATACCCGTTTTCTGATGAGTTTGGCGGTTACATTTTGGTGAAGCTCAGCCGGAAGATAAATCGTGCGTAAAAATAACAACAAACTCGTTAGCTTACAAATCGAAAGTCCTAGAAATGATGTTGACACACCTAGCAGTCAACAAAACATTTGAATGGTCGTTCGATCCTTATGCCTTTAATTTTTATGTGAGCGCTTTAGCGCCTTCAGGACTTTTTAATGCGTCTCCTTGACACTCGATCTTGCTGGCAAGGCGAGTACGAGTCACCAGAATGAAATTATGTAGAATCGAGAAACAGCACGGCAAAGACCCCCACATCCGCGACCATGCATCCGTTGATGAAAAGAGAATCGTTATGGTAGATTTGAAGCTGGCCTAGCAATTGGCAAGTAAGCCGTGTTGCACAAACTAGTTCACAATTTGTAGCGCATGTTTTAGGTGCAGTTCAGTGGCTCATAAATATACCGCGCTAGGTAGTAGTACCCCGCCTGAAGAGATCCGACGAGTTGCCATCAAAGCATTTACATCTCATTGAAGCATTTCCGTTCTACCAAGCAGGTCAACAGAATTGATCCCTCAGCGGCATCGGAAGCAGGTATATCCTTATATATTAACGTGGGATAATATACCGCAATTTGGCTAGATATCCGGCCTTGGATGCTGATGCGCTGGAGATGTAACGAGGGCGGGGAAATGCGCAAAGACGTACCAATGACATATTTCATCGAGCCGGGAAAAAGGATTGCCCAAAGATAGTCAGCGCAAGATCCAAGAGGTGCTTGCTGTGAGTTTTTCGAAGTTACAGCAATCACGGCCTTGGCTTAAGTGGGATTCGATCTGATGATAATTTTATACCGTGACGACAGCGCAGGACAAGCGACCGATAATGCCGAAGCAAGCGTATAGGGTAAAAACATGCCAAATCATTACAGTCTGGCAGGAAACCTGGGTATGTTTCCGCGAGCACCCTTGATTAAGCGACGTGGTCTGATTGAGTACTAGCTTGATGAAGATATGGTCCAGTCATCCATCATCATTGTGAACATACGAGTGTATATTTGTTGACTTCTGTCATCTCATCGTAAAATGATGTTGAGGTGATCGACCGAGAGTTTTATTCGCTCGTCCACTGCATTTTTGGCATCTTTATGAGCCTCGAAGACCAAGTTCTGTCATTCGTCGATAGCCGCCGTGCAGCCTCGATACACTCAGCCACATTATGTCAGAAGATAGATGATCCGCAGAAAGTCTGATATCTCACACTAACCGCCACTTCAATAGCTTGAACAAGACTCAGTGTCGTCATGTGCTAGCATTTCTTTTTCATAGGTGTTCTTTAGGTAGCAATTGTCACTCGATCTTTTGAACGCGGACTTCAATAAAAGAACCCAATGTCACAACAGTCAGACCGAGAGACATTTCAGACGGGACAATGAAGTTTGTACCAAAAATCGCGTCTTAATCGGCCATTTCACCTACTCAGACATCGGAGATATGCTGAAGGGCTTCAGCCAACTAGAGTACGCCTAATTGTCATATCTTTATTACATTCGATACTAATGAACCCCTAACTTTTTCTTCTGTATGCAGAATGTCTTGCATCACAAAGATGGCACCAAAAAAATATTTCGGGACTAGCTCCCAAAAGTAAGTCTGCTTTTTGATTGATTATCTTTTCTACGGTCTTGGCTTGCCTTGATCCCTTTCTTAGTATCTAGATAATTCTCTTGGAAACGCTACAGGCGTATTGATTTGAGCAAAATTATCAGAACTTTGCAGGATTGCGACACAAACGCTATGGCTTTTATGATAAACACATGCACCATCGATTAGCTTTTTTTGCCCGATAAACTCTATCGTACTACGAAATTTGAAATCGTTGTGCTTATCCTGGCTTTTGGTCGGGCGCCCCCCCATTTGATTTTTTTAGCACTTTAAGAACTAGTGCAGTAACGAGTTAAGAAATTACTATCTGACATTTGCCGGCGTCATGGGTAATCCACACTATGGTATTCAAAAATGGCATCAATTGGGCGAGTAATCAGCGCTAAAATTTTGATCGCTTTTTGCTGTGTAAATAGAGCCGGCACGAGCAACCGTGCGAATACTGCTGGGATGTATACAATTATTTAATTGTCAGAGCGTTTGGTCAGGACGCCGAGGAATCTTGTGTATACCTTTTAGTTTTAGATTGCACCCCCATTATACCAGCAGATATTGATAAACGTCTTTTTAAGGTCCAAAGATTAGCGATGGAGCAGAGCGATATGAATCAAAGGATGTCTCTGAGGATAAAGAGCCTAGCAATGGTATAGCTCTGACGATTCTCGCTCGACCTTCATACTTTGACGATACCTAAAAATTGGATTCTTAGTGCAAAGAGTGGATTAGCCGAAGGATGTATGTGATCTGTGGCCCTGTCTTAAGGAGTTATCGGGAATGTTACAAACTATTCGACTTAAAACACCGCGTGTTGGCTGTTGGACTAAACATTACTTATAATATTTGAAGACGGCCATCCGCCTGTTTTCTGTGAGCGTTGTGATCAATCAACGTCCATCATGAAGGATACACCACCGTAGTAAATCCATTAAAACCTTGCAAAGCATGCGTCGTCTACATGAGGTCAATAAATAGCCAAAGCATTCAATTAGAGTGGCAATTTTGTTCGTGCTCACGTAGAGTTCGGCATACGGAAACATAAGATTGCGATTGCTTCATTTCCACGAAACTTTATTTCACCTTGGCTGCTTGTCATCGCGTTCTATGCAAGTTACTGGGCGATTTTGGCTGCGTCGATATAATATCAAGCTATAACTTATTTCAATCACGTCTACCGGTCATATACTGCTATTGAGCAATTTAGGATGGAGAATTAGAATCGTACCAAAGAAGGAAGTTAATCAGACTCAATGCGAATTTAGCTTGGGTGCATACAAATCTTGCGAGCGACTTTGAGGTTGACGGCGGGCTGATATTTTTCTAGCCTTCACAAGAGGAAGGTGATAGCGAGCTTGATTTAACCATAAAATATGTGGCAACCAAGACATGGAGCAATCCATTCTGTATTGCCATGCCGTCCTAAAGGGTGGAGACTTGGGAGCCGTGCGGATATATTGGCGTGCCAGGGCGCATTCTGGGATCGCTAAGCGGCAGGCATAGTATTGTGTAGATTGTTGAGATGAAATTCCGATAATAATCACAGTGCCTTTATCTTCGGTAAAGGCGTAAAAAAGGGAAAAGTTTTACAAGTTACTGGTGGAGCTGAATACGAGACGATCGCGCGATCCTATTGCAAGGTTGTATTCTATATTATCAAAATCAGTCCAAGATGAGACACCACGACCGTATATTCCAGAAGACAAAAAATCGCGTCAGACCAGGTGTCTACTGAAAATCACTCTCGATGCTCTCCGAGGCGAAGTGGTGACGGCTCTTCCGCATAATTTAATTTCTTTTTCTGATAAACAAATTCGGGGCTTTGCGAGACCCACATTTACGAGCAGAAAAATACGGACAAAAATGAAAAGAGGACTAGTAAGCTTTTGAGGTATTCAGCTGCGCTATAATTATGTCAAAACTAGCCCAACCTTTTCTGCCAATCGCAGCTCCAAAGAGTGAAATCCAAGTCCAGGATACGTCAAATTTTTCTTTTACTCATAGTCCGAGAGCGGTGGGCAGCTGCACACGAGGTGCCTGTCTCCATGGACATTGTTGACGCGGCTTACAGTCGGCCAGTACGTTTTATTCTTTCCACGTTGTTGCCACGGCGCTGGGAAGGCTGCTTGTTCGCGTGAATACTTGCGGTCCCACCCAGTAGCCGTGACTTGGTCTACCGTGTGGGGAGCGTGTTTTAGAGGGGAATCCTCGACAGCCATCGCACCCGTAGCGACGTCTTCAATCTCGTGACGAATGATGGTCAAGGCGTCACAAAAGCGGTCCATTTCCGCTTTACTTTCACTCTCTGTAGGTTCAATCATCAGCGTGCCGGGGACGGGCCACGACATGGTCGGACTGTGGAAGCCAAAGTCCTGGAGACGCTTCGCGACGTCCTCTTCGACAATGCCCAAGTCCTTGAACGGGCGCATGTCAATGATAAACTCGTGCGCACACGTGCCATTGGCACTGCGGTAGACGACTGCATAGTGACTCTCGAGTTTCTTGGCCATGTAATTTGCGTTCAAAATAGCCGTAGACGTCGCTTGTTTTAACCCGGCTTCACCCAGCATATTAATGTACATCCACGGAATTGGCAAGATACCAGCGCTCCCAAAAGGCGATCCACTCACGGCCGAGGTCGTCTTCTTCACCGTGTGGTTACCCTCACCACCCGTCGGCATCACGGCGTGACCTGGCAGAAACGGGGCCAAGTGCGCAGCGACGCCGATAGAGCCGACGCCCGGACCACCACCACCGTGAGGGATGCAGAAGGTTTTGTGCAGGTTTAAATGGCACACGTCGGCACCAATGCCTCCAGGGTTGCACAGAGCCACTTGCGCATTCATGTTCGCGCCGTCCATGTAGACTTGGGCTCCGTGTGAGTGAACGAGCTCCACCATCTCCTTGATACCGGGCTCAAACACTCCAAAGGTCGAAGGGTACGTGATCATAAACGCGCTTAGATTCGCCGAGTGTGCAGCGGCTTTAGCAGCTAGGTCTTTCCGATCCACGTGGCCATTCTCGTCCGACTTGATGACCACAACCTTCATCCCTGCCATTACAGCACTAGCTGGGTTCGTACCGTGTGCCGACACGGGAATGAGGCATACGTCTCGGTGGCCTTGACCCAGCGAGCGCTGGTAATTGCGGATCGTCAAGAGACCGGCGTACTCGCCCTGAGCACCGCTCTGTGGCTGCGTAGACACGGCACTAAAGCCCGTAATGACGGCAAGCGAGTGATTCAGCGATTCGATGAGCTCACGGTACCCAGCACTTTGATCCTCGGGTACAAATGGGTGCACGTGCGTAAATTCTGGCCATGAAATGGGCGCCAGCTCGGACACGGCATTGAGCTTCATCGTGCAGCTCCCCAACGAAATCATAGAGCGATTAAGCGCCAAATCCTTATCCTCTAATTGTTTAAGGTAACGTGTAAGTGCCGTCTCGGACCGGTACTTGTGAAAGACATTGTGATCCAGATACGAACTCGTACGTTGTAAACCTTCTGGAATGCTCTGCTCCTGGATCTCCTTGGCACGAGCACCCAGCGTTTCACGCAAGTCCTTGGCCACGTCCGTCTCCGAGGCACCGAATGCCAGTAGCAACGTTTTTAGATCCGTCAAATCAACACTCTCACCGATCGAAACCCCGACGCGGGTGTCGTCAATCACACGAACGTTCACACCACGTTTCGTCGCTTCCGCCGCCACGTCCGTCGCCAACTGATTCGCGTGGGCCACGTCAACCTCCAAGGTGTCAAAGAATGTGTCGTGGAGAACTTTACACTTGGGTGCAAACTTCTCGAGGCCCGCTACGAGTGTCGCCGCATACAGATTCACTCGCAATGCAATGCGTTTTAACCCCACTGGCCCGTGGTAGATGGCGTAAGCAGCCGCCATGTTCGCCAAGAGCGCCTGTGCCGTACAAATGTTACTCGTCGCCTTGTCGCGACGAATGTGCTGCTCGCGAGTCTGCATGGCCATACGGACAGCTGGTTCACCCCGCGAATCGACCGAGACACCAATGATGCGACCCGGGAGTTTGCGATAGTATTGCTTGGTCGTAGCCAAGAAGGCAGCGTGTGGCCCACCGTACATCATTGGAACCCCAAAGCGCTGGGCCGAACCAAGAGCAATGTCAGCGCCCCACTCACCAGGAGGTGTGAGGTACGTGAGACTTAATAAATCCGTTGCAACAGCTACAAGAAATTTCGCCTTGTGTGCGTCATTGACAAAGGCGCGGTAATCGTTCACCGCCCCGAAGGTCGTTGGGTACTGCAGCAATACGCCACTGTACCCCTCATCCTTGAAATCCAGATCAGTCCTTGGATTTCCTACCACTAACTCAATGCCAACGTTCTCAGCGCGTGTTTGCATCATCCCAATCGTTTGGGGATGAGCGTCTCGATCGACGAAAAATTTCGCTCGTTTGCCCATAAAGTTGCTGTGGGCTAACGCCATGGCTTCAGCAGCCGCAGTGGCTTCGTCCAGTAGCGATGCGTTGGCGAACTCGAGTCCAGTCAAATCTGAGATCATGGTTTGAAAGTTCAAGAGCATCTCAAGACGACCTTGAGACACCTCGGCCTGGTACGGCGTGTAACTCGTGTACCATCCTGGATTCTCGAGAAGGTGACGCACGATGGGTGCAGGCGTGAGAGTGTCGTGAAAGCCCATCCCAATGAAAGACTTGAGTGTCTGGTTCTTGGCTGCCAGCTTTTTCAGCTTGGCTAATGCTTCGCTCTCGCTAAGCGGTGGTGGTAGATCGAGTGGCTGATTGAGACGAATTTCGGCTGGCACCGTAGCGGCGACAAGATCCTCGACGGTATCAAAGCCGATAGTGGCCAGCATGGACTTGCGGTCCTTGTCAGATGACACGCCCAAGTGACGGGGGAGGAATGCGTCCGTAGGTGCGTAGGCGCTTGACGTGGCGATAGTGCGAGCGATCACGCCTTGCGCCATTGTCACGCGACGCACGGAGAGGATGCGCGGAATCAACATTCTCGTTGAGAGACGTTCGGACGATCGCGCGAATCCGCAAGTGTGAAGCTAGTCAATCGCCTCACTGACCATTCGAACCCATGGATGGCACACTAAATGCCATTGTTATTCTTATTGAAAGGTCTGTCTTTATTCGCTTAATAGATTCGGTATTCCATGTAAAGTGAGTGGCTTACAGAGGTGCGAAGACAAGCGTGGGGTTTGACTGAAAGAGCAATTCTTTTACGGCCACGTAGTCAAAGCTGCTCGACAAGAGATTCAATAGCACGCGTGCAAGACTTTTTGTAAACTTTGGCTCGCGTTTCGTGTCGCGTTTGCGCCCATCGCGTCGAACTTTGCCTTCCCAGCCATTTTCACCGCCTAATGTACGCCATTTACTTTCTGCTAATATTAAAGGTTGGTACTGTTTACCGCCAGTTGCTGGATCAGCAATCGTTGTGAGAAATGCAGACAGCTGTTTATAACTCTTGAGTGGCTACAAAAGGCCAAAAGTCAATGCTTGGCACAGTCTAAATTATCAAAATTACTGCCAAGAACGTACCCGAAACCAGAAAATCAGACCAGCTTCTTCCTTGAGTGTTAACATTTCAAGAAAGTCTTGCTCGAAGCACATATACCGGTAATCAAATTGTTGATTCTGTAAATGACTGTGTTTGTCGAAAACCCTTCAGAGATAGATAAAAATTGAGACCTGATGTTTCGTTCATAAGCAAAGATACGCACCACCTTCGCTCCGTGTCGAAAATGCACAGGGCCGACTCGAGCACGTCGCGAGGTACGAGTTGATACGTGCGTTCGAGTTCGGTAATGGATAAAAAGACTGTGCGATTAATGCATGGAGCAATTGGCCAATTTGCGAATGATGGCGGACGCTCGACTGGATTCTCACTGGGTGTCACGTAATTTAGTTTTTTTGGGCGGTGTTGATTCAAGGAATCATGTTCACTTGCGATTGACTGTACTCGCTCTGTTTCCTCCTTTCTGGTAGCTTGTTGTAGCCGAACCATTCGACTTTCCTTCAGCAAAATTGTGTGCAATTGCTGCATCTAAAGTATTTGCGTTAAAAGTGAAGGAATGACAAAAAAGGGTACGCTTTACTTACTAATTGCTCAGGTTGTAAGTTGGGCTCGTACGCATTGCGTGCTTTTAGCTCAACACGCAACTCGCTCGTCGACATAGCCCATGGATCACAAATCTTACCCAACGACGCAAAGCGTAGATAAATTGTGTCGTTGTTTAGTAAATCTAACAGGTGATACAATATTGGCTCGAGTCCCAAAAAAGTGGCAAAATGACGAGACGCGACTTACAAAGACTGTCCAGCGTTCCGTCCAGGCGTACTGTTCGACCTTTGAAGGTGAAAAAGTGATCGGAGAGCGGAAAGTCGGCGAGTTTATGCTTGGAGATGACCCATTGCTCCACGATGAAACGTTGCAAGTCTTTCATCGTGGCCAAAGAGCTCACAATAGCTGAAAATTTCTCCTGCCTGAACACCAATGTGTTCGTGTAGACATTTGTATCACTGGTAGATCCAGCACTGCATTCATTTGGTATAATTTGGCACGTAGCCACGAAAACTTTCAAGTTGGCTAATTCAGCCATTGCTTTTACAGCTAACAAAAATACCAAGTTGAAAATCCAAAACGGCGCCTACTTATATTTCGCCCTGACTATTTGAAGCTTAAAATAACAAGCAAAAAAATGATACCAAATTCCTAGTTAAGCCAGATGCAACGAATGGTGACGGAGATGACAAGGACAAATATGAAGACAAACACGTCGTCTAGTGACTTGCGGCCTTGCACCAGAAATTCTATGGACCAATTGAAAAAGTGAGCTTTTTGTTACATCCATGACCTTTGCACAAAACGCACCTTTTAGTACTGGTTGATTCGAGAGCATCATATTTGCCAAAAGGCCCAACTTTCCTTCGTCCGAGCTCTTTACATCCGGCAAATCTAGTGTCGTATGTATCGCCTTCATACTTACCGAGAGCAACAGTCTCAACACCAGTACACAAAGCACAATGGGCGGGTGAGCCATTAATGACGTGACAAAGAATTGAAAATCCGCCACATCCGGCAGCCATCCGGAACTACTCTTCGGCTTGCTCATTGCTTCCATTTCCAAGTGATGTGATACGAATTGCTCAAGTTGCTGCCTCATCTCTGGCCCCACGTGCTCGCGCTCAAAGCGTTGTCGAATGGAATCAATCGACGCGCCTTTGGTGATCAGGTCTTGATAGCTCACAAACAATTCGTCTTCAGCAGCCAAACTCGCTGCAATGGATCGCAAGTCCATACACATCGCCGTGTAGATCGCGGCCGTCACAATAAGCATTATTACTATCCTTTCCTCTAGTAAACGAAGTTTAAACGCCGTCAAGTGACGACTTGACGTCGATTTAGTGGTAGCAGAGGTGTCATCCAAAGTGTTCGGTAGCTGCTGAGGCAATTTCTGATCCTTGAGCGTCACCTCACCAACTGGTGGCTGGACGTGCAGCATTTCCTTTACCAACTGTTCGTTCCGACGGCGTCTTGAAGCTGCTTCCCGTCGGCGCTGCGCTGGGTCAATGCGAGGTGGCATTTTTAGCTCTGCTGGTTGATCGGCGAGCTCGGAGCCGGATGAGCCGGATGCTAACAACTCGTCCACGCCCTCGTCTAGACGTTGCTCCTCTGTAAGGTGATGAGCTTGTGGTACTTCTAGCGACATTGTGTGGCCTTTGAGCATGTTGAGACGACTTTCGCCGCTCTGCAGTACGCGGGCGCGGCGAGCAGCTCGCTTATCAGCTGCAGTTTGTACCTGAGTCATACTTGCGAAAAAAAGTGTTAGATTGCAGAAATTTTCTTACGAAGCAAAAGAGAATTGGCTCGCAGAATCAATTGGTAGATTTTCGCGCCAATTTGTCGGACTTACAAATAATAAAGCGAATGGCTTGGATTAAGACATTGTAGCCAATGGAATTAGTGACCTACTTTAATCCAGGTCTTATGGGTTAAGCGAAGAATTACAGGTTTGCAATTCAGAAAACTGTTGCGATTAAAAGTAAACAAATGCTTACTTAAGCTTGGAAAAGGTTGGGGTGACGCCCTCCTTCCAAGCGCGGGGGCTAAATGCTCGCGCGCTTAGGGCAGGTGCTCTCGGGCATCTGCAGGTCTCTAACGAGTCTCACCCTCGACGCGACGGTCTCCAGCACCGGGCGCCACCTGGGCTCTTACCAAGTCAGAGATAAACAAACTAATGGAAGACCCTCAAGACCTCGGTGCTGGCTGCGCTGCCCGCCGAACGAGACCCAACGTATGCGGACACCACTCTATGCCGTGGACTAGCCAGATTGAGCCTAGCACGTGCACAACTTGGCAACGCGATAACGTCATACAATACAATACAAAGCGCATCATAATTAGTTAACTTCTTTTTGGAAAGTTTATTGCTATATGCTGGTAACAAGATTGTATGCCGATCATATAAATTTTAGCCGAAGTACGGCATACACGTATAGAATCTAGGAATGACCCAAACAAAATATAACTCATCTCAAGGGCGGCAATAGCACAATCATGGAAATCACCTCAGTTTACGTCCGCCACAAACCAACCTCATCGGTGCCTCCAAAGCCTCGTCAATCAAAGACATATTTTCAGGTCGCCTATGATCACAGCACTTGCCCGTATCACGATGGCGCCTCTTCCCTCGCACTAATTTGTGATCCTCGAACACTTTTTCAAAAACGACATCATTTAGCTCCTACCAATAAGCGCGTAGCCCGACTCATCACTACGGCCAGCTAAAGCTTGCAGAGCTACATGTCTTAGCTTGATTGGCTAGCCGCTCCAATTTTGGCCGATTTAGAGCACTTGTCACTACCCCACATCCCTCCTAGCGTATTTGCTGACGGAGTAATGGAAATATTAAAGTTCATGCTGTGTGTTCGTGCTCACTTATAGAACCAACGTCAATGCCAAAGATTACCACTACGTCCTCAGCTAACCGCTTTCTAGTCCAGACACGTGCTATAATCATATTTGTGCGTATGCAACGTACCCTTTCACTTGGCTTTCCCTAGTGAGTAGTGTTTGAGCCACGACTAGAAAAATTGAACTATACCTGTGTGTTAACTGGTTATGCCTTCCATTGAAGCACTTCACGAATTCTTCTGCGCCGAAGATGCACTTATCTGCATCACCGTAAAGATCTTTAATTATTTGCACAAGCTTTGCCCGCAAGTGGTAAATGTGGGATTCCGCGTATGTCTAACCGTGTTTCGCACAGCGATGAGCAAAAAATGTCCTAGCAGTATGTATGCGTATACGCTCCATGATGTTGCAGCTTCGAACAGTGAAGCATCTCGGGTGCACTTAGAGGCCCTTAAAAAAGTTTGACCGTACGGCAAGAAGTGCGAGTACTTGACACTCTCTCGCACGAGAAACTAGCAATATTCGTCGTTAGGTACACTGTGCATTGTAAATTCTGTCATTTACTCTGCAGCACATCTTTTCAGGTTGTGCCAGCAAATTGGCTGCATTTGGCTAGTTGTAAGCGTGCACATTACGACAATTGCCATTGAGCTATTTGAATGTTGTCGGCACAGAGTGAGAAGTCTTGCTTTTCACTATCGCCTCGCGCTTTGCGCTAAGAAAGCGTCGATAAAGCTATACTGTTTCTTTGGTTAAGGTCACTTCCGTGTTAAATAATATTTGGCCCCTCGAGTTTGAATAATTCTATGACGTAGTCTTCTATCAGTCACACCAAAGGCGGGTTTCGTGAGACACACCGTGGTACTCTGTCATGAAAAGATAATATGGATTCGATAAGTTATGTCTAGAGCGAAGGCCAGCTCGTGCACTTAGTTTTACTTTAGTGTCTAGCCAGACCGTCCAGCCCACTAGGGACGAAAAGTTGATTGATATACTAAAGTGAATGGTCGCTACCTCGGGTAGCTATCACTTATACCAGCCTTTTTTAAGCTCTGGTCTGGACAATTCGTCCAGATTTAACGTTTTCACTGATAAGTGAGATATCTTGCATTCAAAGCCGGGCTGCTATCCCACTTTATACGATTACATAGCCGACATGTCTACTTTAGATCCTCTCCAATCACGACGAGACACCCTGTATTGTTTAATAGTTGCCACGCGTCTCTGTCTTCTCCTTCAGGTCGCTTCTCCGTGCCACATTGCGGATTTATGTCCACGCTCTTTAGATTTTTTGCTCAGCGGGACATGTGCTACTTCACGCGTATCAGAAGGAAAGCACGCCAAATTCTCTGAGCGTGGTCTACTGTCTCACGCCAGATATACAGCCAATGTTGTCCACAGCAAGCATTATCAGGGCTGCATGCCTTGGCCTATGGACAACTACACCTTGTAAAGTATGGAGTGAGTGCCGGTCTCTACAAGCTTTGCTCAATGTAGTATGTGCTGCTTCACAAGCATTGGAAGACCTCGTCTATGACATAATGGCTGAACGATAGCGCCACTATTCATGGCGTGCAGCAACTGCTACTTTTCATTCATACAACTTGGTGAATAACGTGGCATCCCTCGGGCATCAGAATACAACTAAGTGGATAAAAGCCCACTTGCCATCTAATCTTGATATCACGTATTTTACTCTGTACTCCGGCATGCCAATTACGCTATTATATATCGGTCGGTCCTTACTACACAGCCTAGAAGCTCGAGCTTCCTCTTTCCTACCGAAGATGAACATCTCATGAAAATGCTCGTCGTAAGTGTCGCGAACACAGACGTCTAGTTGGATCGATCCAACTGCAGAACGAAGTATAATCACCGGCTACGCGGAACGAGACCCATTAAAGGTCCCGTGTACTGTGTTGCCGCCGCCAACAAGCTAAAGTTTCATGCTGTGAAGTTTGAACCTAAGATTGGATGCAAGTGTGGTATTGGCTGAAAATGAGTGAGCTACACTCTATCTCCGATCCATGGACGACGACCTTAAGGTGACGCTGCTGTCGTCTTCGGCTCGCGATGCCTCTCCCCTCTCCTCTCCACTTCACCGCACCTTTCACCTGCGCGACTCCAAAGGGCGTGGTCGCGAATCGCTGCCCACTTGGTTGTACCCTCCCGTAGGTGAGACCCGTCGCGTCGTCGTGCCTCCCCACTCGATCCAAGCCACACGAGCCCGACTTGAGACTCCCAAAGATCATCTCGGGGAGTGGCCTTCCACTGCCATCTGTGGCAATGATATCTTAGCAAGCGTTCTCTACTCGTCGGGCATCGTGGCTACAAAGGCTGGTAAGCTCACCCCCTTGGCACAGACCCTAGTGGCCTTGGTACTCTATCTCTTTCGCTTTATCTACGAGGAAGCCGTGACGGCAATCCCTTTGAACGGAGGGTCGTACAACGTTTTGCTCAATACAACGTCCAAGCGAACCGCAGCTGTGGCGGCCACGCTCGGGATCATCTCGTATCTAGCCACGGGCGTCGTCTCCGGCACCTCGGCGATGCGCTATCTCGACACGCAAGTCCCTGTGAGCGTCGTGCCCGGTACCGTGGCCTTGCTCTTTCTGTTTGCCATCCTCTCTCTCATTGGCATTGCTGAAAGTGCCTCTGTGGCGCTCGTGATCTTCATGGGGCACGTCGTGACATTGACACTCTTGAGCGGCTTCGCGCTCGTGTTCGCCCTCGACAACCCCGCGATTTTCTGGCAAAACATGAAGTCGGATCTCCCGGACGTCAATGTGGCGGGACATGTGGTTCAAGGGAATCTTGTGACGGGCCTTTTCTACGGCTACTCGTCCGCGATGCTGGGGATCACGGGGTTTGAAACCTCGGCCCAATTCGTCGAGGAACAAGCGCCCGGGGTCTTTCGGAAAACATTGCGCAACATGTGGTGCTTTGCCACGTTCTACAACGTCTTGCTGTCCTTCTTGACGCTCGGTGTGTTGCCCTTGGAAGGGCCGCGTGGGATCTATCGCAACAAGGAGGTCGTGTTGGCGACCATGGGTCGTGTCGCAGCGGGCACGTGGCTCGAGACGTGGGTCTCCATCGACGCCTTTGTCGTCCTGGCTGGAGGCGTCTTGACCTCGTACGTGGGGATTACGGGTCTCGTGCGTCGGCTGGCCTTCGACCGTGTCCTTCCAGCGTTCCTCACGCACACCAACACGTGGCGAAAGACAAACCACCACATCATCCTGCTCTTCTTTGCGTTGCAAGCCAGTCTCGTCCTCTTGCTCCAGGCGGACGCAACAGTCCTTGCGGGTGTCTTTACCTTTGCGTTCCTCGGTGTCATGGCTTTGTTTGCCTTTGGGTGCATGTTGCTCAAGCTCAAGCGCGAAGACATACCACGCGACGTGCATGCTCCGTGGTGGAGCTGTCTCTTTGGTCTCTTCATGGTCTTGCTTGGCCTGTTGGGGAATCTGCTCGGCGACTCTACCATCTTCACGTACTTTGCACTGTACTTTGTCGTCTTTGCCTCGACAATGTTCCTCATGCTCGAACGCGTCTTCATTCTTCGAATCTTGCTCTACATTATGCAACAGCTTTTCCCGTCTCATCATGATGACGGAGATAAAGGCCACGGCCAAGGCAAGGACGGCAAACGCACTGGTGCCAAGGGAGGGCGTACTATCACGGCCGTGTTGCAAGAAGTTCACCTGCCACCCATTATTTTCTTTCTCAAAACCCCAAATTTGCCTTTGCTGAACAAAGCGATTCTCTACGTGCGCAAGAACGAGCAGACACACAATTTGCACGTCGTTCACGTGAGCGAAGATGCAAATCTGGACGAGGACGATCAAAGTGCGCACGGAACAAACGCCGAAGTCCCACGACGCCAATCCGAGCGAGAACTTGTGAACGATATGCGGGACATGACGCGCGTGTTTGATCTCACGTATCCAAAACTCAAGATTGACTTTGTGCATGTTTGCGGCTCGACGTTTGACGCAGCGCTTGCTCACTGGCTATCCGAAGAGCTGCACGTGCCACTGAACATGATGTTTATCCGACAGTCGAGTGCCAAGCAGATCCATCTCATGGCGGCTCTCGGTGTTCGTGTTATTACTGGCTGATTCACGTCGACAATACCAAAAAATGACAATTTAATAGTCTGAAAAAATTAGAGTGAAGTTTTTTCGCAAAATAAGTAGTATAACCCATTCAATAAAAGATGGGCGAGATAAATGCGTATAAACATGGAAAGTGTCGTTTACCTAAGCTAAAAGATGGAATGCATTCACGAATTCGAACGTGCTTGACGCCTGTGTTAAAGACGAATGAGCCAAAAGGGGGAGTAATTTTTGCCTGATCACTAATCATTGTTGTGACGACATCATTCCAAGTTGTTGGAAACCGCACGACAAGATGATGTCGATTTTCGAGACATGTTAGAAGTGTGCGTTGGTAAGGCAAACGAGGTCTAATGCGAAATCAAATGCATATTCCAAGTAGGTCTGGCACATTTTTCATCAGAGTCATGAGCTCAAACGAGCACAAGAGGTAACCTGCGCACGGGCAGGTTATTTGGGCTGCAGGAATGACATCGAGATGTCACCTTTGTGATGGGGTTACGCACCAAATACTACAGAAGGGGGGTGCAGGAGAATGCAAGATACACACTATTCCCGTACTGATTAACTAAAGACAATGTTTATCCTACTTTCATCTCATCTAAAATTTGTGTATGTACGAAACTTTACTTGATATATATTAATATCTATTCTCGAAACACCTCAGTATGCACACCGGTCTAAATACCTTCAAAGTACCCAAGAGCCATCGTTCTTTTGATTCTTCCCCGGTTCTCGGGAGTGTTCTCGCCACAGAATCTCGGCCCAATGTAACAGCCCATTAGATTTCTCCCACCAAGACTTAGATTACGTCCACTAGGAGAAGCATACGCACTCTCTTTTCTTTTTATCTCATACTAAAAATCGATTTGGTTTTAACGATGACAAAACAGGGCTGCCGATTGGCCGCGTCATTTAGCGATGACCAAGCCGGCTTAAGGAACATTACTTCGACTTTTAAAGGTATCTCTGCATTAAAATTAGCATCTGTGCCTACGATCGCGTCTATCTAGAAAGATAAGTCACCAACAAAGGCTATAACTACAACTAAGGCCGAAAAAGGGCCTGAAAAATGTGCCGACGCGAGAAAGCCGCAAAGGAAATGTTGGATATGAAAGACCCTCTAACTTCAATGCGGCGGGTAAAGTGATTTTTTTAGAACATTTGTTCCGAGCGTAAAGATGTTTTGCCCCAATGTGCGGCCAAATGTCCACGGCTTATATCTAAAACACCTGCTGCTTCTTGCATATCCAAGAAAGCCTTTTTATACCAAAATAAGGTTGCTAGAACAGGTGCCAGATACAGAAAATTGGTGAAGCGGCCAAAGTGCACCACATTGCCTAACCTCCGCCAATTTAAAGACAAGACAAGCGAGTCTTGGCAGGTCGAAATTTTCGCACGCGGAGAAACGATTGCAGGCAGCCCAGAGAAGTTGATGGATGGTTTAAGAGAGAGAGCACAAGATACAATCAATTTCAAATTCACTGGCTAGATTAGACCCGGCCGTAGAAAATAGAACATTTTGATAGCGCAAAGCCTTGAAGTGGACTAGTATGATTTGACTTTGACTATGCCGTGGCTAGAAAAGGAGCATGAGCACTGGACCGATCAATGAAGGGCGCCAGGAGCTAAATTTCGCGCCAACAGAAACATGGTATCAAAATCTTATGGGCACGCGGTGTAGGCCAAGCCAAGGCTACTAGCAATTAATAGTCTACCCGAACCTTATGGCTGCATTTAGAAAGAAGAGGCCTTACTGGATTTCTCCAAATCCTCCCCTGCAATTGTCTGTGTCTTTTTGACAGCGGATTGTGTGAGTTTGGAAGTATTTTCACCAGTTTGATCCCACCATCCAAAACATTATGTGCCACTTCAATCGAAAAGAATTCAATCCTTCGGTCGTTTTTTTAAGGTCGGCTCAAACCTTTTGACTGTGTATAGAACAATAGGGAACCCCGCTGCAAAGACACACTTATCAACTTTGGCATGACGTCTGATGCTATCATGACCTCAAATCTTGCATTTGGTGGTCTAATTAAGCATATCGTGTGACTCAATTTCTCCAAAACAGGTATGTGTACATATATCGTAATTTATGCCCGAGAAAACGGCTACAATGGTCGAAACATTTGTGTGACCAGAAGGTTGTGATGAATCCGATCCCTTGTGACATCGCAAATGATCTTCATTGCACAACACTGGGTGCACGATCTGTGTGGAGGGTTATGCCCGACTCTCTCTCATTATAGCTTTGAAGGTGGCCATCTACCAAACCACCTACACTGTACAGCGTAATTGTGAACTTGCTGTTAAGCCGCACGTTCTTTCTAGAAATAAAGTGTCGTTGCACTATATGGCTTAGTATAAGCATAAGCCAGTCACCTCTTTCCGCTCTGTTCCTGTTCCTGAGTATACAAAGTCACTAACGAGTGCGAAGAGGCAACTTTTGCACCATCCCATTCTTTGCCTTCTCAAGGAAGAAAGCACAAACGAGCCCGCACTGCTATCGTGGTCGTGACCGCTACCTTGGAATACAGTACTTCGTGTTTAATGCAAGGTCAACCTCGTGTCCAACTTCTTTATGGTGGACATCAAATCTAAGTATTGTTTTGATGAAGCATATACCAGCTCTTTAAGATGGACCAGAAACTTTGAGGCATAATGTTAGCTGCTTATCTGGCTGGTTCTCTTTAAAAGTGAAAGGTGAATTTATATCCTAAAGATTTTTCCAAAATTTTAGAGACCATCTTTTGAAAAAAATTTCGGCTATGATGTCAACTAATCGCTCAGTAGTTTTTGTAATTTCCGAGATTTTATCGCTCTGACTTGGCTTGAAGTGCCCTTAAATGGAGCGCACCTGCTTCGACACAATGAATGACTAGTTGATTTGGCAAGTAATTCTGTGGATAAGATCCTATGTCAAGCACAGGGTACTCGAGGATTGCTATTGTATCGCACCCCCGTTCTTTTCCCTCGAAGCAATGTGATCTTTTTCGACAATTGTATGTTACTCACTGTGCCGTGTGAACAACGTGACTTGCATCGAAACTTTGTTGCGCTGACCTTAAGAAACTCACCTGTGGCACAAAACAATTCCTAAGTCTCGCGGACGTAAATTACCCGATTGCGAAAGTTTGTGACCTGCGATTTCTGAAATTATGTTACCCACATTCAAATCATTATTACCCGCATGCAGGGCTTTATCTAAAAGCGCCTCTGGTAGACGGTGCTGAAAGCGAAATTTTTTTATTCGCATGAAAAAGATTTTAATAATCAACACTTTACTATCGAAAGCATAAAAAGCACCTTTGCTTTCCCGTATATTCATCTCGAACGTTAATTTTACAAAGGAGTCGTACACAGATAAAGGTGGAAATATGACTTATCTACTTTACTATTTGTACAAGTGAAGCGCATGCTACAGGATGTTCCAAAGCCTTTGCCCAAATAATAAATGAACTTTTAGTGTGCAGGGAGGGTCGGCACCACTCAATCTGTCCTTTTACTAGCAGCAAGAAACTCTGCACTGATCCTGGCTTTGCCGAGTGAGGAAAATCCGCTTAGAAACTTCTAAACTTTGCCATCGGTTCCACATGGAATCAACTCAATGAAGACAGACGCGATGTAGCCATCTTGTCACATCCCGGCTGCTGAACGGACTATCTCCGTTTGTAAAAAGAAGCTACCCATTGACAGTGAATTTGAGTACATCTATTATGGAATGTGAGCAATCCATACCACGCATCTTTGAGAATGGCAATATAGCGGCCCGCTTAAATTCAAAAGTAAATTTGGCATATTCATGCTTTTCGACGCGTTTTTTTCGCAGGCCAAGTTCAAATTGTTCTAAACTAGTAGGACTGAAAACTGATATATTCGGCAAATAGAACGGATGAAAATCGTTGGATATTGGCGTGATTTTAATCGCAAGCGGTAACGCCAGTTTTGATTGGGCAGTTCTATGGCTACGAGTGGGTAGACGGTCTACTTTGCCACAGGGTGAAACTGTCAGATATATCTCGAGTCGTTGCTCCGACCAGCAGTAAGATATACGTCTAAGGACACATGATGCTTCAATTTAGATGTGAACGGTTGCGAATAGTTATGTGAGAAGCCGTGAGAACTGCCAGAGAGTCAAACCTATGGTTCACACATGGGCTCTTTCGCAGAGCCTGTCATCGACGGGCACTAATGTAAATGGGTCATTCTTACCTATATTTGCGTGCCCAACAGATAGACGACTCTTTCTAATCTTAGGAAGTAGATTACCATCGTGTGTATAGATCTGCCTGTACTGATAATCAGCTTTTTTCTGGCCATTGGAGCGCGACTTTCACCGGATGCTGCATAAAACTCTTACGCAAAACAGTTGTCCACTTTGACGACCCTCTTCGTCATATGCCCTCTTTTTTTACAGCCAAAGCAGCGGATGTTGCTTTGCTCGGGATGGCTTATGTCCATTAGCACTGGGCCCGCTGACTCAAGTCCACAAACATTAGTAATCTTAGTCCAATAAGACGGGGAATTGCTCAACCAAGATATTTCTTAAAGAGCGAGCCTGCCCGTGGCTGCTTGTTTCTCAGAGAGCGGTGTTGAGTCACCCCTTACATTGTTGTGGCTGAACGCCAACGAGTTGAGTGCAGGCCAGGCCAACCCTTAGGTCGTCCATTAGTACAATGACCAGTACTTGTTTGGGGAGTGGTGTCCCATTGATGAAAGTTGTAAACTTCTTTAACGCATGAGCATATTTAAAAAATCCACGCCTTTTTTACTTTATGCAAAAAAAGTTCAGACGTTGGCAGAGCAGGCGAAACTTAAAGTACGCCGAAATGAACGTTGCGTTCCATTCCTTACTATTTGTACGCAGGATGTCCGGTGAAACTACTTCGTGGGCAAGTGTCAAGCTTTTGGACCAGTCGTTCAGATGATTGAAAATGGGTTCCGATCTTTTTACCTATCGAAGATTATGTGCTTAAGCATGACCGGTGTACACCCCACTTTAAGCACAATTACCGGGTCTTCTTGTGTCTGCGCTATCTAGTGCAATTCACGTCTATTATGATCTTATGAATGTATATCAATAAAAGTAATACATTGTTAAATAAAAATACTTTTAACAGTATTCAGAGCACAACTTGGATGCTAGTTCAACTCAGAGCATGCAAGACGCGCTGGGTAAGCTGAGAGGCTTCACAATGGTGCGATATTTGGTTGCACAAGAGCTCTGTGCTATCAGTGCGCGACTAGGGACATTCTTTTATGTGAGAGCGCTTTGCTGAAGCACCTTCAGCAAAGTCGTCTTAGTCGGTAACGCGAGTACTTAAGGTGGACACTCCGACCGATGACGCTCAAAGTGCGCGAAGAAAAAGATAACCAACTTTTTAGGTTTGGAAGCCGTAATGTTTGCCTCATTGCGAACTTAAGACCAAGGAGTGGCAATAATCTTGTTGGCAGAGATCGTAAAAGAGCAACCACGTGCACTTTTAAGAAGGCGTCTTCCTCTAAGTTGAGCTGAAGCGTCAATCAACACAAGTCTCGCCACACATAGAGAAAACAAACATCCGCACATGATTTTTTCGACTTTACCAACCTTTGCGCACTTGAAACGAAAAAATTCTAGCCGGTGTCACCGCAGACGAAGCATTGACGGATGCTAACAAATTGGCCGTTGTCCAGCTACCAACTTCATACTAATCAGCATAGCGGAAATCTACGGAAGTACTGCCCTACGCATCCTGGCCCACCACCTAAAAGCTAGACTCGTCAATCTCACAGCCTTTCAAAAGAGGATAATGTACACGGAGCACGCTGCGCTCGAGCGCAGTTGATTAATGAAGATGATGAGTGCAACTTTCTATAAAAAAAATTAAATCTTATTCTAGCCAGCAAACTCCGTAGTGGACAGATTTAACAAAATCATTTCCCCCTGGTGAATTGAAAAAAAACATCTTCGCACAAGTTACACATTTTTCGATCTAAAAACAACTAAGATTAAGGGGTCAGAAAAACGTGCTGGGCCTGCTCATTGGCATCTTCTCTCAGATTTTGCCTCCCCAACCTCTTGTTTCGTAATAAGTCGCTTGCCAATGCCAGGAAGTTGTGCAAATATTTTATGATGCCACATTTCAAGGGCCGAGAGTGGATTTGAAATAATTCTGTAGCATTTTTAAGGAGATAAAGTAGCAGCCTTACGACTTCTGATAAATTTACACAAAACAAAGGCCATGCTTTCTGAGAATTGTTCTTAAGAAGGAACTATTTTTTGTTTGCACCAAAGATGTAATCAATTGCAATAGGATTAGCCCTTAAATGCGCATGCACATACACATCGCTCGCAGGCTTTTAATGTGGCTTTCTATGTCATCCTCGAAATTCCGAGTGGCATGCTCTTTTATCGATTAGTCACGTCTTTAGAGTTCTTAAATGCGCCTGCGACACTCAATCGTTCGGTGAAACAATTGTTCATGCAATGCTTGGACTATGCTTCGACGGCGTTTTGTCTATAGTCGTGCGGAGCACATTACGCTTGACTTATACATTAGAAGTTGGATTGGTCTTAACGATGGAAGAAAGACCAGCTAAAAGAACAACTGGTCGTCCGAAGAACTTTGCAATGACCAAAAAAGCGCCAAAGGAGATTTCTCCAGGAACCACAAGTGCTACTACTCCGGAATCGGCTTCTGTGTCATATTTAAAGGCTACATCTGTAGAGAAGCAGTGCTTTTCACAATACTGTGCCTCTGACGTGGGGGGCGAGTTTAAAAAAAACCTGCCCGCCAGGGCCGCTAAGGCAAAAAACTTTTCGAAAGAACCTCCTTTTCTAGAATTGTCTAGAACGCGCGCCTATTGTTTTTTCTATCACAGACACCTCCGGTATAAGGATTAGTTTCGGCAAACATTTGCTTGGCTCTCTGCGCGCGGGAGCTGCCAAGAAGCCGCAATTTAATGACAACGTTGTCTAAACAGTCTCATCGCCCGGGAATATATCCAATATATATTAGATTAATATTAGACGTACCAGCATTTCTAATGGCTATACCGTAATAAACAGCGAAATTTGTGGTTTTTAGAGGCGAATATCGGGCTTGGGGCGACGAGGTCACCAAAATGGGGTGGTGATTAGATCACCACAACTGGGGATCAGAAGGATGAGAGCTAAGTTTAGGCGATAACTCTCGTACATTCCTTGAATGGTGTAGTGGTCAAAGCCACTAACGTAATGAGCGAGGGGCTTTGAATTTCTTTCACCGCCATGGTCCAACTTAAGCCGCCGTCTCGTAAGAAAATATCAATCCTCAGGAATATTGGCATACGAAGAAGGGAAAAAACTTTTAGGTAGGCACTACTTGGTCGACCCAAAAGATAGCTCCGAGTAGTATGCTCACGTACCTTAGACAATTTGAGGGCTCTTTGGATACCACTTCTCGGGCATCATTTGTATGCGACACTTGGTTCAAATAGCAATTGTTTAGTAAAGCATTGTGCTTTCGCGCATGCCTTAAGCACCGTCGCTAAAGGTTATCACTTGGTGCTGTTAACCAACGGTGACGAGCACCCGGTATGGGCCCTCACTTTTGTACCCTTATGTACACTCACCACCACGGCTTTATTGAAAAAGCCATTCTGATATCACGTAAACCTTCTACTTTTTAAAACTCGACCACTTTGAATGAATTACTTTGCATCCGTGAGTTAAGAGTGCAACTTGCTCTTCGATGAGTCACCTCCATGATATCTAAGCTTTTAATAGTGCCAGACCAGCCGCTAAAAGCGTAAACTACGAGCGCGAGCATGGAATCATCTATCGTACATTAATACTCGAAGAAATACCGCATCATACATATGAAGCACCTCACTGCAAAATTTCCCAGATTGTAGCGGTTTTGGGAGAGTCATGTCGGATCCACTTCAACAGCTCTCAGAATTTCTACGAAGTGGGGAAATCACGCCAATTCTATAGGAAGCTACGGGCTCACCTTGAAAGCACTTCTGCCTACAATGCATTCAGTATCAGAATGGTATTGACTTTGGAGGCCGATGAGGTCTACCGACTCCGCCTTGCGCATTCATAATGTGAAAAAGCAGTCTCCGTGCGACCGGGTGTTTGCGCTATTTATTGCTTTTGGGGCCGTCCCTGTCACACAGGTCGCAGTTTCTTTGGCTAATCCCAACCTATTAGATGATAACGGCATTTTGTGGCTATATGCAAATGAGGCTCGCGGTCAGATCAGCCGCTGTGCATATTTGTGCAAAAACTCTTTACTTATGTCAGAGAGTCGCAGTGAGCTCTAGAAATTTTTTGGCCGGCCGCTCAAGTGCACAGTCTTATGTTAACACGGCCTTTCGCCCTCATATTAAAAACGGTGTTCGCTATTGGTATTATAAGTTCAGATGTATGCACTCAAAGCCAAATGAGTAAGCCGTATGTGCTTTTCACAGCGGCCAGTACTCTTGGTTGTATGCCATGAGATTGATGAATGATGCCACAAGGTCTTTCAAATATCCCGAAAACGCAGAACCGTTATCGTTCGTCGGCGCCCGAAACTTCGCGATGAGCTAGAGTCTATCAAGACTCTTCACTCTCGTGCACAATCAGCAGTCTACGCATGCTACATCCTTCTTTGAGAGCTGTCAAGCTTTCAGCGGCTAAGCTTCTATGATATGAAGCACGCACCCATCACGAGAATCTTGTTGTCTCATTGGCTCTGAGGGCGTGGCTTCTTTCAGCAAGGTTTAGAGCCCATAAACGAGACAAGATTTGAAGTTGTCGAACGCTCTTGAAGCAGGCACGGACCAAGTGCTTTGCTTACGACAGCCAATGCAACGGATGTTGCTTTGCTCACCACATTAGGACCAGACCCGAGTCTGCAAATTCACGAACATCACTGCTCTGGGACCTATAGAGCGAGGAAGTTAGCCTTTACGGCATTTTGAACATGCAAGGCTATCAGTCTAAGGCTGTGCATTTTTAGAAACAAGTTATGTCCCCTTCTACTAACGTGGTACCTTAGGCTTCACCGGCTCTTAGCTGTTTCTTGATGCGTCTCCAAAACAGGTGAAGTGACCTTAAAGGTAAGTGCCCAGCCTTCATGCGGCCTTTTTTAAAACCCGAGTGCAAGTGCCACGCATATATGATCTCAAAAGTCATCTTAGTGGCCATCTGTCTCTCTTCGATTCTGAGAGAGCGGTCTGACTTTCCATCTACCTCCTATATAAAGATAAACAATACCCTTAAGCTATCCATGCACTCAGTTCTCTTGATTTGTTTGGGGAATGTAGAAGCTATGCCTTCCCTGCTTGCAAGCCTAAAATGTGAGCGTTGGCGAAGTCCAACAAATTGGTTCTGCTCCACTCCAATGCAGGCTTGGATACTACAGTAAGTATCACCACCGAAGCTAGCTACGTAATATCTAGAGCATGGACGTTGCTTGTAAGTTTCATATTTCACGATGCATTCAGCTGCTGTAAGCAGGAGGGCTGCAAGTTCAGTCACCTTCCCGTCTTCCGGTGTGCAACTACACCAATTGCAGGACATAAATTTCTGCAAGAGGTAACATTAATTTTTAAGACACAATAAAAAATAGAGGTCATCAGATGGACATCAAGAGCGGGTAGCATAGCGTCGCTAGAAGAGAATACGAATGCAATACGGCATCGATCTCAGATTAATGGCTCTGTAGTTGGCGAACAGACATTATCACGATTTTTTTGACAAATCTACTGGTCGTTATATAACGGCAAGTTCGCTTTAGCCGAAGACACTACCCGAGGTGTCAGAACCACTAAACCTCAAAAACATTAAGCTTCTGAGGTTTTGGTTAAGTTAAAGCCGAGTATTATTTAAAAGTGCTAAATGACCGATTTGCAAACTGAGGTATGTCAAAGAATGATTATGGTCACTGTTTTTATTTCAAAGCCAAATTTGCGGCATATACAGAATACACGTGCAACAATAGACTGCACTTTCAAGACAAATCTACTTAATGGTCAGGTACTTAATAAGTCAGTGAAATAAATGCAATCATTGTACACTAATATCCGATAAAATGCCATCTCCCTACCCGCCAGCTCTATGCAAGGTGCTATGTAATACTGCTTCACTTACGCAGATGGATTTATCAAATATTGAAACGGCATATGATACCCCAGCCATGCGAATGACAAAGGTCAATCGTGTGATGACGATACCACAATATAAACTGGCCAATATATAATGGAATGCACTTCCAGGTGCTCAGTTTTTGGATTTGAGCGATCGTTTTTCAATACGGAATCTCAGGTCATCTCTCTTTGCTTCTGAATGGCTACAATGGCCTTTAAATGAAAAATTGTATTAAAATTCTGCCGGAAACAGCAGAAAAATTTGGCCCTAAATCTCCTTGTTGTGTCAACGAGCGCCCGTTCGCAATTTGAAGCCGGATATTTGCAAGCTGCGCAATATAAGCAAGCCGTTTTGGTGAACAACACGAATCTACTGCGTGCGTCAAAGTGTCTATCATTTCGCGAACGACCTGTATACAGCCAAATTGCCGACTTTTAATGTCTTCCAAGCCGTTCAATCTGGAGATTTGAGAGCTGATAAAGTCACGTGCAAAGTATGCGGTTGCAACATTACAGCCACATTTTAACGGCCAATCAGAGACCAAGAGGGGTAACCTAGGGGTTCCGCGCTTTTTCTTTCAACATAATAGTAGAGTGAGCGACTGGTATATGTAATAGCTGTCGTTCTTAATAATATTTTTATTTTACAAAAAATATAAAAAACCGTAAATTAACGAAAAAACGGGATTGAGAAGAGGGGACAAATTAAAAGGCTTTTAAAATAGTTAGACCAGCATAATTTTCGTTGAATCGTGACCCCAGTAACACACTGAATAATCCCACGTATAGTTTTCTACTGTAGTTGCGATTGCAAACACGGAAGCTAGGCCGACACGCGCGCGTACACCGATATCTTACCATCTTTGCCCTTTTGAGCAAAAGAAGACACACCCATCACCAAAGCCGGTTTAAAAAAACCAACAAAATGTGCTCATTACGAATACGTCGCATATCGGTATTTTTCGTGTTATGTGACACGGCTCTACAAAAACAAGTGGTGATTTGCACACAGCAGACCGCTAGTGATAATCAGGGGTCTCAAAAGAACATTCAATGCCAAGATAAGCCTGGATTTATTACTATTCGACATGGGTAGCATTGTGTTACAAAATGTGATCCAGTCAGCTACTGCATCTGATAATATTGCAGCTCTGAGTAAATAATATTTTTCTTAAGAGAAGGATGTAACTAGTGGTATATTTTATGATTACGTTAATTTCGGTGTCGCTATCGCAACGAATAAGTAAACTTTGTTTTGGTGACCGCTCTTTTTATATAAAGATTATCACGTAGGATGTGAAGAGCTAGCTCTCACCAACAAGTTTCTTGTCCGGTTACCCGAGCTAACGTGTCAATAAGTTATTCATTCCTGAATTTACTTCCATCTTCACGCATCCTCTCTAGATACGACGCAGCTCGACTCCATTATGAAGACAATCGCGACTGCTTTCCTAGTGTCACTCGCAAGTGGGTCGGTCTCTGCCATTGTTGGTGGAGAGGAAGTATCCCCTGGCATGAGCAGCTACATGTCGTTCTTGAGTCTTTCCAAAGGTGGTGCCCCTGTTTGTGGGGCGGCTCTGATCGACTCATGCCACGTCCTCACTTCTGCATCATGCACTCTTGAGAAGCCCACTCATGTGACCGTGGGTGCGCAGTCCTATAATAGTACGCGCAATGCCGATGTGTTCAAAATCGTAGACACGCGAGTCCACCCAAACTTCTACAATCCAAATCTCACCTACAACCTTGCCATTTTGACGCTAGAGCAAAATAGCAGTTTTGATCCAGTGAAGCTGCCAGCCACGGACGATTTTCTCATTAAACCAAAGAAGGGAGATTTGACGACTGCATTAGGATGGGGCAGTACTGATTGGATCAACTTTGTTGGCTTGTCGGACATGCTGCATAGTGTCGAGCTTCCCGTAATTGAAAACGGAGCCTGCCGCAATTCAACGGATTTCCCCTTTATTAATGATGAGTATTTGTGCGCCGGTGATGTTAAAGGTAAGGGTCTCAGTTATATTGATCTGGGAGGTCCCCTGGTGTTAAAGGACAAGCAAAATGTTGGCGAAGACACGGTGGTGGGTGTGGCTTCTTTTGCGCAAGAGGGCAAAGGTGAGATTTCGGTGTACGCACGCGTGTCGACTGAGCTTTCTTGGATTCAATCGCAACTATTGTAGAATATCACCTGGAATTGCTCTATTGCTATGTATTCTACAAGCTCGTGAAGACCAGAGAAAGTGTTGGCCCTAACGAATCCAATCATTTTGATCTTTTGCGTATCGTGTTGTTTGTTTATCTGGCTGTGGTTCTATGAATACTTTCTTACGGTTCAAGTTCCTCAAATTTCCCTATGTGATAACAAAATTTGTATGCTAGCTTCGTTTGAGGATGCTCCGGGGTGTTTTATGCCTCTCTCTTTATTCAATACACCCATCGAAGTCGCGCTCGATGCGAGCATTGTTACTTGTGCTGCCTTGAGAAAGCCAGTGAGTGCATCATCTCACTTATTCGAGAAAAGTAATTTCAGAACAAATTTATAGTATTGTGATCAAGGTCCTGAATTAGAGGGCACTATCAATCACAGTTTTGATAATTCCCAATATCGTTAATTTATGGATTTTTAAAAACGTGTAAATTTGTTTCATTATCCAAAACGACATCTCTTACATTTACGAGTCGCTCGCTCTATTATCATGTTGAAAGAAAAAGTATGCGCCTTGCGGAACCCCTAGGTCACCCCTCTTGGTCTCTGTCGCCGTATAAATGTGGCGGTAATGTTGTAACCGCCAAACTCCAAAATCGTCCTGTTTCGTACGAGGCCGCGCTGCCAGCAAGATTTTGGACTCGCAAAGAGATATTTTGATGACTACGTCTCGTCCTGCTTCCTTACTAGTATCCATATTCAGGTCGGGTATATACTTGACTGGAGCTCCTTGAAAGTAAGCTGTTCACACGACAGGAGCCTATTAAATGCCCTAATGTGTGCTGGTAGCCATAGGCTTGCCCTAGATATTGAACTTCTCGGCCCTGTCACGCCCAGGTTCAAGTCGTACTGGTCCATGTCAAGGACACGTAATGACTCCGTGCTGTCGAAATCCTTAAAAATTATATTCAGGTCCATCTCTCTATCTTGACCCTGAGAATACATTCCAATTGATAGTTACCTGCTTTCGAAGATTTTTCTTTGAGCATCAGTCTATCTGTTTAATTGACCACAATCGCTTGCCAGCTACCAAATTTGGCAATGCGCCGGCGGCTATCACGACTTAATCGAGCTTTTGACCCTCGTACGCTTACGTGTATATATGAGCTGTGAAAACTCTCAGGGACTCAGTTCATTTTGTGTATATCATCATACACTACTTAGTTCTTCTCCAAATGAACGCTTTGCTGCCATTCATGACTAGTGCTTGGCTTTGCCGCACACGTTTTCCTGTCAGCAACTTCATTATTTTAAAACATGGCAGATAATTACTTCGCCGGCCTGCATTGGGAAAGCACAATTATGTGCCCCAACTAAATCAGCAAATTGTTCTTTGTTCGACAACGCTCAAATTCGGTTGGACTGGAACCTAGTTTACTACGACCACTACTTTCTAAAGAGCATAAACCTTCCGTCCATAGTCTTCCAGAGAAGCGATCCTGTCAGTCTGTGTCTATACTAAGCGATTGTTACTATCTGCGGTTTAGAAGATTCAGTGTGAGGTGGGCCAAACATTAGGCCATCTATAAACATAGTCACATTGCCTAATTTAAAAAGTGGTCCTCCAAATTTTAAGGCCAACAAAACCCTTATATTATAGATATGGTTATGAGGCTCATGTTTATTTTGCTTGCAGGCGAAAAAGCATGATCACTGGCGCAATTTAAAATTTACGGAAGCAAACAATGCTTTAAATTGATCCCTCAAGCGCTCGCAGGACACAAAAAATTTGGGTAGAGCAATTTTACGGGTGGATGTCCATGATCTCTTAGTAAGGATAAGTGCGAATGTCACGCCCTCCCAAACATTCGTCATCTCGGCCGCCTTATTAGCCATTGTACCCTCATTTGAAGTGAGAAGTTTGCGACTTATATTAACAAAAGGCGGAAGCCTTAAGCTATAATGTCTTGGACTACAAAGTATGCGCTATTGTTATCCAGGGCCTGTGGTAACTGAGCTATTTAGCATAGCGCTCACTTCTAGAGCTCGAGCACCGTTATGTGTTATAGTTATCTAATATCAAAAGCGGCTCCAAGCACAGCCGCCGTCTCAGGCCTACGTGGACCAGAAAGTATTTCGAGTAGTGGGAAGTGTTTTTCTAATAACTTTGTGTAGGTAGTTTATTTCCATTTCTCGTAGGCGCGGAAGTGATTACAAAGTGCTTCCAGGTTTTACTATGGGCCGGAAAAATATATAAAATGTCATTGTTTAAATACTGCTCAATGTTCTGGTCATAAGAGCCGAGTTGAGCAATAGACATCAATTTCAAGACTAATTCCGTTGTAAATGTTGAAGATCACCGGTATACTATGGTTTATACCGTTTTTTATGTCTGTCCAATGTAACTCCTGCACGACACACGGTTGTGCGACGGTGCCAACAAGCAACGATGGCGTCATGGACAGGCGCATGGATAGGCGTGCTCAAGATCATTGCGCCCGGGTATTAGAACTCTTTTACGAGTAGATATTCTATTTCCTAAAGGTAGCATGTAGTTGCGAATTAAAGACCCTAAAAATAAATTTACTTTCGAATCTTTCGGCTCCTGAGTAAGTGTTTTCGTTCCGTTCTTCCTTCGTTTCAATCCCTCCCTCCGGTTCTGTCTCCGCCCCGCCACTTCCCCGCGCCCTCATTTTTCACAAAACCTCATTCATACTCTACCTGTTATTCGGACTATTCTTAATAATCAATTCTGCAATTAAGGCAGAGACTATATCCACTTTGGAGACATTTAATGCAAAGTTGTTTAGAGTCTGATAAGCCATTTAAGCGTCGCCTCCGGCGCAATGTTCTTCCCGCCTGCGCAAAATTTTCGACTTAAGCACAATGAACTTCAAATAGTGCTGGTGGAAAGGTGCACTACATTTGAAATTTCTCGTCATCTACTACGGGTCTGCCACATAACTTAGAAATTATCGTACCTATTTCATCCCGTTTCTCCAAATTTTCAGTCTTAATGCACATTTATTGCTCCACTAATTGATAGTTCCTAAGCTAATTTCTCTGCGTACGCCGATTCGTCTATTCAATGCTGCGCTGCTTCATTTTGCGCATTTTTGGCTTGACCGCAACAAAGTCATATTTGACACACCGCGTTTCACGCTGAGGAGACACATCATCAGTGTTTAACGATATTTCGTCTTCATTTCTAATGAAAAAGTAAAGTGGTGGCTCACCCGCGTACAGGAAGCTATCCTTTTTTCTCACATCAAGCAACTCTTTCACTTCTACGACCATTTTTGCTTCAGCTTACTGGATTTTAGGATTATTAGGATCATTAGAATCTTTGAACCTGGGCAACCGTACGCTACCTATAAGGCTAATTTGAAGCATTTTAGTTCTAAACGGAGGACCTCAAGAGCACTTTTATCTTGATTGCAATGTTGCTGGCTTTTAATATCGTTAGAAACTTAGTAAAACTGACTACTTCAAGATTCAGTAATTGTGACACTTGTGTGCGCGAGCGCCTTCAAGCAAAGAGCACATGTCAAGACATGACGATCGAACAAATACAGATTGTTTTTATCGATTAGGTTTTTTGCCAAACGGTGAGGTCGCTATCGATATTCAAAAATAAGTTTCGTATTGTATTACCACTCTCTTTCAGCGGACCTCTTGGTGGCTCCACAAACTTCAGGTATTGATCTGAAATACGTACTTTTGTCGTGGACCAATGGTATTCGCTTGAGAAACTTTATCAACTGAAAATGACACTACTGCGAAACCCACCTGTAGAGTTGCGCTACCAGCAGAGTCTTGCTGACCTACGTCACCCTCGTTCAAATTTTATCAAACCCATTTGGTACCATGCTTCATCTTGAAAAGATGTTTCTTAAGCATCGTTGGCAGTCGTTGCTACTAGCGGAATGCGTCGTCGCGTCTGCTGCGAGAATATTAGTACCTTTCATATTTCTTACGTTTAGCGCGATAATACACTTACCTAGGCTTCCTTCCAGAGCAGGCGTACGCGCAAAAAGGATGGGAACATGCTCTCGAAAAGCTCTTTGTGCACGTTTGGGCGCCTGGATTGTCTCGACAATCTTCAGAGCTCGTTTTTTCTAGCCACGAAATTATCAGCATAGAGTCGTACTTGTCCACGTCGAAACAAGAAATGACACTGAGCTGTATTAATGCTCAAAATTCACAGACACGCTTTTTACGACTTTTAGGACGCTCTAAGCCGCCCTAAGAGTTAGTCAGACCGACATTAACTTATTCAGGGTGCTATCGTCTGAGCGTCGGTCAGGCTGATTTATCTTTGGACCCGAAATTTGACAGTATATACGTCCATAACCGCTCTTGAGGCGATCAGTCAACTCTGGAGGTCTTTCTAGACCACCTGAAATTTTTTATCAGTAAACTATTTCCCAACATCAACAGACATGTCGTTGTGGCGAGATAAATATAGTTTTGTAAGCAGTTTAATCAAAAGATGACCTTGACCGAGAAAAAATAGACTCGTTTCTACCTGCATCAACTTCTCAAAAGAGCTTGAGGCCAGTCAACATACACAAGCATAGTGCTGGCTACGCTAATCTTGCAACGCCTTCGCTTGATATATTAAAAATAACATGGTATAGCTCTAGAAAGCCAGCATCAGGATGCTTTATATCAAATTAGGAGCTACTGTTTCAAGCATTTAATTTTATGAGCTGGCCAAAATCATCAGAGCTTAAAGCTCTTCTGACTGGTTCGTCAGGCCTATATAAAGGATGCCGATATAAAGTCCTAAATGTGATTCTTCATCACAGGCAATAGAAGTAAAGCTGAATAGTATAGTCCTCGACAGCATTCACAGTTGTTTCGCTATGAGTGAGCAGTAAGTCTTCACTATAGGGTGGTTCATTCCGAGTTTTTTTCTCTAAAGACGAATACTTGAAGTGCGAATTCTTTTACATGTTCATAAAGCTTTAATGTCCCATAAGCGATCACTTGGGCTGAGAGAAAAATGCCAGAGGGTCAAATTTGCGGCTTACACAAAGACTCTTTTGCCGGGTCTTCTCATACCGGCAGACTGTCAGGAGTCCATAAGTCTTGACTATATCACAGGGCCTTATCAAGATGGTGCATTTGGAACTTATTTGGCTTGTACGATTGGGTACCAGCCAGCAAGTTGAGCAAGCAAATAATGATTTTTCGGGCACAAGTCTCTCGCGCTTTATGCAATTTAGCAAGAGCTGTTTCAAGTATACGGAAATCGTTACTGACGTTTGCAAATGCTCATTTTATGATACATTGTAGGACAAGAATGTCATTTTGCCAAATGCGGTCGCACCATTGAAGAGCTTGCAAGTGGCATTTTGTTGCTAGCAGAACAAAAAGTGTGATTGGAGATTGGCTTGCGGAGGGAGTTGACATGCAACACTGATGTTGAAGTTTTTGCTAGCCGATTGGAGAATTAGTTTACTTAGTGCCACGGTCAACGACGCCGAAACATTAGCGCTGTGTCGGACAACATGGCCTCTTAGACTAAAATGTCCGGATCAAGACAACCACTTTACGAGCTCTTTTTGAAAGAATATCTTGGTTTTTTTGGCGCTAGTCTGGACATTCCCCTAGCAAAAATTCACAAACTAATAAGCCGATAGATCGAATGGATCGCGTTGACTGAGCCGTTCTACGTAGTGTAAGTGCGGGACGTCAGGCACTCATTGTGTTCCATATGAACAATGTCGTGTATGCCTCAACAGTCGGCATGGTGCTCTACGTTAGTGGGATGGCAAACTCTCGCGCTCTCTTAACGGCACCACAGTACGGATCTAAGCTCGATGAGGAAAAAAAAATTTATGGCTGGCTTGCTAAATTTTGCTCTCATAGAAGATCACGTCGAAGACTTACGCTGAAATTTGGTATCTTACGACACAATCGTGATAGAGATCCGTTTAATGATCAAAAAGTTAATTTTGAAGATCTCAATCATTAAGTGCTAAAATTTCACCTATAAATGCAGGCACTGCTGTCTCTAAGAATTAACTGCGCACAAGCTTTATTGCACCCTTTATTGCAATAGGTTAAATAAGATTTGGCTGATGAATTTGACCCTTTTAACAAATGCTAGCACGCCTAGGGCTCTGCACGGGCCTACTCAAGCTGTACTATGACTCTTGTTGCAGACACATAAGCCGACTCAAAATCTGACCCGAAAACTAGTTCTATGCATGAAGTGCTACATTTTTTGTCTCGAGGGGCGCGAGTTCCGCGACTTTCTCGCGAAATGATGCAATAAAACTAAGCAATCAAAATTCTGGAATTTATTCGTCAATACTTGGGAGTACTAGGCTGCGACAATAGTGAGACAGTCGAGGTCGTATGCAATTTTATTTGCCAACACTTCGGGTATGCCCCCAGACGCCGGTCATGTGCGACATCAAAGCAAAGAGCACGTACTAGGCCGCACAATGCTAAGATATCGATCTCTTCAACCTCTTTAGATGAACAGAGCGAGGGCCACAAAAACGTTAATGGCATTATCGCTCGACGACCTCATTCGGTGAGTCTGTATTTGTTGAAGTGAATGGCATATCCTCAATCCTGAAAATCCCAGAAACTTAAAAATCTCACTTCAATAAGATTTTAATATTGAGAAATCTTTTACTTCTTAGCGATCAGCATCTTCTGCAAAATTGTGCTTCTAGCCTCTACAATTAAAAGCGTCAAGGCCACGGATAGAGCTTATCTCTAAGCCCTTGATGACTGCCGCAGGTTAAGTGCTCATGGAAGCAGACCAAAATCGTCCGCTGGGTAGACGACATAGTTATTTAGCTTAGAAATCTCGTAGCGGATGTACCGCTTTACTCGCACATCGGAGACGTGAGTGTGCTCTAAGATGTTCTTAGACAATATAGCGTGTTTATGCAACTTTACCGCGTGGCACATTAACTTTGTGAGCTTGGCTCACCATTCAAGAGTGGCTGTATCAGGTCCTGACGATGCACTTCAATATTTTTTGCTGGGACTGTGCGTTACAGTAAGCTTTCAACTGATTTGACGAGCTGGCTTTCACCAGTGACAACGACGATGTCGGGTCAATAGCAATTTTCAAACACTATTTTTGAGTTGTATGAACTTACGGAGTCCAAAGTTTGGATGAACGAGGTTACACGATCTTAGTGTCTGTAACACAAGTATCATGTTGTGTTGTATAAGTCACGTGATCAAACTAGCAGTCCATCGTCTGATGATCAGTGCTAGTCTTGTCTGATAAGCGTTACTATGCTAAATTTTATAGTAAGATATTACTTCAAAGGGGAATTATCTAGAAATTTGAGCAAAGTTCAACTTAAATTTTGGGTGCAAGTCTTACCTTAGGCTTTTAGACAAACAAGCAATCAAAATCTGGCGGACCGCGACACCGGTTTATAGTTTAAAAAAAATTAAAGACATTTCCTCCAATTACGGTCGCATATTTGATCTAGCTGAACTGCGAGTCCATAAACATGTACCTTGTACGACTTTGGCACGATTTTAAGCGTAAAATTTCTACACACTTGGCTTTAAAAAGTTCTTAGCTGTGATTTTTGTAAAAAGGTATCGCTTTCATATGTGCACTCTCGAATAAGGGTGCTTTGAAAATAGGAGAGGTAAAGGAATTCGCCAAAGTCTCGAATTTGCGAAGTCACGAACAATTGGCTTTACCTCGTATTGTGCCTATCATCTCTGGCGGAGTCGGAGCGTCGACAGTCGAGCATATCAAGCACTGAGGCACCTCCTGGTACTTAAGAGATTGCTAAAATTTCGTACGTAATATGCTACAGGAGTTTTGTGCTGCTGTTGCATACCCAATCTATATAACTGCCTCTTCTTTTTTACAAAATTAATTGAGTAGATCCGATCATAGCGCTGGAGCTTCGGCTGCTGCTGTGATGTGAATTGAAACGGCAGGTCAGAATGGTGCGCATGTAACGGAGAAGTATTGTAGTCACACTTTTGCCACAGTAAAGTGCATTTTTCTTCTGAAGAAGTAGCTAAATTAAATTTTAATTTGAGCTTTTGCACATCATATTAGTCACTTCCCAATTACTGTGATAAAACGGTTTACTCAGATTGCTAAGTTTGGATTGTGGCTCGACTCTTTTAAATTTCAGACAGAGTCAAGACCTTGCTTGAAGAGAGCCCCATACAGGCTTCTCACTCTAGTACCTTTATCTCAGAACCTAGCGTTTCTCCTCAGATGTTCATATATTACGCACGATGTAAAGACTCCCACAATAGTGGTATATTTTATAACATTTACATATCAAGAAGACAAAGCGAGAAACTTCCAACCTGTGCAATGCATCAAAAGCCTCATACAAAGCAATACGCTTTGGCGGCACAATCGATTATTGCGCGAGGTCGGTTGTATAGGAAAGATAAAGTCCAGAATGGAAAAGGCAGGATGTTCGGAGCGGCACTACTAAGCTGATATTGTCTTTTTTTAAGCTGAATCACCCCTTGAAGCACTTTATGGTTAGTGATCCTAGTCTTAGTGGGAGAGGAAAACAATCTTTCACTTGAAGCCGAGCTTTCACGCTAACTTACTCAAAAGAAGTTAAAAGCAATGGTGGCTTTTTATACCAATCTGCATATCGAGTGGCTTTTAGAATCCATCTAACGAAAAAAAAGTTCCTATTTTAATCGCAGTCGCGAAATAAGTCGCTTATCAAAAATTGAAAGTTGGATTAAGCTGATAGATTTTGTACGAATAAATAAGGCCTAAGACTGCAGCCTCATTTTTTTTAAGACCGGGAAAAGAAGTTGGTCCTCTAGCGAAAGATCGTATATTTTCCTGCACGCCTCTTCTGTGCAAATGCTGTGTGTACCCGTTCCATTATCTCGCCCAATTCGGGATTGTTAGGATATAAAAAACATAAAGATCTTGAGCTTGAAAAAGGTTGGGGTGACGCCTTCCTTCCAAGCGCGGGAGCTTAATGCTCGCGCGCTTTGGGCAGGTGCTCTCGGGCATCTGCAGGTCACCCTCGACGTGACGGTCTCCAGCACCAGGGCGCCACCTGGGCTCTTGCCAAGTCAGAGCTAAACAAAATAATGGAAGACCCTCACGACCTCGGTGCTGGCTGCACTGCCCGCCGAACGAGACCCGACGTGTGCGGACACCACTCTATGCCGTGGACTAGCCAGACTGAGCCTAGCACGTGTATAACTCGGCAACGCGATAACGTAATACAATACGATACAATAAAGAAGTTGGTAGCAAAATGGGATGCTCTATGTGGTTTTGAGTACAATGTTTACTTCCTTCCGGAATTGGCAACGTCTAGAATGCGACAGAGCGGTCAGGACGGCGTCTTGACGCCCTATTGTATCCATGATTTGCATCATGTTGGGGCTCAACCCTGCAAATAGTAATGTGAAACGATATCGTTGAGACTTCCGTGCAAATTACGCGTGTGTGTGATTAATCATATCGCAATTAACGGCTTGTTTTGTTGTTGCATCTCTTCTTGAAGAAACGCCATTGTAACAATTAGCACGGAGAATATGCCGCATACAAACATCTATATATCGTCGCTTCACGCCATTCATTTCGTCTTTCTCCTCGAAATCTCGAAACATTGCCTTAAATATCTAGCTTTATGCAGGCACAACCCTTAGACCTTTAACGTGGAAATTTAACCAATCACACCATTGAAACAATCACTCTTGAGTTGAGTGCGCGCACGGAAGTCGACCACCATGGTATGTCCTAAGGCTCTCTACGTGCACTTGATTCATGCAGCTGCTTATACATGCTGCACACTATTGTAACAAAACCATTTGCTCCATACAGTCGACGTACGGCACCACCAACGCGACGTTGGAAGCTATTGAGCTCTTGGGCTCCAGCCCCGAGAGTGCGGTCACCGTGGGGAATTCAACCGTCAAGCGGAGACTCAATCGAGATACGAGACACAAGCGATTACATATAAGTGACGATCACTCTTCAGACTCACCTGACATCGAGCGGCCAGCTAAGAGACGACGCAGAACGAGCAGGCAGATTCAGGTATCCATATTTACTATAGTAAAACATCTTTTTTTTTAGATTATATTTATTAATGCTATTTTTCTTATCAAGCTTTTCGAAGACGACGAAGGTGAGGAGGAAGACAAGGTCGAGGAATTGGATGAAGACGGAACGGGAGATTATGTGGACCAAGGAGAGGCGTTGTCGGAAGATGAGAATTTATTAGAAGAGGACTCGAGTCGACGACGCAGTGGCCGCAAACGCAAACCGACGCAGTCTGTGATCGACTTGTCGGACGACGATTTTATCGTGAGCAGTGACGAAGAGGACGAGAAGCCAATCGTAAAGGCTAAATCGAGACAGAAGACGGCGGTTGAAAAAATCAAAGCACTCTCTGTCAGAATCTAGTGTGGCGAATTCTGAAGAAGACAGCGAAGTGGAGGTTACGGATAGAGTGCAATCGGAGTCGGGTGGATTTATTATTGACAAAGTGCTGGCTTGTGAAGTGCATACGCAAAGGGAGTGGAAGAAAATCTGCTGGAACAAAAACACTCGCTTTTTGACCCACTGCTCAATATATTTGCCCGATGAAGAAGAAGAAAAGCAAAAGGAAGTGCGAACCGTAGGATACAAGCACAAGGTAGGCGGTGACTTTACTACGGCAGATAGCGAAGGATCTGAGGCACCAAAGGTGTGTATTGATGAAAATGACATAGAAGATGCCGGCGAAGAGCGTTTTTTGATCAAATGGAAGACGCTCTCGTATTTGCATACAAGCTGGCAAACAGAAGCTGAGTTACTCGAGACGGAAAAAAACGCGAAAGGAAAAATACAACGGTTTCGTGAAAAACAACTTCGCGCTCTTTACAGTCAGGATTTACAAGGAGACGAATATTTTAATCCAGAGTATCGAAGCGTCGATCGTATTCTTGATATTCAAGATGAGCCACTTGATGACTTCGATTCTGATGAATCTTCAAAAGGTGAAGGCGAGTTTCAGTACTTCTTAGTGAAGTGGAAGGCTCTTCCCTATGACGAAATCACGTGGGAGCGTGAAGATGACGTCGGCGATGACGCGGCTCTGGAGCAATACAATGCTCGTATTCTCAGAGCAGCGAGGCGCTACAAGAAGATCGCGTTCGCGAAACAGGTGCCGCAGAATAAGCGCAAAAACTTTAGGGGCTACACAGCTAAGTCCCCACCACCGTGTAAAAAAGAGCAGAATTTCCAGCTGCGTGATTATCAGCTCACGGGTGTGAATTGGCTGCTTTTTAATTGGTACCAGAAACGTAATTCGATGCTGGCAGATGAAATGGGTCTCGGAAAAACTGTGCAGACAGTAATGTACATTAATCACCTCGCTGTCGTGGAGCGTACACCGCAACCAATCATCGTAGTAGCCCCACTTTCGACGTTAGGTCACTGGCAGCGCGAATTCGACAGCTGGACCAACCTTAACGCCGTTGTGTACCACGGATCCGCTGCAGCACGTGACGTGTTGCACAATTATGAATTCTTTATATCGGAGGATGAACTGGTGCGTGCTGATGAGCTCAAAAAGAGCAGCAACAGTAAACGGTCGATGGCGCGACCGAAACGCAAATGTTATCGTTTTGATGTGCTGATCACCACGTTCGAAATGGCCTCTGCGACGGACCTGTACAAATTGGCGCGGATCGATTGGCAGTTGATGGTCGTGGATGAGGCGCATCGTCTGAAAAATCGAAACTCCAAGCTGTCTAACATTTTGCATACAAGGTATACGTATGAAAATATGCTGCTTCTGACAGGAACCCCGCTTCAAAACAATGTAGAAGAGCTATGGGTGCTTTTGAATTTTCTTGATAGCAATAAGTTCTCTTCAAAGGAGAATTTTCTCGACAGCTTTGGAGAGCTTACAAATTCTGCACAAGTCGAACGTTTGCACACGGAGCTTAAGCCGTACTTGCTCCGCCGCATGAAGGAGGATGTGGAGAAGTCGCTTGCTCCAAAGGAGGAAACGATTATTGAAGTTGAACTCACCGTGCTTCAAAAGCAATATTATCGCGCAATTTATGAGAAAAATACAGACTTTCTTTCTCGAGGTTCCAAAAAAGGGGACACGCCCAGCTTGATGAATGTCTTAATGGAGCTTCGAAAGTGCTGCAATCATCCTTTTCTCGTCCAAGGTGTGGAGGAGCGTGAGGTGAAGCGGCTAGCGAAACAAACGGATGTGCCGAAAGAAGAGATCCAACGCCAAATTCGCGAAAGTCTTGTGGACACTTCGGGCAAATTGGTTCTTCTAGACAAACTATTGCCACGTCTTCAAGACACTGGTCATCGTGTGTTGATCTTCTCACAGTTCAAAATCATGCTGGACATCCTTCAGGATTATCTAGCACTGCGTCGGTATAATTTTGAGCGTATTGATGGCAATATCACGGGCAACGAGAGACAGTCAGCGATTGATCGATTTTGTCGAGAAGGTAGTAACTCGTTTATCATGCTACTTAGTACTCGTGCAGGTGGTGTGGGCATTAACTTGACCGCGGCTGATACCGTCATTATTTATGATAGCGATTGGAATCCGCAAAATGATCTCCAGGCTCAAGCGCGTTGTCATCGTATCGGCCAAAAGAAAAGTGTGAAAATATACCGTTTGCTTACAGCAAAAACGTATGAGTTGCATATGTTTCACAAGGCTTCATTGAAGCTTGGGCTAGATCAAGCAGTTTTGGGAGGAATTAAGAATGACGACCCTGTAGCAAAGCTTACAGGAACAAATAAAGCGAGCAAGGCCAACGATCGGATGTCGAAAGAGGAGATTGAGAATCTGCTGAAGCATGGAGCCTATGAAATGTTTAAGGAGCAGGACAGTGAAGCTGAGGCAGCTAGCAGGCAATTTGGTGAGGAAAGCATCGACCATATTCTTAGCCGCAGTACACTATCGTGCATGATCCGACTCGAAATGTTGATGGGAACGAAAATAAAAGCGTTATGTCCTCGTTCTCTAAAGCGACCTTTGTGAGTTCAACTAATCCAGATGAAGAGGTAGACGTTGACGATCCGAATTTTTGGACGAAGGTGATTGGCCTAAATGGAGTTGAGGAACCGAAGAAAACAACACCGTCACCCTTGCAAAAACGGCGTTGCCGTCGCAAGGTCAAGTCTTACCTCATCGATGACGACAAGGCCTACATGATTGATGATAGTGGGGATGAAGCCTCTTCCCGCAAAAAAATATCCCGGGAGTTTGGAATTCTGAAAGACGAAGAATTCGTGATTTCGGAGGAGGATGATGATGACGATGATGACTCGATCGACACATCTATGACAGAAGGTGCTTCCGCTGCCAGTGGTAAGCAAAAACGTACGCAGACGCCGTTGCTACCGATTTATTATCACTTAGAGCGAATTGCTGAGCTTGTCGGGACCTTTGGATACGGGCGATGGGATGACATGAAGCGCCATGCCTCAGTACTAGAAGGGTATACAGATCGAGAACTAAGCCAATTCGTTCAAGAATACATCACTGGAATGGTACGCTTGACGACGGCGGCGGCAACGTTTGAGCGTATTGGACTAGAAATGGACCCTAGCCAAGTGTACATGATCTCAAGCACAGCTCCCTCTTCGCTTGCAGCAAATGCGTCACCAGTTGAGCGGTATGCTTATGAACTGTACGTATCGGTTCGTCGCTACCCCTTTCTTTCAGCCATGCTGGAGGATATGCAAATTGCGAATATGCTGGCTGTCGCGGTTCTTCCACGACTATGGATTACGGAAAATCAAAGCCGAGTGGCGCGTGGTTTCCGTATAAAACTGCAACAGATTGACACTATGTGGAAACTGAGCGAGTTAGTGCAGCGAAAATTTGAGAAAGCATCGGCGCTTGTTAGCGTTATTGAACGTTTGCAAACTATTGGAAATGAAGCAATTGTGCAAAAAATAATTGAGACTGGCACATTTCCAGCTTCACCTGTTGGAGTGCCTGTTAAGAAAAATGAAGCAATAGAATCTGCACCTAACGAAGAGAAGCCCCAAAGAGTGGTGGCTGAGGCTTTAAAAGATTGTGGACTCAAAAGTGACAACAAGAACGCCGAAGTATCTTTAACTACTGACCAAACCCAGTCAGTGGCGATAGCTGTATCTACTAAAAGCGAGGAAACGATCGAGAGGGAGCGCGCCGCAGAGGCAGTCGCAAATAAAAAGCCCTCTCCTGCTCAGTCTAACGATGCAAATTCTCCTACCACAGTTGCCAAACGAGAGGTTACAACTAATACGTTTTCTGAGAATGTGCCGACCGATAACAATTTTTCGAAAGATCTGCATGATGTGACACAGAACCAAGACTCAACAGATTTGCCAACACCGGGCGACAAAAAGGATGACGAGAAGTTTACCGCTACGAGTAGTGTGAGTGTTTCTCATTCCAGAAAAGTCGAAGCTGATAATGAAAAAGAGTCTTTACAGCAGCATGGAAGCTCTGATGGTGTACTGCGGAGATACCAATATTGCCAGAGCGAATACATCCAAAAGTGGAGAATGAGCAAAAGCAGGCAATGCAGATCCTTAAAGCGTTGCCCACTGTTAACTCACCTGAGCTGGTAGCACCTTGGTGGATTTCTCGTGTGGATGATGTCATGCTTTTGATGCACGTGTATCGCGATGGGTGGATAAAGGGACGAGCTATCCCGACTCAAATGGTGGACTCGACGACGCTGTTTGGAGATCGTGCTATGCGTTATTCAGTTTCTGAGTGGCCTACTATGGCCACCCTGAATCGGCGCATTAAAATGCTGCTACACTTGTGGACATCCGCAAAGGCTACTCGCATTGCACCTTCCGCGACAACGATTGATACAGCGTTAAAAGTTATCTCCACAAAGAACTTTCGACAGGAACAGCTCCATCGCGATTTACAGCAGCAACTGCAACGTCAACACGAGCATCAATGTGCTCAACAAGCACAAAATCAAAGACCAAACGTGCCGGCCCACAACTTACGGCGCAACCAGTTTGCTAAACTCGTATTTTCATTCGGGATCCCCGATGTCAGCACGTGTCGAGACGAGCGTGAACGCAATGAAAAATGGCGCTATTTCTTGCAAGATGGTCTGCTTAAAATTGGGCATTGTTCGTTAAGGGAACTCTTGGCTGAAGCACAAGATCTCGAGCGCATTTGCCGTCAACGCTTGTGCGCAGGTGCTGACGGCGAGGGCAACCGTGCTTGTATCGAAGAAACTTCTATTTTGGGTGGCAAGCGCGGAATTTGGCTCCTTACGATCACGCAGTGTCGACGATTGTTGCACCGCGTGAAATTGTTTCGGCTGTTGCGAACTCAAATCCTCGTTTTACCGCCAGCTCAGCTCGTTGAATTAGTAACTCACGTTGTCAGGGTCCAGTCAGCATCTACAGATTATCCAGCTTGGTGGAGTAGTCCAAGACACGACATTTTGCTGTTGCAAGGCGTTGAATGCTACGGACTTGATGACCACTTGGCATCAGTTTGGAAACTCCCGCTATTTAATTCTGCCAATACAACAAATTCCTATCCAAGCTCTAGCTGGGTAGAAAACTACGTGATGGCACTCGCACTTGCTTGTCGCGATTTGTTTATCAAGGCGCGCAAATATCACACTGAACGATTGATCGACTTAAGCAATGACGACACGAACGAGGCTGTTGACAAGCCACTTCCGCGATCGGATTTAGTTCCAAAATCGGCATCTAGACGCCGCATTCTAGACATCCAGGGCATGCGAGATGAAGATCCGTATTTTGTGCCGTCCGTACGTTTGCGGCATTTGATCGAAAGCAACGCTTTTCGACGAGATAAGTATCGTGTAGAGCTCACCTCGGACAAATTGAATATGGCCAGACAGAGATTGACGCCGGCAGAGGAGACGGCACTGATGCAGCTCGAGGATCCGTATCATTCTTCAAGTGTACGAGCAGTTTGGGCTAAGCAGATCAAGCACGATGAGATTGAGGCAACAAATACACGCTCAATCCTGACATGCAGTGTCGGCAGTGATGCAGTCGAGAGTACGCAGGGAAGTGGCAGCACCGATGACAGAGACATGGGAAAGACATCACCACCCTCAGGTGCTAAAGGATTCGAAATCGAGAAGAACGATGGTAACATCAGTGGTAAAGTTACGAAACCACACGTGTCTTCAAGCTCAAGTAGTCAAAGACCAGTACGAGCTGCTGCTGCAGCCGCGAAAGCTAAGCTTACAAATACAAGACATTTCAAGGGCAACAGGAATCAAGACTCCACTATAGCGTCTGTTCCAGTAGCCGACGCTAAAAGCGCGCAACCAGCTGCGAAATCTTGGAACGTGATCGTTATCGACTCCTCTGACGACTCCGATTAGGCGAGTGTTTAATCTCTTGTCTACGTAGCGTAAATCAAGTGCGTATTATATGAATGGCGAATTGAATTAAAAGGATAACTTATCACAGTACGTCGCATACCTCAATTTTTTGTTTCAGTCAGACCTCTCTATCAGCATACCGTAAACTTTTTTGTAGAAACCGAATTGCTCCAAAACCAAAGAAACATTTTAATGAATAATTTACATTCTAATTTAACATCAATACTTTGTGAGCAGTCATATCGCATATCTTTCTGCACGCCATTTTTTGCAAGGTGCTATCCCATTGCACTTAAAATCACCTTGAGTCAATTTACGCCTACTTGTCCACTCGAATCCTCTTAAAGATTCCAAAACAGAACGTGCTAAACGACCTATCGAACGCGTAGTATGCGCCGTTCGATATACTTTTGACCTTTGGATTACCAAAACGGCTTAGAATGCAGTGAACGCAGCTAGACATATCAAGTAGTTCGAGCTTTACAAGTGAAGTTTATGCTCTTGATCATAGACAGCTTTGGTGGTAGCACCAACAGTGGGATCCAGACCGGTGAAGCTGACGTCTTCACCTTTCCAGAGAAGAAAGATATTACCTTTTTTTCTAGACTAATGAAATTTGATATGATTACTAAGGCGGCCATGATCACAGACGACCAGAGGGGTGTTGTGCTCACAATAATGGCCGGCATAAGAGTAAGGTACTAACTCGTAAAACTACTACACCTGAGAATGAGATTACACAGAACAACAACCGAGAGCATTATTCCTTCCGGTGTGCTTGAATCTTATTTTAGCTCACACTTTCTTGTCTCACAACGCAAGATTTATAGATACATTCACGAGCTAAAGGCGCTGACGGCCTCAATTATTGAGAGGACCCTTGATGTACGCTGTTTCGTCGATCATCCGAGGGTAAGGCGCTTTTGTCGAATGCAATAAAAAAGAAACATAATTGATCTTTGAGACGGTTGTCATCACAAACAGACTTCGGCAGTCTGTGCTGCCAAAGACGCCAATGATGTTGGATACTATATTCTCACAGATTGGTTATACAGCACCACCGGCAGCTGCAATAAACGATCACAAGTCTTAGTGAAATACATAGTACCAGAGATGGGCGGTTATATAGCTTCCCAAGAAGAGAGTACAAATGCGATGAATGTCGAACGTCGCTCTTCCTCAAAGTTATATAGCCTCCCAAGAAGAGAGTACAAATGCGATGAATGTCGATCCTTGGGTGTCCCTTACTAGACCTCAAAGATCTCAATTTTACTTGAATTTTTTTGAGTAAAGAGTCAGATATATCTCGATGTTAGTTTTTTAAAGCTAGACGCCACTCTTGCGAGTAAACATGATATCTAAAATAATTTTCATAGGTGGCGTACGTAGCGTAACCAGGATTTCTAAATTATTCTCATAGGTGGCGTACGTAGCGTTTCGTCTAAGCGATTTCAAAGAGCTCCAAAGATCAGACATTTCTTTATTGCAGAACTAATGGTGTACTATCGAAGCTCTTACCGGTTAATGGGATAGACACGATCTCGACCTACAATGTATACTGTCATCTAGTAGATACAAGAGCGAAGTAAGCTTTTTTTGGATGAAAAAGGAAGTTTAAAATGGCGCAGAAGTTGCAATGTCCACTCTAGCCGACACTTCTGACTATGCTGCATTTTTTTTTAAACTTTGCTAAAGATGGGCTGTCTTGCTTGAGTAGAGCAATATAGGACAGAAAGACTTCGGGCTGGTCTTGCTCTCAACCATACCCGTAAATCCCTTTGTCAGGGCTCATTGAGCAGTGCGGGGCATCTCAACTTAGACAATGAAGCTAAGGTAGACACTACGATGAAGCCGGGAGCTATTGTCGGCTTTTAAATTTTTTACTTTAGCTCCTCCGTCCAAGACGAGATAATTCGCACTACTCAAAGAGAACCATACGCCTCCTTGATCAAACTAGCGTCATCGACGAGACTCTCTTTGTCGTATCTGGGCCGACCACACGTACATCACCAGGGTTTCAGCCATCAATATCTTGCGTGGCATCCAGTGTGCTTTGTTCCCTACGAGTGATGCGCAGGATTTATCATGCCACTTCACGTGCATCGACAGGGCGTTGTTCTTGATGTATTGGCAGAAAGCCATTTATGCCACACAGGACATGCGGCAAGTCATGTGTTCAACGAGAACTTCTCACTAATTAAGTTGCGGCTTTGCGTGCACCAAAAGAGCTTCGACCATGCTGCCCATCATGCGGCAAATGCTATATCTCACATCATCGCTTAGTGCCTAAGTGTCACTGATAGAGCCTCTCCTTCTTGCCTTTGCTTTGAGAAACATGTCACCAGCGAGCGCTGTGTCGTGCGAGCACAGATCGCAGCCTAACAAGCACAGCAGAACCTAATTGGCCAAGTTCATCACTAGCATGCATCGAATGATGATTCTTGCGAGCAAAACCTGAAAGTTTTTACCACTTGACGCCTCTAGTGTCCAGCTCTGACATTACAATGTCCGACACGTTGACCGACTCTGTTTAGATATCGCACCAAATAGTACTTTTGGTATCTTGCGGAGGAGTTTACATGTCTCACGAAAGCTCCGCCGGGAGCATAGAGAAAGGACCCCAACACTCTGTGACCTTTAACACTGAACACATATCGCTGGGGCTGAAATCATTGAGCCAAAAACGAAAAACTATCGGTGCTCTCGAAGTCGAGAGTTTCTCATCTAGATTAACGGGAACCGTTCAAGTTCCTTGATAATTTGGTCCGCCCAAATTGATTTCGTCAATGCACATTTCACGATAAACGTCAGTGCTCTAGCTTAAAGTTTTCTGAGTATAGCACAGAAGTTTTTGATGTCGACTTTGCACCTTTTTATACAAAGAAGCAGATACAGAAAAAGCCCTCGAAAAGTACTGGAAGAAACAGAGAGAGCACTTGAACAGAGCACTATAAGATGCTCCATGTGCTTACGCTTAGATACCTTTTAATTGATTGGGCTCGTAAAGTTGTCGTAGCTGGCTAGTATAATCCTGGGCTCCTGACCTTATTTTTCATCATTATCGTTTAACTTTTTTTATGCTATGTTCAAGTCATTTTGCAGCTTTATATCCATAGAGGAAAAGGAAGGGTCTACAAGCCCGAAAATTTTGGATGATCCGTGTACGGGCTCATAGCCACATGGAGTGACTATCATTATCGCGACGGTTGTCCTGGCGGAACATACGAGTCTCGCAAACCAATAGAGAACTGAGCTAGCCGTAGACTTTTCGAACTTAGACTCCACGCGATGAGTTACGAGCTATTATCCTTGATAAAACAAGTCGACACAAAAGCTACGGCAAAGATTTTACTTCTTTATTGATCGGTTAATCGATTCAAGCGTGACGCACAGCAGGAACAATCGCTAATAGACACGGCCACAGAAATATGGTGACTCGAAAGTACGACAATCGAGTATGATCAGCAGACCAAAAAACGATTTTTTATGCGAGTGTGATCGTGCCACGTTATATAGACCCGCTCAAGGATTTAACTTTGTGACGGATATATATATTTTCTTCCAACAATTAACAAAGGACAAATCAAGGTATCACAATGCGCAAATTTTTGAGAATCACACCACGACGCACAAAACGACTCTCGTCCCATCTTTTTGCGCGAAAAAGCCGCCCCTCTTGGATCCCGTATCCTGTACACGGTTACCGCACCAGAGACGTACAGTCACGACTTACAAAGCCAAGATCAACCGCTAGCGATTGGACAAACGCTACATTGTCGCCGTCGCCTTAGCAGCCCGACCTCATAAGTTTGCGTAGTTTGCATCTTCCTTTTCATTCAAAATATGTGGCCCTTCGTCTTCATCATCTCACTAAAACCATTCCGCTTCTACAGCCGCATTAGCCTTTCATCGCTAATAGACTCGCACGGCTACTTTCGAAGGATTGTTAAACGCATTCTTGACCGCAAGTTACATTGAGGTAAAAATATTGCTTTTGCTTAGCCTCGATATAGCGTGGCTTTGGCTGCGAGTAAGGAAAGGTCCGAAAGCATAGTTCTCCTCCACACACGAATGCGTGGGTCCCTCGCTCAAGATATTTTAGATGCCGTCCATTTTTGTATCCAGCTTCTTAACCGGATTTCACGCTTTAAAAATTAATGAAAGCGACGCCAACTTGAACGGCCATGAGCTCTATAAGGGACTTCTTTTGCGAGACGCGCCACAATAACCATCAGTACACTCGAAATGATCAAGCATGCCGTCCTCTCCAGGCCTGCTCTGCCTTGTAAAGCGGCTGATCGATGGTGCTCGATATTTTACTGGATCGCATTATACATTTGCTCGAATTGTAGCCTTGATATTGACTCAGCATCTTTGCTCGTTAGTCTATGCGTTGTAACCGACTTTCAATACGATTTGCCGAATAAATGTTTGCGGGAACCGCTAATTGATTAACCATTTAATTACGAAGCTGTCTACAATTTAGTACATTATGTAATAGCATCGAATAATTGGACAACAAGATCATAAGAGTAATTTATACGACGCACCATTCGGTGCGTTGTTTTGCAGCTATCAGACCACCTTACATCTGTAGCTCCTGAAGCATTCTTATCAAGCAAGCCGTAAATGATCATCGCGGTCCGAATCGTTAAGGCAATTGCATTGACAGCTCACCGCTGCCAGTTGCTCCCCTTTACTTCGTCGTCATCAGTGACAGTGTCGCTGGTTATAAGCTTGAGACATCATCCTCTCCAATCATGTCAAGACCGCTTGGCTTTTGTCGACATTGTCGCTGTAATCTTAACTGTCGTTATTTAGGTGACCTAAAGGGTCAATGGTACCACCACAATTTGCAAAACTACACTTCTTTGACTGAATTGGTTCGTGAACTTTGCGGATACTGCTACTCCCCAGTTTGAGTGCACTTTACTACGGAGAGACGTAATTAGTCTCCCACCCTCCTACAAAAGTAGAGACTTTACATACTGATAGTACTTTCACGGTATATTCAACTGGCTTCTTAGCCGACGACCTGGACTTTCCAAAACCCCTGAGTCAGAATTCAGTTATTTAACGTACAGAGATCAAGCTTTTAGTGACAGTTGAAAAAAGTAATTTGAGTCGAGTCCGATTTGAGACTTGGTGTCTGTTTCCCAAGATTGTAGCGCTTCATCATACCTAATGAAAAAACACGTGTTGAATGCTTTTAGCCCGTGACGCAGTGTGTATCGCTTGATTGAGTATCCCCAAATTGTCTAACACAACGAAATTGATGCTTTAAATATCAAACATTACAAAGAAAGCAGCACTAAGAGCCGGGGAGTTGAAAAAGGGCCGTCCATGGTCTAAGGACCGCTGTCAATGCATATTGACAAAGATCATTAAGCTGCATAATAATTGTGGGGTAAAACGCTTATTTTTTTATCCAAATCTGTATAAGTCTAATACCATGTTTTGAGGTCAAGCATCTAGCGATCCACAAATGATAATTTGTAGAATAGTACGAAGCTGATAGATTTAATTCACTCTGATTCGAAGCATCCATTTCTTTCCGACATTTCTAATCCCCCTTCTGCCGTATCTGAGCGAACTTAGTCATACCATACTCATCGGTGAGAATGGTCATTTACAAGTGTAGCAGCAGCCATTGCGCGTGAAAACGGATTGTTACACAAAGCTTTCGCTTATAAATTTTGATTCTCTTTACATGGAGCCTTGAACACCAGTCAGTTTCTTAGCCGTTTTAAATACTGAACTTATTTGCAGGATACAGAATAGGAGAATGTTATTGCTCAAATGGTTTAGTGCATACAAATATACATAGGTTGGATTAAAAGATAAATGTTGTAGTGAATAAAGCAGCCTTTAGTCTACAATTTGTTGCATACCTTCGATTAGATTAATTAACACCCTCTCCTCGCCCACGCTTCTCGGTGCAAGGTCCCACTATATGTGGCAGTATCTTGTAGTCAGCTTTGTGCCTACGCGGAAAAATTGCTTGCCGTAACACTCTCAAAGGATCCTGAACAAATCGAGATATCTCTCCTTATCTGACAAACCAGCACTTCTGTGCTGCTCGGACGGTTTACAAGCCTCTATGAGCTTAATAGGGCGGCCGCATTTGCAGCACTTTTAACTGTCAAGCAAATGTCGTCAAGCTAGCTCAAATTTGTTTGTCCAAATTTGAGCGGAAAGAACTGCTTTATGCTCATAATGAACTGGTCAGTGCAACAATTTTCGCGCCCTATTCAAGAAAGGAACGTATTGTTTATCACCATACGTTGTACAGTGCACTAAATCTGTTTAATTGGCACTATCCATCTAAATTAGAAAGTCGGATATACTCTTCACAGCGGCTAATACGCCTATAGAATGCTACTGGAATTTCTTAGTGATGCTACAAGGACTTCTGAATGCCCTGACCCTCTAATTACAAAAATCTTTGAGCAAAATGACTTTTTTTCACAAACGTTGACAATATACTCGCTCATAGCCAATTATTTAGGAGGTCAGTCGACCCTAAAGGCCCGATTGGTCCACTCAAGGCAAGTTTGTGGTCAATAGGCTTCACGCCAATGTTGACAATATTATATTTGAAGCAGTGGGGATAAAGGTTTGCAAGTAATCTCGGGGCTCGACCAGGTCACGATAGCCGTCCCTTCTCGATCTAAGCCACGTCTCCGACAGGATCTGTGTATGCACTTAGGCCCAGCAAACCATTTGGAGAAAGGAGCTAGGCCGAAGAGGAAGTTACCTCCTCTAATTATCCTTAACCGCCAAGATCAGCGAAACTTTAATTAAGACACCTTGGGAAACATAGGCGCTCTCAAGGGCGCCAAGAGAATTTTGTCAGATCTCGCGAAAGCCTTTCTTTAGGAATCGTAAGAGCCGTTGCAACGGCTCCGGCATGATTGACTAAAGTTTGGTGCATTCTGGCCAGAAGCAGCAGGCGCTTTGTATGTAAGCCGTGATCTTTTGGGCGCACATTGAGGTGACTCGTATAACTCGGACTTGTGTGTTCGGCACCTGGCTTAGCATTATGTCAGAGCCAAGGCACCTCGAAGTTTAGCTTAATAAAGAAGCAAGTTGTTTTCAAAGCTCACTGCCGTAACCTATTTATTCGAGGTACTTGGGCTTTGGGTTGCTAATACCAAAGCGGTTTTTCCATTTGGGTGGTGTTATACTAAGGAGCTTCCTAGTCTTTCTCATACCAATTGCATGCTAACTTTGTCTCGGGAAAGGCTTTTCGTATGGTCACCGAGTTTGACTTTAGGTCAAACACTTGAGGGACCTACCCCGGTTAAAGATGTTGTTTTGACAACATGGTCATTGATCTGATCCTTCTTCGTAGCCCTGGCAGGTAAACATCAAGGCAAGTGTTTGCCGAGTCATTGCCTGAAGGCGGAGGTATCTTAAGATCATCGGATGAGAAATTACGATATGTGCGCATTTTCACGCCGCAGTGGAGTTGCCGGCACTCCCAGAGCCAACCTTTCCTTTGCGGCTTCCTGGTGAGAAGCTTTGTTTGAGGCTTGCCGTCGACAGTATGAGTACCCTTAGTTGTAGGCACACGTTTGTTGTTACTAGCCCAGCCTTCCTTCATGAGCGCGACCATAGACGCAATGGCTAATTTAAGCGTAGGGGTACCTTTGAATGCCGGTGCGATCTTCTATGGTGCCCGTTTGGTCATCGTGGTAAAGTCCACAGATACATCATATCTCGAATCTTCTCTGCAAAGTGCTGCGTGGTTCTCGCACAAATTATCAGTGTTCTGATCTTACGTTGCTACAGCAGAGATGACATTTGCTCAGTCTTTCGGCACCTCTAGTGTAGATGTCTTTTATACCAACGCATCCATTTCATGGAACAAGCCGTCGCGGAGCTTGGAAAAGGTTGGGGTGACGCCCTCCTTCCAAGCGCGGGGGCTAAATGCTCGCGCGCTTCGGGCAGGTGCTCTCGGGCATCTGCAGGTCTCTAACGAGTCTCACCCTCGACGCGACGGTCTCCAGCACCGGGCGCCACCTGGGCTCTTACCAAGTCAGAGCTAAACAAAATAATGGAAGACCCTCAAGACCTCGGTGCTGGCTGCACTGCCCGCCAGACGAGACTCGACGTATGCGGACACCACTCTATGCCGTGGACTAGCCAGACTGAGCCTAGCACGTGCATAAGTTGGCAACGCGATAACGTAATACATTACATTACAAGCCGTCGCGGACAAACATCCGACTTGAAACGAGCACAATATTATTGGGTTGGTTTGACCTTTTTTAGTCTTTTTGCACTTAAGCATATACATATAAGTTCTTCAGAATGTAAACTCACGGTAGGTATAATTGGTCACAATCATGTAAGTTTACTCGGACGCCACGTACAAAAGCCGCACGAGCTCGACCTCACGAACTGGACAGCTCGCTAGCTCACGCCACGCACGTGCAAGAGCCCGCTTTATGCGTTTGTACGCCAGCTCGTTGCCTCGACAAACGCACGAAAGCGTAGACGATCGCTAAATAGAAAAAGGCTCCGCTTTCTTGTGTTACACACTTGGTTTCTACCTCATTAAAAAAACACACTAAATAGGTTCTATCCTCACGACTTGCACCACTCACGACTTACACGACATGGGCTGCTTGCGTTGCTGACGGGGCCGACCGCGTGGACGCAAGGTGGGCATTCGGGACAATCAACACGTCGGACGGCCGCGTCCGATGCCGCAGCGCCAAGCCACTGATCTCAAACTCCTCGAGCAGTTCCGAACTGTTCAAGTATTTGTTGCCCACGTTGAGCAAGTCGCACTTGAGCAACCGGTGCGAAAACTCCTCGTCGTCCAAGAGAATGCGCGCCAAGTGGTGCGGTTTAAAGTGCCGCTCAATGTCCGCTTCTCGGCTCTTGCCGCCAAAGTAGATGGCCAGGGCCATGAGCACGAGCAGCGCGGCCCCGACGCACGTGAGCACGGCCGAGAGCGGCGGGACGGCGACGACCACGTCCACAAACTTGACATTGCCCTCAAACGCCAACGTCGAGTCGGTGGCGCGTTGCTTGACGACGCCGTGCTGCAAGAGCCAAAAGAGGGCCGAGAGGTACGCGGGCTGGAGCGAGTAATCCGAGTACAAGTGCGCGGATTGCACGCGGTCCATGAACGTCCCGCGTTCCCGTTCACAGTGCGCGCCATCGATGGGCGCCCACCCCGACGTGTCGTGGAAATTCTGCGGCAAGACCACGTCACTCTTGAGCATGTCGCTCTGATCGACTTCTTGCGCGTTGGACGTGACGAGGGGCGTCCAGGCCAGGAGCGACGAAGCGTACGGCGACAAGGTCGAGACGGGCACGTGGGCCGCCCCGACCACGACGTCGCCCGCGTCGTGGGCGAGCGGAAAGACGAGGCCGTGGCAGTCGCTGGTGCCACACGACGCGTCGTACGTGGCAGCCAAGTCGGTCGTGGCCCACGACAAGCGCCCCGCCGTGACTTCATAGATCTTTCGCGCGTTCGTGAGCATGACGACCACGGCGTTGGCGCTCGACCCATTGACCGTGGAGGACGCCATGGCGTCGCCAACGATGCGCTTGGCAAAGCTCACGACGAGCATGGACGTCGTAGACCGGACGGCACACGCTTTGCCGTCCAAGCTCATGGTCGCCGCCATGTCTTCGTGCCCGTTGGCATCGAGACAGATGGACAGGGCGCGGACTTGACTGCCTTGGTCCACGGGCGCCGTCCCGAACAAGGCGCCCACGGGACTCACCATGCACCCGTAACGGCCACACTCTTCCTTGGCATTGATCTCAAACAGCCCGTCGAGCGCCTGCGCGCCATAGAGCACGGACGCCGTCGTATCTTCGCGCAGCGTCACTTGTCGCCGCAAGTACGCTTTCGTCAAGGGCAATTCGAGCGTCACGCCTTCGAACGTCACGTGGCCACTGGCGCTCGTCCACGGAAACTGCACAAACGCGACGCGCGCGTCGGCCACGCTCACGTTGCGCAAGTGCGGACGGGCCTTGACCGCACGAGCCAACGTGGCGTTCGTAGCGCGCACGAGGGCGTCGATCATGGTGCCGTTGTCGCGCAAGGCCGCGTCGTAGTCTTGCGGGACCCCGTCGAGCTCAAAGACGCTCGTGTTGACTTGACCGTCTTGCGGTCGAAAGTAATCGTCGGTCGCGCGCAGCGCCAACGCCACGAGATTGCGCGCGGCCGGCAAGGGCATGGGCATCGCCACGTGGGCCGCGGCCTCGACGCCCGTGTGCAACGAGACGTTGAGCGTATTGGTCGCGGTCGCAGCCGGGGCCGTCGGGAGCAAGTGACGGAACCAGGGCCGCGATGCAAAGCCGTAGTCGAGCTGGGCCGGGAGCCGCCGGGGCGACGGACGACTGCACTGTCCCGGGGCGTTCTCGGCCGTCGCGTCGGCCAGTTGCATGGCAGTGCGGAGGATCGTATCGACACTTGCGCCCGGATAGACTGGCGAGACGGTGCTGGAGGCATTCGATGCCAAGTCTTTGGCGTGGATGATGGCGTCGACGCGCGCCGTCTCTTCGTGCACGTAGACGGCCATGAACCCATTGAGGAAGAGGTAGAGGACGACGTGCCCGATGCACGCCAGGGCCACGCGCGAGGACGTGGACGTCGTCTCTTGCATGGACTTTTGCGTGAAGAAACAGAGCAAGAGGGCGGGGACGACGGCAGTGACGAGACTCAGCAGTGGCCTGACCACCAGCGACGTGAGGAGGCCCACGATGGCATTGTACGTGTCGAGCTCCGTCGCGCTCGTCGGCTCGGTACTTGTGACTTGGTACGACGTGAGGACAAGGCCTTGTTGTAAGAAATACATGGGCACGACCATGCACGAGGCCCCGAGCGCGGCGGTCAAGAGGATGCGAAAGCGCTGGAGACGGACGAGCAAGGGCACGGCATTGGGGGCCAATTGGCGCTGGTACAAAAAGTCTTTGGCCGCCGACATGACGGAAGGCGAGTCGACGTCAAACATGCGACTGTCGTCGTGGCTGCGGTCCGGTCGACTATAGCCCGAGCTCCGCGAGTGCGAGAGCGAAATCTGAGAGACTTCGATCGGCGAATTCATGGCCGCCACCGAGTCTTTCAGTGAAGACTTGACGTGCGCCGCCAAGTTGGGAGTGACGAGGCGACTATAGTCGCCAGGTAGGAACGACAGGACAGGCCGGGGGGTGAGCAATCGGGGCAAGAATAGAGGCGAGCAGATGGGCGCTGCACCATGTGGTCAGTGCCGCAACGCTAGAAAAGGCCGAGCGGATTATTAGCGAATGAACGACGAGCATGAGGAGGCACGGGCATTGCGATTGGCTGATATCGATCTGTTTGTAAGGCTGACTGCGCCCACTTTTACGCTTCGGCGACCGCCTTTTTAGCTCTCGTGCACGTGCAAATCCCACGGTACAACATGTGGGGGGGAATTGTGATGGGACCGATTCTGGCGAATGTAGGCCAGAGATCTCATCCAGAGAGGTGGACCTTCCGTCCAGCCACTGTCTTACTCAAGCCTACTGCGTCTGTGTCCTACTTTTACCCCGTCCACCGTGGTATTTATCCGTCTACACGCAACATACACCCAGCGGTGACTACCGAAATGTTTCTACAAAGATGGGGAAGGCGATCCTTTGATGACACTATAATTGACATCCTGTACTCATTGTGTACCACCGCAATACCACCAAAATGGAGAAAATGATAAAAAAGAATACACCCGAACCCAATTGCTGAGTGGTACATGCGTATAGAGTCGGTCATATTTCTAAAAGCCTCGTTTCTATCGTACAAGCCATAATCGCAACAGCGTGCAGTAATCGACTACTGAGCCGCCCAGCTGTCTGTCCGCTTACAGACGTAGGCAGTTAAAACGTTCAAAACGTGCATTACACCTTTGTTTCGAAAGCTGTTAAGGGACCGTAAAGTGTTACCGTGTTGGAGTGTATACGGCGATAGTTCATGAGGTCAGTTGAATTACGGCACTTCCTCAACCATACGAGGCCACGATAAGAATTTAGCGGTTACAGTCGTCTGTTAACGCAGTCCTCTATCCAATCAAGCCTGTATTACTTCCATCGTGCGCGCTATCGCACTTATACCACTAACGCAAGCTACGCCGACGTGAAGAGGTGCTTGTCCTCGGCCCGAAACGTTTCCTTCTACCAAACCACAAGCCACACAAGACCACGCACGTCAGAGAAACTCTATCTGGCCACCAAGGTCACTAACCTCGACAGGCGGAGGCGACGCCAGTTGGTGCTCGTGATTCGGATCACTCGTCAATCCTTGGTAATCGGGCTCCAAAGGCCCCCGTTCCAGTAACGCTGGCTGCATGTAGACGTTCTCAAGCACAGCTTCGAGGTCGTGCAATTGACGGGCGCGCCGCGAGTCGATCATTACCGCTTGATCCAGTGGCAAATTTAGCGCAAGCTTCGGGTACCGTGACGACACAAACAAGTGAAACGCCAAGGTCAGACATGGCAACAGAATCGAAAGCGTTGCGGGCAACGCCACTTGTTTTGTGGCCAAGACGGACGCCATGATGATTTGCGAAAACATCAAGGCTCCCACGATAAACCGATACAGGGACGGGAAAAACGTCCCACTTGTTTGCGTGGACGGGTCGTGTACACACAGGACGGCCCAGCGGTACACAAAGTCCGAGAGGACCAGGTACACGAGCGCAAAGTAATTGAGAATGGGCGCGATGGCGCAGAAGACGAGGACGAGCATCAAGACTAGAAAGTAGTCGGACACTTGGTCCGATGCACTGAAATCGCCGGGACTTGCCAGCGAATCAAAGCCAAACCACGACGAAGACTGTTCTCGCGGCGTCAATTTCGGGGCAAAGACTTGGTAGATCGCCGCTTTCACGATCGGTGTCACGCGGAGCAGCGCCAGCGTGAGGTTCAGTCCCGTCTTGACCAAGAGGTACGTGATGAAGAAGGAGGATTGGACGGCGACGGAATCACTGATGAGCGTGAGGATCGCACTTGCATTCAAGTTGGAGTCACTTGTACCAATGACGGCGTCAATGACGGTACCACCGATAATGGGCAGCAAGAACGTCACGTAGATCTGGTAAATGACCAGCTTGTTGAGCAACGACGCATCGACTTGCGACGCAAAGGCATGGCCTTCCCGTTTCGATAAAAGGCCAAAGATAATGGGCGCCAACGCCGTCATGATTGCAAGCAGAAGGGGCGACAATTGCTCGAGCACCGACTCGACCCACGGATGCTTGTCGACCGTCCGTTGGAGCCACGCCCACTCTCGTTCGAGCGTCGCTACTTTGGCAAACGACACGACGAGACCCGTCGGGATCGTCCACAAGAGAATGATGGCCGTACTCAGCGCCATGGAGATCAGAAACCACGTGTCTTTAATATTCTTGGAGAGACCAATGTTCTCCCACACGACATCGGCAACATGAGCGGCGGGTTCCACCATCATTTCGGTCGGCTTTGCACTTTGGAGAATTTGGGTACACGACTGCGCGGCTTTCAGACTCCGAAACGTCACAAAGCCCGCCGGCCGCATGATCCCCACCGCCTTTTGCTTCCGGTGCTTCAGACTCTTGATGTACCGACTTTCCAGGCCCTCGCCTTCCAAGGGCTCGTCCACGACCGTTAAATCAGTACTTTTCCTCGCAACGCACTCGTCGTCGTCGCCACTCGATGCCACCAACTGACGCGTCACGGCTGCTTGCTTGCGCAAGAGAGCCCGCACCTCCTTCTCCACCGCCTCGTTCAAGTCCTTCAATTGGTCTTGGTACAGTTCCACTGCGTCCACTTTGTCGCCACCAACAAGAGCGTCCCTCGTCAGGACTCGGTCGCCAGTCTTGGCACACTGTGCCAGTGCGTGTTCCAATCGATCGCGCACTTTTACACGCTCGGCCACCAATTTTTCCAACTCTCGACATTCCAGAGCAACATACACGTGCAACACGGAGTTGGGAAAGAGCAACTCGAGGTAATTCCGTAGCGTTTGTTGCGTACATAGGTGCGGAGGCAAACCGTTGAGGACGACCGTGTACTGTTGCGTGTGTTTCCTCGCCATGTACTCGTGACGACGTCGAATGTACTCGCCATACTCTCTCCACAATAAATAACACGTCGCGAAGGACACGAGGTACATGGTACCCACCGTGAACCAAAAGCGCCACATTTCGTCAATGTCCAAGTGGGACAAGGTCATGCGGTACAGTGGATCCAACCCATCCCGCTTGGCGTAAAAGTAAATGGGAAAAGTTGCCATTGAACACACGATTCCTACAATCGTGACTTTTTCACACAGGCGCAAAAAGCGCAAAAAGAACAAAGTATCCATGCCACAGTGTTCCAGCACCTCGTCGTCTCGCGTGCAAAAGAGCACCTTGAGCCACGCAAATGCTTTTGTGCCGTGGCACTTTGTGACTGTCCGATTTGTGGTCTCGACCTTGTTCTCTCGACAATAGTACGCACGGTGCAACTTGACGCGTCCAACCTCAAAGGCCAGCCAGCCCACGGCCCCAATCACAAAGTACACGCGCATGCCATTCAAAATGGTCTTGGACGGGGTCAAATCCTCCGTGGCCGCGGCGTCGGTCACGTTCGCAGCGGCACCCGCGACGTCCGTCATGATGGGCTAGTGGTACGAGGACACTTTGACACGAGGGATTTTGAAGACTGGGTACCAGAGCGGTACCGCCAGGACAGGCAAGGAAAACCGTTGGCTTTTATCGTGCAACAGACCAAAGATAGATGTCCGTTATTTATGTACACACAGAATCGAGTTGCGACTGGCTACAATCCGTCGCAAATTATAGCGCTTGGACTTAATCCTAAGTTAATCTCGTCTACACTTCAGATTAAATCCCTTCCGCGTAGTGTATTCATTGATAAAATCTATCCCGACAGCTTAGATAGAACGAGTTCTGCCATGTGGTGCGGTCCTCGATTAGAGTTTGGTGGAAACACGGAATAAATAAAATAAAAGCTTTGCGTTCTTGAATTGGATATTTTCTACCATTTACAGTTGTAGGAGAAGTTAATTAGAGATCTGGACGGTAACTGGCTCTGTAATTGTACTGGTGAACATGTAAGTTATATATATAGCAGGAGTGTCGCATAACAAGAGTCAGTACTAGTACAGATTATATCGGCTTGTTTGGATATAATAATAATATTGTGGGTACAACGATTGGCAATGTCTGATACTGTATAGGAAGGAGCACATGCCGTGCATTTGGAAGGTGGCTCTGCTCAAAGATTGATCCTCAAAGTCGTGAACACGAGCGATCCATGAAACATTTCTCCAGCATTATGTGCTTGATAGGTAAATAAGCTCGTGCGCATTATTGGTGCTAATGATTGCGACGGCTGTTCGATCTCCAGAAAGACGAAATGATTTAGCAACTGGTCGTGAACTTACTACTCTCACCGACAACGCATACAGTGACTAGTGTTGCCTCCAATCAAGGTTTTCATCTCTAAGGGAAGGAAGCGCAAATCTTTCTGCTCTTGTTCAAAGGGGAAGAGAAGTAAGCGGCCATGGCCATATAAGATAAGATGCACGTGGCGTTACCGAGTTAGTCGAGCTAAAATCTGCTTTGGCTGAGTGCTTTGTGTCCTAGAAAGACATTCGTGAGCAATGCTATATGCGGCAAATTTGATCTCCGTCAGCGCTCTCTATACCGTGCCTGCAAGCAAATAGGGCGCAAACAACATTGATAACTTAATGAGCTTAGTGAGTTGATGATTCCCACTACTGAAGCACACCCTTCGAACACTGTGTTTATGGAAGGCCTTAAAGCAGGTCCGCATCGCACTCGGCTTCTAAAAATCCACAGCCGCAACAATTTAAGAGGCTTTATAAATTGCTGTTAAGAAAAAGCACAGCCTTGCTCCTTTGAAATATTAATTATGTATTTCATCGTCCTACAAAACGGTGTTCGTGTGCTTGCTTGTTTCTAATTCTGTCCCAATAATATCCTGTGTACCCAAGCAAAGCAACATTGGCTGCAGATGATAAGGGCACATGATCCGTGGCTTTCTTGAAATGAGTTTTTTTGCTCGCCCGAAAGCTTTCAAGAGTGCTGGCAGTAAAAACGATCTTATCAAGGGCAGCGCTGATCACCAGTAGGGTCAGGTACCCTTCCAAACAATTACAAAATCTTCACGATGCTTGATGGTTTCTTTTTTCAATGCTTGACAGCCTAGAAGGGATAACTAGGAGCGGCAGGCTGCTAAGCTCATAAATGATATAAAATACCTAGAATTGTTAGGCCTTAATGCGTCGCGCAATCGCGCACGCTGGCGAGAAATTGCCGCTCATTAATGTAGGTTGACATGTTCTAAGCGATAGTATCGGAATTATGTCGGGTTCGATTTGGCTGACCAATGAAATCGTGCTAAATGCCGCTGTCGAGCAATTAGAACGCATCACGGTGTTCGAGTCCTTAAACTAAGTCTATGCTAAAGGCTCGGGCAGCACAGGCTTTGGTTGTACCTGTCATATTATCTGACGTGGGGTAATGTAATGTAATGTATTACATTATCGCGTTGCCAAGTTATGCACGTGCTAGGCTCAGTCTGGCTAGTCCACGGCATAGAGTGGTGTCCGCATACGTCGGGTCTCGTTCGGCGGGCAGTGCTGCCAGCACCGAGGTCGTGAGGGTCTTCCATTATTTTGCTTAGCTCTGACTTGGTAAGAGCCCAGGTGGCGCTCGATGCTGGAGACCGTCGCGTCGAGGGTGAGACTCATTAGAGACCTGCAGATGCCCGAGAGCACCTGCCCGAAGCGCGCGAGCATTTAGCCCTCGCGCTTGGAAGGTGCGCGTCACCCCAACCTTTTCCAAGCTCTGACGTGGTGTGTAAGCCATTAAGGTTTTCTTCCACCTTTATAGAAAGCGTACATTTTGTCTTAGGTTGATAGAATTAAGCCAATCGTCCGAAAAGCATACAGTTCGCGTCAGATAGAAGCGTGAAGATACTACTATTCGTCTTGAATCTTAGTTTAAATCAAAGGTAGACTTTTTCGCATGAGCGTAGGATTGACCAAGGAGTGCCACCAGGTGTGACGGGGTCATAACATCTTGCACTAAAAAAGACGTGCAAACTGTGTTCGACGTTATGGAAAACAACCGCTCACTAATGCCGGTCTGAAAGGGGCCTCCTTGTCTAATACATAGCACTTCAGATAAAAGTTTAGAGGATACCATTGTTTGCTTTTGTCTTTCCTATTATATATGCAAACATCCAATTGTTTGTTTTGCTCCTCCTATGATATTTACAAGCAACTCCGAGATTTAATTCACAATTTGAACAAGCGCAATATCCATTTTTATATACCAAACAAAACCGACGACTATACTGATAGTATGCCATTCGTGCACCAAAAACTCTTTAAATGAGACCTTTAACACAAAAGTTTGACTTTTTGTAGAGTATGTTACTTCCACCTCATCGAAACTTGAATTACATTTAACACATTCTCTGACTTATACGTGGAAACTCCGTTTAATCCTGACGAAAAATAAACAGGTGGCATAATAGGCTAATAGTTACTGGGATCATTTGAGGTGGCTAACATTATACATCGCTTTGCTTCTTTATTTACCTCTTCGATTTGAACGCGCCTGAGCCGTGGGCATGAGCCAAAAAAAATGCCCACTAAAGGAATGCTCTGTTAAGGCTATAGATGAATCTCAAAGCGAAACAGACGCAACTTTTTCCCGTCCCTCACTGACCTCCGTCATCGAACCAACAATAGAACGACTAAGTCCTTCGGTGAATACTCGCTCTTTTTACGTCCAGTGTAGTTGAGCTATTGCTCAGACTTTTAATAATTGAAGTCATACATCTAAAATGTAATTGAACAAGGTTTCGTAAAAAGTAATCTTGTCATCAAAGTCACAGGTTGAGAAAAAAAAAGCGCCAGAAAGTCCTGGAACAACATGCATTCCAAATACGAAGACCCGACAGCAATAACCCCGGTGATTACTTCGCACCAAAAGAAGATGGTAAAGCTAAAATCGACCTCTATATATATATGACGAGGGTTCAATGGTCGAGGCATAAACGCCATAGGGAAAATGGCTCTTTGACAAGCCCACCTCGAGTTGTCTGATTACGTTCTGGATGGTGCGTCCGACAATGAAGAGAAGAGTGGATTATTCGGACGATGCAGGCTATGGCGTAAAGATTAAGCGCATCAATTTTGTGCGCCGTGAGGGCGTTCGGATTTAAGTGGTATTTGCGAAACGAATCGGCTCTAAAGGAAATGCATTTAAAACGCAATCTTACGACGCCTATGTGCATATTCTTAGCGCCGCTTAAATGTTTCTTTAATTCATCTCAAGCACAGACGCTGAATTTAAATAGTGAGCTCCTCGATAGCGGTCGCACTTCTTCGCTTTGTGTGGGTGATCACTCTGCTTATACAAGGTGGGTATGACACATACATCGCGAGTGTTGCTTTGAGCAACTGAAGCCTGTGCGGCATACTTTTGAAGGCATAAGACACCTTTATCAGCAGTAATCCGTGGTCCATGTTGATGGCTTTTGTGTACAAGTGGGCGTGAATTCCTTCCACCGGCGGCTCATACGTCAGCTCCTTTACAGGGCCCACTAGCACTGTCAGACTGTTGATAGCCTCAAAACATCTTCTTTGTCTTCGCCTTACAGGTAATTTGCGAAAAGAGGCGTCCGTGTGCCACGAGCGAACGCTTAAAAAGAAGTGATGAAATTATTTTTTCATACTCAAACGCACGATCAAAAGACTGCAGCTTGCATACGAAGTGCCCTTTATTTAATGCCATATCACAACGGCTCTTGAACAACTGTGCCGAAGCCACTTCAATGGCTCCCACACCTCTGATTCAAAAAAATTTCTGCATGACTGAAGAAAGACATGAAAGCCCGAAGAAGGCCGCTCTTGCTTCAGCTTCCTCCTCGTACCTGCTTAGTGTTGAGCAGCAGCTTCTGCGCGACCTGAAATAGGCACTCGGTAGTGCAAGTCGAGTTTGGCGGTTAAGCCGCAGCTTTTTTGGGGCGACCCCAGGCTTTGACAAAATTTTAGTCATGTAACTGGTAACAAATTCACAATTTGATTAACCGCCTCGTGTTTTAGCACGAGGTCTTAAATCGGCGTCGTAGGGTCGATTTTTTTTTGCAGTGAGCTCTACCGGTCGCTCAAAATGCACATTTTCCTAATTACGCGGCCATTTATGGCCTACTAACAGCTGCCGTATGGCTACCACCTGCCTTACCAGCAAGGCCAAGCGAAACAAACGCTAAGAAGAGATGCGAGGAGGCTCAATATGTGCAGCAGGTCGAGGATTGCAATTGCGTAAAGCAAGAGAACCTCTCTTACCATATGAGAGAGAATATTTATATGCTTACTGAACGTGATCAATTTTGCTGGATGCGTATAAGTTTCCGGTTGATAGTGCAATCTCGATGCAACATAAAACATTGGACCTTTTGCAGCCCTGAAAGTGCAAGATTTGGCGCACACTATCGTACTTTCCAAGACGATGTCGACGTACCCAGCACTTTTATGTGGGGCGTCCTGAAAAGTATTTAATCCTTAAGACCCCAAGACACATGTGAGTCCCAAGGTGCCAGATCTTACTGCAGTCCAATAGCTGATTCCGTATTCAAGGCTGCCGATTTCTAAAATCGGTATTTCTTAAGTATTCGACACCCTCAATTTCTAAACCATTTCCACTTATTTAAGTTAAAGTCATGATATTCTATTTGAGAGATTTATCTTCTTTCTCATATGTAAAAAATGTGGTAAACCGAAAAGCTCGATCCAAAAAATGGAGTACGGCAAGAGTGTTCGAAGTGCTCTACGTCCTCGCACGTTATTTGCCTCAGCCGGCCCCGTCCTCATTGCTGTAAGTCTTGTGCACAAGTCACACGGCGTCTCATTCCTGCAGCTGGACGTACTCACCGTCCTGGGCTGCGCTGTGGTGACACAGTTGCTCAGCAACGTAAATACCATTTATAGTAACTTTCAGCGCTCACTCCAGCCCAAAGAATCTGTGGATAAAAACGCTAAAATTGTTCTCAAGTACGCATCCTAATGGTCCAATAATTATAAAATCCGCGGTCATTTTTCATATGTGGCTCACCCTTTCATGTAGTTTACTGTCGCGAACTCAAGTTTACCGCTGGTCGCTTTTATTTTACGGCCTTCAACTGACATTATTAGGGCTGACGCACGTCATTTGTGCCAAAACTGGTGCAGTTAGTGGATGCATGGCAGTCGTTCTAACGCTGGCGTTTTGGTACTGTCGACGTGGTGAAGACCCATGGCCAGTGGTGGGGGTGAGGGAAGCTGTGATTGCGTGGGCGGCTGGGCCAGTATCGATGATGGGGGCAGCAATGTATCTCGTTGGAGAAGTCCCGTGGCCTCTCGTGGTGTACGCGTACATTGTGATGCTCTTCGCATGGGCGTTTTTGCTCTTGGAGAGTGCTCGCGACGCCCCGTTTGCTCGACGCATGGGACACTCGAAGACGTCGGTGGCGCTGCGGCTTGGATTTCAAAGGACGTTTCAAGGCTTTTTGTTGATCATGGTCGTGTTCTATGGGGTTGTGACGGTGACAGGGATTGTTTTGGGACAGGTTGGCAACTTGGTGCTGGTCGCGACGATCGTCAAGCTGAAAGGTATCAGTGAAGACTTTCGACTTGAGAGACTTCACCACTTACCCGAGCGATTTGCGAGACTCGCAGTGGGATTAGGTACAGGACTCTGTTTATCAATACTTACGGGGTGGTCGTGAATGCGATTACAACACGGATTGTAACGCCAAGAGTCATTCAAATGTAAAGCCACATATATAAAAGTGGGCTGAAACTTTCGACGGCCACGTGCAAAATCTTTGTCAGTTTAAGGCCAAGGGTACTCCTTTTTGAGCACTTTTTAAGTCGTCTTTTCGAAAGCGCTGGTTTGACTTGTATTGTATGCAGGCTATTAAAATACACTGATTAGCCCATTAATACATTCTTGATAGCCTGCATATATCACAAATCATTACGAATTAGACCGTTTATGCCGAACGAACGTTACCCTAAATGCGTAAGTATTTTTCAATAAACTCGGTGTCACCATTCCATTTCCATATTTGCATTCCAAATGTTGCGTAGTAAAATTTGATTAATCATATTCGACTTATTGATCGATAGAATTTACTTTAGTGCACTCGCTAACGTTTTTGATCGCCGTCAAGGTTGGGTACATTTCGTAACCGGCGCAGTTTTTTCTTTGTGTGCAAACATAAGTTCTGCGCTATGGTATCGCTAACTATAACCTGATTTTATGAAAATCCAGTGCATGTCAATGACCTTGTACCCCATGCGTTACATAAATTAATTCGTCTCAGTTTAGTACAATGTGCCTTGTCGACGAATCCGACGGCCATCCCAACCAAGAGAAGCCTGATCCATCCAATGCCAACGACACCAACGAGCAACTTTACGCCGCGTGCGCTGTGCATTTCCTCTGGTCATCACCAAGTCACTAACTGGAATGTGTAATGTATACAAGTGTAGTGACGCCAGTCTCCACTCTACGGATGCAATTCAGGAAGTGGAGAAACTTAAGTTGCTCCTTGAATGTCGTGAGCGCGTACGTTGGTTACGACACGACCAATAAGTATTGAATTGCGCTACTGACAATCTATTCGCCCTGCCATGCTCTCTCTCACCGCAGGAAGTTCGTCAAGCGGCAGAGTATGGACTCGGTCTATTGGCAACGAACGAAGCGTTGCAACTGGAGGTCGCGACCTTGCAAATTCGATGCGAGACCCAAGTGGACGAAGTGACGGGACAGCGCGATACGTGGCAACGGCGGACCGAGTACTTGCATCACGAGGTTGCACAGTGGAAGCGGAAATGTGCACGCGTGGAAGCAGAATTGACCGACGTGGCGGAAAACTTTGAGCAATTGGCCGCTCGGTGCCAATGCCGGCGAGCGGCGGTTGCGACGCATCAGGTGGAGACGATTGCGCACCTGCAGACCAAAGTCCACGACCTGGAGGCGGTGAAGCGCGCGAACGAGGCCGAGTTGGCCGTCTTGCGGCAGTGGAAAGACGTGGCCAGGGCCAAGCACCAGGAACTTCTCGAGAGCGAGGCTTTGGCCACGCAAAGTGACGTTGCGTATCGCACGACGATGGAGGCAAGACTTGCGGAAGGGCAACGCAAGGTGACGCGGGTCAAGCATGAACGCGACCAGTTGCGTCAAAGGGTGCAGACATTGGAAGACGAACGGACCGGCTTGAAGAAGCAATGGACAAGTGCAGCAGCAGCACGGGACGAGACGTTGAGGCACAACCATGAACTGAGCGAGGCGTTGCTGACGTCGGAAGCGCGGTGCCAGCGACTGCAGCGCGAACTCGAAGTGCTCGAGCATGTTGCGTACTTTGCCCACGCAAGTGTGGACCACGACAAGGAAGAGAGCGAGTCCGACGACGAAAGGGTTGACAAAAAGACGCTGGCATCGACGACGCGCAGTCCTCAACGCGAGTCGTTGCGAGTCGCGCCTTTGTCGCCTTGCTCGACGTTGCCAGCGACGATGGACGGATCGGACGGGATTGAAATCCAACGGTTCGAGTCCGAGGTCGAGACGCAAAAGAAACTGTACCACTACTTTCACTTGACGGCGTTGAGCCTCATCAATGAAAAGAGCCTGCACGAACGCTGTTTCAGCACTTCGAGCCGCGTCACGATCGAGATGTGGTACCGTGAAGTCATGGCACGCGACGTCCCGTTCCTCGTCTGGCACTCGTGGCTGATGGACCGCATCAGTGACGTGGCCACGTCCGTGCGAGGCGAGACGGAAGCGCCGCGTCCACTGTCCCCTTCGACGTTGAAAAGCGCCCCATTCACGGGTTTTCACGACTTTGTGCACTTAAAAAAAGCCAAGAATGCCAAGGCGAACAATTGCTTTCCGTCGCCTGCAGCGTCGCCAGTGGCTCAAGTGCCATTCACAGCTGCACGAGCGTTCTTCTCTTTGCTGCGAAAGAGTACTCACGCAAAAGCAGAAGCCGGCGCTTCGCCCGTGAGTAAAGTTCCAATCAATGGCTCACCTGCTGGGTAAGGCCATTGCAAACCATGGCCGCCATGAGATTTCCTTAAATTACAAATGTACTCTAGTCATGATGTGGACTTGCTGGTAATTACTTTGAGTCTGGTGACATGTCTACGTTGCTTTTGTAAATTTATAGCCCTTGCAATCCAAAACTTAATAAAAAACAGGTTTACATCTTGAAAATACCAGCTACGTCTCGGTAGTCACGTCTTGGATTTATCCTGTTCATGTCTGTCTTATCTCATCAACATTGAGTAAATCGATTCCACGACTACGTTTGTGGCGTGTTTGCAATGCTATTGACCTCATCGACGTTGTCGCTTTAAAAGTACCTTAAATCCTGACCGTGACAGCTGCAGAGCCCTACTTACGCGTTTAAAGCTCAACGTGTCTATTGATATAAGGTTCGATTGAATGTGAAAAAACTGGACACTGCATGCTTCAGCCGACACCAAAATCTAAAAAATTCTCGTTAAGGGTTTTCCATACATTAGATACATCAGTACCGAAGCATCCTATGAAACTGGCGAAACGCCGTTTGATAGTCATCGTTTAGTCTTGACAGGTGATCTTAAAGTCTTTGATATTGAATAGATACGAATTGTCAGCTCGCGGGTTTGGAGCTATAGCTGCCAAATCTAGTGTGAAGGGCGAACAAGGCTCTTGAGGCAATCGCCTGGACGATGATTTCACGCATTGGAGCGTGGGTGTTTACTATGCACTACGTGAAAAGTCCGAACAACAATTTGAGAATGTTATAGAAAACCCACTTGGTTTGCTGAAGTGAAAGGCTGCCGTCAAAGTCTAAGTTGCAATTACTGCTTGGACGTCAAGTATCCAGAAGTGTGCAGAAATGATCGACAAATTGAACGTCAGACGGCTGAAAGTGAGTATTTTGCCACCAAAACAAGAGATCGAAATGGAAAGTCCACCCGCTACGAAGTACACTTGGTTACACACGGGTTTACACAACGGTATATGACTGATTGTTCGACACGTACTCGCTAAAGCTTGATGCTACAGGGACTGCAGCATAGTCACACAAGAAAAAAATGGGACTTCCGCTTTTGTTAGTTTATTGGCGCAGGGATCTGCGTGAGAACCTTAGATAGGTTTCGCGTTGGATGGGCAAGAGCATTGAGACTTCCGTGTGTGGAAGTGTCCAAGTTTTTTATGGGTTGAAGACAGCTGACGCATTTCTATTTAGCAGTACTATTTAAAGTGCGATTCGAATGCTTTTTGTGTTTGTTTATCAAGCGATCATGTTCCGACATTGCCACTTTGAAGTTCCATGTCGATATCATCATTATGGTGGTCAATGACGCGGCAATTAAGACTTTTGATGGCTGGAACTAAGACGGCTTCTCTTGGTTGACTGTCGTTCAACCGAAAGCTTTTCATTCGTCAGACTTTGGAGAGGATCGAGTTGCTCCCGGCAAACTACACAAAAAGAGCTTAGACTTTTACAATGAATGTCTCAGAGCAACTGATAGTGCAAAACTGGAAGCCAAAATTTAACTTTTTCGGCCCTTTGATCGAAGCATTTTTTGTGAGGTTGCCTTTCTGCCATTGCGATCCTCATGCTTTACCATTGAGCAGCATCATTATGTAAAATTAAACATAGGTACATAGGTGAAGGTGTCTCAGGGGAGTTGGACTTATGTCCTGTTAGATTATTTATCATACATTAGTTTTAATTGCCTCTATCATAACGCGTTGCTTACGGTTTTTGCCACACCGCGTGGTGTTCGGCCTTTTCAGGACGGCTGTGGCCACCAAAAAATGCAGCTTTGGTCTTTACCAAACTAGCGACTTCCATATAATTGTATATTTGGTCTTTTGCTGCATCGAAAGCAATTGTGGAGGACGAGCTCTATATTAAGGGCACATTCATGCTATATACCCCCTTTTAGCCGTCAGTATTTTAACTACAAAGTATGGTCAGCGCTATTTCGCAAATTTCATCGTTTTTACTGTAATAATCGTATGGTGGCAAACCCAATATCCGACTTCTCTGCGTGTAGTACACAAGCTGCCTTATCTACATGACGTTGCAGCGCGAGGCCAGCCCTCCCCCGCTAGACGACTGTTGCGCTGTAACGTCACCCATTTTGACAGCAAAAGCATGAAGCTTACCGTAAATGACCCCGACCACCGATGGGCAGCGTGGGTGACTGACAAAAGTCAAAATCGTAGCGTGTAGCAAGCGAAAGGCCTCCTGTAGATGCGGCGAGATCATATAGCGCACGCGCAGCACTTGCCAGTACAAAACCAGTAGCAACACGTTGCGCGATGGCAACAGCATTTCGAAAATGAGCGCGACGCCAATAGCCACATCGATATTAGCCGCGACCTGCGGCATTCGGGCGTACAATGTTGCCCACTTCTCACGCGTACTTAGCGCTGGAAAGCTTGAATCACGGAGAATGGCTGTTGTTAGGGGTACTAGCGCTTTGCTGGTCACCAGTGTCACGATCGCTGTCTCATTCAGTCTGAGCAGTTGTAGCAGAGACTGCATATACGCAAAGTAGTGAACCATCTCCAACAAAAAGACCGGCATTAGGGCCAAACCGTGCGGATCCGAGACCCAAAAAACGAGGCAAAAGAAGAAAATCTGCGCAGCAGGGTCGAGGAGCAAACGCTGCGCATAGACGGTGCTCCACTTCGGAGTGCCGTGAGTAAAGGCCAAGTAGCTGGCATGGTTGACTAGAGCCACTTTGAAAAAGTTTGCATAAGCCCCGTAGCTCGATAGTACCATGGGAGCCCAAAAGTTCACAAAGCAGAGCAGCAACAAGCTGCGGAGCCCAAATTGGTACAGCTGAAACAAGTTGGTTTTGCTGCCAAAGAAAAAAGCCTTGAAAGTCGTGGCTGACATTGGCATTGACGTCGAAGGAGACGCGCTCGACGACGTGCCTGCACCGTGCGTGACTAGTTTGGCCTCAACGGCTCGGAGGCCTTCCAGCAGCCCTGAGTTCGATGCGTCGTGACTTAAACCGTCTTTGTAAGCCCTGTAGGCGTCGACGTATCGTCCGAGAGCAAAGAGCGCCGATCCACGACGTGAGTATCCCTTGGGCCATGTCGGCTTGAGCGCGATGCATTGTTCTGCGTCCTTCAAAGCTTCGTCGGCTTTGTGCAGCTTTAATAGCGCTGCTGAACGATTGCTGTAGAAGACGTGCACGTTTGGATCAGTCGGGCCAACCGCCAGTGCCTCGGAGAAGCAGGCCACAGCGTCGGAGAACAGGCCCGCGGCAAACGCACGGTTGCCGCGAGTTTTCGCTTGCTCGGCGGCCATTGATTTTAATAAAAAGAATGATACGGAATCCGAAGAAATATGAAAGGAAGAGAAGCGAGTCAAAGATAAATGTGTTTTCCATTGCGCAATATTTAAATGTGACTCTTTCGAGGCGTTAGGTTTTGTATGACAGTCATACTTTATAAAAATTGGTATTGTATTGTATTGTATTACGTTATCGCGTTGCCAAGTTATGCACGTGCTAGGCTCAGTCTGGTTAGTCCACGGCATAGAGTGGTGTCCGCATACGTCGAGTCTCGTTCGGCGGGCAGTGCAGCCAGCACCGAGGTCGTGAGGGTCTTCCATTATTTTGTTTATCTCTGACTTGGTAAGAGCCCAGGTGGCGCCCGGTGCTGGAGACCGTCGCGTCGAGGGTGAGACTCGAGACCTGCAGATGCCCGAGAGCACCTGCCCGAAGCGCGCGAGCATTTAGCCCCCGCGCTTGGAAGGAGGGCGTCACCCCAACCTTTTCCAAGCTTTTAGTTTTGTACGATCCATACTACCAAAGAGCCCAATTTTCGTTAATTCCCATACAACCACCCTCCATTACAAAATACAGGCCTTCAATCAAAATTTTGAACGTTGATTGGCTGCAGCAAGCAGGAAATTTTGTAAGATTATACTATTAAGACTTAAACATCCAGTATTGCGTTAAAACCGCGAAGAGCACCGAGCTGATAAAGCTTTCGAATTTTATCGCCCTTGGCGACTTATTTGTGTAAAGCACTCGACGCAGCTCTGCGATAATGCGAACGCTCCGTGCATCGATCGTGCTAGTGCGAATAGTAGCACCGTTTGACCCATCACCGATTGTTAGTGCTTGGAAGTGGGTAGCGAGCTGATTGGGGTAGCAGAATGCGAGAAGTACTGCTTCCTCTGCCTGACAAACTCTGCAGTAAACGGACCCAGGCGCTTGCATCGTCGTTGTTTGATCCATTGCAGACAAACAAAAATTTAATCAGCTGTCTTGTATAGAACGGTCGTTTGGTTTCATCGGGCTTTGAAAAAAAAATTTCAGACAGCATGCCATCCTGCAACTGCATCTTTTGTCAAATTGCTGCCTTTGTACTATTGCAGCGATGCCCACTACTCTCCTGTCGCTACATTCGTTCTCTAAATCAGTACAAAATACCGTCGTTTCCACCTTTTCCTAAAACTCTCAAGTCAATTCATATTTTCGCGAACTAGAATCTTATTCACATACGTACATAAAATTTGCCTAGGTAGTATTTCTCCAAAGATGCCATATGCATAGCTACTTGTATGATACAGCAAGTGAATGGAATTGGAAGCGATAGGAAGTGCACGTCGTGATATTGATTTTTAGTTTTGGGTTGGCTGTTGGCCTGTGACTGCAGCTGCTCGTGCAGTCATTACATCAGTAGTCGTGCGGGTTTTATACTGCTCGAAAAACTATCTGTGTATGCACACAAAGACTGCAACAAAATGCAGTCAGTAGTGATACAATTTGAGCTTGCGACAATACCATTTACCCTATTTCGTTCATATTCTGTAGTACCGAAGATTAGCAGCTATCATGTCTCAAAGAATACTATAGTCTTCAATTAATTCAATTTGTCGGAAAGTGAGCACGCCAGCGTCAAAAATAGGCGCACGATATAGGTTGTCAAACATCCCCAAGACTTGCAAATCATGAGTGCGATTATACTTTGAATTCAGTAACAGTGTTCTGCATACGCACGGAATTGCAATTACGGTACGCTCTCGGGAGAGAGATGCCCGTACCCTCTTTTTAAACCCGTACCAATCGAGGACTCTTTACTTTGCCAAGTCAAGCATCATGATGGACGGCACTGGAGCTAGTGAAGACGACTCGCCTCGCGAATCTCTCAGCGTCATTACGATTTCAGACGAAACGACAATCTCCTCAACTACTGGGGATGAACAAACATTCTTAGGCCGTGTCAATGCTAGCACCAAATCATCGATACAAAAGGTACCCGACGCCGAACCAGCCCCAACAAATGACGCGCCGACCAAAATATTGTTCCTCGATGGCATTCGCGGTCTTGCAGCCATTTTGGTTGTTCTGCAACATTCACATGAGGTTCCCACGGAAGGGCTTCGCTTAGGTTCTGTGGCAGTGGACGCATTCTTTGTACTATCATCGCTCTTGTTGACATGGTTGTTTATGAAAAAGAGCATGGACTTGTTGGCAAGACAAGCAAAAGCGCGTTCGTGGACGATCGCGTTACTCGACTACTTTCAGAAACGATTTTTTCGCGTCTATCCGCTATTTGCAGTGACAGCAATCGCGCTTTCCTTCTTGTCACATGACAATCAACGCCGTTACTACCGATTGGGCAAGAATAGTACTTATGACTTGGGAAAAGTGCTATTATTTTACTCTGGTTATCGTACCCACGTATTTTGGACGTTGCCCCTTGAAATTGGATACTACATTGTGATTCCAGGATTCGTGTTAATTACGCTGAGAATGCGTCGTTTCTGGTGGCTTGGAGCTCTTCCTTTGCTCGCGTGGATTTTATACGCTGGATTCACCACCTTTCGCAACGATCACATGGGCCTTGCTCCTCATCTACATACGTTTTTTGCCGGCTCATTGGGAGCTGTTATTTTCGTTAAGTCGGACTTGTGGATTAAAAAGACGAAATTCACCTTTCGCTGGTGGCATATACTGTTTCTTCGTGTATTTGAAGGATCGGCTATCGCTATGCTGTTGAGCGTGTCCTTTCGAGGTTTAGTATTTGACTGGATCTTTGAAGACCCTGTAACGAACCTCAAAGGCTTTGGTTTCGTCAGCGTTCAAATGACAGCAATTTTTGTAATTGAAATGCTCTGTCCGTCTTGCATATCCACTATGTTTGAGTGGAGTGTGCTTCGATACTGGGGCAAGATCAGTTTTTCGGTTTACTTGCTGCACTCTTTTGTCATCAGCTACCCTCCGATTAGTAGTCAGAAGAAGTATTTCAACCGACTCGTTGCTCGGTTCGGTTTGATTTTGGTGCTGGCGACAGCAACTTACTATCTCATTGAATACCCGTCGCAATTGTTAGCGCAAAGAATCTCACGTTTTCTCGCTACTCGTGATAGCCCAAAGTCGGAAAGTGGCTCGGTGAGGTTTACAAGCATGGATCCTATCAAACTACAACATAAAACAACTAAGACCTTTTCGTAGTTTTAGCATACATCCTAATGAACATACCAGAATAGAAACTAATCAAGTACTACTTCTGAAAACTATAGTATTCGCACACCAGTTGGCCACGTATTCATGAAGACCGGTAACATTTTAGTCTTGCTACAGTTTTCTTGACCTTCACCTATATATGAGCCAAGCCCCACTAGTACTGAAGAAGAGCAAGTCAAGACGATGACTTAAGGCTCTTAAATGGGCGACCCCTACTGATAAACAACGTCTCCAGGACTGGACGGGAGGCGTGCATGAAATCTAACAATGTCGTGGTGGGAACGTTGGTAGAGATGCTAGTGAAGATGAAATGATGTTTATATTTTCTAAGTTGTTGCGAATACATTTCCAGAATAAAATAAGATTATTTATCCAATTTTGGTGTATTGTATTGTATTGTATTACGTTATCGCGTTGCTAAGTTATGCACGTGCTAGGCTCAGTCGGGCTAGTCCACGGCATAGAGTGGTGTCCGCATACGTCGGGTCTCGTTCGGCGGGCAGTGCAGCCAGCACCGAGGTCGTGAGGGTCTTCCATTATTTGGTTTAGCTCTGTTTTGGTAAGAGCCCAGGTGGCGCCCTGGTGCTGGAGACCGTCGCGTCGAGGGTGGGACTCGTTAGAGACCTGCAGATGCTCGAGAGCACCTGCCCGAAGCGCGCGAGCATTTAGCCCCCGCGCTTGGAAGGAGGTCGTCACCTCAACCTTTTCCGAAGTATACCAATTTTGGTGATGAATATATACACTTTTTAAATCTGACATTAATATAATAAGATATTTTATTATAATATGGTTCACCTCTTACAGAAAAAATTGACAATGAATCGATTACAAAATCTTCCAATCACGTTTTCATGAGAGAGCTGCAGAAATATAGGTGTTTTGATGATTTAGAACTAAATACTTATTAGTCTTCCTTTTAATACTCTATAAATTTTTCATTCGCTTGTTAGAAATTTTGAATTAATTTTTGATTCACAAGACATGATGAAAAGATAATAAATGAGTGTACATACAATGTAGGTAAAGTAATTTGCTACGAAGTGGTTGAGCGCAGGACCGTGGAGAGCCATCCAAGGTATTCGAACAGGTATGGTTTGTGAAGTGATGAAAGTAGAATAAGGTCTCATGTAAATGTTAGCTGATTGAATCGTTGGATCATCGTAGTGACGATCAGCACATCAAAGTGGTGCGTTGGGAAAAGCAGATGTTGTTATGCACAGCCCATGGCAGAATCACGATTAACGGTAATGGAACAACAAGTGTTGTGAAATTGAACGATAGAGCTAAAAATTAAGTGCAGAGCGCCCACCGCATACAGCTGTATGTACTTTTTCAGCTTACTTTCGTTACAGTTGTAGCCAGGTACTACTTGATTGCCTGGTTCGACGTCGATTCGCGCCAATCCATGTAATCCCGCCAGAAATTATATCGGGTAAGAAAATCAAGAAGTTTGCTTGTGTAGAGGCGGAGACCGAATATATAAATTGCAAATTCTGCTGGCCTCGCCGTTCTGGAAGGCCAAACACCATGTGGTATGGCAAAAAAAGTAAGCCATGTGTTATGGTAAAGGCGGGGTTGGTAGTTTACTTGTAAGGAACCACACTCACATGTTCTAGAACTATTCTAGAATGTCAGTGAGTGTAGGTCACAAACATTCTATATGTTTTCGTAAGCTAACTTGACCCACATATATGGAGAGATGATACATATATTCATATTAGTTAATAGGAAAGGCGGCCTACTAGGAGGAATGACTTACATGAGGAAAATAGTAGGAAGAAATAGGATAGGTTACATATAAGTAGGAAATCAGTCTTAATCATAATCTCACTTTTTGAGTTCGCCACAAATCTACAGCTGAACCTACAACCTATAGTCCAACACCGCCTACCAACACCCAGATCCTCACAAGTGGTAGCACTTGTTGGTCGTGCTTTTGCGTCGTCAAGTTCCTCGTTTGGGTATTTGCTGTCCCTTTTCCGCCCAAGCCGTGTGGAAGCGCTGTGAAAATTGGTCGAGTGTGCGGTTTTCAATATCTGCCCATTATTCTGAGAGCCTGCTTTTGCAGATAGAGTCATTCAGTGGGGTATTGAGGTTGGACCCGACTTGGCTGGGCGAAGCAGTTAATCCGTTTTGGAAGGTTTAATTCGTGTGCGCACAAGCCAATCCACAATTCCTCACTAGTTAACTTGAGTCAGTAGCTTCGGGGAAAGGAAGTAGGGCCAAATCAGTCGTGCACGTTTCATGGGCAAGAAGCGCCGTGCTGAATCGGAATTTTCCTTGAATTGTGAACAAGCTTTCGTCTTCGACTCTGGTGACAAAGCTTCAATAAGGGCGCAAGATCTCATATATTCTGTCAAAAAGTCTCGTCGAATCGCTTCGCTCCTTTTTAAGCGTCTCACTAAAGAAAAAGAAATTCTCCCCAATCAAGGCAAGTCTCTCTCCGATCCTCTCCAAGAAGTCGACACTTTACTCCAAGAAGTCGACACTTTACTCCAAGAAGTCGAACGATTTTAGTCAAAGATTCACGCTACAATTTAAGAGATCGGTTCAAAGCTAAAAATTAAGTTTTTTCTTTTTAATACTATTCATCTTGGCCGAACCATCTATGAACCAGATTATGCAACATCTTTATGCAAGTTATGAATAAACAACAGGAAATTATCGAGAAATTAAGTCAGAAACAATTGGAGAGTAACGTTAAAGCTGAAAGATTGAAGCTGCCAACTTATAGTGGGAGAAGTGATGAGTCTGCTCACCTCTTTTGGGCAAACTTGGAGAATTATTTTTTGGCGCAAGGAACGAAATGGAAAGAGGAGTCTTTAGCAAAACAAATTATCGCAGTACTTGGAACAACTTTGCGTGGAGCAGCAGCTCAATGGTTTGTGCTTCATCAGCGTGAATTTAATACGGTAGATGAATTTTTCGTTGCTTTGGATAAAGAGTTTGTACCGGCGAATTTGCAATATCGTTTGCGTGACGAATTGCATCGATTGAGACAAGAGAGTTGTAAAAATTTACGTGATTACGTTGCGAATTTTCGACAACTTATTTCTCAAATATCCAATATGACGGAGATTGACCAAATAATATATTTTCAAAGAGGATTACGGCAAAGATCTAGAAGAGAAGTTCAGTATCGACGTTGCGAAACTTTATCAGCGGCGGTCACAGTCGCTCTCGATTTTGAACGCGCTCATTCAAATATTTCAAGTGGCTATACAAGTCAAGCACCACGTATTCCGCGTCCTGGTCCACTACCAGTGACACAGCCGTCAAATGGACCTGAGCCTATGGAAATTGACCGTACTCGACCTTTTCAAAGGTCATCCCGATATCAGAATCGTTATCAAAATAATCGTCGTCCAAATAAGCCCAATTGTTCATTCTGCAAGAAACTTGGTCATACTATTCAACAATGTTATAAGCACAAGAACAGACAACAAGGCAACTACAATCAAGATAATCGAAATCATAATCGCGCCAATATCAATTACTTCGAAAGTGAATCTGTTCAAGAAGAAACGATTGCTACAACGTCTCATGAAGCTATTAAAACACTCAGTGAAGCTATTGCAACCTATAGTGGAAAAGATTCAATCATCAAGCAAGGAAATCTTGATAAATATACTGTCAATATTATGCTAAATTCAGGCGCCATGTGTAATGTGGTCAAACCAGGACTTTTACAAATTGCCCATTCCGAAGAAGTAGTTCAGGTTACTCATCTCGACGGCAGCAACACTGTTACGAAGAAAGTTTAACAAGGGTTTGCAGATATATCTTTTGATGAAAATAATTTTTCAGTCGTTCCGGTCATGGAATGGCCAATGAATAGTAGTTCTCACGATGTTTTTTGGGTAAACCGTGGTTGACAGCTCATGAACCAATCATAAACTGGCGAACGCATCAAGTCTCATGCAATACAAGCGATAATCAACCTGACCTCCAATTGAACATGAAATTGTTTCCGCGTCAGAGTTTTCAAAAAAATTAAAGAAGGCATAATATGAAGAAGTTTATCGTATTAGAATTTGTCAAGCCTCTGTTGCATGAAGAGCAAAAAGAGCCAAAATTTCAATCTTTGCTGGATTCATTCTAAGACGTTTTTCCAAAGAAATTGCCAGATGCTTTACCGCCGCATCGTTCGGTAGAGTTTGAAATGACCATGAAACCAAGAGCTCAGCCAAGTAATCGACCACCTTTTCGTCTATCACAAGTGGAACAAGATGCATTACAAAAATTTGTTGACAAAAACCTATCACGCAGTTGGATTGAAATAACTGACTCGCCTTGGGTATCCAATATATCTGGTATACCAAAGAAGGATCCGAAGACAGGAACAAGTGTTTCACGTTCCGAATGGATTCGATCTGGTAACGCAAACATATTGTTGCGATGGGTTATTGAGTTTCGGTATGTCAACTCTAAAACCATTGTTCCAAAGATTCCTTTGCCACGCATTGACGAACTATTTGATAAGAACTGTTATTTATTGTGATTGATTTGGTGCGAGGTTATCATCAAATGCGCATTCATCCAAACAGCAAGAAGTATACCGCATTTCGTACAAGTAATGAAACCTATCAATGGTGTGTTGCACCGATGGGTCTTGCAGGAATGCCAGGAGTTTGGTCACGACTCGTGCGAGTTCTATTTGGAGAATTCCTATATGTTGTCGTGTACTTGGATGTTATCTGTGTGTTTTCACACACCTATGCTGAACACTTAGTTCATTTGGAAACTGCGTTTCAAATTTTGCGAAAAGAAAAGCTTTATGCTCATATCGGCAAGTGTAAATTTGCACTCGAAGAAGTCAGCTTTTTGGGTCATACTGTATCACGGAAAAGATTGTCTGTTGATAATTCCAAAACAGAAGCAATTGCTAAATGGCCAGTGCCATCTTCACTCAAAGAACTTCAAAGTTTTCTCGGCTTAGCTGGTTATTATCGCCGCTTTAATCATCAATTTGCTCAAATTGTTTTGCCATTAAGCAAGCTTGTGAAGAAGGACATACAGCGGAATCGGGGGGGAAGACCAAGATCGTACTTTTGCTAGTCTAAAGCTGCTTTGCAGTCTGCACCAGTACTCACCTTACCTAATTTCTCACGCCCTTTTGTACTCACTACAGATGCGTCAGGATTGTTCATTGGTGGTGTACTTTCGCAATTTGCGAATGGTCATGATCATCCTGGTTGCTTTCTATTCTAAGAAGCTTGGTGTTCATGAAATCAATTGGCCGGCACATGAAAAGGAATTATTTGCAAAAACAGCTGGTCTCGACCAATGGCGTCATTATCTCTACGGTCATCAACTTGAAGTATTCACGGATAATAGTGCATGCTCATGGCTGCTTCACATCCTAACGTGTCCCCTAAATTGGCAAGATATTTGACAACATTTTCCCATTATACTTTTACGATTCATCACATCAATGGTGCTCTTAATTTCGTCGCTGATGCTTTGTCGCGTCGACCAGACGAATGCGCTCCTTTAACTATCAACTTTCATGAATGTGATGCTTAATGTCAGGCTCGAGGTTCTCGTTTGCGTGTTTCACCATCTGGGCCAAGATCGTACTTTTGCTAGTCTAAAGCTGCTTTGCAGTCTGCACCAGTACTCACCTTACCTAATTTCTCACGCCCTTTTGTACTCACTACAGATGCGTCAGGATTGTTCATTGGTGGTGTACTTTCGCAATTTGCGAATGGTCATGATCATCCTGGTTGCTTTCTATTCTAAGAAGCTTGGTGTTCATGAAATCAATTGGCCGGCACATGAAAAGGAATTATTTGCAAAAACAGCTGGTCTCGACCAATGGCGTCATTATCTCTACGGTCATCAACTTGAAATATTCACGGATAATAGTGCATGCTCATGGCTGCTTCATCATCCTAACGTGTCCCCTAAATTGGCAAGATATTTGACAACATTTTCCCATTATACTTTTACGATTCATCACATCAATGGTGCTCTTAATTTCGTCGCTGATGCTTTGTCGCGTCGACCAGACGAATGCGCTCCTTTAACTATCAACTTTCATGAATGTGATGCTTAATGTCAGGCTCGAGGTTCTCGTTTGCGTGTTTCACCATCTGGGCCAACTCTGCTCCGGGAAGGGCCTGAGTCACTTCGAGTTGCTGCAGTAATGATTGCATCTTATATCGAGTTGTCGTTAGATGTCCGAATAATGTTCCATCAAGGTTATGCCAATGATCCTGAGTTTCAAGACTCATGGACGAAGTCTGATAATGACACATTGTTCATTAAAAATCACGAATTATTGTTTCTACGTAATTCCAACAAAGTTGCAAGACTTTGTGTGCCGAACAACGATCGTTTGTGAACTCAAGTCATTTTGCAATATCATGACTCTGCTATAGCTGCTCATCCTGGCAATCGCAGAACTTTCTTGCGAGTTGCACAGTGGTATTATTGAAAAAATGATATCAAGGAATATGTCAAGACGTGTGGTACTTGTACACGCTGGAAACATGACAATCAACGAAAAAATGGATTACTTATGCCAATTTCAATACCTGAGCAATACTGGCATGTTGTGTCATTGGATTTTCTAAGTGAAATACCCGTTTCAAATGATTTCGATGCCATTCTAATTGTTGTCGACGAATTGCAAAACGTTCCAAGTACGCTGCAGTGCATGCGAATAATGATGCATCTGCAACAGCCAAAGCATTCTTTGAAGCTGTAGTTCGACACCATGGATTACCTGAAGTGAAAGAGATAGCAAGTTCACTTCATCATTTTGGAAATCTCTGATGACAATTATGGTGTTCGACTTAGTATGACATCAGCACATCGTGCTCAAGCCGATGGACAAACGGAACGACAAAACTTAGTCGTTGAAGATGCACTTAGACGTACGGTGTCCTATCACGGAACAGATTGGACAGATTACTTAGGCACCATCGAATATGATCATACAACACTTGTCAGTGCATCAACTGGATATTCTCCATTTGAGATTGACACCGGGAGAAAAAAAAGTTCTCCTTGGCAAAAAGGAATAAGTGGCAATGATTTGAGAGTGAAAATTGATGTTCAGGCTAGAGAGTTCGTGGAAAAAAGACAAAAGATAATTGAACAACCAAGAAAGAATCTACTAAAAGCTCAAGCCACTCAAAAGCAATATTATGATCAGAAGCGTAGAGTACATCAAGTTGAATTTCAAGTCGGAGATCTAGTTATGCTAGATACTCGAAGAATCTCTCTAAGACATGCTGCCAAAGATATGGGAGATAAACGAGCGAAATTTGCAGCAAGAAAAGTTGGGCCATGAATGAAATCATCAAGATGATAAATCCCAATGTGGCAAAACTCAAATTGCCACAAAGCATGAAGAGAATTAATCCGACCTTCAATGCCGATGTATTGTCGAAATACGAGCCGAACCAGACAAGTTCCTTAGTCGTCCTATCCCCAAAGCGTCGAAGTTTGTGGACAATGACTCAGCTGATCAGCTTCAACTCATTCTACGTTTTTTGAAGAAGAGACAATTTAATCGACAACCCGATTGGCTTGTCCAGTGGCATGGTGAAACAGAAGATGAAGCTAGCTGGCAAAAAGAGAAAGATATTCGACACGTAGCTCATTGGAATGATCTCGTTGCCGAATATAAACAGCGACAACGAGAGATCAAATCGGGCAGGATGTAAGGAACCACAATCACATGTTCTAGAACCATTCTAGAATGTCAGTGAGTGTAGGTTACAAACATTCTATATGTTTTCGTAAACAAACTTAACCCACATTCAAGAAGAGATGATACATATATCCATATTAGTTAATAGGAAAGGCGGCCTACTAGGAGGAATGACTTACATGAGGAAAACAGTAGGAAGAAATAGGATAGGTTACATATAATAAGGAAATCAGTCTAAGAAATAACCAACATTTTTAGTTCGCCACAAATCTACAACTGAACCTACAACCTAACAGTCCAACACCGCCTACCAACATCCAGATCCTCACAATACTGAAGACATACGTATATGAAAAACGTAAACAATGTGTTTATGTGAAGGCACAAAAGACATATGCATAATTATCTACGAAGTGGTCACCTTACTACTCTGCACCAAGTCATCGATACCAAATAATTTCGACGCCGAACCAGCCTTAACAAATGTCGCGCCGGTCTCGCAGCTATCCTCGTTGTTCTTGACCACTCGCGTGAGGTTCCCACGCTAGGTCCAAGCATGGGTCTTGTGGCAGTGGACGCATTCTTTGTACTTTCTTTCTTTTTGCTGACATGGCTGTTTCTAACGAAGAGCATGGACTTGGTGGCAATGCAAGCAAAACCTCGTTCATGGACGAATGCGTTACTCGACTACTTTCAGAAACGATTTTTTCGCGTCTATCCACTATTTGCAGTGACAGCAATCGCGCTTTCTTGCTTGTCACATGGCAATCAATGCCGCTACTTCTTATTGACCGCGAACAAACCTTATAACTTGGGAAGGGTGCTTCTATTTTACAGTGGTCATCGAATCAACGTGGACGTTGCCCCTTGAATTCGGATATTACTTGGTTAATCCAAGTTTTGTGTTGGTTACGTTGGGAATACGTCGCTACTGGTGGCTCGGAGCTCTTTCTTTGCTCGGGTGGATTTTTTACGAAGGGCGCACCAAGTTTCGCGACCAGCACATGGACCTTGCTTCTCATTTTCAAACATTCCTCGCAGGTTCACTATTATTTTCATTAAGTCGGACTTGTGGATCAAAAGGACAGGATTTACCTTTCGCTGATGGCATGTTATGTTCCTGAAAAATTGGCTATCATTTTAATATTGAGCGTGTCCTTTCACGGTTTGATATTTGACTGGGTCTTTGAAGACCCTGTATTGGAATTCAAGGGTATTTGGATTTATCAGCGTTCAAGTGACAGCAACATTCGTGATCGAAACGACTTGTCCATCTTGCATATCAACTTTGAGGGGAATGTGCTACGATACTGGGGCGAAATCAGTTTTTCAGTTTACACGCTGCACTCTTTTGTAATCGGTCATGGTCCGATTAGTAATCAAGAAAAGTATTTCAACCGACTCTGCACTCGGTTTGGTGTAATTCAAGTGCTGGCAACAGCAACTTACTATTTCATAGAGTACCCGTCGCAATTGTTAGCAAAAAGAATCTCACGCTGCCTCGCTGCTCATGATGTTAAAGGATCGGGTAATGGCGTCGTGAGATTTGCAAGCATAAATCGAATTAATTCCAACATGAGAGAGCTTAGACTTTCTCTCGAACGAAGTACATTTAGCATGTATCCGAAGGAACAAACCATAATAAAAAATTGGCAAGTACTATTTCTGAGAGCTACATTATTACTATTTCAGACTTCCGCACTCCAGTGCAATGGAAATGACCAGCGCGGTCATGCGCTTTGCCTTGGCCACGTATTTAATGAAGACGGGGGGTACTTCTCGTGCCTTTCAATCTTCCTACAAGTCTTCCTGGCCTTCGCCTACATATAAGCCAAGCCTCACCAGTGATACGGAGGAAGAAGGGAGTCAAGACGGCGACTTAAGGCTTTCGCATGTATTGACGACCCACGTGTCAAATCTGAGGCAGCTATTGATGGAGCAGCGTCTTCAGGACTGGATGAGAGGCGTGAATGAACTTCGAGAGTTTGTAAAAGCGAACAATGGTCTGGTGGGGACGTTGGTGGAGGTGCTGGTGAAGATGATTAAATCACAAAAGCAAGACATGGACTTTTTGATACAAGGTAATGGATGAGTGAGTGTACATCCAATCGATTGTGAACTGATTTGCGACAAAGTGATTGAGCACATGTGTTTTGAGACCAACGGAGAGCCTTCTACGGTATTCGACCAGGTACGACTTGTAACGTGATGGCAAGAGGATAAAGTCTGTCTCATGTAAGTGTTAGCTGGTCGAAACGATGGGTCATTACAGTGACGACCAGCACATCACAGTGGTGCAGTGGGTGGGAAAAGCAGTAGACGTTGTCATGCACAGACTATGGCAGTATCACGAGCAACGGTTTGGGACAACAAGTGTTGTAGGACTGAACGATAAAGCTGAGCATTAAGTGCAGCAGCTGTATGTACTTCTTTCCTGCTACCATTCGTCTACATTGACAGTCTGGTACTACAATTGTTGACGAGCTTGCAATGATCGAGTAGCCAAGAGTTGCTCGATTCCCTAATTCCTGTAGATACGACGTCAATTCGCGCCATTCCATGATGCACGTACTGTACACAAGTCGTCGCCTAACTGTTTTTCATTGCGTCCTTCACAAAGTTAAACGAGTCATCCTGTTTCTTCATAAATCCGAAACCCGAGTCGGACGCAAGACCTTCTGCCGGCTCTTGGATTGTCTTGGCAATGTAGCCTGTAGGAGTCATTGCAGCTCCAATCACCTGGGAACCTCCCGCATTGCCACCCATTCCTTGCATCTGTTGCATTTGTTGCATGTACTGCATCTGTTGCATTTGTTGCATTTGTTGCATTTGCTGCATGTACTGCATCTGTTGCATTTGCTGCATCTGGGCCATTTGCTGTGGCGTGCTAAAGTTCATCATATTCATGCCCATATTCATATTCATAGGAGTCGCAAAGCCCTGATTCATCACGGGTGCTGCCGGCACGGGTTCAAGAAGCGGATCCAGTACCATCGATTTGTTTACTGACGGGTTAGGAGCTGAAGCAGTGGAGGCAGAAGAGACGGCAGTAGGAGGGGCAGAAGCAGCCGGTTGAGATGTTTCAGGGAGTGAAGTAGCACTCAGAGTACTACTTTGAAGCTGCAACCCGCCAAACATATCCGTCACGTCGTGTGCCGTTGGGGCAGGCTGTGAAGATTCCTGTGCCATTTGCTGAGGAGGAGCAGATGTCTGTAGACCCGAAAAAAGTGAGTCGTTGTCGCCCGCAGGAGAAGCGTCATCAAACCCTCCCAAGAGGTCAGCTTCCCCTGTAGCTGGTTGCTTTGTGTGGTTCGATGGCTTGCTTTTCTTCGACGACTCTCGGCTAGACACAGATTCTCCGAGGCCACCTGTTATACCCAATTGGTTGAGCACTTTGACAGCACGATCACGCACAGCCGCTTTCTCTGACTTCACACATGACTCAATCTCGTTATAGTTCTCACTAAAGTACTCTTCAAATTCGTCGCATCCATCCGTCTTTAGTAACGCGTCAATTGTTGCCAGTGCTTTTGAAACCACGGTCCACTGGTCGTCCAACAAACAGTCTTCCAGAATCGGGCCTACTATTTCAGCATCCAAAGTAATTGCGCTCTTCAAGAACGCGTCCATCTTGTCCTTAGGAGGGACAGCACGCATGCCGCCAGGGGCACACAACGCCGAAACCAGATTGCGCTCATATGACCCATCCGACTGTGCTCCTGACGTATGGCCTACCTGAACAGGGGGTTGTGGAAAAGGTCTTGTTCCCTGAGAAGTATCACGGCGCTTGTTGTCATCGTAATCGTAATCTGAATTGCGCGGGTAAGATTGTGCGTCACGCGTGTTGCCGTTGAAGCTCTGCGAGCGGCTCTCATGGCTACTGCTCGGCGGCATTCCGGATGAGCTTCCGCCCGATGGCACGTCTACATCACTCCATGCACCACCCACACGGCCTTTTTTGCGGTCGCCGTCTACACCACAAATGTTCAATTTTGGTTAGTAAACGATTCAAACATCTCAATTATGACCCAGAAGAATCTCGTACCATAAGATTTCTCCCGTAGCTGTGAGCTAGCGGATTCCCGCGGATCCTGTCCATAACCACCAGGACGATAACCTCCTCCAGCAAATCCAGTCGGCCGATACGGTTCCTCAGGATTGTACGCCGCAGAAGTGGGAGCGTAGTTGCCACCGGTCGGTCCACGATTCGTAGCAAAGCTCCATCCTTCAGGCGGATTCGACGATCCCGGAGGACCACCACCAAATGTAGGTTTGTCTGACTTGTTGTATTTTGACGTCACTTTCTCCTTTAGTCCCTTGAAAAATCCCTTTTCATCAGCACGCGGATCCTGATACATCGGATTGCCAATGCCAGAAAACTTTTGGTCATTAAAGGGAGGGGGTGCACCACCATACTGATTCGGTGGAGCTCCACCGTACGGCAAATTAGTGCCTCCATTGGCAAAGTCTGGCTGTGGTTGACCGTACGGTTGATGGCCACCATAAGGTTGTGGGCCGCCATAAGTGCCTTGACTTGGGTCGGCCGGGTATCCATACGGAACGCCAGGAGGTACAGCACCATTATATCCGCCAATAGGTGGGCCGGCCATTGGCGGAGGAGGCAGCGAATTGTCGTTCGAATTCTTTCCTCCCCAGATCTTGGAGCTCCAGCCAGAATTGCCACCTCCATTGTCATTCGGATTGACGCCCACGCCTTGAATACGGGCTGACATCCCCAGCCCGCCTAGTCCAGGTGTGTTGTCCGTGTCGTAGATAGCGTCCAGCACTTCCTTAGCTGCCTCCCGAACCCGACGAAAATATTCGTCGCCTTTGAGCGGGTCGGGCATACCGCGAAATTCTTCAATAGAAAAGCAACAATCAGTACAAATCGATAGCAAAAGTAGTAAGGCTTTCCGGTCGCGTACGTACGCAGACACTCTTTGATGGCAGGAATGTGCCTCTGCATCTCGCGCTTAAAATCAACGCGGCCCTCGCGGCAAATGTGTTTAATAACCTGTAGCGCCTTGTACTTGATGGTGTGGTGCTTGTTCTTGACGCGATTTAAGAGAAAATCTAGCACCTTGGTACATGTTTCATAGCTGTGTTGGGTCATGCGGGCTATCTCCCCGTAGAGGTACCCGGGCGTCGGCGTGTCATCTTTGCTTGTGGCGCGTGTCAGCAACGCCTTGTCCATTGTGTACGGAAAGTGGACCAGTCGACTCGATTGAGTGAAGCGAGGCGAAGTTGCGGCTGGGTCGTGGTCGGCGCGATCGAATCTCGCCTCTCTGCCTCACTGTGTGTGTGTGGCCTTCTTGTATCTCCCCCACACGTGGCAGGCTATTTAACGTACGCGGGTAGGTTTAAACGACCGTGTTGAAGACGATTTTGTCAGATGTTGGTAGTCCTCGATAAGAGACCGCCAAAGTTTGGCTAGCGATTGAGAGAAGTAAGGGGCAAATTAAATACTAGGCAATAAAAGTATCTAATTCGCGCAAAAACACAGCGACTGCCTTTACGACACAAGCAGATTGAATCTTTTGGAGCGAAATGGTCGTTTGGTGTTATTCAATCGGGTACAGCAATAGATCGATCGACTTTCGAGGACGCTCTCGCTAGACGCCTTCGACATGATTCGTTTTTGTGGTCGATCTACCGATCAAGCCGCACGGCATTAGTACATTAGTCGGGAGACAGACATGTTGACTAATGCTATTTCACCATCAACAATTACATCATCGCTAACAATTAGATGATTTTTGACAACAGTCTCTGATTACAAATAATGTTGCTTTTTACCTTATTAGTAGTAATTTAGGTAAAAATATGCCACGATGCTACAGTTCACAAATTTAACATCCTGCTATGTCTGTGTGTCGCGTTGGAATGCACGCTTGCTACGCCAAGTACTTGTACGATATGACGGCTCATCACAAGGATGAGCTTTACTTACTCAAGAAAGTCACGCATTTGTACATTCACAAAGAAAATGGTGAACATTGACGATGTGTACGTGTGGTGAAGTCACCATACTGAAGACGCCTTAGTCGATGGTACGGCCAACGACAACGAGATCGTCAAAATCGAAGCTGATGCAGGCAGTCCACAATATCACAGTAAGCAAGTTGGCGTGCAGCTTGAAAGTGATCGGAGTTGATGTCCGACGGGCTGTTTAGTAAATCAAAAAGCGGATGCAATTGCATTGATTCTGTCTGCTCGTAAAACAAGTAGCTTTGATGCAGTAGCACGAAACTTCCTTGTAAGTAAGCGTAGTACTGCTTCATCGATCACGGAGTTATGTCGCCTCGTTCTCGTCAGCAATTACCCTGTTTGTTATCTCCCAAAAGAGGTCAATCTCCTGCTCCGATATTGACCGTAGTAATGCTGTCGTTGCAGCTGTGGTCGATTTGAACATTATGTTGCCACTAGCGCTCATCTGTCGAGCTCTTGGCGCCAGAAGAAAATATCGGACATACGTTTTCAAGTATTAAAAGAACGGGTTCGACGGCTTCGAAAAATTGATATTAAGAATTGCGTGTTTCATTTCTGCCAATCAAGTCGTGTCCCTTGATCACTAGTTATTAATATCTGACTTTTTTTGCTGCGTTAGTAGATGATAATAAACACTTTAGTAAATTGTGTGAATTGTTAAAACTCTAATTAATATATGAGGTAAGATAATCTTATATATCAGTATTAGAAATTTGATAACAACTGTGCTATCATAGTAGGACTCTATTTCGCTCTTTGTAAGAGTAATAAGAAGATAAGAATCTAGCTGCTGTAAGAAATGTCTTAAGTATATAACATGAATGTTCTAGAGTATTTAATTGCTTTATACGCTGTATACGTGCTAGCGTATAGAAATTGATTAGCCAAAAAATCCCATATATTCCGTTGTCTAAGGAAAAGTACTCTTAAGCAAAGTCATTCAATAGAGCGTTCCAAGGCACTTTTTTTGGTCGCGAAACTGTTTAAAAATATCGCTCTTTCCGTAAAAAAAATGAGCAGATAATCTGAAATGGCCTTAGCAATTTCTTCATATTCTGATATTCTTTGCTACACGATTCAGGCCTGCCGTCCTTTGGGCTTGTGTGCATCAACAAATTGCATTTATACGGCTAATAATTAGCCCTTCACGTTATGGCTAGGTAATTAGTAGGCATGGTCGTTCTTCAAGCTATATGTGCCTGGTCCCACTGTTTGTGGAAGACTTGGACAAGTAATAATTGACCATCAGTGAAATGACGAACACAGATACGTCTACGTTAGCGTTAGCACATCCGTATTGGCCACGGACGCGGAAAATTTCTGCAGGACTCGAGATTTGACTTTCGATGTCAACGTAAGTACACGTCCATATTTGACCTGACGTCGTCTAAGATTTTACACTTTTACTATCACTTTCAGCGCATGTAACGTAGCACAATTGATGAGACAATATGCTTCACTTTCTTAGACAGCATCAATGCTCGTGCAACTCTTTACAGTGCTACCAGCAGCACTGTCTCTTATTTAATGCGCCGTAAATTTCAAATCCCGTATCGGCTCTTGTTCTTAAGGCTTGAACACTCTTCTTTTTAAATCAAGTACCGGTGGATAAGGCTTGTATAAGAGCAAACATGCTCGGATTTTCTTGAGCAAGTAACCAAACATGAAGCACTAGTGGCATTCGCCGTTCTAGTCTTGAGCCTTACGCACTCGACGATCACGTAAGGCTCTGTGTGACATCCGCACCAGCAATTTTTTTTGCCACGCTGGCATTTGGTTTTATGCATCAATTAAAGGATGTTTTCACGATGATTTGTGCCACCATAACTAGCTTTAAAAAGTAGAATTTTCTTAGCCACAAAGCATTGCGGTTATCATGATTGCGCTGGAGTGGCAAGCTCTGCTAATTATGGAGTAGTAACATTGCCGCAAGTTTGTCGTGTCGAGTCGCATGCGTCAGTACTGCATTGTCGGAATCTGTTGGGATAATGGGATTGATACATTCGTCTTGTCGATCTAATTCGACTCAAGTAATTTTTCCACAAAAAATGCCACACCAACCAATTACCGTATCATGTGACATATTTCTAAGACATCATTGCCAAGTACACGTAAATTTAACAAAAACGCATTGAATGGTCTAAGGACCTTCGTCTGATACAATTTATCGTAAATGAGAAATTCAATATTTGCTCTACATGTTATTCTATTGTTATGCTCAGTCCATTGTTTGAATCATTTAGTCGGGTATGTGTAATCAGGCAGCAAGTAGTTCGTGAGTCGTATCAATTTTAAGCATCAGATGACGATTAGAAAATTAAGGTCACGCCTTTTCCAAGCAAATAGGTACGGCGCCTCGTTACACTTGATAGCTCAAATTGCAACCGAAGATGACAGAAACGCCTGCGTCAGTAATGCCGACGTTCAAAGCGTATGCCTCACCCAAATTAGAGACGCTCACGGCGAATGTTAAGAAATTACACTAAAAGGTGAGCTTGAATTACTGCTGTGGGTCAAAGAGCCTGAGGAGGCGTTGTTGTCGACAATGCTGCAGACGGAGCAAGAGAGAGCGGCACTGTCCATCTAGAAGCTCGACGGGACAGCACGCTAATGAGTAGTCTTTGGCAGTACCTCAGTTTACGCAGAGATTTCCACATAAATTCGACTAAAACGTCAGCTGGCACAAAGGTTTTGCCACACAGCTGTACGTACTTTGTACAGTCATGCTTCATTGCAATTTGAAAGATGTGGTGGACTTTGCCAATGAGCTACGAGCTCTGCTAGCGAGGAAGGTCAGCAACCATCTCGAAAAGGTGGCAGTAACTGTCCTAATAGACGTACTGCGCACAGGTGCAACCCAAGCGAAATTTTTTTGTGTACATTCGATCTTAAGTGAGGAGGCTGTGAAAATGGCAATGAGCATTAGAATTTGGTCTTCAGGAAGCTCAGCTTGCAGAGCCAGGGCCTGGGAGGTACTGTCCGTGTTGAGCTAGGCTAGCTAGGAGAAAATCGGCCTTCGAGCTGTGGGACAGCGTATGGCATTCGTTCAGACTTGATCTGTGTTGGTGCTCACCTCGTGGATAGTGAATCATTGTGTATATACGCTCGACGCTCCACTGTCGAAAGTGGTCGTCCATACGAGCACACCAACGAGCCATTGTCACTCTTCTCGTAGCAACAGAAACAAAGATCACTGAAAATAGGGTTTTAGTGGGTCTAAGCGTGAAAACGCTTATCGCGTAAATCGCACTGAGGTCTTATATTTATGACATATGGCGTGGCTGGACCGTCGAGCGCTTTTGGTGGACTGGTATTCAAAGACCTTAAGTATTACTCACCTTGCTCCAAGCGAACCCTTGGTGAGACAAAATTTAAACTCAAACAGGCAGATGAAGCGCTATTGGCGCGGTCACTGGATCAATTTGGTCGATGTGGTGGGCTCTGGAGATGTTGATCTAAATCATATAATGGCACGTGAACTTCTGAGAAAAGTAAAAAGACAACATTTAGTGCATGCCGGTGATATCATGGTTGACGTTAACCCGAGGAATGCGTTACTACTGCGCGTAGAATGGTATACAAACCACTGAGGAGTGCTCGTGAGTCCAACACTCGCTGGTGACATTGTTGGTCTCAGCACAGCTTGAGCTAGGTCCTTTTTTGCATTAATAGTGAAAATTGATCCCTGATTGGACAGTGCTCATTAGAGAAAGCGCTCGTTACACGCCGTGATTGGCTTCCAGACAAGGCATTAAAGGCGAAGTCTTACAAACGCACGTGATGTAGCAAGATTTCCACTGAGCAACGCTCGTAGTGAATAGCGTTCGCTAAAAGCTATTGGTGTCTCTAAGCCACACGAAAAAGCGAGCGGATTTAACGATTCACGTGGAGTGACACGTAGCCTGCTGATTGATGGCGGTCGCAGTAGGCTTGGTGCGACAAAGTCGACCAGCGGTGAAGGTATTGAGGGAGTTGCCCTTCTGATACGGGTAGAGCGGCACAAGCTCCATCCGGCGGTGTTCTTCAATAAACGTCATTGCACACATCAGTACGTCAATGCAGAATTGTGTCATCACAAGCGTGACATATATAGTCTCGTCATGATCATCAATCTCGTCAAAAAGAAGACAACGACGCATGGCGCTCATCGAGCAGTGCAGTGCGTCTTGTCTTTGTCTAATGTAAACCGGCTGATAAACGATGGAAGAACTCGATTCAATACCTTTACAACAGGTAAACTTATACAGTCCAGGGCGAGATCAGCCCGAATTCCATCTCGTCAAAGGATATTCTACTTGATGTGGATGAAATTGTATTGTAAGAGCTTGGAAAGAATTGTAAGGACGATAGAATAGCCGAGGTCGTAGTTAATTGACCTAGAAGAGAGATCAACATCTCATCACTATCAAATAAAGCAGTATTGAAAAATTTGAAGAGGCCACACACTGTATAGATTGGATCTTCGATTTCAAAGGTCATTCGAAAATGTTTTTTTTTTCTATGGTAGAGTTAGCGCCATGAAAACATTGTTAAGCTTGGCTTAAGAGCCACATACTGCATGATTTGGCAGCAAATTTTATGAGCGGAATAAGAGAACACAATCATTTATGCAAAGCATAAGATAAGGTTGAACAAGTCAAACTCCATGCCGACATTCTGTGTTAGATAGTCAGAGGCAATTATTGCACCGTAAACGCATACAATTAGCTCAAAGTTGTCACAATCCCGTACCGACATCGACGTCAAAAAGGTAGTGCTGTAAATTAGCATGACGTGGTGTAAAATGTTCAATAAACTTGACTCAGTCAACAGAGATTATCATCTCTTTCGTCGATATTATGTCATATATTGACCACAATTAGCACGCAGAACGGTAACCTCCGAAAGTGATCATTTATGCTCCAAGGACTTATAATTACTCCAGCAAGGTTAAGTGTCTGGTGACGCAACTGCTTAGGCTTCACAGGGCCTACACACGAAAGCTTAACAAAACCATATCCAAATCGTGCAGAGAATAAAAAGACTGACGTGAAAATTCACAGTTTTTTCCTGTGATTTGCACTTAAGTACATGCGCACGTAAAAATTTTACGCTTATGCAAATAAAGGCATTTGCGAAGCTCATTTCTTTTCTTTTAGTTGGGCTGTACTGTAAGACAAGGTCTTCGAGCCGACATCACCAAGGTCAATAAGCCTTGCTTGCTTGAACTAAAATGACTTGCGATAGCGGCTTAGCCTGACCATTTGTTCAGAAGGTACAGCGCAAAGTAGACAGTTGTGGCCGGGACATCGTCCCATCGGCAGCATGCTGCTACAATCAGATGCCAAGAAGTGAATTTAAGTGATTGCACTCAAATCTTGGCAGCCTTCATTTACCGGAAAGATGAATGTCGTTTATATTAACAAGCTGCTTGCGATGGAAGATGCTCTTACCAATTTAGGGCTGACCTGTTGACTTAAAGCGAAACGAGCTTACACAGAGTTTGCGTTGCCACGAAGTGTGACACCCCTCGCAAAGAAGAGCCAGACGGCTCTCCTCCTTTGCGAATTTTTTTTTGAAATAAAGCAAAAGTGGAGGAAGCAAAATGCTTTGACTACTGCATTATTCCACCCGGACTTTTAGCCACCTCGCACCACAACTGTATTCTCACCAATAGTGGATCTAATTTAAATCGCGTATGCGCAAAACGAGATGCACATAGCTCTGTACAAAGTTCTGGAGAGCTATAGGTGTAACCACTCGAAGTGAAAAAGGTCGGCGCTGTGATGGAAGAGGCTACATCGGCTCTTGCTTAAAGCTGGGCTAGTGCATGGCAATACTGATCGAGGTGATTCGGTACGTGTAGTGATTTCTTACCCTTTCAATATAGTATCCTCTGTTAAACTCACGATACACTTCTCGGCGGACATTTTGGTCGAGAGAAGACGTACGGCTTAGTAAGCCCCAAGTGGATCTTGACACATGTGCGTAATTAACTTTGAAATCTGCAAATCTCTCACCGAATAGGCTCATCACTGTGGGTTTGATATCGGCTGCTTGCAAGAAAACATGGCAGGGAACGCACTGGCGTTGCGGTCTTTGCTGAATGATTGAAGATAGGGCTTATTTAGCGGTCGTAACTGACACGATCAACGCTGGTGAAACAGCAGTGCCTTTTCTCGGAGCGATTCTTTAGATTATATGGACTCCAAATGTCACTTATATCCGACCTGGACTGTCGATTTACGGTTTTTTTGTGATGTTGTAAGGTGCTTGACATTTATTTACAATAGACGACTTGCAGATCGATTGTCAGTCACGCGACTAAATTACAGCGTAGAAGACGAGTAGCTCAGCTGGTGCACATGTACACAAAGGCGCCGAGGCAACATGCGAGTGGGCTTTAAGAAATGCCGTTAATGCTTGAATATATCACATGCCTTAAATGTAAATGGAATATTCAGCTTTTTTTATGATCAATTATCACCACCAAATCGTGCCTCTGGACTTAATGGGGCAGGAAAAGCCGAGTGGCGTGCTGAAATCAATCCTTCTACAATGCGTAAGCAAGTCAAAGATTTTGTCGCACCACGTGAGCGACAATTGACTGAAAGCCAAGATACAGTATGATCGAAGAAAGCAGGAAATAAGTAACAATGTCAAATTGCTATTAATTGCAAAAAGTATACCTACAAATGCATCCACTGCTTTTTACACTGCACAACCTTGCCAGCGCATCATTGAACCACTTAAACTGCAGCCAAAAGAGACATGAACATACGTTTAAGATTTTCAAGAGAATACGAGAACAAAATGTGAGCTTTCTTACGCTATATTATGACCCTCCAGGCGAGTGCGAAATTGCTGGCGACGGATCATGAGCAGGTAAAGCCATGAGAAGATGACCCATTAGTTGGGTCAAAATTGCTTCAGCATATAGAGTAGCTAGAAAACTGGCTCACTCGCGGATCGATGCGACCACGCGCTCGAGCACTAGATTTTGATTGGAAAATTGAAAGTTGAGGCTTCAAGGGCATTCCTTGGCAAATTGAGGTCGTCATTGTAATACTTCACCAAATCCTTAGTTGTGTAATGTCAAAAACATTTTTTTCAAGCAAAAAAATACGGTCGAACCATTAAAGCTTGATGCCACTTTTCGGTACAACTACTCTGAGGTGCTGAAGCAACTTGAGAGCTTATTTCAAAATAGTGAACGAGAAGGACTCGCGGGATCATGATATTGTGGACTACATGTTGCAGGACGACAATCCTTAAACAGCTGGCAACAAGTTATTGCTTGCACCACCAGTAGCTGGCACCAAGCCTCCGTTCCTTTGAGCTACTAAGAGCTTTCGGTAGTCCGCATAGAAAATCCTGAGGTGCTAACAGTCTAGTATATGAAGTCGCGTGTGCCTCTTGCTGAGCCTTTGCCCAATTCAAAGCCCTGAAAGCATACGTACTCATGGTCCCTGGCGTAGCCCTTCGAGCGATCACAGCCGACTCGTCCGACTTATGCTTAGCTCGCAAATTAAAATTCGAGCAAAACCTTTTTTGCTGCGACTGCACTCGTTATAATGAACCTTTTCGAGATTATTAATCATAAGTTTTGGCTACCGCACCGGTCGGTAACGGGAACGCGACGGACAGGCGTGTGCGAGGATTAAAAGGATAGTTAATTCGCTAATTATTAATTTGCAGTAACGAGCATACCATGACATGAATAGGAGCGGCATAAATGTCGCTAAGCAGCTTTATAACTTATGCGTGGTATTTCTTTGGACTACTTGGGTTGCTGCAACGAGTCGTAGGCTCGTGATCTTGGCTCAAACTTTGTCGAGGGGGGCACTCGCCTTCTTTACACTCATCTACCGATGTCGAATGGTCGTAGTAGACCTTAATATCTAGGCCGTGTTCACATTAAAGCCTGAGTGCGCTCTACAAGTGATCAAATTGTCAGTCGACAGTAAAGCGTACTTACTCTAGGATGCCATGTGGTCTGTGAGCTCGGCTCATGTCTTTAAAATGCTGCTCGATTCAGACCCAGACAATAGGACAAACTTGGTAAACAAAATAGCCGATTGATCCAAGATTTATTTCTTTAAGGCACAAAAGAATGTCCAAATAATAATTTGACTTTTATGGACACAAGGATATAAAGTCTTTATTTTTATGGGAGAGAGTACACGGACCCAGCTTTCAAACTCATCATATTGCATGACATAAGACATTAAGCATCAATAAGAAGGTAATACTTAGTACTGAGAAGCAGAGTCCTGCACTGGGTACCCATACCCATACCCCTCATGAAATACCCATACCCCCATGAATCACCCATACCCATGGGTTTTGGGTGGCCATGGGTACGCAAGTCCCGTCGGTGGGTGGGTTTGGTTGGGCAGTGACAGAAGGCGTGGGAATGGGTGGGTACAGCGTATGTAAAAACAATTACAGTTGAAAGTGCGGACCACGAAATTCGGCCGGGCGGCAGGGAGGCGACCAAATTGTCTGCATCAGTGATTTCGTTGTAAGCAGCAGACATTGAGCGCAAGGTCCAGGCCGTCAAGGATGTGAACGAATTCGAAATCCGTGACAACAAGGGTGGGGAGTTGGCCATCTGGCATGAGTTCTGCATGGTCCACAACACCGCATCGGGCGTCAAGACGGAGTTTGCGGCCCGCAAGGCATGCAGCAAGACGTTCGTCTTCAAGGAGACCACCGCCACCAGCACCATCGCCAAGCACAAGTGCAAGCCCAAATCGACAGCGAAGAGACTGGTTTTCAAGGTCGAGAAAGCCTCGCCAGCGCAAAAGTCGAAAATGACGACCGCCGTAGCCGACTTCTGCGCAACTGACATGCGTGCATTTGAGGCGATCGCTGGCAAGGGCATGAAGGGTCTGATCCAGACCGCTCTCAATATCGGGGCGGCGTCTACCAGACGCATCGAGGTCACCGATCTGCTCCCAAATCCCATCACGGTGCGGCGCAAGGTCGAGTCGCGCGCCGAAGGCGGTCGTGCTGAAGAAGCACTTGGAGTCGGGCCTCGGCGTCGCGTGCCCTCTCGACTTGTGGATAGACTCAGTCAAGAAGACGTCGTACATATCCATCACAATGCACTACATCGACGATGTGTTCACGCTGCACTCCCGCACGCTGCACGTCAAACCGATTCACACCGCTAAAAGGGTTGAAACAGCGTTCAAAGACGGCCTGGAAGTGTTCGACATCTCGCCGGATGTCTACGACCAAGTCATCGTGGTCTCGGACAGCGGGTCGAACTGCTGCGGATCTGAGGGCATTCCGTCCGAATTCAAGTGTTTCGCCTGCATCGACCACAAAGTAGCCACCATCCTGACGACCGTCGTGAACACGACGACTTAGACGAAGTCAAGGGCCCGCCGTTCTACCAGTATAAAGGCACTTCGGGATTTGACGCGCTGTTCATGTTGATTGACCAGGCCAAAAAGCTCGTCAAATTCTTTAAGCGGCCCAACTTGCAATCTTAGCTCACCAAAACCCTCAAGCAGGAGAACGCGACCCGCTGGAACTCGCTGCTCTGCTGCGTAAACAGCGCCATCGAAATGTTCGACGAGGTCGTCGATCTGCTCAAGCAGAAGGACCAGCTGGCCAAATTAAATTAAATCTCGCTGACGCTGCTGCAGGAGTTCGTCTAATTCCTCGCATGTTCCAGTGGGCGACGCTGTCACTGGAGAAGCTCAAGCAGCCGACGCTGCACAAGGTTGTGTACACCCATCATCGACTGCTCGATTACTTGCAGCCGGTCGTGAGTGACGTCATCGACGAACAGGGCGCAATCATCCAGCAGGCCGACAGCACCTCGTTCGTCGCCTCAAGCGTATCCTGAAGCTCATCCTGCTGGAGAATTTTGTTGTCTTGGGCTTCACGTCAAGGCGGCGCTGCTGGATCCCATGGCCAAGCACGGTCTAGTGCGGATTCGCGTCGAGCCGGACTGGATTGGGTCGGTTAAATAGGAGATCAAGAAAGACATGTTCGAGTTCGACATGCTGTTCGACGACGACGAGCCGGAAGTGGAACCTTCCCGCAAGAAGGCGCGCGTCGTCATGCACGGCCACTTGATGTACGACATGGACGATGACGAATCCGACGTCAATCTCGAGTCGCTCAACGACGCCAGCAACTACGACAGCCGCATCGATATCGAGTACGCGCAGTATTGGCAGCACAAGGTTACCGAAGTCGAAAAGCAGCCTCCGAGGTGGACGGCGAGTTCCAGGTCCTGGTCTGGTGGAAGCAGTTTGGGGTCACGTGGTTTCCCATCATGGCGCACGTCGCGCGATCCATTCTGTGCGTTTCGGCTTCCAGCGCCATGTCCGAAAACAACTTTTGGGATGCGGGCAACACGTTCACCAAGAAGCGCAACAGGCTCAAGCCGCGAGTCGTCAATGACCCGCTGTTCTTGCGCTCAAATCGCAACATTTGTCGTGGCAATTAAATGGTACATTCAGTCATACTTAATTGCGTGGGTATGTGTGGGTACAGCCAGGTGAAAGTGGAAATGGGTGGGCATGCGTGGTCTCGAAATGAACGTGGGTGGGCATGGGGTGGTAAAGCTCGCCCGCGCGTAGCGTGGGTGACCATGAATTACAAAGCAAAAATTGTTCTGCTGAGGAGAAAAGCGGTATATGGCCGAAGCTTAAATGCATGTTAAATTTATATTAATAATAATTGTGCATGATCACAGGGTTCGACGCATGTGTTTTATTGGCAAATATTTTTTTTTCTGTAGAGACAATCATACTGCCAATAGCATTTTTTTTTCTGTAGACAATCATACTGCCAACAGCATGTGTGTGCTCATTGCACATCTTTGCATACAAACACCGCATCTTAAGTGCAGTATCTATATAATTCTTATCATATAACTCTTAATAAAACCTTAGAACAGCCCTAGTACTGTTCATCAGTGGCTCAAGTGAAGCAAAAGCCTTGACGCTCTTATAAGCAGCAAACTGGAATCGCAGACAGTACATGCCGTGCTTATGATGCGGCACATCGCTACTGCACTACGGCTTATGGAAAGCGCTTTTAAAAAACCTCGTTAAAGCGTACAGGCTCAATCTCTGTGCAAAGGTGGAGATCGGCTACCCGAAATCGGAGATTCATTTCAAATCCATGCGATAAGCAGCCAATGCACTTCAAATTGAAGTTTAATTGGCTTTTAAAATCAATGAACGCTGAATTCAACGTGAGAGCGCCACGTGTCTGTTATTTCGAGTGGCGGTCGGTTAGAACGCCGTGAGCTAGTGCTGGTTGTTACTTTCATCTTGTGTGTCTTGGCGACTTCTTTAATACATACAATTGTTCTATTCTCTAAGACTATACTATCGCCATCTTGGCATTCAAGGCTGGGGCCCTAGGCAGCCGTGACAGTAGAGATGGAGCCAATGCGGGAGCGTTTAGCTGCCGTAGAATCTACAAAGCCACTTACTGAGAGTGCGCGCATGCGTTTCGTTGGGGAGTTGATGGCAGAGTCGGTCTCGCTATCAGTCGCGGTTGTACACTGCGCTGCGATTTGTACGGGTGCCTCCTCAATTCGATGAGCATCGTCTTCCTGCTTGTCTAACTTTGCTCCTTCGTCGCGTTTTGTCGCTAAAGCGCTTTCATCACCCTTTTTTTCGGTTTTCGTGGCCTTGTAGAAAAAATCGAGTAGTAGGCCCACAGCGTTGGCGTCGTCTGCGTCCTCCTCGCCGTTCTGAATAATGCGAGGCTTCAGAGGCTTATGTCGAGTTTTGTGACTAGACGATGTTGGTTGCACATCGAACTCGCCCGTCGAAATCGGTGGGTCCTCCCGGTTTTCTTTGAGTCTCTTAATAAAGTCAGCCTCAAGCGCAATTAGTTCAACCTGCGCTTGCATAATTCTCACGCGCGAATCAGGCGTGGGGCTACACGGGCGGAAGACTTGTTTCCCAATGCATTCTCCACCCGTGAACTTTTTTGTAATGCGCATGGGCTCGCAATTGAGCTTTTGCGACAGGTACAGACGCAGCATTGTGCCTCTCTCAAGAGGCAAAAGGCCTTCTTTAAAATAAGTAATGAGCTGAGCGGCATAGCGGCTTTCCTCTTCCGTCCATTTGCCTTTGCGAAGACCAGGGCGTGCTTTGCTTTTGGTCGAGCGACTAGCAAGTTTGGGGTTGCGCATGCGCTTGGGTGTGATCTTTTTAACCTGATTGGAGCCATCAAGTACGCTGCAACTCGAAGGAGAGAGATGTTGCTGCTCTGCCTTGACAGTGTAGCGACCTTGTGAGTGCGATACTGACGGTCGCGACAGCGGCTCGTGTTCGGGCTCGTCAATGGTGTTTTGCAAGGTCTGACTCGTGGAGGAGGAAGAGACAGAGGTTGCCACGCTTACCCGGTTGAAGGTGCTGATAGCGCTGGAACTCGGGATGACGAAGCGAAGCGGAGCCAATGTCGGCGCTTGAGGGAGTACAGCCGCGGCAGCGCGCTGAGAAATAGATGACTGGGGCTGCATGGTCGAGAATGGCGGAACGGGAAGGTTCGACGACGCAAGAAAACTGGTGCTGATGGGGCCACAAGAGCTGGTGGGATTACTGGTCGAGCTGTTGCAGCTAGGAGACGAGCTTTGGTGGATCAACGAACGCATATCCATGGAAATGTGCAGGGTTTACCCTTCTGGCCTAGCTGATCCGAATTTGCGATGTGGGGAACGTCGAAGTGGCCACTTGTATAGTAATCCAGACGATTTTCACCCAGTCGTCGTCATTATCGTCGTCATTGTCGTCGTCAATTGACGAATTTTTGTTGAGACCTACAAAATTAGCGAGGCAGATGAGACCTCAACAGTGTTTGTTTATCCAACGACTTCAGAAGGGTACTAATTTACAGAGTAAAAAATGATAATGGTCCAGATCGCTTACTTCAATACGGTTGATTTGTGTGATTGGTCAGGAGGAATCGGAAATCCCCGGCTCTACCTCCTCAAACTTCAACAAAAAGCTTGACGACGTGGCGGCGAATACGAAGACAACAATTTGGAGCACGACGAATTACTATAAGCTCCGCTGAAGACCTTTGCCGATAATCATCTTTATGCAAAGCTATACTGTGCACATATCTATCGTTGATAGCTTCTAGACGATGCGCTATATCGAAGCGGTGCTCATTTGCAGAAAATACATCAAGCACTATGACATGTATCAATATCGACACGAATGATATTGAAGAAGATATTATGCCTCTGACCACTAGAAGACTCAATAGTACTATTACTAATCGTCCTTCATTTAGCAAATGGCACGATAAAAAGTTTGTGCACGGACACGTAATGCAAAAAAAGTAAGAACATTGTGCCTTTGCGACGGCGAGGTGTGTCTACTGCAGGGTTTCACCTTATACTTAGTAGACTATCGCTGCTTCCATTTATCTAAGATCTTCTCAGCCATGGCACTAGTACTTTCAATAACCAACACTACCTGCGCATTTGTTGTTCTCTTTAGCGTTACACGCCCTCGACAAATGACAACTCGCTTTCATAACATTTAAGTAAAGCGCAATTTCTTACTAAAAGGATCACATTTATTAGTCTATAGCGTACCTTCTTGCTCGCAGGGCTAGCTACTCTATGCTCTGATGTTTATGATAATAATTATTGAAATGGTGATGCGACAGCACAATTAATAAGATCGTATTCAAAAACCCACACAAGAGGTGCAAACAATAGTCCTGTAAAACTACCCATTGCAAGATCAATTGACACCCTCGATCTTCGGCATGTTGATCACTGGCACTCGTGATGAGACTTGCCGTCTCTGTTGTCGTTGCTGCTGCTCGTACGGTGAGTAGCGTTGTTGTCGCATCAAACTGACGCTGTATTCCCTCATAACTTGCTGCGTGCACTGCGTGCACGAGCACACCAGCTCGCCCGTCGCCACGTTTCCGAGCCAAAAGACCAAATCAGACCACGGGATCTCATCCGTACACGGTTCGCGCGACGGTTCTAGACAGCAACCGCTCATTGCAATTCGAGACGAGGGTGCTCGGCGACACCCAGAGGATGTGTGCCTTCGTTTAGTAGCACTGCTGGGGTTGCTGTTGTGCGTGAAAAATCCAGCAAGATCCAGCTCCAAGAAAGTCTCGGGCGTGGTAGATTCGAAAAAGTTGTTTGGGAAAAAGGACGTCGATGCGTTATTCGAGAAAACAGTTGACGCGCTCGGATTTAAGCGAGTAAGTGTCGAAGCTGGCATCTTGTTCGTGAGCATTTTGTCGGCAAAAGTTCGGATGCGATTTTCTAGGTACGCGTTTGGTGACGTCAGCGCAGCGTAAGTGAGACTTGGCTTTTGTGTGTTGACGGAGAAAGGGAGAATTTACAAGTGATGGAAGGACTGATCAGACACGGCGATAAGGACTAAACGTCGCGCGCTGCGACTTTCCGCGCCATGTCATAAATCAAGGCTGTATGTAACGCGCCTAGACAGCCATTTTTTAAACCACCTTATCAGCAGGTCGGGTGTCTAAAATTGTGGCCTTTTCGATAGACGGCGCAACGTTTGTTGGGGTCAGAACTCACAAGTCGAGGATTTATTTTATTGGAAACGATGCAAGCGGTGACCTGCTCGACGAAGAAACTTTAGCGCTCATTAAATTATAGGATTGAAGACACAAGAGCCGACATGGCGTGCAGGGGTCAGAAAAAAGTCGATCAGATGATTTACACCGTACCGGAATCCCAAGAAACCTATCAATTAGATACCACTGTAGTACAAATATATGCCACTGTAGTATAAACTATTGGGGTGACGCCCTCCTTCCAAGCGCGGGGGCTAAATGCTCGCGCGCTTCGGGCAGGTGCTCTCGGGCATCTGCAGGTCTCTAACGAGTCTCACCCTCGACGCGACGGTCTCCAGCACCAGGGCGCCACCTGGGCTCTTACCAAGTCAGAAGTACACAAAATAATGGAAGACCCTCACGGCCTCGGGGCTGGCTGCACTGCCCGCCGAACGAGACTCGACGTATGCGGACACCACTCTATGCCGTGGACTAGCCATAGAGCCTAGCACGTGCATAACTTGGCAACGCGATAACGTAATACAATACAATACAAGTATAAACTAGTCTCAAATCGTACTTGTGCTGCTTTTAACCGTACAAGAATTGTGTCTCGCCTTTTAGTAAAACACTATCACCAGCACCAGTGTGATTGCTGCTCGCCGCTGAGTTCAGCAGAGACTCTCTACTTTTTTCAAGGTCAAGAGGATGCGTTGGCACGACTCTGTCGTTACATGCAGCTGTGGTGCAAGTCGGGATTGTCACGCTCGGGTGGTTGGTCTGCAGTACGAGGTCGGACAATACGTGCACCCGGTCATGACGGTAGATGCTGACGGAAACGCCATGTCGCTCACGCATGATGGGAACCAGTAGCTGGGTGAATCCTGCAGCAATCTCGCTCGACAAATTGGTCAAGCGCATGGGCGTCGCTCGCCCAGTGCCTCGGATCGAGTTGTGCAACCAGTCAGTAAGCGCCATGACCTTCACTTTGTCAGTGGTCCAATGGTCCAACAAACGCTTAATGAGCGGCGAGTTGAGGTCACCAGGCGGAGCTGCAAACGGAGCTGTCTCTTCTGTCCAGGCACTGCTCCCTTTGCCATCCTCCAACGCTTTCATCTCTTCCCCTCTAGCATCGACATTTGTGTCGACGTGAGTTGTAACGTGATCGTCAAGCTGTCGAGTCAGTCGAGAAATCTCCTTATGAGCTGATTTGTTGCACTCCTCCAGTGCTTTCTGCGAGGCAATTGCTGCACACCACTGGACCTTCGTATGACGTAGCATTTCCTTGCATAGATCATACTTTTCGGTAATAAGCTGCAACTTGCGGCTTAAGCGTTCATTCGCCATCTCTGACGACTCGCCATAGCTACTGGCTGTGTCGGAGCCACCAGAGCCATTGCTACTGCTACTCTCTACTCGCTTGAGCACTATTTCCAAAGCTTTCTCTTGAGCATTTTCCGAAAACTTATGCGGCAGGCTCATTGAACTTCGCAGCTCCCGGAGCTCGGCTTCAAGGTCCATGTTCTTCTCCACGAGAACGTCGCGCACGGTGACGCCCAAAGTTTGCAAATCTGTCTGTTCTGCTTGTTCTGGTCGTTGCAAACACGTGCAGTCGGCCACAAATGGACGTGACTCGGCAATTTTCTTGTACACAAGATTCATCGACCGAAGACTGTCCAGCACGGCTTGCTCCTCCATGCGTTCTTCGCGCAACGTGTCATTCGCACTCTGCAGCTTTTCATTTTGCTTTTCTAGTCGAGCAATGCAAGCGATGCACTCTGGCAGTTTCTCCACCTTACGACGCAAAGTCTCGACAACGTTGCGGAGACTCTTGACTTCCGAACTATGAGCTTTATTTTCTTTCAACGTGACGTTTAATCGGTCCTGTAATTTCTCGTAGTCTGTGTATGTAAAGGTACTGGCCTGTTTTGAGTCATACGTTGCTGCAGGGTTTAAAATCGCAAACGTGTGCCGCGCAGACTCGGCCGTGGCAGCGTCGGACTTTGACTGATTTAGCTTTGATTGCAACTCGATAAGTTGATTGTCCGCCAGCACCTTGGCAGCTTCAGCCTCCGCCAATTGTTGCTTCGGCAAATCTTCCTTTTCTAATAGATCTGTCACAAGCGCTGACTTGGCCTTGAGCTCGTTGTGCAGCGCACTGGCCTCAATCAGCAAATTCTTCCGGTTCTCCGTCATGCTGGCCAGCTCCAGCGTTCGCGTCTCTAATTGCGCTCGTAAAAATGGCCGCTCACGTTCGAGCACTGCCAACTGCTCACGCAAAGCCGTGACTTCTTCATTTAGAGCCGTGTTGGCTTCAAGTAGTTGAATGCCGGCGCGCGCAGCCTTGCGCAACGCCTCTTCCTCGTCCATGTCCATGTCCATTCGGACCCTTGACCTATCCGTATTAACAAATCGATTATTGTTATCCAAAAGTGCAAGTATCGATTATGTTAAGAAAAAGGTATTTGCGACGCGTTCTCAATGTAGCCATCCTTAAATTTTTGAGACTTGTGTTTATTGTCACATCTGAAATAATCTCTGCCGCCTGACACAAATTTCATGTTTTACAAAAGCGCATTTTTCTGAACTCAAAGTCGACTTTCGTCGATCATAACAAGCGTATTCGATACTTCATCCATGAACACAATTCTAAGCAGGTTGGTGATTACGTGTAGCTGAGCGTTTGTGTTGAATGCTGCTTTCTCATTATAATGTAGCCACAACCCTGTGCTAAGTCATAGTTGTGATAACGAACTGAGACATTTTGTATTTATTAGAGGTGACAAATGCATTTACGTATGGTTGGTCAAATCAATCAGCATTTAAATTGTATTTTACCCCTTTAGACCAGAAATTGCTCACCAAAAACTCGGTTTTTTACACGTCTCCTCTCTGCAAGATGCCGTATAACCACGTCATATCTTCCAACGCCTACGCGGGTAGATTGTCTGTCTGAGCCCTTTTATATTTTTGAGCTCGATAAAACATTCAATCGAAGAGATCGAGGTGAACATTAAAGATGCTAGGATCACAGATAGTTAGATGCGTGATGGGTCCGCACTTTCAATTCAGGTAGGCCGATTTAAGAGCTGGTCTATCACTCTTCACCAGAGTGCTTTAATTACTAGGAATCTGTAAAAAAAACTACAGAAACCAATCTTTCGGCGAATCTTGAGTCCATGCAGAAATTACGCTAGTTGCCTAAGCACAACCTTTGCTTTTAATAAAAATTGAGGGAATTTTAAACGGTCTTAATTAGTGAGGCAAACAGGTCAAGTAAAATGTGTTTAATGGTGATCTATCTTGCGCGCAACTTTTTGGAGTGCAGAGAGTAACTATGAAAGGAACGGTCCAACTCGCTCATCAAGATAAATGATCGGCTTGCCTCGATATAATTTGGATTAGCAGTTCAGATCACCGAAGAGGAATGATTATAATCATACTGACTCGAGTCCAGACTTAATCAGGATAAGGGGGGGCAAGCAAGCAGCATTCGCATTTGAGGCTGCAGCAACCATGGCTCCGTACTCTATCGTTAAACTTTGCTGAGCAAAGGCACTTTAAGCCGTCGTACTTGCTAAAGCACAACATGTCCTTCTTTTTCGACAGATGTGTGTTGCTTCAGTTCTACTGGCCGCAACCTTCGTTTCTGGACTTAAATATTTTGTTGAATTCCAACGAGCAGAAATTACTTTTATTGATACTCAGACGGGGTACATCATCACCTGATAAGGGGTGAGGTACTAAATCGATCTCGTGCCACGCACAAAGTACGTTGTTACCAGGCAGCGGCCATTGCCATGGGATTAATGCTAGCTTATTGGTGTTTCATTCGCCAAAATTGCAAAGGTTGGTATAACAAGTAGGTCAAAATACACACACTTGTCACCGTCTTTGATGATCGTACTGAGAAAAAATCAGAAGCAATTAATGGTCCGATGGCCTTACATTTTAAAGTGTAACAGAAGGCCCTGGTAGTAAATTCCTGTAAATAGGCAGGTAGCGGCCTGCCACTCGTATTGACTTTAATTATTAAGCGAAAGTCAAGAGACATGAGTCTAGTTTCCTCTGCGTAAATTGCTTCGGCAGCCCGCTGCGCCTTGTAGCACATGTAGTCAAGATATAGCTAGGATTTTAGGGCTGACAATCCGTGAAGATGGAGCAGTATACTAAATTTCCGCAGAGTATGCGAGATGGGATCATTAGATAACACTTCTGCCTGGCTAATAAATTTGGTTGCACAAAGACCCGATGCGGTCAGTTTGCCTATGAACGCGACACGATCATCGGTGTCAGAACAGCAGCACTCCTTCTCAATCACGTTTTAAGATAACTTGAGCTTTTTTTGGACCAAGACCACCCTGCTTTTTGTTCCATTTTAAATACATTTTCTCAAGTAGGCTGGATATGTTCACCTCAAATCACTTGCGAACGATGACAATAACAATCGAGTGAGCAGCGTCGTCAACGACGTATTGAGCAGTGAGCGCGCAAATATGCCAAGGCACTGTTTTCTTTCTTTAAGTTTGCGTAGGATAATACCAATAGTGCCCCATGGCGCTACACTCCGTTTAACGCAAATGAACAAATCAGACCTTGCGTTTCATTTACCCCATTACATTGTGGATCTAAGCTTCTAGAGAAGGTACACATAAGAAATTAGCTAACATCAGCCTCCTCCAAGGCGTATACAAGTCAAAAGACATGTGTTGAGAAGACTTAGTGCTTCGAAGCACGTACGCAACAAAACCGGCTAAAAGCCAAGGTAGTCTTACGAAATGTTTTGATCGAAAGGGGAGAAATGGCAAGACAGTTTCTTGATTTGATACTTGCTATAATTCAAGACTATATACGTATCTGCTTTTTTAAGACTAAACTGTGCCCGCACTAACTGGACGATTTAGGTCATAGCCAAAAGAGACTTGGCGTATACATTTGATGTTTTGAAGGGATGCCAACGCATCCAGTGTTTTGAATAGACTTGTTTAAAATGTACGTTACCCAGGACAGTTTAATGTGAGAGCGCTGGCACCAGTATATACACAAACACCTTCATAGGAGGCCGACCAATAAATTGGGCTGGAGTTTGATTTAGGGCACGAAGTCTCTCAAACCTTTGTCTCAAGAGGCGTAATTCGAACAACTTGCTCGCATTGTGATACGACTAGGTCAGACAAGATCCGGTAATCTCAAAGTTACGGCATTCACTGCATATCTTGGTAAAGACAGCTAAGATGTCTCGCGCTCTGGTCTGCCGTTTCTTGAGTTGCGTTCACGAAATGCTCGTCGTAAGCGTCATCAGAGCCAATAGCATACAATGCGTCACAAGATGCAGAATCCGTTTTTCCTTTCACTCCCCTCGATAAAGAAGGTGAGCGTCACCAGCACTTAGACAAAATTTTCGCGCGACGTCGTCCCTATATTATAATCCAGTATATTGTAAAGTGATGGTGATATTTACACTCTTACAACTCTGACGGCGAGAGAAAGGTCCCTAAATACTCTGACCTTGCTAATGGTAAGCCTGTCGTTTGTACACTGCGTGCTCGTAAGTGACCAGTGTCCTCGCTATGCACCTCATGTGCTTCTACGACCGATCGTTAATGCAAATTTATGATAAGCCATAAGAGCACGAAGTGCAGTCAAACGAATTGATTGAAAAGTAATGCAAAATTAGCAATCAAAAGTAGAAGCCCGTACAGCCGAAAGACGACGTCTAGCATCATGAAAATCAAGGGTGCTTGAGGTATTGAAGCTCCAGGCTCCAGGCTGAGTGTGAGGCACGCGCAGCTCTAAAATCCAGATTAAAACCTAATCATTTTTGCGCGAACTTTTGCGCTCGTGGTAGGGCATAAAAGAGTCAAGGTTTGGCGTCGATTTTGCCAACCGTACCAGTAACATTCACGTCTTATAAAGCGTCTAAGAGTGGAGGCTTTTATCCTGGTTACAAAACTTGAGGAAGCTGCTTTTTGTTAGAATCTCGCGACAGCTACATTTAGTACGAGTTTGATCAGTTGAAGACTCATCGTCGACTACCAAAGAACGTTTGTCCTGAGACCTATGGTCTACAATATCATGCTCCCACCAGCATTTAATTCCGTGGCAGTCACTAGGGACTTCGGATAAATCTCTGCTTGTAACAGCAGAGATGGAATACTCAATCTAAACAAAGATGCTGAGAATTTTGATCAAAGGCGTCGAAAACGTTTGATGTAGTAGTCTTCAAAGATGCTTCAGATGTGGACGACAACATGGTCGGTCGATCTCGAACCTGTGCTGAGAATTGAGCTTTGAATTAATTGCTTTTGTTGTGAAGGATTCTGAGACGCAGGCCACGTCTCAACGGCGGCACGATGTAAGTTTCTATTGGGAAAGTGTAATTTGTATGGACTAAAGGAGCTCAAGGTTTTTATGTAGACGAGTGTAATGGGTTTGCGCAAATCCAGTCTAGAGACCACTAATCAATAGCAATAATTTTACACAAATTGAAGGGTATTTACTCGGCAAGGATTTAGATTAGTGGCCCTGAATATTGTTCAGCTTACACTTTGAAGTGCAAAAGTCGGACTAGATTTATAAGTAAGACTGATAGTATCGTTTGAAGTCAAGCAAATAACGTTGTATGGCTCGTGCTTGCTCTGAGCATAGAACGCAGTTTTGAAACCTGAAAGCACACTTTTTCCAAAACGATACATGCGACAGATCTGATGTACCTCGTAGCACATTTAGTCAATTTGCATCCATATTGGTTGCGCGGAAACGCAGTAAATAATTATGATCATATCGTTAAAACGATTAGTTTATAAATTATCTGAGCATGCTTGGGTGGATCGTAAAATTAGCCTGCTTTGATCAACAATGCAATACTAAAGCGCGCCAATCTACCCTAATCTTGTATTAGTCTAAGAATTTGTATTCGATCTGCCCTGATCGACTATTATCGAAGCAACTTCGCCGATCCGATCTACTCTGATTACCGTAAAGATTCTTGCGAGCACGTTTTTATGAAATAGTTCTATTGGCCGTGCGGAATCTATTCGGCTACGCAGTCATGCTTTACGTATTTGAACTTCAATAATCTATTTGCAAATAAGCCAACAGCGATCGACCCACGTATCATATCTTTCGTATTCTACCAATTTGATAAAAAAGAAACATCCGATCAATCTCATGTATGCTCGAATTGAGCATAACGATCAAGATTTTCTTAATGCACGTGCTTATCTGTAGGGATACCAACACACACTCACGTCAGGCAGTGGCAGTGAGTTAAAGTAAAAAATTATATGCATACAGCGAAAAAGATTTTATGACCACGCAAGTATCGTACAGTGTACATGTGACAAGAAGTGACGTTTTGGTCTACACAGACTCCGTTCCCTGAGATACATTCGAATTTTCCTGTGAAAAGGAAGCAGTCACTCCCTGAGTATAAAAAGGGCTATTAACCATCACATTAGCCGATGTGTCCGTCTGAAGACTGCCACAAAGCACATCCTCATGCTCGATACCCCACCAAGACAGATACAACTTTTTAGTTTATGAGCCACTTGAGCAGAAAACGGCTCCGCCGACAAATACACAAGATAAGACCCCACGGTTGTACTAAACATTTCCACTTCAGTTGACAAGACAAGGCGAAAATTGTGATTGGGGCCTTGCGAGTTTTACAAAAACCGCTTCACCACATCTTTTTACATCTCTATGGGTTGTCACACCTGAAACCCTTCAGGTTGGTGAGGTATTGTATTTTGTGGTTCGGTAGGCGATGGCAGACTATGCAGGCGATAGTATCGATTATCACAACCATTTGCGTACAATCAAGAATCTTGACAGGGGACGCCTTCGACTAAAGGAAAACACTCTATTGAGCTTGTGTAGTACGAAGAGGGTGGCGATTCAGAAAAAGAATCAATTCTGCTAACGGATTTTACAAAAGTCTTAGAGCAATCGCGAGGTCCACTTCGTGGAATTATTGATTGAAGGGGGACGCTGCTGATCTTAAAGAGTTTCCGTCCATTCCGCGTCGGTCCGCTATACGCAATAGACGTGATGAAAATAGGGCCGCTAAATGATGCAAGGCTTTTTACTTCGGTCTAAGTGTGACCCCATCAAATAAGAAAATCTACATGCTCGAGACTTCGCATGAAGTTGGTCATTGAAAGGTCACAGACAGCTTTTTACTTAGCGTGCGCTATGACGTGGCTAATACTTTTTCTTGAATGCACATGTACTAAGTAGTACTACTACGACTAACTAGTAATTTGACAATAGTAATACAATGTTTATCGCTACCGCAAATTACGACGCATTTGTCGACGGTAGATTCCGATACGTCTTACAAAATGCAGACACACCTGGAGCAGGATTGAGATATGCATGTACTATCGTGAATCGTTGTACCAATAGCCCTGCCAGTTTGTCAGCACCGATAGCAGAATTCTACTAAATTCACGAAGTAATATTAGTACTGACATCTAATTTTTCTTCTACTAGTTCAGTAGTAACAAAACAAGTTTTTTAATGCATGTCTGGTACTATTACAGAAACCCTGTATTGACGACACAACTGCAATTAATCATGCAATGAAGATGTATGAATTAGAAACATTTGGCAAAATATTTCTGACAAAATACTGCTACAAGCATTTCTTGGGTTATGGCCGCGTCGCTGAAGAAGAAGCTTCGGCGCACAATTGCAGCCACACTCAAGGCGCTACCAGATGATGAGGTGATGAGACAGAGTTGTTTATTGACTGAAAAAATTTGTGCGCTGCCCGAATTTGTGCGCGCCCACGGAGTTAGCATATACCTCGAAATGCCCAAGGAGGCGGCTACTTCCCAACTGTTGGAAGCCGCATTTGCATCGAACAAAATCGTTTTTGTGCCCAAAGTTACAGGACAATTAGCTGACGATCTCAAGATGCTGCAAGCAACATCAATGGACGACATTCGCGAATTCCCTAAGGTGGATTTACTTGTTATTGAGCAGATAGTATCTATATCGTCTTAAAGTACGCGCAGGACAAATGGCAGATTCCGAACCCTCCGCTCTATCTGGACAATGGATTGAGGCGTGATGACGCAATGCATGGCTGCGACCTAGAACTTGTGCTGCTGCCTGGCGTGGCCTTTGATCGTCGGGGAGGACGCTTAGGCCACGGAAAAGGCTATTACGGTGAGATTTTGTTGCTGACAATTTTAATAGTAGCCATGATGCAAAGTTTTATGATTGCTGTAGACTCGTTTCTGCGTCGGTTAAGGGAGCGCTACGACACCATTGGGCGCCCACCTCCTATCACAATTGTAAGTTTAGTGGGTCTTGCTTTAGCTTGACGATGCACTTATTGTACTACAAAACTTCAGGGTCTTTGTTTGACTCCACAGCTCGTGGAGCAAGTGCCATTGACCGCGCACGATATTACTCTCGACATAGTGGTGACGCCCGCAGAGGTTTTTCGGATTAAAACTTTGCCGTCTAGTGAATAGGAAATGAGCGTGAGATAATGAATACGGAATTTGTCAATATGTATGACAGCGCAACCGTGAAATTGGTTACCACATTTTGAAGGTGCTTAAGTTTTTCCTGCTTCAGTGTACCACGCGTGGAGAGTCCGGCATGGGCGACAATGCGAGCATATTGACTGTCACTGTGAATGAGGCTACCTGCAGCACCAAAGACGACGTGGCAGATTCGCTGATGAAGTGTTGGACCATTATAGCTTTGTTGACCGTCAGTGTCATCTTTATCGTCTCCATGCAACGCAATCCGATTAAGGCAGTAGAAATGAGGCGTGGGGCTGCAGAATGTAAATACGGGATAGTAAGTTGTGGTTTTGATGGGGCAGGCTTTTGAGATCTTACAAGGCATTCACTACGATGCGCACGCAATATTTTGACAAGAGCCTGAATTACTGTTGCTATCTTACTTGACGATAGATTTATTATAATTTTGCATCTAAATCTCAATTTCGCGTCGATCGATAGCCAATCTTTGTGAAGTACGTAAGTAAGTTCTCCAATACAAAACGCTAAATTATTGACGCACGCCAATGCAGCGTGAATACTCACAACCATCTTGCCGGAAGTGGTCCACGTGAGTTTTTTAAAAACTTCGAACGAGAAGACGCGGCCGGCCTCATCAAGTTGGTGGGGTCTTGGTAATTAAAGTTGTTTTAACACGTGTTTCAAATCGGATTGTTCGACACATTCGACAGATAGGCCACATTATACCAGGTTAAATAAAATACTGCGCCCGATGCAAAGGGGTCAAAAGCTGACGACCCCTCTTGCGGACACTATAGAAGAGGGGTAAAAAGCTCCTTCTTGAAGATGGCAGGACTCGGTTGGAGAAGTGCATTGAAGACGAGGACGTGGACGACTTGAAATGCCTGGATCCAGGTTTTTGGGAATTTGGCTTAGACGCCACCCCAAAACATAAAAAAATTGAAGTAGAGGTTTTGCTCTCGCTTAAAGATACGGGAAAGCTAATCCTGAGTGATGACATGTGAGTAATTACGAGTGCAGGGCGGGCTACAGTGCCAGTCCGTGGTCAATTCAAAGTAAGTCTTCAGCCTTAATCACTTACTACAGCCAATCACAGGCGAAGAGAGATGACCTATATCAATAGATATAGCGCACAAACCAGAAAACTGAGCGCCCCCTCAATCAGTTGCGATAAAAGGTAAGTCTCTTCTTCAGATTGTAAGACACATATCCGGCTATGTGGTCGGCCTTGCAAGCCTCTTAAAGCTCTGCCATGGGTACTCTGTCCAGCTCAAGCAAATCATTGACTGAAAAAAAGGTTTATAGCTTGCCTTACCTGCATCCATCCCTTTCTAAAGGTATATAACCAAATGATATCTCCATTTATGTATTCACGTTCAAGACGAGACTCCATTCGCTACTTAACAAACGTTACGCATCCCTGTCTTTTTTTTTGAGAGATCAATGATCTCGAAAAGACGATCCGTGTCGAAATTGTGCTGACACGATAAACTCAAGTCTACATTAATAGTCGGCAAAGAGCTGTAATCATTGGCTGATACATATGCTGCTTTACATGCATCACAAGGACAACACTGTATATATTGTGCTATCAGGCCGACTATGTTACGCCGATCATACAGCAAGTGCTGTCCAAAGCCAGCGTTTTAATTGGGTTACGTGCCACGACAAGTACATTTTAAGAATTTAGCCCTTGACAGCTTGGCCTACAAGTAGCCATAGCTTGCATGACATACAGCTAGGGCTGTCGTGTATCTGTCGGATATTGCGGATATCGTCAGACCTTACTTAGATGTTTGAACTCAAACCAGTCACGCTAATCACGGGATGAAGATAGTGCTCTCGTCTACAGGGGCTTCACGTGTCGCTCCACGCACAGTGGTAAAACCTCGCCGGTTTTACCTTGACTTTTAACAATTATATCCCTATTAGAAGGCAGCAAGTGTTGTGTCTTACGAGAATGACTTAGTGTAACTAGTGTCACTTTACGTGCAGTGACTAGGCCATCTTGGTTTAGCGTCAACCATACCATCACCAATTTCCAACAAATACCGCTTTCAAATACACCATGCGTGCCGCATCAAGTTCGAATATCCGCTTTTACCATCATTAACGCCCATTTTTGACCGTTCAAGGTCGACCACATTGACTGACTTGATCCAGTGACCGCTTGGTGGAGTGTTTTCTACCTTGCAGATGTGGATTTATGACTACACTTGCGTGACACCAACAATATCAAATCTGCAAACGACCGAAAAATTGTGACTATCCAGCCATGACATACCCAATGTGACATCATTCCTTGAATCCGGGCTTCAAATCAATAATGTACAGCACAATCAGATTTAAAGGGTCGAGGAAACCAGGTATGTGGCTTCCTTGATCCTGACACACCGGCTTGTGTTCGCCAAGCTTCAGCATATGGCTGGCTTCCTCTAACAATTGACCATTGAGCGTAATGTACAATGCCCAAAAGTCAACACGATAATTTAAGCTTGATTTACTTAAAATCCTCTTTTTTGCTTCATAAGCTAGCATGTCAGACTCACATACACAATTTGTGGCGAAGATCTCAATACGCTTTGAAGCCGAGCCATGTCGAAGCCGCATCAAAGCTTCCACCTATCCCCTGGAGTCTAACAGCACATGGGGGTAAGATACCGAATTTAGTTTATCGTCACTCTGAGAACCTACAAGACTAAAAATTTTAACCGTAGGCATCCCCCGCACTTACTGGGATACTGCAATTATCCCTGATTCTACTTGTTAGATAGTTAACTGTTTTTTTATGTCTGGAACAAAAGACACTCATATCGCAAAAAGCAAGTATCGCTACATACACAACACCAACGGATATTTGTATGTCTCTTGGCAGCTCAGCGATCTCCCTATCAGCGTATTTGATGTTGATGGGAAAAAGGCTGACATATGATCTTAGGCTCGGTGAGCCTCATCTTACTCAGAGTTGATATCGGCTTTAATTGTCACTTTGAACACCTCCCAAAAGAGGTCGGGTGCACACGCGAACGCCCGTCCGGCGTATTCGTGTACATTCTGTTCGCAAATACAATAAATAAAGCCTCTTTTCATAGAGGGCTCTTTGTTATTAAGCCTGAAGACCCTAATCTCTTGGACAAAGGTCACAAGTTCCTTCTTACCCTCCGGCGAGTTGCTAGCAAGCGTGTCAGGTGGAGAAAGCCGCCTCAGCCCCAATTCTACATCAAGTACATCTATATATGCTCTCGTTGAGCTTTGGGACGGACAGGACCACTCTGTGCTGCTCCAGTCACAGCAAAGCAGTTTCATGGGTACGTTGACCTCTGATCCGGAGCAGGAAATGTACTAACTCTTTTTTTTTACCTATCAAGGTCTTCACGCTCATCATGAGCGGTTTCTAGACGTTTGACGCTGACATTTTCTCATAACTTCTTAGAAATGCTCCAACAGAGCGCTCTTATTGCTGGAGAGCGCCATCAGATGCGCTCTGATGGTTTCAGGCTCCTGTGCAATTAGATGTAATCCTCCCCTTTTCAGGACCAATTATATGAGACAGCTTGTTCAGCTCTATTTGTAAAACCTGAGACATGTACGTCTTGTGCAATATGAGATCTTCTGTGCCGCTCGGTGAACAGCATGCGTCGCTGTCTTCACGTTAGAAATTGAACGATCCTGAAGAGACGTTTTAGGTTTTGTTTACACGACCATTCATTGATACACTGACATCAACACTGGCGTTTCCTGTGTCATATATAGCAGTACACAGCATACTTCTCAATCAACCTTCGACTGCGCACTTGCTTAGAAAAAGCCTACACTTGCGACACCACACAAGTCCCCTCTGTTCATTTTCCTTCGTTCCAAGCCTATCGCTGCGGTCTTTACTCTTTTCAGTCGTCACCTTTGCGCTCGCTTCTCCACACCCTGGCCAAGAGCTGTGCCAATCAGGTGCCGATCTACAGCACCTCGGATTTCCCGACTTTGGGTTGAATATATTACGTAAGACATACAGCAAACGCTGTCTGCAGTGAACAGCACATACGCGTCTACAGCGGACATTGCTTGGCAATTTACGAGTCACTCAAGTTGCATCGACACGGCCTTGTCTTCTATACCTTGGCCGCACAATAATCATGTCACTCATGACATGCTGCACTTGATGTGTAAGATAAGCACTGCTTAGTGGCTTACGTGTCGATTTACCGTCGAAGTTTTGTCCTCAGTACCATTAATGTTCATCTCAACGAAAGTACATAGCTTATTTTAAATTCTGACAAATAAGAGCTAACGGTGCTCCAGCCCTAATATAGTTCATATGGCGAGTGCACGACCAAGACTAATCAGCAAAGTCCAGAATATTCACGATTAGACTAACCAGGATCCTAAATTCACCAATTTTTGCTGCTGCTAAGCATTAAGAGCGGTTGTGAAACGTCAAAAAATGTTTTTTGGCGCTTCGGATTTGGTTGTTCTTTGATTACGATTTTCAGAGTTGCCTTGACAACGAGTAAGTCAAGCTTTTCTTAGTCTCATTTCTAGTAAGCAAGAAATTAACTTTTGCGGCTAATTCTTTTCAGGCCAGATGACTAGATTTTTTGGCTCTGTTAACATTAAAATTCGACGCTGAAAATATTCCATAGAAAAAAGTATGTTTTATCACCTCATGAAAAGCATAGACGAATGCTGACTTGCAGCTCAAAGATCTATTCCCCTTTATCAGCGTAGCTGAGAGCAATGAGGCCGGATGCTCGATAATCTCTAGCGCTGCGTGTCCCTTCCACCCGTGCCGTCGTAAATTGAACTCACAATCAAACGCCATTTTTGAAGAGATTCAACGTATGCGAAACACCTTATTATAGTCCGCGTTCGTGCACAGTCTGTCCACTAAAAACTGATTACGGTCTTTTTTTACGAGAGGTTTACTGGCCATTTTGGCCTAAAAAGCTCGTGATGCTCGGAATAAATTCGCAAGTGTCATCTTGCTTTATTTACTTGTTAGGTGACGTGACAGTAAGCGGACCATATGCTTAGGCAGCAGGAACATTGCGTCAGCTGACGCTTTACCTCAACCCAAAAGAGAGCGCGGCCACAACCAGAGTATGCTTTACGCGTGGTTCTCACCAATTTCGAATACGATTCACTCATTGTTGCAACGCTAGGAACAAGAATGACTTCACAGCCACTTCAACTTTTCAAATTCGAAGCAGAAAATTTTTCCTTCATTTATCTCACGCTCTCCTCGAGCAGCTTTAGGATGTGGAATCTGCTGTAGGCGCCGACGCCATTAACGCAGCGATCTCCGCCATATCGAGGTGATTTTGCTTCAACAGAGATAATTTATAGTCTAAGATCGCCATCAGAATTGCGTTGGTCGTATCATTGTGCAGCCAAGTGTTGCACCCTTTCAGAGACAAGCAGAAATGGCAGCCTATTCAGCTCGTCTTGCAGAAAGTAAGGTACTCATATGTCCGCGTCATAGATTTATCTTAAAGACTCGGGTGCAGATTGACGACACGTGCTACCAGGGTGGCGTAGCTTACTGCTTAAAGGGGACGTAAATTTAGGCGTCTCACCTTTGCTGTAAACTAAGCACTAATACGAGTTGCAGATCGCTATCTGCCTGACTACAAGACTTGGTACTAGTCGTAATACTAATGCTGAATGTAGATCTCTTGCACTTCAGGATTAAACCTCAATCTTATCGAACATTATCTATAATATCTTTTTTGTGTCAATTTTCAAATCGCTATCAAACACACTATTTTTTCCAAAATCGTGGTCATTTGACCTTGACTGCTTTCCGTTTAACTCCTCAGCTGCTTTCTTATTGATATTTAAAATATAACACGCCTTATTGCACACGTATGAAATCTCTATTAGCTAGTGTGTCGTCGTGTAACCGCGTTACACGCTCTTTTGATAAAGAAATTGAATTTTTTTAATTTACATAGGTCAGAAAAATCCACTGGAATTTTTTGTCAATCAGGCATCACCGTTCAAATAATTGCCGCTCCTCAATAGCCTACTTAACAAACGTGATTAGCTGCAGACATCCTTCTAGTAGACTAAACGTTTACACCTTGTAGAATGCTGAGAGCAAACTTATGCCAAGATTTCAAAGCCATAAGCCACGCTTACAGTGATTGAGTATCGCACGGATCGCTAGCGGAAATACATTGCACCGTTGCATGTTGAATTGGGCACGTATAAATCACTCTTGTGCCTCGCGCCGATCACCATTGCGTGAAGTAAACTAGTACACGCTTTTTGATCGGTTACAATTTGCAAACATCGGTATCTGAAGAGAAAAAAGATGGGTACTACCATCAGTAATGTCCAAAACTCTGCATTTAAGTATGTGGCTCGCAAGTAATTCAAAGGGCTCATCGAGCAACGTTGCCCTTACTTGAGCCACAAACTTGCGAATTCATGCATCACACACTGTTTGCTCACGAGCGATCAGTGCACTCTGTAGTCATTCTTCATTTTAAAGCTTGTTTCGATGAGTCAGAACATATAAGCAATAATTTCGGCACACAAGCTCGGGTTGCAGGCACGCCTGAACATTTGCCCTTCATGCTTTATATTTGCGGGCAAATTACAAGTTCGTGCTTGACGGCTCATCCCAAAGGCTACGTCGATCACCATGGAGCTCCACAACATTATTCTCCCGGGTGAATTGTTTCCGCAGTGGCCTCCAAAGAAGTTATTATCGTGGAATAGCACTTCCAACGCTAGCGAATACGGTGATTGTCATCATCAAAATAGCGTTTAGCATCAGGCGTTATGGAGTTGGCAAATTGCGTTTGGGAATTAGTTTGTGCTACCTTTAAGCCAACTCCTATTTTCTGTCCTTCAATTGGCTATCTTATTTTTGGACCGAATGTATATACGTCATATGCAGCTAACTTAATACCTTAATATGCATCATCCATTGACCGAATCGTTCAGTCAATCACGGTCGCGTTGACGCTAACGTCAACCGCTTCCAGACAAACTTAAGTAAGTCATGCAGGAATTGCGACATCCCCCAAACTTGACTTTAGGCTGGCGGTCCGCAAAAATCTCACCAAGTCCGCCCTATGCGAGACATGCTATGTCTCTTCTTACGTTTCCACTTGCCTCTAGATTGCACCTTTTGTAACTCTTACAGTCTCTACACGATGTACGTCTTTTCACGAGTCTCTTCATCGAAAATAATTGATGCGGCTTTCGGCGTAGGTCGAGCTCTAAACTTGGTTGAAGTTGGCACGTCGGAAGTAGTCGCGACAAGTTCGCAGACAATTCCAGCTATGAAACATTGTTGTTGATCATATTGTTTATGCGAATCGATCCGAAATGTTTCGCAACCAGCTCACTTTTCTTGTTTTCCGCACCTTCTGCGGCGATTATCAATGAATGGCTCTTGGTATCTAAGAGAACCAAATGTCCTTCTGTAAACTCGACTTCAACTCGCTTCTTGTCGTAATACCGCTTCTGTCTTTCATAAGTTCTTTTGTGCATGCTAAACCAATTTCTTGCGTATACCCACAAAAAACCTTAGTATAAATTGAACTTTCCGTGTTGAGCTTGAGCGATCTGTCCGGCTTTTCAACCTTTGTCGTCTTCCTGTGTCGATCGCAAATAGCGAGAACTTTATCGAACAATCGATAAGTGATGCATGCGCATACTCAATGGCACTTTAATTATTTGCCCGGTCATTGCCCTGATACGAAACCATACAGCTCAATTCATTTTTTTAATCGAATTTTGACGTTGTGTTTGTCCGTCGCTATAAGCTCGACGAGCTATTGACATACTCAGCTTGGCTTCCATTTGACTCATCAGCAGTTTTACTTTGATGTGAAGTTCGAATCTCTGTCTTTGATGATGTCTAGGACATTCTGTGACTCCGTCTAAAAATGACCTGGTGACTTCTTCAGCACCAGCCTTGGTTTGAACTGGATTGCTTCTTGTGCGCTTTGACAACTTGTTTGCGACCGTTGAGATTGCGTCATATTCATTCGAAACTGGCATTACCACAAAAACGTTCATTGAAACAACTTCTCAACATTTGCGCGGCATGGGCATCGACATCAATGTTACCCTTATCGCATACATGTTTCACATGAAGAATCGTTCTCATAAATGCTTTGATCTAATCTTGGCACAATATCATCGCGCAACTTCAAAATGTGTCCAGGATGAGCAGGCACTGGTCCATCATTTTGCTCACTGATGAAACCTTAGCGCAAATTGCCATCGCTCGGTACACACAACTACTTGACGTTGTAATCGGTTTGAAGATAAAGCAGTACATTTCCAAAAGTGCGACCTTGATTTGTAATGGACGTCAAGTAAAATGACACCTTTCGATAAGGAAGCTTTCCTCTCTAAGTCTTCATCGTCGAGAATTACGTAAGCCACGACTCCGTGCAAGTCACGCAACCCTGATGCCATGCAAAAAGGAACGTCTTGATGGAGCTCCAATGTTAAAACACAAATTGTCGATTATATGCCCTAATGGCGACAATACTTTTGCACCCGCACCATGATCCGCCTGCACACCTATCACATGAAGCACAAAAGCAAACTGAGAGAAGGATGTAAGGAATTGCGCCAAATTTGGTGAGGCTTTCAGGTGATGCAACATTCATCACCATGCAGAATTGTCCGTATAGACACCAAATGGTCGACCACGAATTTACTGTTGCCATTTTTTCAGCACCGACTTGATGCCAAGTGATTGCTTCTCGTGCGGTCGCAAATTTATCTCGTATTGCCTAAAAGAAATTCGAGTAAAACGGATTCGGATTTCAAATCTTTGAGATAGCACTGAGCAGACACAACAACTAGATGCGTCCGTGGTTGCTAAACATCTGTTGGAGAAATCGAGTTGCATTTGGAACAGGGCTTGTTGCAAAGCCAACTTCAAGCTCAAAAAGGGTTATCTTGATCCGGACCCAGCACTATTCGACATCTTTCTTTGTAAAGTTACTCAATGATCATGCATATCTAGCAACATCACAAATGTAATGTTAATAATAAGCAGCTAGTCCGAGACAACAAGCTAATCAGCTACATTGTGCGGTGTGGTGAGGCCATTCTTTTGATCGCGAGTTTTTTTTTGTATCAACAATCATTTTGCACCAGGTAAAGTGCGTCTAATAAGAACGGCAATCTAAGAGCACGTGTGGCGATAAGCGTACGGACGTTGTTCCCGTAGAACTTCACAATCTCTTCTGAGGTGGTCGATGTGATCAGCCTGCGTTATGGAGGAAACGAAAATGCCATCTAGATATAGAATGACAAAATTGAACTCGTCGAACGTGTGAAATCTGACTTGAAAGAGTCTTAACTTACGGCTCAGACACGCAAGGTTTCGTGAGTGTTTATTTTAGATGCCCCTACCTACAGCGAAAGAAAACCTTTCAGACGCGTTGATCATATCAGAGCTCTGTTCATCCGAGTACTGCATACCCTGAGCCCAAGCCAGAATGCAACTTTACTAAGCCTTTGTAGCATGTCTACAGACAAATTGGCACAGAAAATAGTGTCTATCATACTCAGATGTAGATTAACTACAGTGCCATGATATGCACAAGGGCCGCTGTAGTCCTATCGCTCAATTTTAGGTCTCTGATCTTTGTTCTATACTTAAAACTAGTACAACTTGCAGATCAGGCTAAAGAGTGTACACTTGTCTAGCTAACCAATTTTTTGTAAACCTTGTAAATACCACTACAAACTTTCTATAGTACCACATTAACAACTTATCAACGCGCCGATCCGAAACATTTTTTTTACATTGTCGCTTTAATGGGCATCAGTGCCTCTCCTACCTACTATTTAGATGTAGCAAGCGTTTCGCCAATCGGATAAGATGCATAATCTTGGGCTTTAGTATAAATCATTGTAGATCGACGACATGAGTCACCCACTTGTTACTGTCGTGGAATATATTCTAGCACCAAAGTAATGGGAAGATTGCAAATCGTTTAGTGAAGCGGCGCTCGCAATACTTGTGAGTCTAAATCACACGTGGGGTCCCTGAGCCTTTGACAAATTTAGTTCCCTAATTTCTGTTAGGCTGCCGACTTGTGTATCTGTCGTGAGGCAACTTATGGTTGCTCCCGTGAATATTGACTGCTGAGTTAGTTGGGTCGCTTTAGTGGATCGTCGAAGGAGTAGTTTTTTCTTAAAGATTTTTTTAAAAGGCACTCCAGGTGTACATCGGCTACTGTGTAAACATAGTTTGGGTCAGAAGTAAGCACCTATATTTTCAATGTCTGAGAGGCTTTTGGTAGCGAACGACGCTAAGCTGAAGAGGATCGCATTGCCCGGCAAAGATTAAATTCTTGGGCCGACGCAAAATACTGAGAAAGCTGCGTTCAGTAACAAAACAAACTTTTTGTCACCAAAGCCCGAAAGAAGAACGAGAAAATTTGGATTAATTCATTTCGCTAAGTTTTATTATTCTTTGAGGACATTGGTCACCCCGAAGCCTCTCCTGAAGCTAATGCAATAATTTTCTTGTAGGTATGTGCGATGCACAAGACCGAGACGCTAGGCTTAACCACATCGACCTTTTGCCAGATAGAGCACTTCAGAAAATCAAGGATTACCTGACGCACGGGTCGATCAGATGTATGCATGCGTAAAGCATAATTGATTTGATACGGAAGTTGTTTATGGCTGATCTTAAACGTGAAGTATGGCCGCGTAGCCAATACATCCTGCGTGGCCGATAATACCGCGATCTCTAATAGTGCCCTTGTAGTGCTTGGGCTGTTGATGCAGATTGGTTTGGTGATAATGACTCGATAATTGATACTCACTCGATATTGTTGGAAGCGATCAGACTGATTTTTTAACCACGTATCACAATGGTTGCGTCCAAGTGATAAAGTAATAGTGCAAATATAAGTCCTTGGCAATCTCTGTAGGCCAACAGGTCTCTGATCTCACTCATGATTGTTCTTATCTATCAACACACACAAATCAGTTCAGCTGCCTAGTTTCTAATCGCTTCATAACATTCGTTTAATGTTTGCATATCACCAACGCAAGTACCCGACGTTAAGAGCGTTCATCACGACCTGTTTTTCCATGACTACCGAAGTGTTGCCCATGGAATCGCAGCAACATTTTAAATGAAGCGCTACATCTAAAGCTATTCCCCTCAGCTCGGTTTGATCAGCGTTTCCCCTGACCAGATTTAAGCAAATTCGGATTTCTGCTCAATGTTTTGTACTCGGCATAAGATGACCATGTTTTTTTAAGAGCTTCGATAGAAGCACAACTTTTGCAGCAAGACGTTTGGCTGAGCTTAGGCGTAACGATCAATTCAGCTTTTTGGGTACATATTGTGCAATGTCTATGTGAACCAAAATGAACTTTCCGCCACTAGATTATCGGCTATATGCGTATTCCAACAAAGATATTTTAAGCCTGCTTTTATTTGCTATTAGATGTCAATCTTGTGATATGTGTGAGGTGAATAGTCATCTCGAAGCCTCGTCTGTAGTAATTGTAGATTAGATTTGTACAGATAGACGCAAGCGATGAGTGGTATTTAGAAGTCAGGTCACGCTTCCCTCCGGTCCGACACTTATCCTCCGCTAATCGGACTGGATGTTCTTTTACGTAAGAAACGAGCTGGCTGTCAAATGTATAATTAGAACGCGGCAAATCTAGCACGTGAAAAGTTCAGGGTTATAGTACATGTGAAGCATAGCTGCGATGTTGATAACATCATGGACGGACTATTCGAGCGTGCGGTGCACTCGCCAATTTGTCGTAATCACAGTCATCAAAGGGGATTAAAAAACCGACCTGGCGATTATAAACCACAAAGTTAATATTTTCATGAGATAGAGCCATTTATCCTTTTGCCGACAGTGTCTATGGCGACCGCCGAAGGTACCCAGTGTATAGTATCTACGTCATGAGCGCAAATTTTATCAAATCAACTTTTTGTGTATGAAAGCGCGCCAAGCTTTCACGTTTAATGACCGTTTGAACTCACGTCTCGAGGTATAGTCATGAGCAAAGTTGCTCTTACAGAAAACTTTAACCTCGATCTATTCGCTATACTAGCCTTTTAGATGTTTGACACTGCTTAAAATCTACGAATTGCTCTAGATTTTTGATGTGTGAACGACATAGTCCTTATCGAGTCAACTTCGGTGGGTTCTGCTTCTAGTGGAAAAGCTATGTAGTCACGATATAAGTTGGGGTGCTGGGTTTTAGTAACTAATATCAAGGAAAAGCTACGACCCAATCACGTGTCTTTATTGCTAACTTCCATTGGTTCCCTTCTACAAAATGTGTATGAACTTTATGTATCGTTTCCAGACAACGCCATTTGAAATACCAAGAATGAGGGCGGATGAAGTATCGACAGCAACTTTTGTGCGGCTTTTGACGCACAAGTATCTTGTACGTCACGTGGTCATTTTGATTATTACTGTATTTCATTGTTGATCGTGTGTCACCATCCAAGTCAGTCATTGGTAAAGGTTGTTAGTAACACTTTTGGCGCTCTATCTTGGCAGAACGGCATGGGACAGTTCTCAAATCTTCGTTCAGGAAGTAGTGAAAGCCGATCAATCTTAAGTGCGTGCCCGGGAAGCCGGACAAATTATTATCGCTATACGCCACAAGCCGTAAAATGCTACCGTATCATTACCAAATACCTCAGCGTGAATTTTGGATGCCGAGGACGAAGGTTGTTTCACTTAGGCACGGCACGAAAGAATGCCGACTGGTCGTATGTGCGTCTGAATCGTCGGAGAAAAATGGCCGCTTCTTGAGTTAGGAGGAGCCTATTGAGTTTAGGCACCAAGCATGCGTTTGTGCATTTTCAAATACCTTAACATCGTGACGCAATTTTACTTGGTCAAAATGTGCATACACTTACTCTGCAGCAATAGCAATTCGTCGCCTGTCTCAAATGATGCGATAATTTTCTGACTGTCTTTATCTGCATTTTTCTTTTACTACCTATGAGTTGCAGACATTTATCTACAGATTTGGTGATTTGATCCCAAAGTGATAGGGATCCTCATTCATTTTATGTGTTAGATTGTCGCTTTCTGGTCTCTTGGCACAGAATAGCCGCGGGTCTATAGGTCTCAAAGTTTCAGTCTACAATTGATAAGCAGGCTCATAGTATTGTTCGACAACCAGTAACTCATTGACTACAACTTCTTTTGGTGCAAAAATCGCAAACAAAAGAGTTTTGAGTATCGATGATAATACTAGTTTTGGTACTAGTGCACAATTCTTATTATTTTTCCTCCCTCTCAACTGAAGCTTTGTGTCAGCTAAACAGAAAAGCACCATTGCCGACCAAAATACTGCTAATTATGTTGATGCCAACTTGATAGAGTTAAGAACAGGTGAAAGCACATATTTGTCGTATAGTTGCACAAATAGTCCTCGAGTCCACTGTTAGCGTCTTTCGTCAATTCGCCCATTTCGAAGGGTTGACCTTTGCCATCAAAAATCTGACATTCAATAATTTAGAGAATTCCCATATAAATTTTAATGCTTTAATTCTACCAGATGGTTCGCGGTTCTTTGAAGGTATGAGTTGGTGTTTGTTATCAACTTCCTCAATATAAATTCGACACACCCGACATCTCATGTGGGGTGTCTCCAAAGTAATACGATCATCAAGGCCCTAAAAAGTTCGAGAGGATTGGGGTACCTCCGTAGTCTTTTGTCGAGTCAGTGCTCTACGTTTTTATGCCAAGTACAGATGGCCACACAGCGGCTGATAGTAATTATAGCCACCATGTTGGCCCTAAGGCTGAAACGATATTTCTGTGCAGTTCGAGCAGCGGATTGAGCGGGAGCTTTTAAAAAATGCCTCCCCAGTGCTTCTCAAACACCTCGCCCCAAAAGTGGTCTTACTCGCATACGTTCGATCGCACAAGCGTTGAATTTTCGTTCGCATAAATATTAAGTCAATGCGAGAGCAACCATCTCCAAAATTTCGATTCAGAAGGGGCCGAATTTCCTTTGGGTAGTTATGAAAACGCAATTTGATGTGGCATAAGCTTCTTGTGGCAATGTGCGCTTGCAAAGGTTTGCAGAATTAGTGGGAGCCATTTAGCCTGCCCCGGAAAGTTTGCCGAGAATCCTATGCGATCTGAAACAAAAACAACAAACGCTACTCAAAGTAAGTTGTGACCTTTTATTCGAACCTTGCGGTAGTTTTGAACCCGCGTTTGAAGCTTACACTATTAGCACTTTTCTCGGCATCTGGCAAAGTAAGACATAGTGGGCAGCCTCGGACTCACCTCGAAAGCAAAGTGTACTTAATGCTCACGGACGTTATGTGCTTCATTCAATGTAGTCAGGTTTTGGAATACAGCACTCTATAGAGTGATCTAATACAATGAAAGCATTTGAAGATAATAATACTGTGGTGGTGACAGTGCTGCAGCGCACACAAGAATATCACCAGAGCGACCTTTGTCTTTTAGCTTCTAGCGATATCCAGACAAAACCCTTTTAAAATAAACCTCCCTCTTATAACTTCAAGCGATGAATGGCCTTCAAATTGCCCTTGTGGCACGAAGCAGACATGGCTTGCATCGGCCAAGTATGACTTTCTCAGGCTGTTAACCGAATTGTTGCTAGACTTTTCACAAAGTAGCGCCAATTGCGTTGGTAGTCACCAATCCCGTTAAACGAATATGGGCTGTCTTTTTTGCTCCGCAACGTATGTGACATCTTCAGCAAGGGCATCTCAGGTCGGATCTATATTTTTAGAGATCGTCATGACTCAACAGGTTAGATCTTTTTCATGGCCAGTGAGCCTGATGGAAAGCCAAGCACACACTCCAGGGTGAAAACGTCGTTTTGGCAGCGTTGTCGCTGACTTGGGGCTTAATTACAATACTTGCGAGCAAAAACCCAAACGAGTATTCGCCAGATCTCCCACCGACCTATTCACCATTTTTGTCGTCCGAAAGCAAAAATTGTTGCGGACCACTCGGTATAGATGAGCAGCTTGCACACGGTCCTCGCCGTTTAAGAGTTAAACCAGATAGCTTATTTCGCAATTTTTAGTGGTCTTCAGATCATGTATCAATTTTTTATCAACTCCTCAGTATTCTGTGCTGCCTTATTATTGATAATTTAAAGCCTTATGACTTTTGTCATATGGTAGCTTAGCCGAAATTTTGTGTGACACATACTAGATCGTATGACCCCCTTGCATCACGACTTAAATCGTCTTAAGTCCATACAATACCTTCATAGGCTTTTCTCCACCATTATGTATTATGTGCGCATTCCAGCTCAATTCTAACAAGCACTTATATCTTATTGACCGCAGATAGGTGTCTAGAACCGACAACATTCTTAGACACGAGTCAATACCGCAGCGTCTTAATATGCGCTATGCTGCCAAACTCTCTCGCGCTCTTACCACATGCATCGGCCATTTCCTGGTCAATTTAACAGTATCCAGCCACTATCCTCATTAATTCACTAAACTCGGCACGAATTGGTAAGAAAGCGGATTAATTCTCGACGATGTCCAAGTCTAGCTAGTGACGCACTGAGCGCGATTTCTAAAGCTTCGGGGCATGCATATTATAGATAGGCGATACGCTTTTTCTCTCGTGATAATAAAAAGATGTCGGTCATTTTTCCAGTGTTGCGCTAATCGGACTCGGCGATCTCTATGTGATTGTCGACGTGCTGTCGTGCAGGCCAGATTATGCCTTAAATAGGCAACACTGAAAGCTCTATTGACAAACAAAAATGTCAGTCATGAGTGTTTCTCTCCAAAAAAGACTGGGACCGCTTCAGCAAGTTTTTTTCTGTCATTGAAAATTGAAATGCTTTTGGTCCTGGAAGTCTGCGCCTTGACGCGACTTTGCTTTTCGCTGATAGGATCGGAGGCGATGGGCTAGGAGCAGAGTCCGCAGGATGTTCGTGTCGAATAATGCAGCGGCATTGCTTAAAAAAGGTGATGCCGTAGATCATAGGCCGCACGATGATAGCTCACAGGTAGTCGTCAACAAGACTTAGGCCGAGCGAGCTAGTCACGAAGGTACCGTCTGCTCGCTAAAAGACTCCGACTCTGCAAAAAAAACAGAGAAACAGCTTCTTATGCTTTTGTACCTAGCGGTTATAAATGAATACGTCATCCTCAGATATTCATAAAGCGTGAGCACCAGCGGTAAGATCCGTAGTGCCGGTACCAATGTCCGCACATCTGATCCGTCTAACGAGCACGGTAATTCGCATGAGAAATGTCTCCTATACTGTCACGTTTGGTTCCTAGTCTACGCGTGCCTCACACTGAGAACACCAAAACCAAAAACCGATTTTATGAGCATCAATACTGTTTAATGTAGCTTTCGGGTCGATCACGTACGCCTCGTCGGGCACGAAGTCAAAGCTTGCCCGCGGATAAAAAACACACACAAGGTTTTGCTGTGAATGGGCCTGCTCTAAGGTGATTACTTAATGTGTGATTTGACACTTCAAAAACAACCGATCGCTCATAAAATGGGAACTGAGTGCGAGATGAGCTCATTGAAAGCGCCATCTGCTCGAATGATCGCGGTGCTTAACGCACAATCTTGCAAATGTGCTGTTCGGGTGAGCCCAATGTTTGCGCTATATCATTCGAGAGTTCCCTTCGACTTTTGGTCTTGACAACACAAACAATATCTTGTCAAGAGCTTTCAGCTGCCTTGACTAAAACGAGATGACTTTGTGATGTTTGTCATCATTAAGTCTCAACTTTTAAATGGTCAGAAGCATCGCAATCGACAAATAACGGCTTTGTATTATACGGCTGAGCTATCAGAGAAGCCTGGTGAAAGCTCTTCTTTGATGGTATGAAACAGTTTTGGTGCAGCATCACTCTATCTTTACACAATAGAGCGGGCAATTGTTTTGCAAGAGTGTGCAAATATGAAGTGGCTAGGTCCAACCACATTTTTTTAGCCTTTCTAGGAGAGCAGCGTAGGCCAAGCCAAGACAGTTTCTTTATTGAGGTCTGCTTGAGACCCGTGACTCCTAAAAAAAGGCGGTAAAATTGCATCTTTACTCACACAGATACATATTTGCCAACTTAATATTCATTGGTCTTTATGACTTCAATAGCTTGCCTAAGACCAATGTATCGACAAAATATGTCTGAGTGAAAGACCTCAATGGCTAAAGCATTTATGTGACTTAATGATCGAACGTCTCCAGGGTGTAATCGCTTTTTAAACACTCCCGTAGCGACCGCTTTATCCTTAAAAATACATGTTATAGTTTCCATTCGAGTTAAGTAGTTGCCACCTACCGAATCTAGTGCATTATGCACGCCCGGATCTGTTAAAGAAGATATTACAATCAAGTAGTGCAGCGTACCACCGTGACACAACGGCCACTTGGCCGTGTTAGAGAGGCACCTTGTTGACAATAAGGTCAATCGCGACACCTTCTGTGGGTATTCTGCTATAGACATTAACAAACGGATTTGAAACAGTTTGAATGGCGTTTGGCTATCGCTATTAGGGTTATTGTGTTCGAAAGTCCATATAATAAAGTATTGTATTTAAACATAGCCTTGCTCTTGTCTTTTTCAGCTGCCACATGAAGCAGGTACCAAATTCATCTTTCGCACAATGTCCCTTTTTGTTGCTACGTTTTGGGAATTCAAAGCTTCGAATTGTTAGCAGCTCGAAGGTGCCAGCATGCTCTGCAAAGGAGCCAGCATGTAAGCCGCGGCTTAATCTATGGAAAGCCTCACAAATGTTCACACACTTGGTCACCCATATGCAATTGTAGGATCACAATTGAGCAACGAAAACCGAAAAAAGATGTTTATTGGCTTGAATGCGCTGAGTAAAGCACCCTGTGTCTTAGACGTATATTGTCCTTCAAGTCTTTGTCGTTTGTTACAATGGATTTGCTTGATTAAGCCTACAGTGGAGCAGATCAATAAGCCATTGAGAGTGATGCAATCGGAAAAAGCTAATAATCCAACTCAGCATCTTCGTTTGCGATAAAAGGATACCAAAATGGAGCTTTTTAAAATTGTTAAAAACTCCATTTTTGATACCTTCTAATTCGGTTATTCTTATGAAAGTCAACTCATGATTTAGCCTGTGGAAAAATGCGTCGGCAAGAACATTATGTTTACTAGACTTGCATTTAATAAAAAAATCTTATATCCCGGGAAGAATGACAAGTTTTTTGCCAATTGGAGAGACAAGTGGGGCAAATCTATTGCCAGTTTCAAGAACACATGGTCAGAATGGCCACAAGGGGGTTGATGCCCGATTGATGCAACCGAAGTTAAGCAGTACTTCTTTATCCTTGCAATGAACACGGTAAAGCTCACGTCCGTCTTCATCAATTTACACTGACGCGCGACCGATGGGTTAGTTGTATACCAATAATATACGGTCTAGTCGTTTTGGCAAAGCCAGTACTGGAGAAAATTGAGCAAAAAATGTATCAAGACTTTTCTGGTGCTAGCTCTCTAAACACCATTCAGTGTCTTAGCTTATTGATCAGGCGAAGGCTTGGTGAGTAGGACTTTTCTTTTGCAAAACATTGGCTTGGACTAATGAGATTTCTGGCCATCTTTTTTTAGATGAATGCTTCAATTTCAGGCTCTTCCGAGACCCCATGCCTGCTACAAAGCAGCTGAGGATAGGCCTTCTACTTCACTAACGCACATTTGAATGCGAGTCCAGAGTAATTTGGCCCTCATGACCTCAAATGTATCTCAGGTAACCCAAATGGGCCTTAAGTGCCGATTGGTCCTTTCAAAGCGTCTAAGAACGGCTATATCGTCAACTATTTCCAGGCGAAACCCTGTAATGGTCCAACAAATGTACGACCAATGATTGAGCATTACCGGGGCATTCGATAGCGCTTGTGTCACTACCTACCACCTCATAGCTCATCAATAGACGTACTGACAGCCGAGGGGAATCTACACCCTCATTTGGAAGTAAGAGTATTTATCTCCAAGGCCCATGCACACTCAGACATGTTCTCTAGCAACAAGCTTCATGATAAGTTCGACTGTTTGTGCAGGTTCATTTGTACTCTTCGATTAAAAAGTAGCATGATATAGGCAACATGATTCGATCGACATATGAGCATAGAAAGTCAGTGACGAGTACGGAAGTTACGACCTTTGTACCGTGCCATACTTTAACTTTTAGACAAACCAAAAAAATGGCTGACACTGCTCTTGTGGCAGTGTCATTCCCTTGCGACACATTACATTGGGCCTGAACCGAGATCAATGTCTGATAGTTCTGGTTGTGGATTTTAGGACACCACTTCTAAGCATTCCTTCAATGAAATAAGGTCACTTTATATCGTCCGAATCCTTTCGAATTCCTGGGTCAAAGTGCATCTTCCGCTATTTGTGAGGTTAATAAGAAACATTTTCGTCAATTTTAAAATATTTTTTTAAAGGTTTCCATTTCCAAAAGTATCACCTCAATTTTGTTTATATATATATAAATCCGTAATTACAGAGGCTGTTTGCTAGCTGAGGATTGTTTACTCTGGCATACCTTCGATTGGAGCGCACCGACCGTTGAACATTAATTTCTATTTTCGTGTGTAAAAGGCCTCTTTACCAATCATGGGGTCGTTCGTGACACTCAGGGATCAAACAAGTATTGCACTGTCCTTTTCTTATACTACCACGCTTTGCCAATTCTGTAGACCTGTGTTACCCATTTCTTTCGATCCTACATTATCTTTAGAGCGTTGCAACCCGAATTTGATAGCGCCATATACATCACTGGTGGAAAAATATGCTTCTTATAGTTGCTTGCGAAACTTTCTACAAAGATAATTTGAATGAAGCATTCAAGGCGGTAAATACTTCGTGTTTCATATGTTTCCCACAATCAGAACGGTATGTTCAGCTAATGCTTTGCTAAATAATCTTTTGGGTACCTGCAAATAAAAGCTTTTGGGACGTTATCACGTCAGCCTTTGCGGGGACATCAGCATCTTCAATGCTATACTTTATCTTGAAAGCAGCGTATCTCTGGCTCAAATGGCGCGGCTTCTGTCAGCGATTCCTTATTGACTTTGAATGTGACCCACATTGTCGTTTTTTCATGATCGATACGAATCGAAAGTTTAATTTACGGCAGCCAAAGCGGCTGGTGCTGCTTTTCTTGGCAACACTTAGTCCATTGGGGTCAGTCTCGAGCCAGCGAATCTAATAAAACTATGTGGGCTCTGTAGGTAGGAGACTCGCCCATCTTGCTCAGATGAGCAAGGTCAGCGGCGCCACTTTAATGTCAAACAAGGATTGGAATTATGAGAAGCGAGTCATCTTTAACTGGGCTTTTGAAGAGAAATCTGGTTTGCCTTTTCCGTCTTCGTGTCCCACACTTTCAAAAACATTCGGTCTTGATAGCTTTAACAGTGGCGCCTCAACGAAATGGGTCGTCACCACCCTATCGATACTCAAAGGTCGTCCTTGCTAGCAGTTATAAAAGCGCGACTCCGGTGGCACTCATATTTCGTTTGAAGAACGTTGCTTTTAGTTTTTTCTCCATGTATTCCTAGAATACAAAGCAATTTTATGAAGTTGCTGTACGACTTTAAGCCCGGTCTCTTAGGCGCACACCTAATCATTCGTGATCAAAGCCGCTTTGTGATCATTTATATCTACTCATCCAAAAGGCGGAATAGCGTTCTGGCTTCACTTTCCTCAATAGGTTGAAGCCTCAAGCTTCACCGACTTATAACATACACGACCGGAACCTGTCCTTCGAGCGTAGACTTTGCCCATAAAGCTTGAACGCCATGATGCGTTTCAGCTGCTTGGGGGAAGAGACACTGTATGTATAGCCGTCTCCCCGGGCCCATAGATTTCAGCAAGTCGTTCCATCGGTGCGAGCTGCTCGTCCGACTTATGCATAAGAATATTTCTGTCCATCTCGGATCCTTTGCGGGGGCTTGAATAAGCAATCTGCCCGCGTGGGCGTAGGATTGACGAAAATGTGCCATCAACTGTGAAGGCCATAACACCTTGCACAGAGAAGGAGTGTATAAAGAAAAACGCTATTCCGGTGATCAACCATCAAGTATTCCCGGCTTTACGAGGATTTACTTGTGCGATCTAGAAACTGTTTTTTTCAATATATTATATTATAGCCATTTTTCTAATAGACTATATACCCAGGTACATTTGTGCATCATTCTGTATGGCAAGTACAAAATTACGTACGTGCACCACACGCACCCCTCAGCTCCAATCAATCTTATCGAGTACTCCTCAATCGACACGTTAAAGACCCATGTCGCACTTCTTTCACAAGCCGGAGAATGCATTAAAGCGCGCTCGCGAGCTTTTGGCTATCCCAAACGTGGACGCCGGTGTGCTCAAGCGTACGAAATACTCGGCGCTGGAGATTCTGCACGATGCGCTCATTGCGAAGAAGAACCGCACATGGCAGCCTACGCACGAGGAGCTAATGATTTTGTACCTGGATATTTGCCTGGATCTGCAGATGGGTCGCGTGGCCAAGGACGGACTGCACCAGTATCGTAACTTGTGCATCCAGCACAACCCTGCATCGCTCGAGACTATCATTAAGCACTTTGTTACGGAGGCTGAGCGCAAGCTTGCCGCCGCAAAGAAAGAGAGCAATGAGCTTAATATACTGGCTGCTGCCAAAGTGGATTTGGACGCGGCCCAGACGCCCGAAGACGTGATGCTGTCTACCACGACATTTGAAGGATCCAACGATCGTACTGATCGAGAGGTAGTTGTCCCCTGGCTTCGTTTCATGTGGGAGACGTACCGCACAGTGCTGGACATTCTTAAGAGTAATTCAAAGCTTGAGCTATTGTACATGGACACGGCTATGCAAGCATTTGACTTTTGCGTCGAATATCAGCGCAAAATCGAGTTTCGTCGTGTGTGCGAAATCATGCGCAACCATTTAAGCTCACTCCAAAAGCACACGGCCACGCCGACAAGTCAGTCCACTCGGCAGATGCGTAGCTGGGACGGGTTTACGCTCGATAGTGTGGAGCGTCTTTTGGAAGTGCGCTACCGTCAGTTGCAGGTCGCCACGGACCTCGAGCTGTTTTCAGAAGCCTTTCGTACGATTGATGACATTAACAACATTATGAACCTGGTTGAGCAAACCCCGCGCGTGGACCTACTCGTCACGTATTACGAAAAGTTGGCACAAATCTTTCAAGTGTCAAGAAACCACCTTTTCCATGCGTACGCTTTGTACAAGTGGTACTCACTGCGTGTTGTAGGTCTGCAGGGTCTTGCTGGACCTCAGGCGTTGCAGGGGTTGCCCGTATTGGTTTCTGAAGAAGAGCAAAAGGAAATGGCTACTCGTGTCGTGCTAGCTGCTCTGTCCATTCCGCTCTTGGATTTCGATACGACCTCGCCTGTCCTTGGAGATGACGCACCCTCTTCGACTGCCCAGATTGCTGACAACTCGCTGTCCTCTGCAGCTCGTGACAAGAATGCGCGTATGGCGGCTCTATTGGGATTTGCCACGACGCCAACTCGTGGCAATTTGCTTGAGGACATTGCGGCTGCTGGCATCCTCACTAAAGCTTCTTCTGCCGCCAGTGAAATTTTCCAGCGTGTAGAGTTGCAGGAACTGGACCCCTTACAAATTGTCAAACAGCTGGAGCCATTTTTGACGACAATTCGCATCGATCCTCGTGCGAAAGCTTACGTCAATGGAGTTGAGCGTCTCGTGGTGCGTCGCGTCCTGTTCCAGCTGACTCGCGTGTATGCGAGCGTGACTATCGCCCACTTGCGCTCTATCTTTGTTGGACTCGATGTCTCGTACGAAGAAATTGAAGCCCTCATTGCTCGTTCGCGCAGTTTGAGCACAGTCGCGCACGCTAGTGCCCCAAGTTTATCGAGTATGTATCGTCGCAATGCTACACAGCATGGCAGCAACAATGCTGAAACGTCTTCGGCCGACGCTGTTGCTTCCGCCCAGATGCGAACCAAAATTCGTATCGACCATGTGGAGCAATGCATTCGCTTTACTGACGCAGTGGATTTGGAAGCAAATGCTGCCCAACTTTGTTTACTGGGGGAGCGTTTAGCCCATGTGATGGCCAAAGTCCCTACAAGTGCTACGGCTTCTTTCGCTTCTCGTGAGGAGCAGAGGAAAAAACTCTTTGCGGCTTCACGTGGTCGTATGCAGAAGCAGCGTTCTGACATGCTTGCTCGTCGTGAGATTATTGAGCGCAAGAAGGAAGAGTTGGAAAAGTTGCAGCACGAAAAGCTGCAATCGCTTGAAAAGAAACGTCACGAGTTTGCAGAGCGCCGCGCGGAGCTTGAGAGAGAGCGCTTGGCTCAGGAAGCGCGCCGTCGTGAGGCCGAAAAGAAGCAAAAGATCCAGGATGAAATCAATCTGAAGGAGACTCGTCAGATGCTCGACAAGCTAGGTCACACGGACGTGAGTGATTTAGACCTTGCTACGATTGACAAGGATAAGGTTTTAAACGAAGCGAAAGAGAAGGCGCGCAAGGCAAAGGAGCTGGCTCAGCAGAAGCTGCGTGAGAATGCGCGTCGTCTAGATTATAAAGTGCGTGCTACTCGTGAGGAGGAACAACCTATTTTGCAACGCCAGGTGACAGAAGCGAAAGCTGAAGCGTTGAAACGGTATGAAAAGGAGTCAGCTGCCAAGCTTAAGCGCGCCAAGGAAGAGCACGAGTTCAGCTTAAAGGAGAAAGCTCGGCTTGCTCCAGCCATCAAGGTGAGCACCGAGTTCGTTGAAGCTCACAGGGTTCGTCGTGTTGAAGAATACAAGAGAGCTTCGGAAGAGCAGAAGAAAAAGGCTATGCTAGAGCGTCTCAGTGCCCGCGTTGCTCACGCCAAAGAGCGCTACGAGGAGGAGCAACGTACTTTGCGGGAGGAGGAAGAGGAAAGACAGCGCATTCGTCGCGAGGAAGAGACTGAGCGTGAGCGTAAACGCCAGCTTCAGGTGGAGGAGGAACTTCTTCGTCAAGCAGAGGAAGAGGCTGAAGAAAGGCGCATTTTAGAGGAGAAGGAGCGTGAAATCCAAGCTCGACGTGATCGAGAGGAAGAGGAAAAGCGCATTGAGGAGCAAAATCAGGCTCGCTTCAGTAATGCTAGTGCTCGTGGTCTGCCCGAAACCCGCGACGAAAAGGACGAAGGTGGATGGACCCACGTAAACCGTAGCGGCCAATCAAGTCGTGTGCAAACGGTAGCGCCCGAGGGCCGCTGGGAGCGTCGTGGACCTCCGGTTCGTGACAGCTTCAGCGATCGTGATGGACGTCAGGGCGGCGGCCTTCGTCGCGCCTTTGGCAATGACCGTGAGGGTGGTTCTCGACTTGGATTTGGTAGTGATCGCGAGGAAAGCGGCCCGCGCCGTTCGTTTGGTGGGGATCGTGGTGAGAGCGGTCCTCGTCGTGGATTTGGTGGCAATTTCGAGGAAAGTGGTTCGCGTCGTATGTTTGGGGATCGTGAGGACAGTGGTTCGCGTCGTATGTTTGGTGGGGATCGTGAGGACAGTGGTTCGCGTCGTATATTTGGTGGGGATCGTGAGGACAGTGGTTCGCGTCGTATGTTTGGTGGAGATCGTGAGGACAGTGGTTCGCGTCGTATGTTTGGTGGGGATCGTGAGGACAGTGGTTCACGTCGTGGGTTTGGTAGTGATCGTGGAAGTAGTAATGCTCGCTGGGGCAACCGTGACTCGAGCCGTCGTGGCGACGACCGCGACGATGATCGCACGCCTCTTCGCCGTGGTGGCGACCGTGACGATGACCGCGAATCCTTCCGTCGTGGCGGCGATCGCGACAGTGACCGTGACTCTCTCCGCCGTGGTGGCGAACGCAATGGCGAAAATCGCTTTTTCGGTCGGCCGCAGCGTGAAGGCTCTCATCGCCCAGATCGCGCTGGTGACCGTGATCGTGAGACAACGACTCGCGCTCCCGAATCTGGCAGCTGGAGATAGAGGATCCGAGATGAAATCTCTAGGTGACAAAATTACTGGACTCTTAGGGGTTTTAATTTAAAGTTACCGAGTCATGTTGATGGCAAGCATTAAAGTAAGCATGAGTGAAATTTCGAGTACATTTTTTTGAGGTCCAAGCCCATCGTAGGCTAGGGCGGCAATCAATACGCCTCGGGCATGAGCTTGCCGGCACTTTTTCGTTTAAAAACTGTTGACTGGAAGTCGTCAGCCGGATGAGTCGACCGGTTGATTAGAAGCGGCAGCCAAATTAACGAGCCAACATGATTGACCACGCGTGTTTAAACTACATCCTCGCTCTCATCTCTTAATCGAAATTGTGGCTTCCATTAAAGAATTACTTCTTTATACTGTAGTAGTGCTTATCATTGACGTGCTAGCATCTTATTGCCACGTCTTCTCATTTACGAAACGGCCTTGCTAGTAGTACCTTTGTCACCTTTATAATTGTACAGTTGCCTTGATTTTAAGAAAGCTCACGTTGCTTCAGCTTTGATTTTTCTGTTTGTCTAAATGTTGACACACATTTTGGCAGCTTTTTTACGAGCAAAGTCGCCTATCCACTCCTGATCTTCTGTCAGTGCTGATTCTACGTCAATCAACCAAAGAAGTGAGCGACTGATGCGCTGTAAACAACTTTTTGCTTTTGCTACGTCAGCGCCAGCAATCTGCATCTTTAAATCTGTCACAATAACACTTCGCAGACGTTTCTCGATTTGCACGTGAACTCCAAACTTTTCTCGTAGTATAGGCACAAGCAGCACTTGAAAACCCGAAGCAATCTCGCCGGAAAGCCCATGGAGATAGAGTGGACGACGCTTGCCAGTACCGCGAATCGCATTCGTAAGCCAGTCATGTAGTCGCATCCGTTTTGCCTTGTCGGTCGTCCAGCTGTCTACAAGGCGACGCAATATGCTAAAGCAAACACGTTCGGCTTCAGCTTGTTCTTCTTTCGGTTGACATTCTGCTGTGTGATCCACCAAAGTCTCGTATACAGCTGCTGAGTTTTCCCACGAAAAATCAGTGCCCTCAGCTTTGATGTCCTCACGCTCTTTTCCACAAAACCGACACTGCCGCCTCAGGGCTGCCTGCAACCTTTCCAATCGCTGCAGCAAATCGGTCTTCTCGCACTCAACAGCTCGTCGGATTGCACGCTCGTATTTCCACTGACTTTTAAATTGTCGTAGTAAATCGTGAAGTACTGCTGCTTGCTGCTCAAGCAATCGCATTCGCGAGCTAGTTCCGTAACCTACTGGACCCACAGAATCGACTGTTGACTCTGTCCAGCTTCGGCTTTCTAACAAAACCGGTATCGCATAGCTCGGGTCACTTAAAAAGTCTCTGGAGGAGCGAACTGTCCTCGAAATCCCTTCAAGAAGTTTAAGATTTAGCACTTGTTCACCAAGATGCTCTAACTCAGCAAGCAGCCGGTCATTTTCATCACGTAGGCTGAGACGTTCCTCTAATACCGGACACATGTTGTTCATAGACGATGAATGAGGTTTTGGGTAAATAAGCTTTCGAGATCGATTTGTCAACCGGTGATTTGAGCTTCGAGGTGGTTTTGACAATCCTTCCTCTCCTCTGCTGGTCTCTGCACGCAATTCGTCAAATTTCTGGACGCATGGGTTCTCCAAAGTTTGATAAATTTCGATTGTGTGCCGCAAGCTCTGAATTAGCTCGCGCTCCTCTTCTCGTTCTTTGGCCGAAAAAGCAATCTCACGTGCTTGGTCTTCTACGTCAGTTTGGAGCAGCTGAACTCTAATCTCTGATTCGCGTAGCTGAAGCTGAAACTGCTTAAGCTCATCAATTTGTTTGTGGGCCCTTGCAAGCTCTTTTTCAAGAATATTGTTGCGTCGATGCAATTCTACAGACTTAAGCTGTAATTCAGTTTCAGCTTCTTGCACAGTCGACATCGAATTTCGTCTTGCAATCGGAACGTGCTCGTACTCCTGTGATCCCCTGCCAGTAAGCGTGGGCACGGATTGCCCATACGTCCTTCCTTCTTCTGCATCAGCAAGAGGAGTGGTCACAGTTGAACCCAACTGGGAATGCAAATCAAGACGTGGAGATAATCGTTTCTCACTCGGCGACCGGCAAATTGTTTGCGCCTGAAGTTGCTCTTCCAGCTGGTTTGTCAGCTCCTTAGCCTTTCTAAGCTCCGACAACACGTCTTGATTCTCCCGAATGCATTGGCGCAAGTGTTCGGAAAGTTGCAATTCTCGCTGCTCCTTAAACGTAACCAATCGAAGGAGTTCTTCCTTCTCGCTCCCAATTTGTGCGCACTGTTCTTGCAGTTGGTAAAGTTCCTCTTGCAAATGCGCATTTTCCTCTAAGAGACGAATTCCAGCTCTAGCTGCGTGTTTAATCTCACTTTCTTCAACATCGTCTGCACCTTCTTCCTCGCTGTCTAGAAACTCCCGTGACGCATCTTTTGGCTGCGAAGCCTCTGATTCTTCAAACTCGAAGATTGGACTACCAGCCCCTTCATTTGTTGCTGACCGAGGCATATTATCACTCCGGACCCCACGAGATATTTGGCTGAAGGAGAAACTGCATGGCCGTTTATCCGGAAAAAAATAGACGTTGAATTATGGCCAGAATTCGATGCAGCTCTCTCTGTACTCTAAACCCTATTACAAATACTTAGAGTTGAATTACGATATATTACTCTCCCTGCATTTAACACACCTGTATAAACTGAATGTTTATGTCAAAGAAAAAATGATCTGCCGAAAGTATAGGGACTCAGTCCACCAAACATTGAAGGTATTTTTATTAAATTTCTACATATGTAATGCTGCATTCTTGGCAACGAGCGGTATCAGATCTGATGGAACGATTGGCATCTCAAACGAAAGCAAGGCGAGAAGCGTGTTGGCATGCACTATGTATACGGCATAGGGTTATCTTGACGATGTCCTGCTCAAAAATTGACTGTACATAATATTACCCTTTCAAAAATGATGACTACACGGACAATGTGCTGAGAAAATGTGACCAGTAGTATTACGTACGTGACATAGGTTTCAGCATGGGCGACGTTGTCGCACCCAGGCGGCCAATTCACCCTCCTTAAACGAATTACAAGTTGCTCCACCATGCTGCCCATCAAGTGGCCTTACTTGCAAAAAAACGCTTAAGAACTTAAGTCATCATGGGCAATAAGAGCAGTAGAGTGACTTCGCCGCTATCCGCCATTCCGTGTGCGAGCCCCTCTCCTTTTGGCCGCCCGTCTGGGTCGCTCTACACGGCCTCCGCCGTCTCAAATCCAAACTACGGTGCCCCGAGTCCCGCTGAACGCGGAATGCTGTACTGCAAGACTAAGGACACGACCCCGGCGCCAGCACTCTCTGGGCTGTATGGCAAGAAATCTAAGACCAAGTCGAGCCAGCCATTGACACCAACTTCGTTGTACTCTAAACCTTCAGCAGCCTCGACCCCGACACCAACGCCAACGCACCTGTACTCAAAAAATTCAAAAGGCTCGTTGAAGCAAGGTTTCGGGAGGTCTTCCTTTTCCCGATCAGGAGTGTCTCTGTCCGGCACGTCAATTGGGCGAGCGTCTGCCATTTCAACGTCGAGAGTATCTGACCGTTCTGCAGGCTCGCGGTCGGTAGCGGTGCTGGGTGGTGGGGTTTACATTGACATGAATTCGTGCGTCAAGTGCCGGTTGCCTTTTGGAGATTCTGCTCATGCTTTTTGCCGAGACTGTGGCCATCCACGCCCAGCAGGCACCAAAACCGCTCAACGGTTGACTGAAGAGCGCAACTCGTTTCGCAAGCATGCTGTTGCTTTTTAGTTCATTCAGCTGCTGCGGAGATGTCATGTCTGCCGCGGTATGTTTTTACGAAGTGGTTTAGTGAGCCAGTGAAATAAAAAATACGTCTAGGGTTTTCGAATACGTGCGAATGCACACGAATAAAATCCTGCCAATGAATATACCTTTAATTTTCTGCATATCCTACGAGGTTTCTCAAAACTCGATAATGGAAGTTTTGCAACCTTGTTTTTGGTTTCGAATATCGAGCAGTTAACTCTATCGGTGCCAACACTCAGGAGCTGCATACGGCTAGTTTGAGCCTCACAATGTCGCCAACCACCATCAAGAATTGTTCTCGCGTCAATCAGAGAGAAGAAATCAAAAGGCAATACCGTCAAATGAGTCATCATGAGTTACCAAAGCGCAAACATGTATTTGAAGATTGCTAAGAGGACCAATTCACCCAGCACATTCCCTCACAGCCACACACATTGGTTATCAGCAGCTCGCAAATCAGCCATGTAAGTACGGTACGTGCTGCCGGAATCCATAGTTCGCTCTCCATCCTTACCGCGTTTCTTGAGGAGAAAAGCACAGAAGCAGTCATGGAAAGAAGGCATATCCGCCTGTATTTGTTCTTGGCGAGCTTACTTAAAGGGACCACAACCAAGGTTCTCGAGCCTGCATACGATGGTACAAAATGTGGACGAATGTGGACGTTTCTGTATCGAAATCTATGACACAGAGCTTGCACCGCAATTTACAAGCCAGACTACTGATTCGAATTAGCGACTGATTTAATTATCCCCACTGGCTCTTGTCGTGTCTGGAAGGAAGGCAAGCTTATGCGCTTAGTCTTCATGTCCTATGAAATTTATCTATTCAATACACTGCAGGGCTACGACTGTCGAAATATAATAAACTTCTATAGCAGCAATGTCTCGCTATGATTGGTCGCCTTGGAAATCAACTGTACGCTGACAGATGTAATACTTAAAGTATACATCGTTAACATCTTTGAGCTGGACCCCATTTTATGGATGTGCAGAAAGCCTGACCGACCATCCTTCTGTGCACGATAGTCGACTCGAATGGCTGTAAATTCTTGTGGCAAAGATAAGACCTCCGCTCCGTCTGCTATATTACTTTCTTTTATGGCATGTTTCTCGAACAGCTCGTCGTTCAGACTATTTTCGTGGGCAAAAATCATCCATTAATTGGTAGCTGACGAAGCAATTACAGTTAGTACACGGCCCTGCTTATTCAAATTTATTAGCCTTATTTGCCGTGGATGTGCCTCTCTAGCGTAGATCGCTCTTTTGACGGTTGGTACGTACAACTGAGAAATATATTTAGCACATGCGACTCGTACTATTTGATATCCTCAATGTTGTGTCTAGAAATCAAGTTACAAAACTCCCTACGAAAACAGCTTCATGACCTCGCGAAGAGTCGGTTGAATCTAATCGGCAGGGCCAGGAATGCAAATGCATCTGCTTAGTCAAACAGAAGAACTTTCTATATACACACGGGAGCATAAATATTAATAAAAGTACTGCTAGGTAGTAAAAACCTTTTGCTAGAAAGATTAAGCTTGGACTTTTTAATGCAATAAATCATCGGATCCTTCACGGTCCGGAGAAACATCGGCCTTATTAAGACGGTGTCGACGCCCCACATTCTATTTGACGTATTCGTGAGGAGGTCGATTTTAAGACTCCGAATCTTGAGTGAGTCGTGAGGTGAGGCTTTCCAACAATTTCAAGCTTTTCCACGCTTAGCATTGCAGGTAAGATGGCTGATAGTACCTACACCAACTATTGTAACAGGTAAAGAGTTAACGAACCGAGTATGTAACAACCTGTGCGCTTTACGAGACCGACTTGGAGATTACCACAAAGAAAGCAGCTTTTCAGGGACCTCGCACTGAGACACACAGCGGTCGATCTAACCGTTGAACCTGATAATCACATGTCAAAAATTGTCCGATTCTTTCCCATGTGTCGCAGCCTGACCGCCAATACCGACCCCGGGATCAGTGCTGTGCGCGTACACTCAGTTGCGTAGGATTTGCCGCTCCTCATTAAAACTTTGAGCGACACTTTCACGTAAAATGGGTAAGAAATCGGATGTCAATAAGCTTTTGGTGAAATAGTATAGTAAATGCGCTACAAATAACCCTTGTGAGCCTTTGAAACGGCTTCGATACAAGTGCTTAACGGCTATTGTTAAACAAATTAAAAAAACAACGGGCGAAATGTAAGGCACGGTCTTCTCGCTGCGCGATTTGAAATAGTAGAAGTGAATCCATACTATCGCTTACTGCTTTCGTGCTCAGCCTCTGACCGGTTTTGGAGAGCTTCATATCTGGAAGCAAGCTTTGAATTTAAAGGTCTCTAAAAGTATTGGTCTTCCATCCTTACCCAGGACGGCTGTGCGATGCAGCCAGTTGAAAAGGATGAGTGCTGCCCACCATTTTTATATTCATATAGAAAGTGGGATTGGTCATTACAATGCAACGAAGAAGACTTTCAGTCAGCCTGATTATACAATGATACCTGAACAAATTAAAAAAACATTTTGGACTTAATATTGGAATAAAATATGGATCATTTAAGGTTAAAAGCCTTGTATCACGCAAATTTGAGCAAAAAGCGCCAGTTTCTTACAAAAACATCTATCCAACTGAACAAAAGGTAAGCAGCCGAGCAAGAGACGATAGTACAAACAAAAGGGTTTATGAATAAACTTGGCAACTATAACCCGCTATTGAAACTAAAAAAGCGTTGCTGGGTACTAAAATCTAAAGGGTTACTTTGAATTTTTAGCACTATAAGCATCCTTCCATAGAATCTTCACAATTATGGAATAGCGTGGATTGGTATCCACAATTGAGCTTTTCCAGCTGACTAAACTTTTACCTAGCGTTTCAAAAGAACAACTCGTGCGAAGGTGCCTAACACCTCTTCGCACTTTCTATGACTGTGTACGGGCTGGCACAAGCCAACCGATACTACCCACAGCCACCACCGTAGTCTGCAAAAAGCAAAGGAGCCGGCAGCTCGAAAGCTTTGGACATTAAGCGGTCGGCCGATCAGGATTTCCAGGCAGAGATCAAACACTCAGTTTAAAGGCGCAACAATTGAGCCGACTAAAAGTCATATGACTTAATTACCGAAGGATTCCATCTTTCATCAGAAGCTGTCGATAGTGTGGTTACCTTAAAATGACTGACGCTCAATCATGCAATATCGGTGAAGAAGTCTCGAGGTCAAAGCAGAAGCAACCTTTCCAAAGGCCCCAAGCAAAACTTTGTGCGAAGCGCGTTGTGTAGGAGAATTTCTCTTATCGATGTCGAGAGCTTATTGCTTATTGTAAAGCAGCGCAGCCAAAAGCTCGAAGAGCTTGTGAGATTTATGGCGGTGGCTACAACACGACTTCGCATAGGCAATTTTGACCTAAATTTATAGCAACGGGCGTTTCATATAAGCTGTTGTCTGCTGTCCACATGTAGGAGTGTGGTGGGCGTGGCTCCACACTTGCGCTCGGCGCTTACGCTCCCAGCACATAGCTTGGCATGATGACGCAGCCACTATGTTCTGAAGGTGAGTTAGTTCCAACCCACAAGGCAGTGAAGTGTACTTCAAGCTCAAGGATATACAAGATTTAGCTTAATATAGCTTATTTATGGGATGGAATACCCTTCAATCTCCCTCAATCCCAGAATAGGCTCACCAACTGCTCTCCAGACACAGTTAATTGAATCTGCACCCAAATCACTTAATGAGCGATCTACTACAAGACCAAAAAGAAAGCACCTTAGCCATCGCTCCGTCAGCGTCTAGGATTATTTAGCTGCGCCCAAGTCATTCCACATGAAGTTAAATGCTCAAGCAAACTTGAATGCAGAAGACCAAACCATTTCAATACGGTTGGGTGAGCTGCAGAAGGCGCATATAACCTCAAAATGCCGAATTATGAAAATTTGTGGTCCCAGAGCAGTGAATCATTGATGGATCAATGTTCCAATGCAGATGAAAGATTTTCAAATTATGGTAAAGTATGCTTAATTCACTAAAAGCCGGATCGACATGTATGAAAGCTTCTTTTGGGTGCGGGATCAATTCGCTTCAAATAAACAATGACATCTTATTGATCTGACTCTTTACTTTCAACCCTTACATTTTATCGAGAGCGAAAACCCTAGTGATCTGGCGATATGATGAACTACGTGAGTTGAACGCGAATGAGTTAAACGTAAGGAGACCATGGCTGATTAAGTACGCGGAGTGTGGCTGTGTAGTCGATCGTATTTTGATTGCCCTAAGTTTGTGCTCTCGGAATGTTTAAAGACATTATACTTGATAGGTAGCCGGACTGATCATCATGGTCCAAAATCTGATCTATTCACGAAAGTAATACTACCCAACCAATTTGACCAAGTGTTACAATGACTGTGCGTTACTCAGGTAATACAACATACGACCAACATAGCTTACCTTCTGACTCATTTCGTTATATTCCACTTGCAGCTAGACTACATTAAATCAGATCAGCTGTCTATCCGATTGTTGGTATCACCACGATAAATATATCTGTAGCAAAAATACTAGACTTCTTGATATTTGCTCGCACTCGCCCATCATTTAGAATTCATGACTATCGGGTGGTGACGTCAAAGACGAGTCTAGTGAGACCACACCGTAGTATTACTCCACCATAGATAATATAGATCAAACAGGCCGTACAGGATCGAAGAATTACCCTCTTCTTGTCTTCTGAAATCGCTTTACCCAATAGGAATATGAAGCTTTATCTCTCTCAGAACGTATGCCTGCACGCTGTCAGCCCCACTAACCTATCAAAGCTTTGCCAAGAATAACTCACCCAGGACAGGGAGCTCTTCTACTACCACAATAATGTTCAAAACTTATCTCGTCATCTTTTATATCAACATCTCCATTGTTATGAGTTATAGCTGATCGCTATCGTCTTTACCGTCATGTCAACTCCAGATCATTTTCGTCCAAGACAAGCCGCCTTGATGATCGTAATGCGTTTTCGGCTTATCATCGATGCGATCGACGGTCTTCGAGTCTCAGTGCGATTGTGCATTGATGCTTTGACGTCTTAATTGACATGCACATCAGAGCTCCCACTTAATGAATTGTGCTACTTCACAAAAATAGAAAAAGAAGTGCTCGGGATGCCTCATCCTTAAGCCAACTATGTCACATCTGACATACGGCAAACGTTGTAGACGACCAACGTTGCTTTGTAAGTCACTTGCCACTTCAGCGAAGATTGTTAGGTACTCGCCCCTGATACCTAGACCAAAGCCAATCCTTTGATAACCGGTGAGTACTTTATACGAGCATTACTCCGTGCTTTAAGTATCACACTACTAACACCAGTAGATCTCGACCAACACGAACCTAAATTTAGCTCAATTACATCACACATGACATATAGAAAGTGATGTGCCTGACGGGCATCGCTTCAAGTTTCTTCGTCACTTCACAATCCTTGATAGTCTAATTTTGGCAGTCAATGCTCGACATATTCACTAGTGGGTGCGTCGATAGTGCATAGGATAGCTGGATGCACAACATACTCAAGCTCAATTAGAGGCGGAGAGTGTAATGTCAAAAGTCTTGACTTTCAGTCGATCAATAATTTGTGACGTTCCGGCCGCACCATACCCAGCATGGAATCATATCCCGAAGTTTGATCCAAGACCAAAAGTATTCAGCATTATTATAGTCGAAAAGCTTCACGTCAGGATCCGCTAGACACAATGACCCTAGTTGTTTTGCTAGGCGAACGCGGATTGATGTGCTCGTAAAGCTTCATCATGTGGCAAAATCCTTCAAAATGAGGAGTCAAAAGTAATTGCCTGATGCCCTCAAGTCAACAAGAAGAGGTCATATTTACTGTAGTCATTCACGCCTGTCTTAACAATTGGCAAGCTAAGCTTGTAAGCACGATCTCCATTACTAAGCATAAAGCCCTAGCAAACTAAGCCGTGTTGACTAATCTCAAGTAGATATAATAGTCAACACGGCTGACTATTATATCTATTCGAGATCCGAAAGAGCTTATTTCCTCACCATTAGGCCTGTCTGCGTCTACCGGTTGCTGTAGCGAGAAAGCTGATTTGTCGTGAGATCTTGGCTCTTTAAGCTGTGAATCGCTTAGATAAGGGAACTGATTCGAGAATTTAGCAAACATTTGCTGGTCAAAGGCTTAAAGGTTTACATCTTTCTTTAGTATAGCTGCGATCCATTAACTTGACGGACGCTTAGTCTGTAAGCTTCTCTTTATCCGAGTCGTTTAAAAGTTAAGCTTAAGATTTGAGACGTCTTATCAAAAGGTGTTCTATGTACGCGGTGCACCTTCCATTCGAGCCACATCGGTTCACAATTGGTTCATAAAGGCCTTGACTTAGCAAGCCAAGCTATAATTGCATTGTAGACATCGTTCACAAGATGTTCTTGCTATGGCAGTGTACTTCCGCATACACTCCATACATATAAGCGGCAAATTGACCTGCGTCGGCTCGTTTAGGTGAAGAAAATTGCCTCAACTGAGACAATGCATGCAAGCGCCTTCTCATGTGCTCTCCCACCAAGCATCAAGATGGCTAGAGCTACTCTTTGTTGCTCTGTACAAATATGATGAACATTTCTACATCGTTGACCCGAAGCAGAAAATACTATTTTTCTTGATTCGAAAGTCTTCACGCTTATTTTGAGGAGTTTTCGTCTTAGACGAAGCCTCTGCTGTATGAACCAATAACACCGAGGACTACTCCGCCATCGTATACTGAAGGTGCTCCAGCAGAGTGCTTTCATAACTAATTGATAGCCTTTTAAATGCGCATCGCGTCAGATTCTCGCAAGACCAAATCTTGCGCTCCATCACTTCAAGCAGCTATACAAGCTTGCTCAGCCCTTCTAACATGCCCTGAGACGAGTGAGCGAATTGACTCATCTATAATTGGATCGGCTTAGAGGCTTAGTTATAGATGAAACAAAAGCGCTAACAGTCACAATGAGGCGGACGTAGCTTTTTGCTTAGACGCAGTGTAAGTTACGTCTCTGACATTCTCCTGTCAAAAATATTACGAGTTACCGATCGCTGTCTGCCTGAATCCAAGGTTTAGTATAAATCTTAATACCAAGATTGAACATATCTCTTAGAATCCAAATATAAACTTGCCTTCGTCTGACGAATAGTCTCTCTGTGGGGTAGATTTCCTATGAGTACCGACATTTCTAATATTATGCATAAAGCAGTGGCTTTCAAATCATGTGCTGGATTATTTTTTAGCTTTGAGCATTGCCTTTTTTTGACGTCCAAATATCGCTAGATTTGTGTGACACACGTGAGGTTTGTAAAATGCCGTTACACGTCCTTGCGGCGGTCAATTCACCCAGCAGCATGCTATATGAGTTACTCGTGATGTCACAAACCGATACCGAGCCTACCATATATAATGGTGGATGTTTAATAATCACCAATACTCCATATTTAAAGCATTACATAAACTTTTCGGTAAATGCAAGCGAAATTCTTGCCTATCGTTTATATTTAGCTAACTTTTGCGAAGTCAGATCACAGTTTCGTAAAGAAGCTGGTCTCAAAATTATTGTAAGCAAGTCGTGGTGCCGAAAAAATTATTTCTCACTAATCTCAAAATTAATGTGCTTATAAGAGCAAGCAAAAGTCTTGGATGTCGTAGCCTTCTTCGCTTACAAGAGCGTATAGTTTGTAGACAAAAAGCAGTTTTGTTGTTTGCAAACACAGTTATTCATAGCTTGTCGGAGTAAATTGTGGCGTTTTGGCGCACAGATTGCTCAATGTGCCTTCAAGTTTAATTTCACGGGCCATCTGTCCGAGTATAGTTCACTGTTAGTATCGCCAAGTGCATATTCAATAATATATATGAAAAACAGGGGTATACAATGTCATTTACGAGTCGCTTTAATATTGCGTTCCCGCACGGCCAGATTCTAACCAGTCTGTATAAGAAAACGTTTTACAATAACATGATATTAATATGGTTCCGACCTGTAGTCCGGTCAATTTAAAAAGACCAAACCGAGATAAGTATGCTGATAAAATAACAAGTATTCAGACTGCTTTCTTCTGCGCACGTCAATCCAACTCAGACTGCAAATAGTAAATGGTCGTTCGCCGGGTGCTTATGTAATCCTGTACGCCTCCTTTGCCAGGTGTTTGACACCGCCGAGCCTGGTAGCACCCCTTTAAACCTGATAGCACTTGTACTTAAACTCAACTTAATCAGCTAGAGTGTCTATTAGAATTTTGCAAAGGTTTTGGACAGATGGAACCACCATACTGCATCTGTCATACGAAAAGATTGCAATGCTCGTAGATTTTAGTGAGTTATTGGTCTCGAGGCGGTAGCTGCATTCCAAGCCTTGCCTGCTGCCGGGTTAAGAGCGTCAAGGACTCGAGCTTTGAAGGCAAGGCGAGAGATTAGATAGCTCAGGCTCATATTTAGCGCCTAATGTTCGGTAATGCTTGGAAATTTCGTCTTGATGAAGAAGGTAGACTTTGCGTTTAAATTAATAATCAGAATGCGCAATGTTGACATTTTCTTACTTAAAGACCACATCAAAGGCGGGCTCTCACTGATAAAGTTACGCTATCGGATAGTCTTGTACCCTAAGAATACACGAGGAAATATTGGATAGCGATGTTTGTTTCAACGAAGTTTAAGTTTAAGATTTACAAGTTTTTTGAATACCCATGCAACGAAGCCGAACACCAACAGGCAAAAGCACCAAACTACAGATCACCAGAAGGAACTTCAAGATTCGTACCACACTAATTAAGTAATGAACGTTACGTTCGGACTGAAAAATGAATTTTTGTAAATCTTGTACTGCCTACCTTGTGGCTCGCACCGATAAATACAGGATGATTGGCTTCTTTTGAGCGGTCACGAGCACCTTTGCCTCAAATTTTGAGCCTGTGCTTCAAGTGGTACAATGTGTCACAGTCCACGTGGAAGCTATTTTGGTGGTCGACTATCGACTTGGGTTTTTGGTAGGAGCGGGGCATAGCCAGCGAAGGAGAAGCTTTCAGTTTTAAAGAAAACAAAGAAATGATATTAAATGGAGAGCTCTTTCGAATTCAAATTCTGATCTGCTCTGACTGGCGACTCTCGGCCATATACTGCTACCATCATAAAGCCTATCATTTTTTGTACCGTCTTTGAAAATTTCTTCAGATCCTGCACTATTTCCATTTTCGTTTTTTCTTATACCAATCATTATAAGCCTTCTGGATCTTAATTTCTTGATCCGATATTCTGAAGCCACACATTCCTCTTCACAGCACCAGTATATATATGAAGCAATGTAATTCTATGGTGTTGAGTGTTGCTGCTGGTAACGACAGTCACGCCACAAATCGGTGCTACATTGGAGGTTATTCAACTACAAAAACAATCGATTTGACGAAAAAAACTTTCGTCATATTGCGATTGCTCCAAACGACTAAAATATTATCAAATCAAGCATCTTCATTTCCGGAGAGCTTTTACACTGTGATACCGAACACATACCTCCTTGACCTTCCAGAGCGACCAAAGCTTCACTGCTTATATGATACTATTTATTCATTACGAGCCAAAAGCGCTACCAGGTCTAGAAAATAAGAAATTCAGTCATTTAAATCAATTATCTTGGAACTATTTCAACTACCCGTGATGCTCGCTGGCAGGTCGATTGTTTTAGAAATTTTGCTCGTCCTTGGACTTTTACATTTGTGAGTGGTGATCACTTTTAATTTAGCTTATTCACCATGTCATCCAATACAATTGTTCATTCATGGTGGCGTGATATTTGCTAGCTCTTAACCATCTACGTGAGCTAAGAAGATCAATTTGCTGCCTGTCTCGACTTGACATAAGCTGAATTAGCAGCCAGGCATTTCACTTACTTTCGAATGATGCTGTCAATGCTCAGACAGTGAGACTTCTAATCGTATCATACGCTGAACGAAGATTTCAGTACGCTGTTGCCTAACAGTGAAAAGTAGAAGCTGTTCAGTAGTTTAATGAAGTGATAGAGTGATCCTTGTTACGTCGTAAATGATCGTATGTGAATTATGCATTCATTATGGGCGATTCGTGAGGTGCGGGACCATGAGTTGTCACCAAAAATTTTTCTGCGGATGTAAAGGATGAGGCAATCTCGTTCGAAACAATTTGCTATTAAAAAGCAAGCAGGTGCTTAACGACTTTTATACTGAGGGCCGCTTTTAGTTTCCTTCCAATGTCACCAATTATCGACATTTCCAACCGGGATAAAAATCCTTTGTCTATTCTCGAACTAGTCGTTACATATGGTATCGAAAAAAGCGAGCCAACCAGCAAGACTGCAACTACGTTCCTGGACTTACCTGAGCAGCAATTTATTACAAAAGATGATCATGCAGAAAAAATAGTAAGAGCACGAAATTATTTTTTTTTGTATTTCATATCAGACTAGGGTTTGTATTCACGTCGGTTTTTACTTTCTACTCAGCACAGATTTAAGAATTAAAAGCAGAAAGACACTCAATTTACGGGAATACTCAACATTTAATCATAAGTGCTCAAAAGAACATATATATGCCAATCCAAGACTAATGTGACAATGCTAATTGACATTTTAGCGAAAGAAAGTATCACCACCGCCATGTACAGCAGCATATCGGTTGTGCGTCACCATTGGCCCTGTAAGCGTTTATTGACTCGCTTCTTCAGCGTGTCAAGCATAAGAGTTCCAGAGATGTATGACTCGGGCTCCTGTGCCGCGGCAAATTCGGTCGACCTTCTGTCTTCTGTCGGCAACACACCTCTATTAGAGCTTTCGACATTGTCAAAGCTCACTGGATGCAGGCTTCTAGCGAAGGCTGAATACGCGAATCCCAGCGGGAGTATTAAAGACCGAGTGGCTAGGTCTTTGATTTTGGATGCTGAAGAACGCGGTGTACTTCAACCCGAAGGAACTATTATTGAAGCCACGGGGGGCAGCACGGGTGTGTCACTTGCGCTACTTGGAGCGTCACGAGGCTACAAGACACTGCTGACTATGCCAGAAAGTACAGCGCAGGAAAAGGTACAAATGATGAAAACTATGGGCGCTCAAGTACACATCTTACCCACGACGTCGATGGCGGACAAAGAAAATCACTTTTTCCATGTTGCTCGTCGTCTCGCGGAAACGACACCGAACTCTTACTACCCAAATCAGTTTGACAATATTGCGAACCTACGAGCACATTATGAAGGAACGGCGCCGGAGATATGGCACCAGGTAAATGGAGAAATTGACGGATTTGTGACGTCCGCGGGAACGGCTGGAACTGTCGCCGGTATATCGCGATTTTTAAAAGAACAAAATCCGGATATCAAGGTTTGGCTTATCGACCCGGAGGAGACAGCAGCAATGGCGGTCTTTATAAATAACGGTAAATCGACGAGCTTTGTCAAGGATGGATTTGAGATTGTACCCATGGCCGAGGGCTCTACGATTGCAGAAGGTGTAGCAGCGCTGGCACGAGTGACACAGAACCTGCGTGAATCGATCGTTGATCAGGGTATCACTGCGACTAATCAAGAGATCGTAGACATGGCCTATTTTTTGCTTCGCAACGATGGCATATTTGTTGGTCCAAGCAGTGCACTTAACGTGCTCGGAGCAGTGAAGATGGCTCGTGAACTTGGACCGGGACACACGATCGTGACGATCATTGCTGACGGTGGTGTGCGCTACAGCAGCAAATTGTACAATGAAGACTGGCTCAAGGACAATAGATTGATGCCTCAAGAAGGTGCAATTAGGAAAGGAGCGACGCCGCTCAAGTTTGTAAACGCGCACGCTTTTCCCACCAAAGTTTCATTGTTCAAGTGATGCATGGAAAGATGTTAAATGTCTCGATATATTAACATGTTCTTTCTCATAAAAATCGTACACTCGATGTATAATTTGATTAACGTGCTCAGCAAGCATTCGCACCAGAACTTGTAAAAGCGATTACAACTCCACCTTCTCAAATCATAAACAGCGTTCTAGTGATCTCGCCAGTCTTCCCAATCCACATTTAGACTTCGCAGTGGCACAAGTTCCTTACGAATTCTAAACAAGATAGAAACATCGTAAGCTACTTACGGACAGATGACGCTTGCGTCTTTTAAAGTAAGCACGTACGGATTCCAGACAAGCTCGTTCTCATTGTCGGTCTTGGCATCCTTTTCCAATGGACGATCATTAAATTCCTTCGATAGTGACTGTAGCTCTGATGCTGAGTTCGCATTAATATCAGCTTCCAAATCCATAGCGTGCATTGCGCTTTCTGCGATCGCCTCCTGATGCAGGCGAGCGATCTCTTCAACCTTCTGACGCTGTATCTCCTCGCGCTGTTTTCTACGCTCCAAACTAACGAATCGTGCCCGCGACCACTACCACAAGGTATCATATTACATATTAAGCTGTTAAAATTACCAAACCCACTTACTTCTTCGGCAAACTTCTTCTGATGATCTGCCAGGTCCATGAGTCCCAAGTCAATTTCATCACATTGCTAAAATGGTCCACGAAAAGCAGTACGAATTGTGAACAAGCTATCAGATTTCAATATATGTTGTGCCAAACCTCGAGTTTTAACTCAGTCTTGGTTGCTGCCTCTTCCTGTAATTGCACTCTTTTTCAAATTCTTGCAAACAAATCAAACTTTGAACAATGCCGTTACCTCATAATCAATCATATCAGCAATAGCCTCCGTCAGCTTCGCTCTTAAACTTTTCACTTCACGGATGAATTTCTAAAAGTAAAAAGAAGATAGTCACCGCCCATTCCTCCAAACTTTACTTTGCCTACGTACATTGCGCACTTTAATCAATTTCAAACATTCCTCCACGCGCTGTTTGATCTGCGATGCTGCTGCTGATCTGTCTTCGACAATATTTGCTGCCGTTTGATATTTCGCAACATTGTCTTTCAGCACATTCTGGTGTCTCTCTTGAATTTGCTGGTCTAAGAACTTCACCGCTGTTTTGTGATGGTCGATCTTTTTAAGGATGTTTAAAACCGGATTGACCGAATGTGAATTGAGCTTCATGGGCAGTACGTGATGAAATTCACTTGCTGCATCTTGGTTATCGGGCAGCTCCTCCATTTCTTCGTCAATGCTCGTCCTCTTGCCTTGATCAGACTCTGTTGTTCCATCTACGGATGTCACACTAGTTAAAAAGTGTGGCAAGTCTTCACCCGTACAGCGCCACATCTTCAGCACTTGGGTATTTGTAAAAACCTGTTTTTCATGCCATAACTCGAGAAGCCGCGTGACATTTTGTCGGTCCATGGGGGAATTGCACACAAGCGCTACAGCCTCTTCTAGATACTGGCTAAATAAGTTTACGAAAAGAGGTGTCTTACAGGTGTCTTCTGATTCGCTAAACAGGGTCTTTTGTAGAACGTGGTTGGCCACGTACAAAAACGCCATGCGCTCCGACTGAAAATCGCTAGCCCGCAAAGCCTGAATCCAGCATTCCGTCATCTCCCGTGCCTTTGATGCGTCCCCAGTGCGCTGAACGCGCATCATACCGTCACTTACAGCCTCCACGCGCTCCTGCGTCTCGTCCAGCTCGCGTAGATCAGCCAGGAATTCATCCATCGTTCAAATTTGCTATTCAAAATGTCATTCTTTTGAAATAAAGTACGTTCGTTGATCGGGTCTGTTTATGAAACAGAAATTGAATGGAAATGATAGTATTTGATTCGAACGACCTAGCGCAGTGAAATTAGGTGCTAGATAAATACAAAGGTAGGACCAAACCAAAATTGTTTCACAAAAATGAGACTTCAAACTGCATCTATTGCAAACTTCCATTTCTTAGGAAATCGTTCACCGGAAGACTATTCGTTTACCTCCACGTATCTTCCGTGCAAGGTGTGTCACACCTGGTAGCACGTAATTGCTAATTTCACGCCTGCGCGAGAGGGTTGTCAATTTAAATCTCGCAGAGGTTTCGGGATAAATCTTCAACCACTATGGACGCACTCTTAAAGGTGCGTAAGACTTGCTGACTTCAACGAGCCCAAGGAGAAGGCTAAAATTACAGCCCTTCCTGCTGCGAGGCAAATGACACGCATCACGGCATACGAAATATACGAGCACTATCAATACTCTAGGGGTCGAACAGCACAGGCCCGGTATTAGCGGCTGTAGCACCCATATGAGGTGCAAGCCGATGGAACTTAAAATGTGCTTCTTTAAGTAGAACAAACTCCTATAATACTTTAAGTAGGTTGAGATGGTCACATGAGCCGCCACGATAACAGATAATTAGATACGCGTTGTTCTTACACAAGTCACTAACGCAAGAGCTTTGTGTAGCAAGAACATATGAAGAAACAGAAAGAAATAACAATCCTTCACCGACCTCTAAGTTCGCCAGCGCTCATGACTCCTTGCCCACAAGGTAGGTGTAAGCCTTATACTTAAATCAATAAGGTCAAAAAGCTTACGGTCTCCAATCATCTCTATTCATCGGGTGCCACTTCTGAACAAGTCAGGCTATGATGTTTAGCGGACTAAAGTTAAGCCAACTCCTTAAGATGTAGGCATCACCACGCAGAAGGCAAATCAAACCAAGAGTACAAGCTCGCTTTAATGGCAGACCGTAGACGAGCAGCTTCTTGTCCTACACGATTGTGTCTGTGGACCCGCTGATTTTACGCTCGACCTGAATTGACGTAAATGTTGCCTAGCAATGCAAAACCCGCTTTGCTAGCGCGTTAAGTTCTATCGTGACCAAAAAAGCGGGTTTTGCTTCTTTGGCCCCGATAAAACAAAAAGGAATTATAGGTATCTGTCCTGGAGGTGGCAGTAGAACGTGACCTTCGTTTTGCCTACGGTTACTGCAGGGATTTGCACTCTCAGAGCCAGACACATGCTGATTACCAGTAGGGGCGTGGAGCTCTTCTAAGAAAATGTGAAGTCCTCACGATGGTTGTGCAATTGATTTACACCACGAAAATTTAGCATTCAATCTCGAGCTTTTATGAAAAGTTGGTTGGCTATCATGCTGACCGAATGAGCAGCAAAAAGGCTGCCGGTCGGCCGGGTATCTTACGATGAAGAAGTCAACGCTGTAGAAGGTTGCTTTGATTTTCGATGCGTCTCTGCACCACAATCACTCTCTGCGTACAAGGATGCATCTATTACAAAGACTGCACCGGCAAAAACATTGCGCCCGTGACTTAGGCGGCAACCTAAAACATACAGAGACTTACTTAGGCAGTGAAGACTTAGAAAGACTTCTTAATTTGCCACCGCGAAGCCTACCAATCTGTCTCATATAATGATCTACAGACACCTCTAACTTTGGGCTCAAGTGCTGAATGTTTAACTTCCTTGCTAGGATCCTCACGTCTTAAGAACGCTAAGGGACTCAGGTCACAAAGATGCCAATACAGCCATATCTTTCAAGAGCACGCTCTTTAGGTGTCGGACTTGACATCAAACTCACTGGCCACTTCTCCAAAAGCGCCAATTTTTTGCGAAAAAGCCTCGATCAAGGACTTTCTTGTCACTTAGGTCACAAGACCTGAGAGCCGAATGGAAGAAACAAAGTCGCAGACAACAACTTTTGGTGCGTTGCTCTGGTCGATTTAGTGCTCGAAGTCCCCAACCTAACGGGTGAGGGGCTATGTGACTCACCCAGTGCCGAATAACGACGCAAATTGCCAGTTCACTCACTCTCTGGACAACCCGTCCAACAAGAAATAGCAAGATATTCCAAAAGGGCACCGATCGGTTAATATGAGCCATAAGCTCATCTGCTTTGTACACCGCGGGAGCTCTCCAAGAAATTTGCATCTCTGAATGACACTTCGTGTTGGAAGTGACATGTAGTCAGCGTAGGTTATGGTGGCTACGTTCGTGCTTTTAGAACCTCATCAAATCCCCCTAAGAAAAACTACCACGTCATAAGAAGATAGGGAAGCTTGGATATTGTATGGAATTAGGTTTGATGTTCATCACAACCACGGCTTGTTGTACAACTCTTTTTTGATTGAGTATAATCAGGGTCTTATGACCTTAAGTCAATTCACCGTAATCAAAGTGCTATGCGCTCGTGATCTTGGAATACAGTTTGATGATTATAAATCGAAGGCAACTCACCTTTGAGATGGTTTGGCATCGGCATGATGTCGAGTCGGGCACTGGGAGCAGAACTTTGAAGCGTGGGTAAGGAGTCCCTTCTATTGATCTCCAGGGTGACCAGAAGACCGCAACTCACATACGAAACGCCCGTTGTTTCCAAATCAAGTTGCAGCACCTCTGCCTCGCAGCGCACTTTGCCTGGTAATATCGCTTGTTCTTGTGGAAAAAACACAGCTGAAAAAGCTGCTTTCTCTTAAATTTTCGCTCTTATCAAGTGGAGCAATATCCTTTGAGCAACCAAGTGTACGCCCTTTAGATGTGCTGGAAATTTGGACGTGGCAGTCAGGTGACGGCTTCTTCGAGACGACGCCGAATAATTAATGCTATTGAGGAGCAGATATTTTTTTCAGACATGTGATCAACAAGCTTTACTTCGGATCGACCGCCGCGTCACTCAGCTGAAGGTCTCTGAAGAACACATTCCTCTTTTTAGTATATTTCCTGCCAAGCCGGCCATTCAAAGCGCACAGAGTTATGGGTACTCGCCCACACAACCTTATGGTCAGCATACGGCCGCCGCATGGCAATCCTTGATCGTCCACGAACAAGGATGAGCGCAGACAACGCTGATCAGGACCTATACGAGCCTTACCTTTTCTTATTGTACTAGCACAAAATGCTGGCTGGATCGAGATTTGTTCCGGGGGGCTCAAGAGTTTGCCGGTCCGTATCTTTTCAAGGTCGTATGTTCTCTCATTCAAGCAGACATTTTCGTATTAAGCAAATCTCCGTCACCTTTACTTGACGCATTTACTTTTTCTTTTATCTAAACATTTGTTTTTATCTTGGACGGATGTAATCGCATCTCATGTGTATAAAGTCTTTTTTTGCGAAGTCAGATCACTATTTCTGTAACAAATCTGGTGTCAATTTGAGATTTGAGAGGAAAAGGAGTTCCGAGATTTTAAACCGAAATGTCAGAAGCATAAGTGCTTGACAGAGCTGGTGTGTCTGCGATATTTTGAAGTCCAATTCTAAGCCCTTGAATGCATCAATCGCGTGCTCTAAATGTTCGATTTACCATAAACACTTTTATTCCTCAAGGGACCGCTTACATTGGCGCGGTTGCAAGTGTCTGATAGGCATTCCAACACTCAAAGTGCACTTTGCCAATACCACTGGCTAAGTCGTAGAAGCGACCATCGAATCGTCCAGGAATTTGCAAAATTGGTTGCACACAGTGCACGCATTTGGGTGCTACGGACTGCTGATACTGCTCCCAGCACTCAAAGTGTACAAGGCGCTCACCCTCAATCTTATAGAAGCGACCATCAAATCTGCCTGCTACTTTAATCACAGGCTCACTACAATGCACGCAGCGCTGTGCAGTGGCCAACTGATATGCCTCCATGCACTCTCCGTGGCACTTGCCTCCAGTTACCTGGTAATATTTTCCGTCAAATTGGCCAGGAATGGCAGCAATCGCATGGCCGCAGTGAATGCATTTTTCAGACGTACGGATCTGGTACGCGTCAATACACTCAGCGTGAACACTTGAGCCGTCAGGAAGGGTAAACATACGGCCCGAGAATCGGCCTTCCACTACTTCAATGCGCTGGTGGCAATCAACGCAAACAGGCGTATTACGCTCGCGATATGCATCCACGCACGCTCCTTGACACACGCGATCGACCTTGATCTGTCCCTCTTTATCGTGCGTGAAGGTGCGAAAGGTGCCAGAGAGAGCTTTCTGGCAAATGCAACATACAGGCAGGGAGCCCGTGTCCGAGACTGGAAGCACAGCCGTCGGCTTGGATGTGAAAAGCGTCATAGAAAAGCCCAATTGAAACGGAAGATGACCGTCGTAAGTCACTGGAATAATCACAAACGGCTTGCCACCATCTGTCGGCATCAACGGAAGTTCCAGGAGGCAACTCCGGTTAGAAATGAAGGTACCTGTAGCCACCACATCCTGCGATAGATCAATTTTGCGTTGCTGTCGCTCGCCATTCTTGACGACAACAGGCGCAATGTATGCTGTGTACTCTGTCTCCATCTTTATCCGGCGCGACGGCTGTTCCAAATGGACAATAAGGTCGCAGCCATTGGTAGCTGGCGAGAAGAGCTGCACTTGAGGATTTAAGTGCATGGCATCACGCCCACCACTCGTGATACCATTCCACTCACCTGACACAATATGAATGCTCAAAGTCGGTGAGACAGGATTACCGACACCATCTGGAGCGGATCGAAAATTATATAGGTTTCGCGACTCAATGACAGTCGTGAAAAAGCAGAAAAAAGCACTGAATTCCATCCAGTATGTGTGATCATCACGAAACTGAAACCCACACTCAACTTTTTGCATACGACTAAAGCTGTGCCATTTTGAGTCTTCGTTAGACCACGAGCCTTGCCACTTTTCTGGTTGATGATGCGTCCCAATGCCCCAACTATTACGCAACTGGATCAACCGAATATGCGCGCCCTGAAAAGTTAGCTCTACCAGTTTCATGATACCATAAGCATCGGTCTTGCGGAGCCCCTTGGGTAATTCTACTGTCATATCTTCATTGCTACATCCCACAAGAGAGCCCGCTTGCAATGCACTGCTGATTGTCTGCCATGCAGCTTCCTCGTTTGCACACTTTTCATGAAGATTGTATCGCGTAGGAACACCGCCGTAAAGGTCCTGCAAGACGTACCCTTCCTGTCCACCAATAATCGCCTCGTATCCACCGTGAAGTTTCGCATACGCCTTCTCGATCAGCAGCGACCAGATCTCAAACTTACCGCTGCTACCAGTAAAAGACCCAAATACAGGCTTACCGTACTGACTGCATGGTATGAAGTCATCGACAACTACGATGCGACTGCGATTATTGCGCCAGAAGCGAACAGCATACACACCCTCTTCATTGTACTGTTGTTCCTTAGGAAACGCTGAACCAACCTCAACTCGGTCTGGACGTACCAAATCGTCACTTAAATGCGGAAAGACTTGTGACAAGGCAAGCTGCGACGTCGATAAAATGGAAAGCGCACCGAATACGTAAGCGTCGGCAAGCCTTCCCACTCGCACATCACCGGGACTAATTCCGACACCCGAGACACGGCTAGCAGCTTTTGACTCTTGCGATCGATCAAAAAGACACGTGCCTTGAGCACGGAAATACACGGGCACTAAGATTGAGACACGAGACGCGACTTTAGAGTCCGTCCCATCAACACGATAACCCGATCCTTCTCCCACACTAGAAAAAACAAGTGGCTTGTAAAAGTCAAGAAAACTCTTTTCCCACATGAGCTCAAACCGCTGTAGCCCATCTTGTACAAACTCGCTCATGTGAACGATCATATTCTTCGTAAGTAAAAGCAAGTGATCACGTTTGCGCTTTGTGACACCCGTCGTCACAGCTTCCTTAGCTATTTTCAGAAATTGTGCGTCGATTGGCGTTGGACTCTGACGGATCACCTGCAAAATACTCTCAGCTTCCATTGGATTTTTAATCGACATGCTACACACAAGTTTTTTAGCATCGTCCAGCATAGTAATTTCCACGTAAGCCGTTTCATTGAAAAAATCTGTCACACGCTTCCACTTACGAATGTAATCTTGAAGATGCGGATACTTTGAATTAGTTGCAACGCGAAAGATCGATGACGAATCAGGCGGAAATTGTGAATCCGTAAACTTCGTACCCGTCTGACGATGTTTGCGCAGTAAGTGCAACCACTCGTTATTGTCGGGTAGAGTTCGCTGGTCGTAATAACGTTCTTCAACCGGATCAGCGCGTTCATTTTGCATCACAGTTATGGTTTCATTCACCTTGGTGACGTTGTAGCCTTCACTACGTTCTTGTGGATTGATGCGATTGCGTTCCATAGCTTGAGAGATTTCCAATCTCGTGCTCAGAGAATCCATATTACGGGCGCGAATAACTTGTCGAATAGTCACTCCCGCTCCAGTTCCATCCGGCTCATCTCGCTCACCTTCGGGTTTTGCACTTACTGACAAATTTGCGAGCAACTTGCTAATACTGCTGCTCGATGGAGCTGCTGTATTTAAAGTCACAGAAGCCAGTGGCTCAGAGGAGGCTAATGGCGTCTGTGGTGAGGCATAAGGATCGTGCGCAGGAAGAGAAGCCGCGAAAGAATACGAGTCGTTTACCACGGCTGCAGCTGATGTAGCAGACGGAGGAAGCGTTGTAGTGTGATTTGGATAACAGCCCACGCTAGCTGAGGACGCAAACGTCGAGCTTGCTCCATAAGCTGCCGGTTGCGTTGGGGCAGCTGGAGCCGCGTAGGAAGCGGGTGCCGCACCTTCCAGGTATCTTTCGTTTCCATTAGGTGCGATTGTTGAAAACGATAAGGCTACAGAAGCCGCCGCAGGGCGGTGGGTCCCGCACTCACCACAGAAGAGGGCGGTCGAGTCTCCAAACGGCACTCCGCATTGCGTGCATTTAATGGTAGATGGTGTGTTTGAGATAGAGCTTCTCACTGGCGCTGCATTGTATAAACTTGAAGGGACGGATGCGCTACAGCTGGGTGCGGAGACAGATGAGGTGGGAAGGGAGGCAGCAATCGACGCAGGCGTATTGTAGGCCGACGAGGAATTGATACTCGAGCTGGAGGATGCAAAAAGCATGGAGGTGGAAGCTGGTACGGGAGCCGAGACACCTGAAGCTTGAGAGGGTACGTCTTCACGAGGGGCTCCACACTCAGCGCAGAAGCGCGCGTTGGCAATCTCATCGGGCTCCCAGCGGTGGCCGCACTCCCCGCAGAACATTGTGTTAGCTTTGGGGCAAATGTGCAAATAACAGACCAGTGACTTGATCTATGTATTCACAGCTGGCGATCGGACAACGGATGCTAAAATTCAGTCTGTACCGGTTATATTGATAAAGAGACCAAAATTCCATAAAAAGAATGAGTAAATTGGAAGGCTGCATAGTGCGATTTTCATCAAATCGTATGCTGATTTGTAAGCATTGACGATTATTAGGTGATGATCCACTCCGCTACGAGTATTTGCTGTACCGGTGTTTTCTAATCATATTTTAGTACCAGAAGTCGATTTTCAGTAGAGGCCAGACACGAATCTTATAGAAAAGGTGAGAATTAGTAGGTAACGTCACGTCTTTACAAACAAGTTCTTGAATTTCGGGCACTCGAAGTGGAGTCATGCTAAAAACGGTGTTTGCCTCAACAAATTATTAACCACTTTTATTCGTTCACTGACAAAAGCTTAACTTAGAGCATTAAAGAGGACCTTTAGATTGTATGGCATTGCTTTCTACCCCACATATCTCACATTATATACACCGCACAGACGACAAAGCCCAATAAACAAGAGTTTGGATATTTGTATTGTATTGTATTACGTTATCGCGTTGCCAAGTTATGCACGTGCTAGGCTCAGTCTGGCTAGTCCACGGCATAGAGTGGTGTCCGCATACGTCGGGTCTCGTTCGGCGGGCAGTGCAGCCAGCACCGAGGTCGTAAGGGTCTTCCATTATTTTTTTATTTCTGACTTGATAAGAGCCCAGGTGGCGCCCGGTGCTGGAGACCGTCGCGTCGAGGCTGAGACTCGTTAGAGACCTGCAGATGCCCGAGAGCACCTGCCCGAAGCGCGCGAGCATTTAGCCCCCGCGCTTGGAAGGAGGGCGTCACCCCAACCTTTTCCAAGCTAGAGTTTGGATAGTATTACAAAATTAGCAATGGCTTCACCAAAACACTGAAAATAGGGCATGCTATCATACGAGCTATGTAAACTGTACCCCCCCACTTTACGAAGGAACTCTTTATGTGTCGTCATCTTGTACATACAAGACGTGCAAGAAAATTCAAGATCTTCTGGTGATTGATCGACGTGCAAGAAAATGCATTTTAAGAACTAAATTATTTTGAGGGTAGCGATATAAGCTCGTTATAGAGCCTTTTTATACTAATTGACTGGTCAAATTTAATCAATTTCATTGCGCGACAGCGCGAAAACGCCGTAAACAGATATGTAACGCAACAAAACAGCCGTTTTGCCTAACGCTGTCAAAGCCTATTTAGTAATTAGGTACCAAAGTGTTGGGGGCGCTGCATTGATTTTAGGCACCGTTGATATTGAAGGTAATTGGTGACAGGTCCTGAAATGATGGGTGATTTGGTTACACCTTGCGCATCTGAAACGGGGTCGCAGGGTGTTTTTGACATGCTCAAACTAAAAAAGACGACGCTGAGTTGAGCCGCTGGACCTTCCGCAACCTTGAAATCGCTCATTTTCATTATGTAAATAAGCAACTGGGACGGCCGTAAGATGATCTGGAAGCACCCGTTTGCGAAGTTCGGACGCATCCTAAAATTTGTCGGCAATTTCATTCAGGGCAGTCTCGGTTGTCAAGGATACTGCGGCATTTACGAGATGCGTCAGCTGTTCTAACCACCACTGACAGTCAGAGTCGTTACTTTCTAATCAATGCTGACCAAATCGAAAAGGTGTCGACAAGGAAGTCCCATTTTCGATGTTGTTAAGCCTATAATAATCATAGTTCACTTACTAATGTAAAGAGTGAAGAATGGAAATCTTCATGTGCATTTAAAATGGAGCAATGCGACTTTCTTGTAAAAGCCTTTGCTGATACTCCTGATGCGTCGAATGTAAGGCAGCGACTGGGATCTTTTCCAAAATACCGATGCTGAATCCATATCGGCGACGGCTCGCTGCATCGCCGTTGTATGTCTGATGGATGCTGGCTGACTGCTGCATGCAAGTCTACACACCGTCTCCACTGACAAAAGTTTGCCAATTGATACAGCAAACTAATCTTTAACGCAGCGTGAACACTCATCACGTGCGACGTGGTTAGATGACCAAAGTAAGCTTTGTCGCGTGAAAGAGCTGCAACAGATCCCTCTTTTGTATATTAGCCATGTATGCGCAAGATATTGCAGTACTGGCTTATCAAAGTTTTTTTTGCATTTAGTGAAGCTGGTCGTCAAAGCCAGCGCCAGGTGACAAAGTCAGCTGATTCGAATGTTCGTTTCGGCCGCGACAGTATGTTCTTGTTTATGTGCCAGCGTTAGAGAAGGCAGTGTGCGGATGGAAAAAAATCGTTTAGCGTGCTTATTAAGCACAAGCACGCAGTCACAAAGGTCTTTGGCGTAACACCAATGTCGTTGAACAACTAACGGGCAAAGTGCATCGCCCACATGTAGTTCTCTCTCCTTTCTTCTGACATAGAGCAAAAAGCTAAGATGAAGGCTTGGGCGGTGGCCATCACTCCCGTAACATGCAATAACGCGAGACCGATAAAATTCGTCTTATATGCTGCATTAATAAGCCCAAGCTTCCAAGCGCCGATTTCGGTGCGTATTCTTTGGCGGGGATTGAAATTATTGAGAGATGGGTAAGTATTTGCTAATTGTCAACATTCGCAAGACATTAGGCATTAGCATTATTGGTCGCCACACTGTCAATTTTAGCTGCAAGTGGAAACCGGCATGCTACCGCACGACGGTGCTCTACTTGACGTATGTTAGAAGTATCACGAGATGTAGGCCAGGATCTCTTTTTTTTAGGCGATAATTTTACTAGAAATGTATGATTATGACCGACTTTCGTCCCTGTAAATATGCATATCTTACTGTCCAGCTTTTACCATTACGCTCTGCCTCCTTGCTTTGAAGTATTGTGACGATAAGACTAGTGCTCACCCCGGCACTATGCAAATCGAGTACACACTGGTGTCCACGCACGGCCTTGCGGGTGTCGACAAACGAAGCATAATTGTGCTGCGTGCTTTAAGTTACTACTGTCCACTGATTGCGAGCCGCGTTTGTGGCACTGCAGCTTCATAGACAATTGAAGGCACGGCTGGTTTTTGACGCAGGCGTCGTTTCGCATCAACAAGAGCTTTTTTCGACGGCAAACATACGTGCGTCAACACTTTCAGTTCACTGCCATTTTTATCAATTTTTTGATCAAACTAAGCAATTCTAAAGCAATGCTTAGCTCCAGAGGCTTTGATTTTCAATCGCTCACTAGACAACAGTCAGAAAACAGCAGCCGTGTGTGGAAGGAACGCAAGTGGTAATCAGACGGAAAGCCACAGTAACACAAAAGCACAATTGAAAATCATCGTAAACAGTGTAAGCTTCACGGTCAACGCATACCCTTGGCTATGCGCATGCCTTTTTATAGCATCGCGTGCGTCTTTGAAGGACTCATACACTAGTTCTGGTGGTGGCAGGAGGGTAGATACAGTGCCCTTAGTATGAAAAGCTTTATTTAACATGCTGAAGTTTCTCGTTTACGAGTAGTAAAGCAAATTTACAATGATATGCGAGAATATCCGCGATAGAGCAGAAGTAGCTATGCATCCCGATTTTGAACCAATCAAAGCATGCCTACATAAATTGAGCTCTTTAAAACACGGTTTATTTTGCCCCGATTAAAGAGCCTTTAGTTTTCAGGCTTTGCTACGAATCATTGCTGGGCACTAGTTGCTGGCATAATTAGCCGCGTCGTCGAGAATGGAGAAATAAATCTGTGGTTTCTTCTGAATTTTTGCGTGCAAGCCTTCGGTAGCATGCGCGAGACGCAGCATAATGTTTTCCTGCCAATGAGCAGTCTGAAACTGAATTGACATAGGGAGTCCGCGGGAGTCGTATCCGATCGGCACAGCCACGCTTGGCACGCCAATAAGATTGCCGTACACACTAAAGCAAAAAATTTCGCCAAGCTGCGCCGCATTGAGCTCCCCAGCCGCAAACGCCTCGAGCGGAATCTCGGGAGCGGTAATGCCGGTCGAGGGTGTCACAAACGCGTGTACTTTGCTAAGTACTTTCTCTTGAAATTGACGTAAAGCGAAAGCTCGAATGCGTTGCGCAGCAAGAAAATCCATAGCCGTGAAGCTCCGGCCAAATGTTAGGATAATTTGCGTTTCCGGTGACATTTCGCTAAAGCGCTCGTAATACTTGTCCAGGTTTTGAGCAATTTCGGACGTGATTGTGATAGCGTGGGCAGTATGAATGGCTGTCAGGTGATCCAGTGGCGTTTGTATTAATTCTGCCCCGCGAGCTTCCAGGGCTTGTAGCGTCTTGGTAACTGCCTCAGCGATCTCAGGAGACGAGTGATTCGTGTAGTCACTAAAGTATCCGATACGAATACCCTTGAGAGAAGACGTATCGTCAAACGAATTCAAGTTCACAGATGGTTGATTAGTGCCGCGGGGGAAGCTGATCTCGTCTCCGCCGCTCATGATCGCATATCCAATAGCAGCGTCACGTACAGAACCTGCAATGGGGCCGACGTGGGATACCGAAGGGCAGTCGGCAGCGGCAGAAGGGATGCGCTGAAATGTGGGCTTGATGCCGACAATACCACACAGCGAGGAGGGAATGCGAATTGAGCCTCCGCCATCCAACCCTAGCGCCAACGGCACCAGTCCAGATGCAACTGCTGCAGCAGAACCACTGGACGACCCACCACTGTAGCATTTTGGGTTGTACGGGTTACGAACCGTGCCGTAGTGCATGTTGTAACCCGTGACGCCCGAGCCAATTTCATGCATGTTGGTCGTACCAAGAATGATGGCTCCAGCTGAACGAAGTCGTGCGACCGATGGATCATCTTTCATTGCGGGTTCTTCTTCATATCCAAGGAATGAAGTGCCTATGAACATGCGGTGACCCTTAATGTGCACTTCGTCTTTAATCCAAGGAATGAAGTGCCTATGAACATGCGGTGACCCTTAATGTGCACTTCGTCTTTAATGACCACAGGTACTCCATCCAATACACCAAGGGGTTCCCTTCGAGCATAGCGCTCTGTTGATTCCCGGGCTTGGGCCAAAATCTCAATGTCGTGTTTTTCCACAAACACGTTTAGTGGATATTCGCTCTGCTGATTCTTTTCAACGGCAGCCAGTAGTGCCTTGGCCACTTGCGTGGGCGTCAGCTCACCCGATATGTACCGTGATGTGTAGTCCGCAATACTCCAGTGCTTGAAAGCAACACCCGCTTCTCTACTTTTGATTCCTTTTTTACTGAAATTTTCAAGGGACAGCGACGCTTCTCCTTGTCTTATGTCGCTTTGGTTAGGCTCTAAATACGGGTAATACAATGGTTGGTCCGGGATAGAGGCTGCAAATTTGCGGGCCTCAATGATGTTGTTATCCTTAGCCAACTGGTTGCATAAGATGCGACCAAGCACGGGCAAGCGAGCTAAGTAGGCTAAAGCCAAGAGCGGCTGTCCATAAAGAGTGGGAGCAGACAGATGTACCAGGTCGTAACCGTTGCTTACCGCCCACTGCTGCTTCATTGTTTCGAGAGGGGGAAGATTCGTGTGATCCCCCAGCATAAGAAGCACGCTGGCCACAAGCACGACGACGGCCACTGCAACCACCATTTAAGATTTTCAAGACTGATAGATCTTGAGGTATACATAACCTGTCGTACTGTATATAGTCAATCAGAGAGGCAAACGTCAAAGAAAGTAGACGTCGCGCGCACAAGCTTTTTGTGTGCGCTCGCGATCGAATCAGCCATTTGTTCTAGCAATGTATATGCTGATGACACGGAATCCCTTTACCTTCGCTCACTATCGTCGTCTGCGATGCATTTACCCTTTTGCTAGTCCTGCGCACACTTGGAGGTAGACTTATGTGGTGCCGAGTTCTTTATGAATAGCTATCAGAGACCGCATTTTAATGCGAAAGAAAGCATCTTCTAGCAGGAATTTGTCGCTTATTGTCAACAAGCTCTTGGCAGCGCTAGCAACACATGAGCTGTTGCAATTATGCTGTATACAACCAGGCTTGTTGCCGCAATAAATCACTGAACCAATATTTTTGTGACGAGGACTGAGAATTGGCGCGAGCTCGGCAGCAGAGCGCGGCAAGAAGCCAAGATGCATTGTACGACGGTACTCGAAAGCCTGGTTAACAGCTAATGTCGCAGTGCTTGTGTGCACACTTCTTTGAACTAAAGGTTAATTTCGCTTAATGCGAGCTACGTCCTTACTGACCGACAATCTTTTGTAGCGGGTTAAGGAGAAACCAGCATTCTTGAGCGCTTGCTTTATATCTCGATTTAAGGACGAAGCAAAGAAGCACGACGAGCCGCTACTTTTAGCACAAGACGATCGCTCCAAGTTATAGAAACGGCTCGAGAGGATGGAGCGAAATCTCGAAAGCTTTTCGATGCTAGTCAAGAATTTGAGAACGACAAGCTCTAGCACAAAATTGACCTGCAGCGTCGCAACAAAATCTAGCAAATCAAACTGAATTGTCAATGTTTTTCGCATTGGAGGTCCAAGTGCAACAGATTTTTTTGGTCGTGTAGGGAGGGACACGCAAAAAACGAACGTTTCGCTCGAATTGGCGTTACCTGTGTCACCGCCACCTGCCGCACTTTATGGCGCTAATTTTTACATGGTGGTATATACAGAATTCATTAACCTCGCGAGAATCGAGTAGGAGTTCAATGATGTAATGTAATGTAATGTATTACGTTATCGCGTTGCCAAGTTATGCACGTGCTAGGCTCAATCTGGCTAGTCCACGGCATAGAGTGGTGTCCGCATACGTCGAGTCTCGTTCGGCGGGCAGTGCATCCAGCACCGAGGTCGTGAGGGTCTTCCATTTCTTTCGGTCTTGTGCAAGGGTACGTACCACTTCGAGGTCTTGTGCTATCCGGAGTCGAAAGCCGGAGCCACGGGAAACAAGGTTGTGGTCGAGTGTTGAGGGGAGCGTGGTGCGGGGACGTCCGCGCCATTTTGCTGCCTTGGAGAAGAAGTGGGCACGCATCTGGAAGTTAGCTGGAATGTCGGGATTGCGGCGAAGTACATGGCCAAACAGGCGCCAGCGAGCTTGTGTCAGTCGTAGTCTCAGCGGCCGCTCATCACAGAGGTCGTAGAGTCTTGCATTCGAAATGTGTCGGGGGTAGCGATAGCCAAGAGCGTAGCGAAGCTGGCGGCGATGGAAACTCTCGAGGCCGTGGAGCTCTGACTTGGTAAGAGCCCAGGTGGCGCAGTTGTACAGCAGAATCGGCAGGACGTAGGTGTTGTACAATCGAATGCGGTCTTGGGTGAGATGAGCGTGGGGCGGAGCCAGACGGACCAGAGGCGGTAAAGCGCGAGGGTGGCCAGGGACTTGCGTCGGGATAAATCTTCAATATCGCCGAGAAGTGTTCCGAGCTTCTTAGTGTGGCGCCAGGTTTCTTCTCGGGCTCGGGCGTGTCGAGTGGCGCCCGACGGGTTGCAGTGGCGGCGGATTTCGGTGACTTCGGTCTTGGCTTCGTTTTTTTTTTTTTCAGAGTTAGAAGGAAGTCATCAATGCGGTGCTCACCTCTATCGTAGATCTTGGTTTCTCGGAGGCCAAGGACATCGACGCGGTAGCGCCGGAGATCTTCGAAGAGTGTTTCGTGCTTCTTGCGCTTCGAACCTAGAGAATTCACATTAAAGGAGCCAATCCGGATGCGGTTGGCGCGGTTAAGGGCGTGGAAGGGGGTTTGGCCTGGTGCTGGAGACCGTCGCGTCGAGGGTGAGACTCGTTAGAGACCTGCAGATGCCCGAGAGCACCTGCCCGAAGCGCGCGAGCATTTAGCCCCCGCGCTTGGAAGGAGGGCGTCACCCCAACCTTTTCCGAAAAGAGTTCAATGGTGTTGTGCATTTATAGAACGATAGATTGGGAGAATGAACATTGTGTTGAATCGTATTATTGAATAGTAATTGTATGTTGTGTTATTCACATTTTTTTTACATTTTCCTCGAGCAACGCAAATCGGTATTAATACTGGTGAGGTACCTATTGTCCACGAGCTTTTGTGGTAAAAGCCGACTTTTCGTTGAAAAGAGCTTAGCAAGATGGTAAGCAAAATTCCCGGCGTGCTCAAGGATGTTTGAGCAATCATTATTAAAAAAAAGAGCATTTTTGTGAGGTTCTGTCACGGCTCACAGAAATTTACCGGCAATCGCATGCACCAGCTTGCTTCCTCCATCCGTATCCGATACCGGCTTCGCGATCTTTTGCGAGTTGTGTTTCAGCAATATAATGAGCTTTGCGTAAAGGTCTGTAACATCACCTCGAAAAAGACTTTCATAACATCCACTAGAAAAATTGATGAGCGTACAGTCATAATTGTGGTAGCAAAAAGGTCTGCCGGACGGTCGATTTTACAATGACCAAGCTAACACAAGAAAAAAAAATTCCAGCTACCATGACAGTCTTTTCACTGCACCTACTAAAAAGACTTCACCAGCGACAAAGGCAATGCATGCAAAGGCTGCAAGTGTACAGTGGACAGGGAGCCTTTAGGAGTTTAACCACCAGAAATCCGTACAACACACAACAAAGAAGGTGTGGTAAAGAGTGCAAGCCAATCGTTTGATCATGCACGGTAATCTGCAGAAACCTCCGTTTTCTGGCGTTAGATATAGCGAGCGCTCGCTTGGTTTTTTGTCCGCTGTAGCTGAGATGTAGCTTCAGGTTTATGACGTGATCATCGCTTCATCGCCTCATCGCCTCGTTGCTCAGAGCTACCGTCATCCTTGACGTCAGACTCACCGGTCATGCGAAAGGCATCAACCATCGCGATTACTCTTTGCTGTCGTGTCAAAACATTTTGGAACAGTATCTCAAATTGTGTGATGCTGAATAATCGCGCCATATCACAAGAAATTTCTGGCTCCCGAGAAAGCGTCTCTGCTTCACAGCACACTACACATAAAAATGCCGCATATTTTGGCAGTCGGGATTTGCCGGAGGGGCTGCTATTACATTGGTCTTAAGCCCTCCTTGCAAAAAGAAGCAGATCCTTGTAATTAAGTGCACACGCTAGTAATTGCTCTTGATGTTGTCCTTGTTGATCAAGCCGTAGTAAACTCCAGATCCTTGAGACCCTTGGCGGGGGTATAGACTCCTGTGTCCATTGCATTTTAAAAAATAAGTCAAGCCTTGAGAACTAGACAAAAATAAATAAGACTGGATGCTACGCGTTTTAGTGCAAGGTCTTCGAACTACGTCAGGGCATCCTTTCTTTAATAATGAGCCCCAGGACTGGCTGGACGCTCAAAGCGCGCAGCCTTATGGGTACGCAACTCCTCAGCCTTACACAACATACGGGAATACTATCACACGCCGAACGGCATCCAGACCCATTGTACCCATCGAGCGCTGGAGCTTAGCCTCGAAGAGGTGCTTTACACACCTTAGGCGTCGGAGTGCTAGGAATCGCAATCACTCTTAAGACGCCTCACAAAAATTGTTGGTTGATATTGATAATGTAAGAATGATGTTGTGTGCCTACCCATGTACTTTCGGGGCCGTCGAAGACTCGATAGAGTCATGCCTGAAATGTGTTCGATGTGTCCTAGCTCAATCCTTCTTATGGTAGATTTCCGAATCTTTTTAAAGAAATCGTCCTTCATGTTGAGCTGATAATTCTGTACTCTTTACGTCAGTGTTTACCACAAAACCTCTACTTTATAAAACAGCCATTACGATGACCAGACAGGCAGGAGAGATGGCTGCCAGTCGACTATTATGGTTTAGCCAGCGTCGAAGAATGTTGTAAACGTCTCAAGCCTATTTTTTTCTTTAGTAGTCGCAAGACAACAACAACAAATAAGAAATCTAAGCTACGTCTCGAAGACGGCCTTTTAATTGGGTAGTACTCGGTTATTGCAGGTCATGGCGCAGAGCAGTCCGCTGACGTGGTTTAAGCGTCGCGAAGACTCCTTGAAAGCGGTTTTTGTGCTCCAGTTGGTGTTGTTGTCACCCCGTCTCATTTTTTTTACGGTCTGAGTTTTGAAGTGGGCAACATCAAGTTTATCAGTCACACCCGGCTTGTTTCGGAGCCAGTATTTATTTAGCAAAAGCGCTCATCCACAAAGCAGCGCTCATTACCATTATTCAAACTTGCATGAGACCAGGCACATCTTTTTGGAGGAGCTTCAGCAGCTTTCGAGTCTATCAAGAGACTTTGACCGAAAGTTTACACGTGTATGCTTGCGGACCGCACATACATCACACAGCTCTTCCTGCGTACGGAGATTCTTTGCAACCTGCAGCATATCCTATTTTGACGATGACATCCGACTGTCGTGATCAATCTGACCAAGCTAAAAGTGCCAGGGATACGGGTTGTTGTTCTCTTCATGATTGTTATAGCTTGCCGCGTGTACCTCGTCGGCATCAATTTTTGTCACAAGATCTACCATATTCTTCAAATGAGGTGTGGTTATGGCGATAAGTTAGTCTTTAAGGAGTTAATGTGAGGATATTTTTCAAGATAGGCGTTGCGCACGAATTCGCTGTAAGTGGTTGTAGTGCTCGTCCTCTCTATAAAGATTAGAGGAGTATACGACATTACAAAAGTATGCAGCACTATAAGCTTTCTTCGCTTTGATGTCACTCACGACCGAAATCTATTGGCCGCAACTCAAACGCTAGTGCCGATATCCTCGAATGTCTTCACCATAATAGCCACTTAATGCCGCATCTCCGTTTTTTTGGCCTCGTCTGACCAGCTTTCAGGCACAAAGGCTGCCCTGGCTATCTGTTTCAAGATAGCGTGATTTTGACTGTGTAAATTTTATACGATACTAATCCAAAATACGAGTCGCAGATTGCTTTTTAAGATTTTGTGCTAGTCGCAGTACGGATGCCTAGTACATACGCATACTTCAAAATGTGAGCTGAACTCGAAAAATTGTCCGCCCACGCGCGCAAAAGTATCTTAATATTTACACTCAGCAATGTTTGATAAGCGATGTCTGTTTGATTGAATCCTTAGTCCATTGTAGACCTTGTTTTATTCGCCCAAATCATTATGTATCTTGTGTCACTGATAAGATGAAACCACAAGCTGATGTAAAAACATTAGATTTGTGCAACCCCGTCAAACTCTTACCTTCTTCTTTCACGTGCTCAGTACATCGTCGACGGCTGACACAGGCAACATGATTGGCCTATTCAGCAAATAAGACATCATAGAGGCCACACTTCATCATGGTAGAAGTTATTGCTTGTTGTGTGCTTACAAGGAAATTGATATCAAGCCTCATTTTTCTATCTTATGAGGGTGGGTCTCTGGATATCTCATCTAATTAGCCAAGGCGCACTGTGCGCGCTAAACATAAGGCTGTTTCAAACAACTGAGTCCATGACAGAAAAGGTATTTATAATATTTAAAGGAAGTTCATATTTTGAAACATCACCTTTGTAACAATTTTGCATCTTATCTAATCACGACCCTAGTAGCTTGGAGTTGTTCAAGATCTAGAATTTCTGACACATTTGGCAGATCCCTCCAAAAGGCACCGCCGTGATACACCGACAAGTACACCTGCCGATTATCCTCGTAGGAAGATGTTCTCTATCGCGGGGTCGCGCGTGCCACTCGGAGATCAATTTCGTATCACATGCTCATTTTGTATTAGCAAGGCTATGTTATTCGCTTGCGGTGGTGCTTCACCCGTGACTTTATGCTATTTAGTTCGTCTGGACAACTTATACTACTGCTCGCACATATTTATCAGCCATAAGCCTCCTATACTTGAAGCGTACACTTCTCAAGTAGCCGGGGCAAATGGCAAAATGTAACACCTGGCGAAGCCGTCGTTATATGTATACTCATAGAGAATTTAGTACCTTCGGTTCATTTTACTTTGTCCAAAGCGTGTACCTGCAGAGGCTTTCATATTAAGAAGCTGTTCGCCCAACAGGTGAGGAGACATGAGTCACTTAAACTCTTCTTCGCATTATTGAATGGTTGCACTTTTGGCCTCGGGTCCCCAAGCGAATTAAGCCTAGTGGCTTCTAACCATGAAACATCCAGAACTAAGTCATATAAGGACAATCGAAACGACCCCGTAGCTTTCAAAGTTCTCGGCTTTCTCAGCCATATTTCATTTAGCACTCAAAGCGCCGAGAACAGCCTCATGAGCAAATTTAATCGAAACTGATCAGTAATTGTTGTTCTCGCTAAGAGCATTAGTCAGATAATATTGCTTGGTCGCGATTGCCTGCCAAACGATTCAGAGTCTACTCATCTTTAACTGAGTTCGAATAAATTTTTCACTTGCGTGTTTGATTGGCATTCAGCCGTTGCTGTCTCCTCTGTCGAGCTCCGCCGGCTTCTATAATGCATGTCAACATCGCTTTAAATCTGCGAGCTTAGATTTTTCCTGGAAGAGCAACCTGTTCATCTATTGATCAAAGTTGTCCTCACTCTGAGGCCTTGGATTCATCTAGCGAAAGTTTAAAGGGCTCTAGAGACTTAAGTGGTCAAAACGCTCTCATAAAAAGTTTGCACTGATTTAATTTATGGACGGACTGCGCACGAAAGCGAAATAGATGAATTTGCTCAAAGCACACCCAACTATCTTTATCGATGCGGTGAAAAGGCTGATATCAATATTTAAGTATAGGCTCACAAAGTCAGGGCTTATCAGCAGTCCAGTCATTATGGATCTTGGCTAACACAGGTAGATCCCCAAGGTGCTGACCAGTATATGGCTAGTCGTTGATGCTTCCTTTTGAAGTGTCTACCACTTATGACAGAAGTGCTTGTTGCCTAAAGCGCATCGAGACATAAAAGGCAAAAATTACACACCCATTTCTGTTCATATTGCTCTGATGTGACACGAGAGAACTGTAGCACTAACTAAGCACCAGGTGGCACATCAGAGAAGAGACTTAGAAATTTCACGTCTTCAAGATAAATTGAAGGTCTTCATGACGTACAACCAAAGAGTTTCGTGCTCTGTAGCACGGATTGTGCTTGCAAATGTGGCTTACTAGTAGATCAGGGAGCCGATTATGGTCAACTTTGAGGCGCTGCTGGACACCTCACTGTCGGAACGATTAAGCTAACGCAGAGACCCTTCTTGGGCACCACTACTGCTTGCTTAGCGCTAGGAGAGAGAATGTCCTTGATTTTAGCATTTTCGCCTTGAACCAAGGATATAAAAACAATTATAGCGTATCTGGAGCGACACATATCCTAGATTCATCGATGATCAAAGATGTTGAATGCCACCCGCTTTACTACGAGCGAAACTTTGGGGAGTCATAAACACGCCTCATTTGAAGAAGTGATAACGCGGAGAATGGACCGAGTCAATAAACATTCGGGACATTAAGATGTCGGAAATGAACGCGATTTACAAAAGTTTCTCTCGTGGAGCGTCACCTGACCACTTAGCAGTAAAAAGCAGCATTTTTGGCTTGATAGCGATAGCATACTTGACATTTTGATAAGGCAGAATGGGTGAGGTCCTGTGCGTAGACAGCTTACACAAAATTGAGCGGCCATCGTAGCGGCGTTTGATGCAAGTCTCGATCATTTCAAAAATTTAACAATGGGGCTTCTTAAGAATGGAAGCTTATTCATGTGTGCGCGTAGCCCATCAAAAAATGCTTGACTAAAGCAGAATAAAATGGCTTTTGGGCGTGACTTGGTCGACCCGAGGTCGCACTATTTGGGACGCTTCCTCCTGATTCACGTCAAGTGTTTTTCGTTCTACTGTGTGGAGATCCCTGAACAGACAAATTTGCTGAATGTCAGTATGGCCTTCAGTAAATCTTTTGAAGACCCCAGCCTCATTGAAAAGATGGTGTTTTATCGGTGCTCGTAGGTTTGACGACAAATGACGATAGGGCTCGACTATACAGATCAGTATAATTGATTTATTTAACACATTACAGACCCTTCTCCATTTCCATCTCAGACTTGTAGAGGCTTATAGGAGGGACAACAAAGCAGAAAAGTAGTCACATGACTGAGAAAGATTTAAACTTATCGTCACAAATGACAGGAGCTGTGCAAGTAGATACTAACTGGCCTAAAGTTATATGATTCGATCTTTGATATTAATGATTTTTTTGGGAATTATATTCGTGTTTTTTTCAAGAGAATTACCAGGATATGGTCTCACAAGACTCGCTTATAACATTACTATCATATTAAAGTGTAAGTCATAATATCACCTTAGTTGTTCAAAGAAGATATTGCGTGTAACAGCAGTAGCTTTGGCCAGAGAAATCGTTAGACAGTTTTGACGTAGTGCGATGTACAAGACAAAATGTCCCGGGAAAGCTTCTATGCCGACGTGTTTTGTCGAAAAGCCAAACGGTAAGTAGCGCTATGTAGCTGAAAGCGACCCTTACAGCGACACAGACAAAACAACATGTTGATACGTCCAATGTGCAGTGTAGGCAGCTGACGAGTATTGTCTTTTTTTTACAAGCGAATGACATGCTAATGCATGTGGTCAGCGATACTCGAAGGATGGCGAATCGTGCCCAAAATTTCTAGGACCTTTATAAAAAAAAGAATGACTTACTTGCGAGCATTGTGTTTGGGCACATGATAAGATAAAGTTTATGTTTATGCAAATTGAAATTTTTTGGGCGCGACAGACCTCCCTTTTTAGAGTGCTAATTTGGAATGTGTGATCTTTGAGTAGATTCTGCTCAAGTCAAGATTATTGTGATATGGCCAATCCTTTGGCAAATAAGACTTGAGATAGTGCTTGGCTTTCATGCTTGCTTACATGATTAATGTTCGGATTGCGTCGGCTACTACTTAAATAAATTAGAAAAGGACAGTAGCATGTCGGCTAGTGGCTAGATTGCCCAAGCAGAAAGACCTTAAATTTCGATGCAGGAATTTTTGTTCACATACCCGAACGATGATTGTGTGGCGGCTCCGAATTGTACCACAAAATATCTGAGCTTTAGACTTATCGACTTTTACCATAAGTAATTCGTCTCTGAAGCTGAAGATATCAAAACTTGGTCCTCGTAACGACATTTGGGTTCATCGTCAAAACAAATTCACTGTTTCGAATCTCATTAGAATTTAGCCGAATGGCACAGATGGAGCTCATTAAATAACTCAAGAAGATGCAAATGCTCGGCTTGCGATCAATACCTTTACAAAATATTTTAACCAATTTATTTTTGTAAGGGCGAAACTTGTTGACGTACTAAAACGTATGGTAGAACTTTGTTAGCTCCTATTGCTGTATTTGTATACCTGACTCTCCAATCATCAAGAAGCATTTATAATTATTCTGCCGTCACTACAGGGACAACTTGTGCAAGAGAGATGTCGTAGATCTGGTTGAAGGTGATTGTGATGTATTCGGTTCATAGACGGCAGCCGAGATAAATGTCGCATATAACGTTCTTCATAGTATTAAGTGCTCAGTGCGCTCTATCTTTCAGTTCTTTTTTTGCATACGGCAAACGTACATACGACTCATCACCTAGTTAGTGACGCCGTTTAACAACTTAGTACAAATCTTGAAATGCATATTAATGCTTCAGTACTTCGGATTCAAAGACTGATTCTGATATCAAATGCCAATTAGTAGTTTTAGAAATAATCCATTGCAGTAGGCAAATCGCGATACTGCTACGATGTGACTGTAAGAGACGCAACAAAAAGGAAGTCAAGTGTTTTATCCTCGCGTGGAGATCAATTAACGACGAGAAATAAATAATGTGGTGCAGAATGATTTCGTTATAATTTCGCTTGATTAACAAAAAACTTCATGCTAGAAATAGCACGAGAGCTTTATATAAGGTCATCACAATTGTAATCATAGTGACGCAGATACGACGTAATCTCGTCTCTAAATCAAAACAAAAATGGTCAAAAAAAGTTGCAAAAAAAGCACCAGCCCAGCCATACTTAAGTTTGCGAACACCACATTAAGCCTTTGTCTATAATGTATACATCAATCGTGACTTAATTATCCCGTGCTGATGTTATCGTGGCAGCAAAGTAATGATAGAGGCATCTAGTATTCATTAATGAGGACAAGCTCATAATATCTCAAGCACTCTTGCTCGACCGTAACCCTCTTTGTAAACTCTCGGACGTCCAAGAATTCAAGCACAGAATTTCATGACTCAGAAAATGCTAAGCATCGAGTTGCTTGGAGTTTAAAGAGGTCAAACACACGTTTAATTTGTTTAATTTAGAAGGAGATGTCCATGCGTTGTATGGTGATAGTACGTTATTTGTCACCAATGCAGTACTTTCGCTTGATCGGAAGACGAAGAGCATGACAGAGAGCAATCTAAAATGACGAAGATCATGTATTACTCGAAAAGACGTGTTATTGCTGAATTAAAAACAAGTTGAGCAATGAACCAACTCATAGCTTGCAGCTGCCATTATTTTTTAATCGAAGTGGCTTAATAATACTAGCAAGGTCTAGTTCTCACGGGAGCCCATTGACTACAAATTAATAGAGGAAGTCCGTGGTCTTGCTGACTTTGTGACCGATGGCGGGGGCAGCTACCGCTGTTGTCTTGTTGGTGATTGCTGAGTGGGCTAATTGATTTTGGCAGAGCATATACTGGGGGATATGGACAGTGCGTAAGGTATAGATCGGTGTGCGCTTTGGGCTATAGATAGGCACCCTTCTTTTTTTGTAGTTTTTCGCAGTGAGGTCAAACTGGAGAGAATGAGATCGTCCAGCTAATTAGAGCTTCCGGACCAACACAAGTGTCTGGGTACGCAGTAAGCAACTTACTTGAACACCAGCAAGATGTGGAGCCTACGCTACTTTTCATTAATATTCATAGCCTATTTTTTTATCACTGCGGAATGACTTACTGAAGTAAATTCCGGGCATTTCGGGCTGTGCTCGATAGGTATGTGCGATTCATAGCACTAACTTAATACGCTCGACCACATCATTTTTTTACTTGATAAAGCACTTGAATACTGCTATTCTGACTCACAGATCGCAGATGATCGGTAAATTAAGCAAATAGCGGGTGGTCTAAGGGTTATATAGATCGAAAGCAATTTAGATCGTAAGCAGGTCGTGGCTGAACCAAAACGCAAGAAGAATATGGTCTATCTGCTATCTGGAGTAACACATTCGCGGAGGAAGCGTATTTACTGCCGGGCGCCGGACGAGGCTTTGGCGGAGACCGAGGCGAAGTCGGTGAAGGAGTGTTTGATGCCCAGACAAATTGGGCATTGATATTAAATCGAGGGCTCTTACGACTTATTTTCTTAAAACAGCCTAATTGGTGGCCCTCCACCATCTACTGCTTCCATTTTTTTGGCTATCATTTTTCTTGACTCCATCTGGCTTCTTAAATACCCAAGGGTATTTCAGCCAATAAGGTCTCTTGGGACCCAATGATTATGAGGCATCCGAAATTTTTTTCTAGTATAAAACTAATTCACTTGAATAGTACTAATGCATACGAAACTTGCTTGAGATGACTTTTTGCATTCCGCTTAGATAGCCTATAATTAACCCTGTAAACCCTAAACCCTAAACCCTAGTACACTCTATAATTGGAATGTTATAGTTCAAAGAAGATCTAGGATACGATTTTTATATGCCGGACGATGTGGCATCGGATCTAGAATTCACAAGTTGAAAAAACAGACACAAAAGGTTTTACTACATCAAGAAACGTTACTCAAGATCACACAGAATCGGATGAGCGACGCACAAAAGCGCATGAAAAGTATCATGACAACAATAGACGTGTTAAAGACTTCCAAGTGGGCAATATGGTGCTATTGGACGGCAAGAATTGGATGTTTGTCACAAAGGTTTTGCTTGGTCGAAGAAAATCGCACCAAGATATATTGGTGCGAGATTCGTATCAGTCGGGATTATCGAGGAAATTGATGCTGCATCCAGTGTTCCACACTTCAGTGTCAAAGCTGTATCGCAAGGACCTCAACAGTTGAATAAGGTCATGTTGGCCGATGGCTCCGAGAACGAACTCCTTGAAGCCGTAAATGGATATCGAAAGTGCAGGGGAAACATACAATACAAAGTATGATCGGCTTGATGAAATCGAGAAGGTAGTCATTTGTGAGGGAGGTCATGTGACGTAGCCGTCATCACCGGATAGGTTTGTCGGTAACGGGTTTTACGCGATACAATTAAATGTTTCCGAAATACATATGTGTTAGTACTATCCAAATGTATAGGCGGTTATGTAATTTCAGACCAAAAGAAATTTCTAGATGCCTCATAATCATTAGGTACTAAGAGAACTTATTGGCTGAAGATAACCTTGGGTGTTTAAAAAAGCCAGATAGAGTCAAGAAAAAGGATACCCTCTTAAATGGTAGCAATAGACGGTTGAGGGCCACCGTTCAGGCTGTTTCAAGAAAAAAAATCGTAAGAGCTCTCCATTCAATATCAGTGCTTAATTTGCTTAGGGATCAAACACTCCTCACCCGCTCGCCGCCCAAGCCTCGTCTGACGAGCGGTATACATAGAGTCTCCTCCGCCACTGTGTTACATTAATGCTCAAGAGGTTGATATCAACAAAATTAAACTGGGGAATAGCGACATGGCAAACATTGTTGACAAGAAAAGTAAGACTATAAGAGCGTTTTTTTGGATACTGAAAATCCGGCGGTGCAATAATATAAGAGATTTTTGGCTAGTATAAATGGCTTTTAACGTTTTGAGTTCGACGGAGGTGAGAAATTCAAGATATTTGACTTGTTTTGTAAACTCACGGTATATATAGGCACTGTAAGTACATTGAACTGCTGGAACGGAGACTTGTAGTAGGTACGCTGCGTGGTACTTTTGTGGGCTATCATTAAACGTCGAGGCGACGCATCAGTGCACGTCACGTGCATAGTAAATCAGATCACGATAAAGGAAAAACATGAGCGAAGAACCACTCGTCAATACAGGATAGCTCCCAGACTCGGTGCGCCCACAGTCAGTGTATGCGCGCTGAGTCTGAAAATAATCCTGGCATTTGCTTTGCTTCGCACGATGCACATCAGCGCCGACGACGAGACATAAGGTGGGCAAGGAGGCGTACTGTAACCATTGATATATTGATAAAATGAAGGTTATGGCGTAGACTAACCGTGGCGGTAACACTCAACATGAAGCGTATGGAATGGGCATACGTCCAGGTCCTAAAGAAAAAGCTGAGTGTAGTAAAATACGATGCAAGTGCTGGGACAAAAAGGGCAATCGAAAGATGGCAAGATCAAAAGTTAGCAAGTGACAAGCAATAACAATTAGCCATTAGTGTGATATGGGCTGCGACAGGCAGGTGGTCTATGAAACAAGTTGCTACAGATTATGTTGGTGTAAATTGGCTTCACGCAAAATGTCAACCGATATATGAAGTATAAAGGCTGATAGATGACAAATTTACGTGATCGTTATGTTGTCGAAGATACAGTAAGTGAATGAGTTTTTAAGTGCAGTTTATCAAACACTCTGTGCAAGATATTACTGTAATTGCGTATCGCCGACTACAATCCAATCACTAAGCACCAAGAAAGCATAAGAGAGCTAATATGGACGCGATGAGTTGGTCATTACAAGATAGTGACAACAAGAATGACAGCGCAAAGGTACGATTCAAAAAAGGAAGTTCACACAAGCCTGACGACAATAATGTTTTAGTCATTGATGGGGAAATGTACTGTAAATTACACGATGTATGCAATTGGGCATTTGCTTTTATGTGCATAAGGCGGCAAGGAAGACAAGCAAGTCAGCGGCTAGCCAATGGAGAGTTTGTAGTCTTTTGTGCTGGTCAATGCAAATGCAGTGGTGTATTACGGTTCTTAATGCCTATTCCTCCAGAGCGACTATTAGGAAGCGGCGGGTCACTGCGACTCATGCCACCAGTCGTTTCGCGTAGACCGAGGCTGGCAGTCCGAGGCGGCCATCTCTGGAATACTGGTATCTGCCCGCATCTGTCCACACTTCCCCTCAAGACTTGGGTACGCGTCTTTACTCCTAAACTTCCCATTGTAGTGTAGGGTTAGTCGCATATCCTCACGCGTTCCCGTGAACGTGTTCACCAGTTCTGGAGCAGCATCCACGATGCCTTCCATTGCCTCCTATGAATTTTCTGATCCTTCGAGCCAAATCCATCCCACCAAAAGCTCCCATTCTTTAGCCGATCGATTGTACCGCCCCCCTTTGACGGCTCGAACACCCAAGTTTTTACCTTGGAGAGACACATGGTGCTTGAGTTCTTCAGTCACTTGTAGCATATCATCGGCATAGTGTTTCAGTCGAATTGCATGGACATCAAATAATTCCTCGGTAAGTAGGTGCTTGATCAGGAAACTAGTCGGTAGTTCTTTGACAATCCGAAATGGTCCAACCCATTGAACCATAAGCTTCCCGCCTTGCATTCTCGGGTCCGCTCGTGACCATAGCACAAAATCTCCTACAGTGAACGTACACATCTGGCCCTTCTTTGATGCGCTTTGAATTAGTCGGCGTCTCTCTTTCTCGGCAACCACATCTTGGTGCAGTGCCATCAAGGTCTGTCGTAGCACATGCAGATCTGATGCACATTTCTCCACATCCTGTATCGCCACTCTGGTTGGGATCCCAGTTTGCATCACAATGACTCCAACCACCGGCTCCCGCTCCAATCCAGTGAACACCTCAACTGGCGCTTTCCCCGCCAAGAATTTCACAAGGGTTTGGTTCAAATTCGCTTGAATGACTGGAAGCAAATACTCCCAGTTGCGGGTATCAAGCTAATACTCGAGTAAAAGTACTCTTACAACCTAGAGAATATCTCGATTGACTCTCTCGACCGTTCCGTTCAGAAAGCGCTGTGTAGCATCTAGCCGACTGCGTAGATCTTACATCAGGATGTTTCGGAAGTGAGATCCGTTGTCGGACACCCATGTCTTCGGTAGTCCAAATCGCTTGTACCAATCTAGTACAGCCGTCGCTGCCACCAGTCCATTCGCGCTTTCACAGCTCACAAGTTCACGATAAGTAGGAGAGGTCATCTTAAAACACCAGTATATACTTGGCCTTGCTGTACTCTCCCCCATGTATAGGAAATTTATGTGCAACAACCCATTCCTCTCAGTTGCAAGATGGGTCACGTTCCACGGTCGCTGTATGAGCATGCCTCCTTTGACATGCTTGCAGAGCTAGCATCCACTGACAAGCTTGTCCGCGTGCGCGCGCAAGACATCCACAGCAAACTCTGCATCCACGATCGCGTACATCGCGTCTGCACCTCTGTGTGCGCGAGAACCACAGTGAGCCGCAATTGGTATGCGCATCACGAGGTCTATCGCACTGACGGGGATCCATATTTTGCCACCCCTCATATAGAGACCGCTTTCCAAAAAATCCAAATTCTTGACTGGATAATTTTCCGCAGTCTGCACAAGTTGGATCGGTTGCATATCAGGCCGAACGAAGTTGTCGTCCTGTAGCGGTCGCAACCGGGATAGCACTGTGACATCCTCTACTTGCGCGACACGAACGCGCACTTCTGCCGTATTGTTTGACTCGCTGGGTGCGGTCCACCTCGACGTAATGTCTGCCCACAGATTCTTGGCTCCCTCAATGTGCTCGATGGAGTACCGTAGATTCGAAATGCTTAGTGCTCATCGGAGTAGCTTGCCTCTCGTGTGTGTTTTCGCATCTTCCTTCGGACAGAAGATTTGCACGAGGTTCGAGTGGTCGCAATACACTCTGAACCCCCTTCTCTTTCCAGAACGTAGTCAAGCGTGACGCATGCGCGAACTGCCGGGTACGCCTCTTTCTCCACCACTGACCAATGGAGTTGCGCACCGCGAAATAAACCCCCTTGGCAAATTAAGAGCTCGTGATCTTGGTCAGTCGTGTCACACTCTTCTTTCCAATGGCGCACTTGAGTGACGATAATTGCCAAGCCGTAATTCGACGTATCGGTAAACAAACATACCGTAGCTGTCTCTTCCGGGAAGTACTGTTTTGCCGATAGAGCAATAGTATTGAGTTTGGTGGTATACGCCGACCGCTCTGTATCAGACCACTGCGGCTGCCGATCGTCGCGTGCGGCTGCGGCTGGTCAGGGCTTGGTTAAACTTGGCTTGGAGTATCTCGGTCACCCGAGCGTAATTAACAATACTCTCGCGGATCCAATTGCAGGCACAGAGGAAACGCTGCAAATCTGCCGCTGTCTTCGGTAGCGGCAGTGCGGTCAGTGCCGAAAGGCGCTCAGGGTCATGACGGACGCCTCCCCCATCGAGGATCCGTCCACACCACTTCACTTCAAAGCATAAAAGGACACTCTTGGCCGCGTTGAGCTTTAGGCGGTGTTTCGCCGTGAGCTCATAGAACTCAGTCAGATTGGCTAGGAACGCTTCTTCCGCAGCCCCGTACACGATTAAGTCGTCGATCCAAACTAAAGATCCTTAATATAGCAGTACCTTGTACACAGTCTGCATCTAATTCTGGAAGTGCAACGTGGAATCGGTCGCTTCTTGAAGGGGCTCGGCGCAGCGAGTAGACACCATCATGTGTCATAAAGGAGAAATATTCTTGGGATTCAATGGCCAATTCCATCTGCTAGAAACCCTTGAGTATATCGAATTTTGCAAATATTTTGCTCCCACCACAAATTGTAACACCGTTGAAAATGCGGCATCGTCCCTGCAATGGGATTGTAAGCTTGTTCACCTCAATGTAGTTGTTGGTGACTTTGAACTGGTTCTTATTATCATGCTTTCGGACAGGTACCGTGTTCGAGGCCCAGTGACTCTGGTTGTTTTTTTTACAAACCCGTACTTGAGCAGCTGACCCACATGCTCCTCCAAAAACGCCATCTGCGCAGGCGGAAAGCGGTGCGGCTTGCAGCACACTGGCTTCGCGCCTATAATGAGAGTCACCCGTAGCGGTTCCACCAGTGCAGGTTCATCTGGTCCCACCCGTGTTCTCTATAATCTTTTAAACTGCTGGTGTACTGCTATAAGGGAATCTCTAAACTCCACTGAGTTTTCTTCTTTCAGTAGACTTCAGACGTCATCGCACATGCGAGTTACTTCAGCCTTGTCTGAGACTCAGGCTCGCTTGGCAGATCATCCCGATTCAACTCGATGCTTGTATTGGCCAGTTGCTCGAAAGCCAGTTTCATGTCAATACCCAATGTCTTCATCACGTCTTTCCCGAACAACAGCTGGTCCTCGTCGTCATCAATCACCAAGCACTTCACCTTGTCAACATTCACAGGTCCTGCGGATGTTCTTATTTGCAAGTCCACTTGTACCGTATCAATACACACCAGCTGGTGGCCTCCTGCCGCTCTTATCGATTAAGGCTTGTCAAGTGATTTGGTTACCACCTCCTTGCACCGCTCCTGCACTCTCTTAACAAGGTGCGCGGGGATACACTGCAGTCAACCCCTTTGTCGGGGCACATAGACACCTCCAACACGCCGTTGATCAGTGCTGAGTATTCGTGATCAGCCGAAACCTCCTGGGCTCGCTTTAGCGGAAACCTCTGGGTCTCCCCTGAGGATTCATCGGCCTCCACTACAGCGTTCTCATTCACAGCAACAAGCTTCACATGCCATGTACGCTTCTCTCGCTGGCCTTTTAAAGCTGCATCTCTCTCTTCCGGTGTGACCACCGGGCAGTCACGAATCCAATGATCACCTTTGCAATGGAGACAACCATGACGGGGTGCAGAGCTATGTCCCACCTCAGGTCTGCGTGCACTGCTGTCACGATCACTTGGAGCAGCTCCTCGTGCTGCCGGTGAAGTCGTAAATTCTCGCTGAACCTGCGTAACTCTATTCCCCTTCTGTTGGACAATATTTTCACGGACTTTAAGAGCCGGTAATACTGGTTCTACTGGACAATTCTTGTCCTCGAAATCTGTTGAAGAACAGCTGCTACTGTTTGGCACGATCAAGAATCAACTGGTACAAAAGCTGGTCACTTGTCCTGATGCTATTGTATCTGAGCTGCTTCAACATTCCATGGATCTCTTCCTTCAGCATGGGTGGCCTGAGGTTGTCAACAAGGATTTTGTTTCGCTCCTTCATTCGGTCCGAATAGTCTGTATCACCTGGCCGCCCCCGACCTAGGTTCTTCTGGAACCCGTTGTCCTCAATGATTCTCTCGAACAACATTAATACTTGACAACACGACTCGGCACATCCTCAATTGACAAATCCATTTTCAGTTGCTTGCCGAACAGTACCGACGGAGCGCTCTTGTACGTGTCGCTCATCGTCTCACACCTCTTCTTGACCTTCTCCATGATCTCCTCATCTGAGATGTCTTGCTTGTCTTTCCCGAACTCATATTGGGATAGAAAGTTCAACATGTTTAAATCAATCGTGCTGCGGGTACCCAGCACCACATTCTCGAATGGCTCATGCAGCGTTCCTTCACACGCTCCTCATATTGCTAGCGCTCCCTACGCCACTGTACCAATGCGGCTTGGTATCATTCCTTCATCTTGGGCGGCGCAATATATTCGTATACTGGCTGCGGGACAGACATGTCCACGTCTTCTTCCGTCTCTAGTCGAAACCGTGACATCTTCGATGCGTGTCCACGCTTCTGCGAACCGCGCGCAACTAAAGTATAAATTGTAAGTGTATTACCGTTCCTTATGCCTATTCCTCCAGAGCAACTATAAGGAAGCGGCGGATCACTGCGACTCATGCCACCAGCCGGTTCGCGTAGACCGAGGCTGGCGGTCCAAGGTGGCCATGTCTGGTATACTGGTATCTGCCCACATCTGTCCACAGAATTGCAGTAAGGGTTACAATGCGTTTGAAAGGCAAATGATATGTGACAGAAATATTTACAAAAGGCAAGATCAAGGTTGAGTGGAGCACGAGGATGAAACTACTGACAAGTACGCTGCCAACGTACAATATGTGCGAGATGATAGACCTTAAGGTGCAAATTTGAAAAGTGAAGAAGCGAAAGGGTGGAGAAATAGCGACAGAAAAACGCACAGGACAACCCTGCAGGACGAGGGCAAGAACTGGATAAAAGGAGTGCAACGTCCGATGCACTGTGCTAAATGTTGGACACACCACGCAGCTGCGGAAGTCGAATACCGACCAGTGCACGGACAAATTACACGATTTTGACGAACTAGAAAGCGGTTGTCTCAACGAAGGGATGCTGTCTGACCTGATATTGATTGACCAGCTACCTTTGGCACGCCAAGCGTGGGATAGATATCATTTATGCTTGTTGGATTAATTGACATCACCATTGCAGGTTGACAAAAGAGTGTATGGGGTCTCACATTTATACGCCTTATTTCACCTCCGGAATGCAATTCTGAAGCAGCGGAGATAAATAGTATTTACATAATGTAAATGACTATTAGATATTTTTCGCATATGATTTGTAATACTTGAATAAGCCTCTAAATTATGCAACTAGATTAGTACGGATTAGAATTCAAATTATCATTCATAATAATAATAGTTACTACGACAAAGTGGCACGGAATGTTGTCGCAGAAAATTCCAAAGATACCAGACAAATCTACAGCTATTACACTATTTCGAATGAATTGCGGTGCTCAAGAGCTTAGTTCGGTGCGCAGTTGGCGACCACTCGATCTGTTTGATGCATGCCCAAATTCGTCGGATCCCTCACCAATAGTGTTTTCTGTGTTTGTGTTAAATGCATGACCAAATTTGTCGGATTCCTTACCAAGAGTGTTTTCTGCGTTTGTGTTGTCATTCATCTTGTTGCTTGTTGGGGAAGTGAAATCCTGCAGACGGTCCACTTTCCGCGCTTGGTGCTTCGGTCCATTATCTAACGTATGTCGAGAATCCTGCTGCTCTTGCTTTACATTCAAAGGCGTAACATCATTTACTGTATTCGTATTGACCCATCTATCCGGATGACTTGCCGCAGAAGTTGAGTGTGGCTGATCGCTTGCTGCGACATGGTTTTTACTTGTGACTGCAAAAATCACTGGTTTCTGATTCAACGCTTCATAATATTTGTAAGTTGGCTCGCTATGATTTGGTGAAAACGCATTCGAGCGCTCAGCAATTTCGCTTTCTACAACATGGGCAGGCTCTTCGTTAGTACGAACGTCTTGATCTTGGTCGTCTTTACGCATACTATCTGTTAAAGCATCACTCGTAACGTGTTGAACTTCTTGTTGTATTGCCTCTAATTCAGCTTCCGGTTGTTGAAGCGGCTTCATCACCGGTGCTTTCGAATATGCACTCGCAGCTTTAGCTTCATCCATCCCGGATTTATCATCAGACTCTGTCAGCGACTTGTAATGTTTTTTTTGCTCTGCATTTTCCAAAGCTGTAGTAGTCAAATGAGGTGCAGAAGTTGACTCCGCTTCTCCAGAATCTACTCTACCTACACGCATCGCTCCTCTGCCACGAGGCCTCAATGTGTGCACGAAAAAATTCTGATTGCTCTGCTCTGAGCCCACAGTTTTTCCGAAACTAGCAATGTCATCAGCAAAGTAGATAGCACCGAAGTACAGCAGCACACATAGAAAAAAGCACCCGCGCAGTTGCAGCGAACTGATTTTACGTGACCGATCAACCGCCGCGTAGCGCCTTGCGTAGAATGGTCGGGTACGCATATGCGATTCATGCAGCGAATAGCGCATTGCTCGCTTGCTGGAGCGCGATGTTGGGAGGCGCACGAACTGCGGGGTCGCGTCCACAATGCTGCGCTGCTTGAGGTGGAGTGCCATCTTATAAAAAACTCAATTACTTATGTCATGTAAATAAGCAGGTGATTATGTCACTACTGCTTTTTCTCCAAGCGCTTACATAAACAATTCATAGAGAAAAATTATTAATAAGTGCTGAGAGAGTTTTCCAGGACATCGCCTTCATTTTATGGACTCTGTAATTCCGTTATCAATTCCGTAGTTTAAATACTATCGATTACGCAGTATTAATTCTTTGCTTCGTCCACATTTGTACACGCGAATAATGTGTACAAACACTGAAAATAGTGTTACGCGATTATGATAAGTGTATTGGTAGAACGGCATTGATTACAGCCAGACGCTTCGTCAATAATGCGAATGTTATAACGGTATGTATCATAAAGACGGTAAGCTATATGCAATCGATCTCACAAGACTAGTATGGGTACAGCAGCACACATAGAAAATAGCACCCGCGCAGTTGCAGCGAACTGATTCTACGTGACCGATCGACCGCCGCGTAGCGCCTTGCGTAGAATGGTCGAGTACGCATATGCGATTCATTTAGCGGATAGCGCATTGCTCGCTTAATGGGGCGCGATGTTGGGAGGCGCACGAACTGCGGGGTCGCGTCCACAATGCTGCGCCGTATAAAAACCCAATTACTTATGTAAATAAGCAGGTGATTGTGTCACTACTTCTTTTTGAGTGAAATTATTAATAAGTGCTAAGAGAATTTTTTAATACCGGTATGGAAATTGCTTCATTTTATAAATTTGAAATTTATCAATTCCGTAGGTTAAATACTATCAATTACACAGTATTATTCTTTGCTTCGTCCACATTTGTACACGCGAATAATGTGTACAAACACTGAATTAAGTCTCACGCGGTCATGACGAGTGTATTGGTAGAACGGCATTAATTACACCCAGACGCTTCGTCAATCATGCGAACAACTACTTCATAACGGTATGCATGATGAAGACGGTAAGCTATATGCAATCGATCTCACGAGACTAGTATGAATCTAACATCTATTCTATAGCTACAGACGCTTCGATAGAAGGACTAGTAATACAAAATATTGAAGGTGATTTTGGCTTTCACAGCAACTTTGCCTATGGAAAAATCAGTGGACATCAGAAGCTATTTTAACATGCATAGTATTGAATGCGTCGCGTGTTGAACGGACTCAGTGCATTTGGTACTGTACGACATAATCCGCTGTGACGTAATTGTCGTCACCAGCAGTTTTGCCGGTAACGACTTTTACGCAAAATAATAAAAGTTTTTATCAAAATACAGATGCATTAGTATTATCCATAAGTATACGCGGTTTCCAACCAGAAGACAGTTCCAAATGTTTTATAACCACTGGGAACCAAGAAACCTTATTGGCTAAAATAAACAAAGGATGTGTAAAAAGCCAGATGGAATTAAGAAGAACAATACCTTTTAGGATGGTAACAGCAGATGGCTGGGAGCCACCAGTTAGGCTGTAATCAGAAAACAAGTCGAAAGAGCCCTACATCTAATATCACTTCTCAATTTACTGTAGGCATGAAAAACTCCTCCTCTTATGCGACTTCACCTCGCCCGCACCTCAGACTAATTCGACTGCCGACCTCGATCAGCTTCCACCGCGACCGTGTTACATGGTAGCACTTGTTGATTAAGTTCAAGAGTTCAAGGCAAGGGTGCCCGTGGTCACATTGTGAGAAGCGAGTCATCCTGTAATTAATAATACGAGCCCGTAGTGGGAAGTAGTAGATTACGAAGGTTTGTCTCACACCACGAACTTAACGTTCAGTGGTTAGTTAGTGTGTTTGCACGCTAGTGTGGTACATACAGCTGGTATTCCTCCAGTCAGTCTGTGATTTTGTGCTTTTGTCTTTAGGTGAATCCCTGTCACGCTTTTGAAAACATGGAGAATGACTTTTGAATAAGTTACTTACTTGGCTTTGGTTGATCTACATTCAATACGACTGAGCTCTTTCGTTTGGCTTTGTTGTATGGGAGAACGAAAAACCCGTGAACTCACAAAAATTCCACTGAGCTCCTAACAAGCCGTAACAAGGAGCTCGATAAGCTACGTAAAGACTTGAGTTTATTAATGGTGAAGTAGCTGAAGCTTGTCCAGCTACTCCGAAACGGAATTTCGGATTGTACGGGCTCAGGTGCCAATAATGTAGTGCATGCCATCACTGAAATTCTAAAGCGCCGTATTCAGCAAACCCAAAAGCTTCTGAAAGGTTCGTCAGACCGTTTTATTCATTTATACAAGAAGCGTAGACTGTTAAACAAAATGAAATCAGTTTCGTTTTTATTCTTGAGGATTTATCAAGGTCTTGTAGATTATACAAAGAGCGCTGAGAAGTCCAACAGGTGCAGCCCAACAAAGAGGCCGTACGGCTGATCGCCTATCTTCAAACCCAAGGCCTCGTCAACAGAGCCGGATTAGTGCTCCTGGTGATACCGAAACTCTACGGACAATGTCGCGCTTGAGCTCACGAACGCTGACTCCGCAAGATGCGGCAAGTGCCAATGGCCAAGCAGATTTGACCGCTCAGTCTAATGTAGCTCCCTCTGCAGCGACGGGATGTCCATGCATTAACTACTGTTGTATCTCACTCAGCAGCAACAGCAATATCAAGCCGAGGTGCAAGCTCATATGCAAGCCCAGATGCAACAGGCTAATGAGCGCTTCAAGTCTCTTGTTCCATCGAATGGCAAGCAGAATAAAAATGCCCTCCTCTTTATAAAGGGAGGTTTGACAAAGATATTGAATTATAGTTCTTCGCAACGGAACAATACTGCGCCGACAAGCACCACTTGATGATTAAAGAGTCTTCCAGCATTGTGACGCTTATCTCAAGTGATTTAAGCAAATCCGTACTAAATCGGTATCGTGCCTTTATTGCCGACTGTGAGCCGTAAACGTGCAGAAGACATGTGCACTTGTTAAAATTCTATTGCGCACACCCTACATGCCTAAGGATCTCGAGTATGGTCTTCTAGAGCGGGTAATTCGCCGAAAACAAGGGGGACTTATCCATGCACATGTCTCTAATTTCCAGGACTTTATGTCCCAAATTGAATTGAAATCAATGAGTTGCTAAAGCGTTTTTTTTCAGATTGGATCACGGGAAAAATTCCATAGAAGATAAGAGAGTTTGAGTATCACCAGAAGGCCATTGTAGTTGCCTCCAATTTCCAATTTGCACATTTCTCGGGCAGGCCAAATAGTATATCGACCAAGTCGTTCAGAAGGGTGCCCACAGAACCAGGCTATGGCAGAAAAGTCACGACGTCAGAAACAGAAGCGTTTTAAAAAGAGGAAGGACAAGAACGACAACTATACTTAATCGGTGACATATAACAATTGTGGCGTTGCCGGCCACAAATCGCCGCAATGTACCGCTCCGAAACGTAAGAAAGTAAATTGCTGTATTAGAAGTGCGCTATGTGCTATCCCAGAGCTGAAGATCAAGCTTTTAAAGACGTTGGTCAATGAAGACCCGTCACAGTCTTCATCGACAATGAATGTAGTCTAAACAATGTATCTGAAGACTTGTTGAAGTGGCTTGAGCTCGAAGTACCAGAGTTACGACCGGATTGTTCGCTACCCTCGACGAACTGTGTACATAGACTTGCAGACACCTGATTTATCATTACATCGGGAGCGTTCCAAGTCGTTCCGCTCCAAAAATAAGGATGTGATCATTGGGATGCTGGGCTTCGTGAGCAAGATCCAGGTAACAATTGGACAATAGGGAGCATGTGTCCTCGCATCAACACGAAGCACCAAGCGGCAATTCGACTAAAACCGCATCATCAACGTCCGTCCAGATGGACTACGGGACAACGAAAGGCTATAACCAATCAGAGCCGCAAGAACTTGATTACTATCAGCAAGGCCACCATGGCTGTCAAGGAATGACGCAGCTTATTTCTTCTCGCAAGTTTTGAAAATGTTGCATCACGGCAAACATTATGAAGCTGTAATTGTTGCTAACTCTCATGATTCTGAAAAAGCTGAGCGCTTAAGGATCAAGGATGGAAATCGCTTAAGGAGAATCTAGCTAATGAAACGCTACGCAAGTATGCGAATACAGTCCTTCACACGCAGCTTTATAACAAGACACCCCCAGTACGGGAAGGAATTGAGCACGAAATTTTGCTCAAGCCTGGTACCAAGCCGAAATCCGTCAAACAATGGCGCCAGTCTTTAACAGCGCAGGACAATCCAAGAACGGACCAAAGAAATGGTTCAAGCAGGCATTCTTTGGCCAAGTACGTCTGCATTTTCGACACCAGCGTTTTGTATTATGAAGCATGTAATTTGGTGAATTGTGCACGAGTATCGTCAGCCAAATCTAGCAATATTCTTGACAGCGATACCGATGCCGCGTGTATTAGATATCTTTGACGCCATATCCGAAATTCTTTGTCTATCGTGCATGGACTCTACTTTGGGCTTTCCATCCGGTAAAATTGCGTGAAATGGACATCTTATTAATCGCATTTTCGACCAAAGTTGGTATCAAGTCACTCCCATGGGACTGAGCCACATTTTACCGGCTTTTGCAGAAAGTCTTTCGAGATTGGAAGGATGCGATTAGAGTTTACTTTGACGACATCTACGTGTCACACAAAGTGAAGATGTCGCAGACCACGTAACGGCTTTGGACCGTGTACTCAAACGGTGTGAAGAACAGCAACTTTACATCAAGTTGTCAAAGTGCCGGTTTTGCGTGATTGAGATCCCATGCCTAGTAGACTTCGTCGGACGAAATGGCGTCCGAATGAACCCCGAAGAAATCTAGGCCATCGCATAATGTCCTGTTCCCAAGAAAAAAAAAGCAAACTGAGTGCTTCTCTAGGAACTACTGTCTATGTCGCAAGGTTTTGCAAGGCCTTTGCGCAATTTGCAGGACCATTTCACGAAAGTAATAAGAAAAAACGTTTTCGAAAAGAGACTGAGCTCTCGGACCATCAGCTACGCTGCTTCTCCAAACTAAAGTGTCGTTAAATGCTTCAAGTCTTCCAAGCTTTTCAAAGCCATTTGCTATACGAATAGACGTCTTGTCCTTTCGTTAACCAAATGGTCGAATTCTGCGAAAGGGGGAGTCTTGTTTCGAAAGTAGGGAGAGCGAGAGCATCAAATTGCTTTACTGGTCGGAAGATGAAATTAGCCTAGTTAAACTACCCTATATGCGAGCAAGCGCTACTTGCATTTATGCATGCGTTAAAAGTATGGCGTGTGTATCTTCTCGATCAACCATTCACAATTCAAACGGATCTCAAAAGTATTGAGACATTCCTGATGCAAAAGACTTCAAATCGCAGAGCGGCTCGATAGATTAATGAGCTTGCTGATTTCAGCCTTGGTTCAAAAGGATTCCGGTGAAGCTAACATCGTGGCTGATGCACTGTCAAGAAATCCGATATTCAAAAGTAAAGTCGCTTAAATTAGCTTGCAAGAGCTACTGAAAGCGGCTGAGAACATTGAGAACGTAGCGACTATCAGGACGAACAAGGCCACAATTGCGTAATCTGCAAAGATGATGTATGCGTGCAATAGAGACCTACAGTACATCATCAAGAAGCTGAAAAATGGAGACGATATGCCAAAGTACTCATTGCAGGATGGCCACCCAGAAATTTACAAGACGTATTCGGCCATCCGCCAAAAGTAATACTGGCCAAAATTGACGAAGTACATCTAACGCTGTGCCAACACATGCGAAATGTATCAGCGCAACAAGGCGAGACAGACCAAACCGCCAGGATTTCTTCAGTCCTTGAACAATCCAAGAGGCAAATGGGTCGACATTTATATTGACTTCATCGTGTCTTACCGGAAACCAAAAGCGGTTTTAATGCCGTCATGGTGATTGTAGATCGCTTGACAAAATAGAGCCATGTTCATCGCTACGAAGACAACGGACGAATTGCAGACATTGCAAACGTCTTGGTAGAGAAATAACATGGCATACTAAAAACCATTGTGTCCGACCGAGACGCCAAATCCACATCCAAGTAATGGCAAGGAATCGTGTCTGCTGTGGAAATGCAACACAATTTGGCTTTGGCTTTTGGGCCGCAACGGATGAACAAACGTAACAAACTAAATGTTTTTTGGAGATTACATTCGAGGTGTCGTCAACCCAGCACAAAATTACTAGGATGACTTTTTGCATTTGGCTGGGATAGCCTTTTATCGACGCGTACGCTTTACAATTGAATGCCACCGTTCGAGGTGGATCTAGGATACTTTCCCTTTGTGCCGGATGATGCGGCATGAGATCCAAAATTCGTAAGTTGGAAAAATCAGCACAGACATTTCTACTACGCCAAGAAACGTTACTCCAGGCCGCGCAAGACCGGATGAGCTAGGCAAAAGAGCGCATGGAGTACTATTATGACAAAAAAAGACCTGTTCAAGAATTCAATTTGGCGTTATGGAGCTTTTGACGGCAAGAACTTAAATGTCCGTCACAAGGGCTTTGCTCAGTCGAAGAAACTCGGGCCAAGATATATTGGCTCATTTCCGACCGTCAAAAGCGCTTTGCAAGATTCCTATGAGTATAGTTCATCGAAGGGATTAAGGCTGCACCCAATGCTTTACTCTTCAATGTTAGAGTTGTATGCCCAAACGTCGGCAAAAGATGAAAAAGGTCATGTTGGTCGTTGGTCCGAGGAACACCTAACAAAGCCTTTTTTGGACATCGTAAAAACAAGGGAAACTTACAGTTTTCAAATTAGTGGCTAGGTGGAACCAAGAAGGAGCCCGTGGAAAATCTAGTGTAGATTTCTAGAATCATCGACCTCGACTAGAAATCCAAAAACGATGAGTCCTATTCTTTACAGTAGGCATCTTTTGAAGGGAGATCATCTGAAGTATCAGTCGTCACCAGCACTTTTACGGTAATGGCTTTTACGCAAGATGATAAAATTTTCAAAATATGGATGCATTAGTACTGTCCATTGGTATAGGCAATTATACAGTGTCTGACCAGAAGAAAGTTCCAGCTGTCCCACAATCAATGAAACCAAGAGACATTGATGGCTCAAACAAATCTAGGATGTGTAAAAAGCCAGATGAAATTAAGAAGAATGGAAGCTTTTAGGATGGTATCAGTAGATGGCTGAGTGCCAACAGTCAAGCTGTAACAAGAAAATAAGTCGTAAGAGATCTTCATCGAATATCACCTCTGAATTTGCTTTATAAGAACAAACACTCCTCCTGTTTTACGACTTCACCTCGCCCGTGCCTCAGCATCGTTCGACGGCCGACTTTAATCAGCTTTTTCCGCTACTGTGTTACATTGCCGGGATGTACTATGTATATTTCACTCGAAGCAGTCGACGAGCATAATATATTAATGACCGTAATCGTTATTCCGAGATATATGCTTTTAAGGCGGCTGGCGACTAAAGAAAGCACCTTTGACGTTTAACCGTGCAGTGACGCAATTGTCTAGATTCTAGAGAGCGCAAGAACAGACACACTTTGATGACATCTTTGTCCATCAAAGTGTTAAGCACGGGACGACAAACTTAAATATCACAGCAGCCACTTGCGAGCAATTAATAATAATAATACATGTACAAGAATAAGCTTTTCACTAATAAGGATAAGTGCATCTTCGGTGTAGATAATCTTTTTTAATTGCTTGATTGAAAAGCATGACATTTCACGACATCCTACTCACTTCGCGACCATTATCATTTGGCTGATTTTTTAAACAGAACGGCTAAAGAAAGTAGATTGATCTTGTGATAAAAGATACACTTATCGTCTCAACTTGTAGAAATGACTTGAGCACTGCCCAGCCTCTTTGGAAATGAAAAAGAACAGCTCCGAAGAGCTCAAAGCAAAAGATGTCTGAAAAAGTCAAACAAAGCCCTTACAGGCATCGATCTGGGCCCATAATGATCATATAGTGTTGTCTGTGACGCACCAGATTATTTCATCGGCAGCACATTGCTACAAGTAGAAACCGAGGGGCGAACCAAGTGATCGCTCTATAAGGCACAGCACAACCCCGCCGAGATAAGTATCCTATCTGCGACAAATAGATTATTGCGATGATTATGCACTAATCAATTTCAGGACTTACCTGCTAGGCTGTTGGTCAATCGAAATTTGTGTAGAACGTACGTATCTATGCACTGCAGCTTTCGCCACACTCTTGCATGAAGTATGGTCTAGTGGCTCTTCGCTTATGCGAAGTATAGCGTCAAGGTAAAGTACAAGCTAGTAGAGCAGAGCGCTTAGACTGATACGTTGTCTCGACGCCCACGCCATGAGCGAGGTTGTACTACAACTACAACTTTGTTCCATTGGATTAATTTGTGGCGCTGTCCCGTACGTTGACAAGTGCGTTGATCTGTTCAAGGCTCTGAGGAAAAGGCTTAGAAAAAGAGGCTGACGGGATTAAGCTCGAGGCTACATATCAGTTCTTGGTGAAGGCCGCAATAATGTACTACTGCAGTGATCACAATGATCATGTGTAGTGGATTCTGTCGATACGAATCTAAACATGGTGTCATTCATGAGAATTATAGTACACCGCACTGGGTCACTTCAGTTAAGAAAAGTAGGATGGATTAGTAAGCACCCATTTTTGGTGTACAAGTGGAACTGCACATTTGTGCACACATGCGAAGTGTACCAACGAGTGAATTTTAGTCAAATCAAAACTCGCTTTTGTAGAGCTTGTTAGTACCATTGCACAGTTGACAATCCATTATTATTTGCACTTGTAAATTTGACATCAAACAATGTTGTCAATGCCAACAACCACTGAATTGTGCTTTAGGCTTACTGGAGAGTTGAAGTTCTGTACCTACGCTAATACAGGAACAAAGAAAATTGACTTAAAATAAGTTAGTGTCCGGATAAAAAAAAGCTCAACAAGGTAAAAGATCGCCTTGGCGATTTAGTGTAAAAAACGTAATTCTTCTTACAAAAGCAGTTACGGCTGCCTTTAGAGCCAAACGGTGTTGCGCTCGATCATTTCATTCAAGATTAGTGTTGGAATATACACTGATCAAATAAGAAGAAACACGAGCACACCCAGGATCTTGTATAGACTCATCTTATCCAAAATCTGACAACATTATTCAAAAGTCTGAAAAGCGAGGCCAAATCAGCTGCTAAAATAAGATTTGATTCTTAACACGAAGTACCGCAACCTCTGTCTCTTAAGGCGTGATTCAAGCGGCTTTTTTGTGAAGGAGCCCAAGTACATATTTGAGGATTGAGAATCGCTTAGACAAGCCTTGTAGATTTTGGAGCTGTTGCCTCCAGGTGGAAATAATTGCGGTCGTCGGCTCACACCTTGTCAGCTCTTGAATTGTGCCTGCCATACCTCTGCCGCGAGCTACATCGTAGCGAGGCGCACGCTGTGTACCTCGAATCTCGAGGGCATTATATAGTTGATATCCGCAATAGAGAGGCGACCGTAACTGCCTCTTGGATTTCTTCCGTGTGTAGCAGTCGTAAGGGTAAGACTCAATTCTCTCGAAATGGTTAGATACCGGTCTTCCTACAACTCATTGCGTTTGTGCCCTCACTTTAATAAGAATGCCTTAACGTCGTAACCAATTTTATTTCTTGTACTTAAAGTCTATGACGAAGATACGTTTAGGGAAAAGGTCATGTGAGACATAAGCAAACCTCATCCTTAGATTTTTCTTAAACGCTGTGGAAGCGATGCTCACGGAAGCATACAATTGTGGGTTTTTGTTGCAGGAAATTTATCGTTGGCAGCTAATGATAAAAATTTGTCCGAGAAAATTGCTATCGAAGGTATTCCTTCAATCATTGGTCGACTTTGCAAACGCTACTGCAGAGCAATTAAGGTAGTGAAAAAGTGTACTAACGTTTAAATAAATTTTGGCATACTCAAGCTCTAAAAAGGCGTGATCATAACAGGTACAGTTCGAGGAAGCAGCATCAGATCATTGTTTTTAGCGACTATAAACACATTTGCCTTGCTGTGTTCGGAATATGCGGTACCATTAAGTCAAGCCGTCAGATTAAGCCAGATTTATAGGTATCACACATAGTTCATTAAGTGTTTACAAAGAGCTTGTAAAGAGCGATCTTACAGTGCTCCCACAGAATAAAATTAAACCGGATTAAGCACCGCGCCCGGCTTTATCGTGCCCCATCATTGCTAATTTGCTTCGGCACAAAATGCAAATATAGACGATGTGTGAAGAACAATTAGCACACTGGTCTACGTGGTAGGCGAAACACAGGCCTATAAATTTGTGGCCCAGATGAGCAAGGTATGTGAACGATACTTTTAAAAAGTCACTTGGTACGACTGCATCTGAGATTTCGAGCCACATGGTCACGAGTTAAAAGCAGAGCTCATTAAAAGTCGCACAAAATCCTTTTACTCAAAGTTGCCGATGTCGTGGGTCTTAAAACTTTCGTCGTGCTGAAGTTGGATAATTAATCCCCGACGCGCGCGGAGCAAGTGTGCTCCATAAGTGACCAGGTTGTTATCCGACGGCACAGCCTTCTTTTGCTGGTATGCCGCGTGGTTATCGGACGCAAAGCATTCTCTATATAGTGCTATTTAAAATAGATTCAGTATACTGATTTCGGACCACAAGGCAATAAGTTTTCTTTTAGACGAGCTCTAAGGATTAGTTGGTCTGTTGTGTAAGACTCGCATGGTAAGTCGCAATGTGATGTTTAATTGGAAGAAATTATCGATGGAAAGTTTTAATTAGTATAGACTCTGGCAATTTAAAAAGTCTAAACGCGAAGATTGACGCGGTAACGGAAGGCAATCTTACTTGGTAGTACTTTGTCGTGTATTACAAGTCAAGCGAAGACAAAAGCATCAAAGAAAGTTTCTTTCTTGGTACGGGGAGTTGGCAGAAAGAAGAATGTGGTGTAATGGCCACTGCTTATTGCATTTTAGTAAAAAAAGTTCGTACTAAAACGTAAAGTTTAACCCACGCAACTTTCAATTGATCAAAGGGCTTCGAGGTTATGAGTGTAGAGCGACTAAAACACTCGTTTGTGCATCACGTTGTCAAATATAAAGTGAATGAAAGACCAATCTTTGACGATCTCCAATGAGCTCTCAGTGAGGTCATTCAGTAATTTTACATTCTTACGAGTGCAGCAATGTATGATACTGGTGACCTTTGAGATAACCATCGTGGCATTTAAGTGGTATAACAAAGCTTGAAGAGACATCTTTTCTTAAGCACTCCACAACGCTTATTAGTTCTATCGTCAGCTTGTCCCGGAGACTTCCAGATTGCGTGGCGGTGATTGGCTAAAGCGATCCGCTTTAGTATTTTTTGTCAGGTAATGCAATTACTGTGTTCAATTTTTTCAAACAAAGTAGTACAGAATATCATTGTGCTTGGGGCACTAAAAAAGTTGAGAATGTTGTCTAGTGCGACAAAATTCTAGTTAGTTTACAAGATCCTGACTGAAGTCTCGCTTTATTGAAGACTTCGGAGAAAAAGCCTTTAGCCAGACCGTTCTTTAGTAGTAATCGTCAATGCCCTTAATGTACTCCGTATAGTTTTCCGACTGGTGTATATCCGTTTAATATGAGCATCCGATTCCTTGTATGTGACGATGTGTCGATACATCGAGTCTCGAAGTCAAGAGCTTTCTCTTCATCGGATTAACCTCGACATCCTTCTTCACTTGTTGCTTGGACTTGATGCCGTGTTTCCCCGTACGTAAATGTAGCGGAATACGAGTGTGAGTATTTGCTAGTTGGTGGAAATAGGGCTCGCTGCAAACTGGCGACTGCAGCTGTGTCAGGTCAAATTACGACCACGAGGTACATCGGATAGACAGCAGTATTGGTGCACGCCATCTTACTTTTAATCTTACTGTGCTTACATCTTCATTTGCATACTCTTATGCCAAGTCCAATTTGGATCTTAGGGCGTCTTGACAGGATATTGATCTTTACGTCAGTGAGTTTTGGAAGTGTTGGTGAACTTTGCCTGAAGCAGTGAACGCTTCCACCAGACACACCTTGTTTTCTTCTACGCACGAAAGCATTGCAGTCGGTTAAGACCGTCGTGTAAAAGCGCTCCCAGAATTTATCTTTGGCAACTTGAGAAGTTTGCTGTTGTTGCTGGTGGGGATCAGATTGGTGACGACGAGCGCCACAAAGATCATATCCTAGTCGGCTTATTTGACGTAGATGCAGTACATCTTGAATTTCTGCTCAATCAAATGCTTGTTGATTATCTGTTTTCTCATTAGTGGTGACTGCTTAAGACCGCAGAGCAAGCGCTTGAGATTGCAGACGAATTGATTATGCTCTTCATTTTAGTCGTTGTGTGAAAAACTTTGTCAAGTTGACCACGTACTGTCGCTGTCTTGGCAGCATGTCAAGTCGTACTTGACCGTTAGACTGAGCCTAGTTCTGATCTGTGTGAGCTTGTCCGCCCGCGCGAAAGTTTTCCAATAATGGATGGCATACCGTGAGCCTTTTAACAAAGAGCTACTGCATCCTTATTGCATTCAGGGGCGTTTTAAGTCTATGTAACAGTTCCGCGACAATATTGAACCAACTGTTTGCTCGAGCAGTGGATCATCGGTATGTCAAGTAATCGAAAGGCGAAGATCTTATAACTCTAAAGAAACCAAGAGCGGCAACGCGCATAAGTATTTGACGGTAAAAGACGCGGCTATGTTTTAGCTGATAATATGCTTAAAGATATTAAAAAGGGTAATATGTCTCGATGAGGCCTGATAAGACTGAACACAAGAACGGAAGCATTGTATTCGACTTCAGATTTGTAAATCTCAAAGAAACGGTACCAGTAGACACGGTAACAAGTAGAAACTTTGCTCGCAATTTAGGCGTCATGACCGGTAAAATGTCTATAAAGGATGTTTCCCTTTGCTAACGTTTGTTGAATGGTCTACACTGTTGAATCGGTTAGAGATAACCTGACCTTTTTCAAGTCGGTGTAAGATTTTAGCAACCTGACAGAGTAAAAATAGGTGTAAAAATATGATAAGTTATTCTCAGCAATAGCATTTTCCAAAAGCATTGGCTCTATTGCTTCAAAGTCTAATGGCAATCGGTTGTCAGCGTGCTTTTGACCAAGAAAAAGCACACTGACAATCGAGTGCCATTAAAGACGTTTCGCGTAGTCAAGGACTTTTGTAGATTTTTAGCATGTAACAGCTGCGAACATCTACTACACTACAAAATAACAATCCTTCAGATATGTTATAATCCAAATTCATGTACTCTTCTTGCTTCAGTTAATATCCACGAGAACCAATCCCCTCAAGACGTTCTCTTCAGTTAGCCTAGCTCTATTCGTATGTCTATTCTCCGAGTGCGCCTTACGACAAATCAACAGCTTTAAACCTCAAAGACGCGGCTATTTACCTCCGATGGTCATAACAGATTCAATAGTGTCATTAATGGCTTTTAGAATATGTAGTAGCCAAGGCTAACAATTAAAAGCCACCCAGATATAATCTCCGAAACTTATGAAAACATGGCCTTTTGTCACTTTGAAGCCGATGAAACAAGTTGCTTTGATTGAGAGTCTAAATCTCAAGCACAATTTATCTAATCGATCAGTTAACTTATGGCCAGAGACAGTGCGCTGTGAAACCGTACCATTATCAAGCCGAAAATACAGGCTTCGATACCGCTATAATCAATTCTGGAAATCTACTGTATATCATCGCTATTTATTTCAATCAATAGACGTGGAAGATTGTGCTTCGCGCTGTATATCCGCTCCTAGTACTGGTAAGCTCGTGATCACATGAAATAAGCATTGCACCAGCTTAAGTTTTTGTTACGAAAAGAACCAGTAGCCTTATGACATCAATGCAGGTGAGTAAATGGGCTAAAATATATTTGGATCGAGTCGAAGAAAAATGAGCGTAAAAGTTGGCTTACACATGGCATGACCTTTGATAGCGAACAACTGCTAGATTAAGATGGGCGCACTCGATATCGAGGAAATGGTTTGCTGTATTTTCTTGTGCAACCAATTAGTTTCCAAATGAATATAATGGATGGGGATTGCATAGAGCTTTTCTTGTAAAAGAACACTTTAAGGATATGTCAGATTTCTGAAACCGAGTTCATTCGTTGTAAGAGACACAGTCAGCACCGTCGCGTGTTGGAAAAATTCTGACGTGTCGACTAATGTCAATACAATCAGTTTAAAGCGTCGAACTTTGCTGAGAAAATTTTAGCAAAGAAAATATTTTATCGAATTGAGTCAGCTGATGAAACATTTAAAGCAGATTAGTGAGAGAAGAACTTACATAGTGGCTGCGGGTTACACGGTATGGGCAGTGTGTACTTTGCATAACGTATTTGGGGCATACACATTAAGGTGTGTATTGAGTTCCATATGGATAGCAGGACTTTCGCTTGCATGAAACTTATCGAAGAGACAACTAAACGAATTATGCCAAAAATCTGTGCATTGCTATAAATTGACGTCAGATCTCCTGGTAGGGACAAAGATTGATTGTGGAGCAAAGGAAGAGCAAGCCAAAGAATGAAAAAATTCAAGATGCAAATAAGGGTGCCGATGACGTAGTTGCACCATGCATCGCGGCTACCAGTGATCAGCATCCAAGAGATGAACTAAAGTAATCGCTTGACTCTATATCGTTGGAGATAGCACAGATTTAATAAAATGTCCAGATCGCAACTTCCGCAACGATAGTTCTCAAGTGGAATTTACCCTGACCCAACGATAATTTTTATATTAAAATGAATCGTTGTAAGATGCGCTAAATTGACGTTGGGCGGAGGACTACCATTCAGAATGGCAACCCAGTCTCACATCGATCTCGAAATCGAATGGTTTGAGAGGACCTCCGATGGAATATAGGCAAAAAAATGCTAAATGATACGCCCGGGATTCAAGTCCGTCCCGCATTTTGTTTTTATAATGCTCCGATGTGAGCCTTAGAGCTTGGATTCTCTCAATCAAGACTTGCAGGGCAGGGGCTCGAAGAAGAAACACCGTTTGCAAAGTACAAGTAGGCGGTTCAGAAAGTAGACTAAGCATCGGATTTTATATCGCTAGCTGCTTCAAGTATCTAATATAAGACCAGGTACGTGATTGGCGGTCTCAGCGAAAGTAGTAAACATCATAGGCTGATTGTAGAAATTGCTAAAGGCTACGAAAACGGAAGTTAAACGACATAAGGTACAAGCGGGCTATTATCCTACATAGCAGCCTCAAATATCCGATGAAAAAAGAGAGCTTGAGCAATGATCTGAGTTGTAATGTATTGTTGTGTTAGATAGTACATCTATTGCTTTTGAGGACAGACAGACTAAAAATAAGCGCTTTAACAGATGAAATTGTCAAATCAATATTGGTGAGACGGTCTAGCGCCGGTTATCCTTCGTCTTGCAGCTGCCAAATATATCAGACTTTTGCTCGCTGGTCCTGACTAATCTTAATAGACTAGAGATGCGAGTTTGGAAATTAGAATTTAGGCTATCGAATGTATTTAAGCAAGTTACCACACAAACTTAGAGTTTACCCAAAGGCTATAGTCTCGAAATGATCCGGTTTGACAAGTTCTTTCAATGGTTTGCTTCTTCAAAGCGACTTGTTTTTATATAGTCGGATTTGGACATTACAAGTCCAACTTTGAGAGCCATCATCGTGTGCACTGACTTGAGTGCACCAGTCTACAACTTGGCGATGGCGCGTTGTTTGCTGACGATTCGTTTTGACAAGTAGCGCTATTCCACGACGCTTGCTGTGATTAAGGCTAAATCCTAAACCGTAAACTCTAACTACATCGACCGTTTCGCAGTGACCATTTCTCAGTTGCCGTATCGCAGTAACCGTTTCGCAGTTGCTTCTCTAGTAGACTAAAAAAAAGAGATGTAAGCTAATTAAAGCTAAGTAAATTTATGAGACCCACCGGGGCAGGCACGCAAGTGAAGTCGTCCAATCATTGTTGTCGTCCAAATGTCACACATAATGTTCTAGAAAGCTCGAAAACGTTCTTGTATCAAGTCCGGACTGATTCAATCAATATTTTCAATCCGGACTTGATTCAAAAACAAAGTTGAAATTTGACAGGTGAACTCGAAAATTGAAATTTGAACTTGAAAACAGACTAACAGACTTGAAACTTGAGTTTTGAAAACCGAAATCTGCAATTTCAAAAATCGCTCAAATTCTATGTTCAAAATTGAACTTAGAGTCAAAGTTGAATCGATGCGATGTTGAAGTCAATTGGACGTTTAACTTGATTTCGAGATGTCAACTCGACGTTAGAGTTGACATTGAAGTCGAACGAAAAGACAGAGTTTGGTGTTAGGAGTTTGAATATTCAAAAGACTAGGGTTTAGGGTTTAGAATTTATTAAATTAAGCTAGTAACTACACAAATTTACTGTTTTCTTGAAGAATATAATCTCGAAATGATCGGGTATGACTACTTCTTCAGCTAATCTGCTTCTTCAGTAGCACTTGTTATTCTATAGTCGGACTTAAACCTAACAGACAGCTTGCCAATTTAAGTTCGGGCTTGTGTTCAGGGTTTAAAGTGTGTTGATTAAAGCTTGTTACTACACAAACTCAATGAATTCCTCAAGAATGTAGTCTCGAAATGATCGGGTATGACTAATTTTCCGCTGGTTTGCACTCCCAGTTTGACTTGTTATTCTATAGTCGGACCTGGACCTTACGGATGTCTAGGGTTTAGGGTTTAAAATTTATTTAAAATATGCAGTTACTACACAAACTTAATTATTCCTAAATAATATAGTCCAAAATGATTTAATCGACTAATTCTTTCGCTTGTTTGCTTCTTTAGTAGGACTTGTTATTCTATAGTTAGACTTGGACCTTACACGCGTGCTCGAAATTGAAATTTATACTAGAAATTCATACTTGAAAGTCATACTTGAATTTCATACTTGATGTTCAAACTTTTAATTTGTACTAGAGATTAGGGCTTACTTCCCATCGCCTGTGCAATCTTGTATTAAGGCTGCAGTCGACAGGGCAGTTCTTGAAAATTGCGAAAGACATAGAAGCGTCTTTAAAGTTTATATTTTTGTGGCAGCAGATTTTTAACTGCGTTCTGAGTGCCTTTTCCAGCTAATAGGTTACTAAAATAGACCGTATTTTGCTTCTTAAAAGTCCATTTGGGTGGTATTGGACCTTTAAAAGTATAGGTGGTGTAGATTATGTGTGTAAGGGTTAGGGTTTAGGGCTTAGTAATTAGGGTTAAGGGTTTATTAAACTATGCAAGTTACTACACTAGGATTTAGGATTTATTAAATTATGCAAGTTATTACACAAACTTAATTATTCCTAAAGAATAGTCCGAAATGATCCGATTGACTAATTCTTTCGCTGGTTTGCTTCTTCAGTAGGACTTGTTATTCTATAGTTGGACTTGGACCTTACGGACATCTTACCAAAACTCTAACTTGAAAATCATACTTGAAAATCATACTTGAAAGTCATACTTGAAAATCATACTTGAAAATCATACTTGAATTTCATACATGAATTTCATACATGAAGTTCATACTTGAATTTCATACTTGAATTTCATACTTGAATTTTAAACTTGAATTTCATACGTGAATTTCATACTTGAATTTCCTACTTGAATTTCATTCTTGAAATTTGCACTAGGATTTAGGGTTTACTCCCCATCGCTGTACATTCTTGTATTAAGGCTGCAGTCTAGGGTTTAGGGTTTAGGGTTTAGGGTTGAGGGTTTAGGGTTAGGGTTTAGGGTTTAGGGTTTATTAAATTATGCAAGTAACTACACAAACTTAATTATTCCTAAAGAATAGGGTTTAGGGTTTAGGATTTATTAAATTATGCAAGTTACTACACAAACTTAATTATTCCTAGGGTTTAGGGTTTAGGGTTTAGGGTTTAGGGTTTAGGGTTTAGGGTTAGGGTTTAGGGTTTAGGGTTTAGGGTTTAGGGTTTAGGGTTTAGGGTTTAGGGTTTAGGGTTTAGGGTTTAGGGTTTAGGGTTTAGGGTTTAGGGTTTAGGGTTTAGGGTTTAGGGTTTAGGGTTTAGGGTTTAGGGTTTAGGGTGGAGTCTACCGAGGCAGACATAGTTCACCTTCCCTTTGAAAACCAATGTATGTAAAAACACGTATCTCAAAGGAAATTCAAATGTGAACTTAACCTTTCGGCTGGGAGGCCTTCATCAGTGAGAAATACCCACGTGTAATTACGGCTATTATCAGCCACTCATTTTTTAAGCGGGCTTGAAATAAACGCTTAAATCACATACAATTTAAACGTCATACCGTAAATCAGGTTCCTGGGAAAATTTGACGCAGAATGATATTTTCTCGAAATTTCTAAGATAAAAATCATTAAGTACCAATAAGAAGTACGAAAGTAACAAACTTCTGTATCGACCAAATCGACACAATTTTGTCGCAATTAACCAAATATGGGCTCAAAGAACCAAATTTGGACAGGACTAATGTGTCACAAATGAGTAACAAATTTGATACCAAATCACAATTTTGGTTGCAAATGACTTTATTTGTTACCAAAAAAGGAGAGTGAAGGTCACTCGGAATGATGGTCATTATATAAGATTCCAGGGTGTGACACTATGAAAGAGTGACAGTGAATAATTTTTAGAGGTAATGGGTTTAGGGTTTAGGCCCGGATATAAAATACCCGGGCCCGAAGTCACTGTCTCAAAATAGTGTCGTAGTTAAGTAATCGTCAATAATATTAATAATATCGTTTATTAATAAAATGTTGTATTAATGATATTTTGTATTAATAACTTTTTTTATTAATAATATTTTTAATAATATTTTTGAAGTCCAGAAATTACGAATTGTACGTGAGGGTCCACGGGCAGGTATAGGTACAAGACGATATCACTGTATTTAAATATACACTGACGGTAACTTCCCATTACGGGTAAGTAAAACCAAGGTAATTATTCGATGGGCTCCTAAAAAGTGCTACCGAACCTATGATCTAAAGTATTGGTCTTCCCTGCCCGGGATCAATATTTTAGTGAGGTCCAGCGCGGTCCGGGATTGGGAATCGGTAGATATTACGCCAGTGTGGTACGCTATCTTTACGATACGGGTCGTACATTGGTCGATAATATGGGGTAAAACCCAATTTTATCGACCACTTGCGACCTAGCTGCACAGAGTGATATCACCGATTCATTCTTTTAACTAGTTTATATTTTATGGTAAAGTTCTTTAGCATTAGGCTTAAAAGTACTTGGTATTTTAGCTCGTACCAAAATATTGCCAAGATTTGGTGGTCGCTTATAACAAATAAGTAACCGACCTAGTTTTTTCTTTATAGTTAAAAGACGTAATTGACGAAAATTTAAGAAGTGTTTTAAAGATGCACGACAGGGACCATTAGGATTATAAGTAATCTTAAAAGGTAAAATTCTGTTGTTGTCATTAGAAACACTATGTGAACATTTACATTTATTATAAGCTTTCTCAAACTGAAGTTTGAGAAATTTAGCAGGGAATCCACGAGTACGCAATCTAGCATACAAAAGCCGAATGATCGTTAAAAAGTCATGGCGTCGTGAATTTTGACTAAAATAAGTGCGGATTAAACCGGTTATAAGCCCCGAAAATGTACCAGGCGGGTGGGCGCTGGATGGGGTAGGATATAAATATAGATTTAACGCTTTTTGAAATGTTCTGGTGTGTATGATGTTATCAGAGATCGTAAGGGTGAGATCTAAGAAATCTACCGTAAGTGGTAACGTAGTCATATCAATATCAGTGATACGACTAGTCGGTGACCAAGAGACACCGGGAAAGGTACGGTACATCATTGCAATAAAGCGGTTAAAATACCACGGTTGATCTGGATTAAATCGAAAAATGTGGAAAACATCGTCTATATAGCGAGTATAAAACACTAATTCGGATTTAAACATTGGGAATATTACGTTAAGTTCATAATATCCCAGGTAAAGGTTCGCATAACTGGGTGCGACGGGTGTACCCATAGCTGCACCATGAGTTTGGCGCCAAAAAGTATCACCAAATTCAAACCAATTATGAGTCATGAGGAGTTTTAACCCTTCAAGAATGATATCGCGGTATTTATCGTCGCGGAGCCACCAAGAGATGGCTAATAAACCTTTATCGTTTGGTATGGAAGTATAGAGTGTTTGGGCATCCCAAGACACAAGAAAACAGCCAGTAGGCAACGTTAAAGATTTTAATTGACTGAGTAACTCTTTAGAGCTGGTTAATATATGGCTACACCGTTTAATATAAGGTTGTAACATAAAATCTAACCATTTGGAAAGTCCGTGAAACGGCGAGTTAACAGAGGAAACAATGGGGCGGAGACCCATTGGAGATTTATGGATTTTTGGCATGCCATAAAATCTAGCGGGTACAGTTGTATCCAAATTATAAGTGACGATCTTAAGATCGCGTATTAATTCTGGAAAGCGTTTAACTGCTCGAGAATGCCAATTAGTAATCATTCTACGAAGACCGCGGATAGGTAATGATGTGGCGTAAGAATACACATCATTTGATTTAAGATGGAGAAGACACCATCTTATATAATGTTCAGTGTTCATGACAGCAGGACCGAGGTTTTTATCTGTCGCCATAAATTTAAACGATTTATTATTCCGAAGGTCCGAAATAAGCTTACGTTGTTGAAAATTAAGATTTTTACGTTTACGAAACTTAAAGATCTTAATGCTTTCTACCAATTTTTCTTTTGTATTAAGTAAAAACTGTGAAAATAATTTATCCGAGAGTTCTGGTGGTTGCCAGGATGGATTGGGTACATAAATTTGTTTATTATATGTACCGCTGCTTTTAAACAGAGTATTGATTTTAATACTGCGGATAAGCTGGTCAATAGATGTCTGATATTCACAATAGGGGCGTTTAGCCGGTGAAGGTGTAGGACAGAATTTTAGATTTAAACCTAAAAGTTGAGTAAGGCCGTTTGGTAGGCTCATACTAGAAGTAAGGTCATGAAATGCTAAATTCGTCGTACGAACATTAAATGTGAAAATTGGACGATCACCAAAGAGACGTAATACGTTCGATTTAGTGGAAGACTTAAGCTTTATTAGTTGATTTTTATCTACTAATTGTGTCCGCGCTTTGAGTGCTTGTTTAGCTTGGCGTTTCTGTTTCCGGAAGAAACGGCGGCGTGCTTGCGCTTGTTTGGCCCAGTGCGAACGACGCTGGCGCCGGACGCGGGTTTTTTGCTGGGTTTTGGGACTTTCGACCCAGCTTGGCGGTTTTTTGGCTGTTTGCCATTGTTCCGCTTAGGTTGATTGGGACTTTTAGAAAGACCTCGAATCATAGTCTCAAGTTTTTTGAACTTGTCATTAGCCACTTGATGTACCAAATTTTTGATTTTGGTTTCATCAGGAAGACCCATTTCGGTGTCTTCAGCCACAGCCCTTTTAGCCGCTAAGGCTTGGGCTTTAATGGTTTTGAGTGCCATGCGATCATTTAGACCGTCAAGGTATTCAGACCACTTATTGTGATATTTCTGATAGGCCAACTCTATCAGATAGGGAAAATGGAACTCGCCGGTATACCGACCGCAGAACTTAGTTTCCCTCCCAAGAACGATTGCTCGTGATAATGGGAAAGTTGGGTATGACGCATTTTGTTGTGCATCAAATAGAAGACATATCGAGTTTAAAACTTCGGTGTCTAAATTCCCAAACATAATATTGAGAGTTTTGAGCTCCTCACGTTGCACATGTAAAGCGATTTGAGTCGCCTTTTTCATGTACGTCATTTTGATTTGCTCAAAATACTCACTCTGAATTTTGACAAAATCAGAGTCCATTTCTCGCAAGTTGTCAGAAAATGACATTTCATGCGAGATTTGGAGAGACTTGGGACAAGTACCGTTGGTATCATGTTCCATTAAGGTCTCAATAGCCTTCCTCTTAGACTTAATACGTCCATTGAGGGTGACTTTCTTCCGAAAGGAGGCAGTAATATGCTCATCCAGGAAGGTTGGCAGCGCAATCAACGGAGGGTTCAAAGGCCTCACCGGATCGCAGCTTGAATCAACGGGAAGTTGATTAGGGTTTAGGGTGGAGTCTACCGAGGCAGACATAGTTCACCTTCCCTTTGAAAACCAATGTATGTAAAAACACGTATCTCAAAGGAAATTCAAATGTGAACTTAACCTTTCGGCTGGGAGGCCTTCATCAGTGAGAAATACCCACGTGTAATTACGGCTATTATCAGCCACTCATTTTTTAAGCGGGCTTGAAATAAACGCTTAAATCACATACAATTTAAACGTCATACCGTAAATCAGGTTCCTGGGAAAATTTGACGCAGAATGATATTTTCTCGAAATTTCTAAGATAAAAATCATTAAGTACCAATAAGAAGTACGAAAGTAACAAACTTCTGTATCGACCAAATCGACACAATTTTGTCGCAATTAACCAAATATGGGCTCAAAGAACCAAATTTGGACAGGACTAATGTGTCACAAATGAGTAACAAATTTGATACCAAATCACAATTTTGGTTGCAAATGACTTTATTTGTTACCAAAAAAGGAGAGTGAAGGTCACTCGGAATGATGGTCATTATATAAGATTCCAGGGTGTGACACTATGAAAGAGTGACAGTGAATAATTTTTAGGGTTTAGGGTTTAGGGTTTAGGGTTTAGGGTTTAGGGTTTAGGGTTTAGGGTTTAGGGTTTAGGGTTTAGGGTTTAGGGTTTAGGGTTTAGGGTTTAGGGTTTAGGGTTTAGGGTTTAGGGTTTAGGTTTAGGGTTTAGGGTTTAGGGTTTAGGGTTTAGGGTTTAGGGTTTAGGGTTTAGGGTTTAGGGTTTAGGGTTTAGGGTTTAGGGTTTAGGGTTAGGGTTTAGGGTTTAGGGTTTAGGGTTTTAGGGTTTAGGGTTTAGGTTAGGGTTTTAGG